>JBCNJP010000008.1:48224013-48378228 GCA_039602395.1 Deinandra increscens subsp. villosa
AATCGCTAAGAACCAGTCGAGGTCGCCAAGAACAACTTCAAGGCTCTTTCCAGATCGCCATGAACATCTTCAGCAGCTGCGAAATCGCCAAGGCAATCTTCAACCAAAATGAAGAACACCAAGAACACCGTGAAACACACACTACTGCGTGTTTCTCCAGATCTGCCCAAACCCATGCGTTTCAGACAAAACCGATGCTCCCAATGGATCCGGAACGCATTTTCCTTCAAGATTCATACTTTATTTCATCCAAAAATACTGATTTTAGCACCAAAAACTCAAGATCAAAGCTCAAAAAATCTTCAAAACCCCAAAAACGGGAAAACTCTAACAGCTTCGTTTTTCTTGCTCAGATCTCGCATTTCTTCACTGATTTGAACAAATGGAGCATGGAATCATATCTAAATGAACCCAATAACAAGAATCTATCATCAGATTCATCCAGAAATCATCAATCAGCTCCAAAAATAAGAAAAAGTAGAAAAAGTCTCCAAAGTGGGTATTTCAATCAGCACCTCATTCAAGCTCAAAATCACAGATTCGAGTGACCAGATTCACGGTGAGATGAATCTGATCGGTACCCGCTCTGATACCATTTGTCAGGACCGATTTCACATCGAGAATCTCGATCTTGAGCAAGAACGAAGGTGAGATGAGGAGACGGGATGATGAGAATCAAAGATAATAAATGACAAGAAGTAATAAAACGATTCATTGATTATTGTCGAAAGATTACAACGAACCGAAAGATTACAAACTCGTCATAGGAAATCCATGGTCACATTGGGTTGAGCTCAAACCCAATGTGTGACTCTCTCTCTCTAGAATGATAGCTTACATCACTCATTATTCTTTCATTATTCATCTTTCTCATCATCTATCTAATGAAGCTATCCCTTCCTATTTATAGAGAGCCCATGTGCTCACTAGCGCACTAACTAGCTAACACACATAAATGAGCAAATACAAATAAACAAATGACATAATTATTATTAACTAAATCAAAGATGATTTAATTAATATGAAGCTTGACTCGCTCGAACCGATCTTCCGTTGACTTTTACGTTGACCGTTGACCCGAACGGTTGACTTTTCCAGAAAACGTCTTCGGTCCAAACTTGCAAGCCTCGAGCATCACAACCCGCGTCTCTGAATCAAATCACAATGGATTCTTCAACCGAATTATTCGAGAATAGATTTGATGGCGTCAGTCATACTTATTAAAAATTCCAACAGATGATAATTACAACAAACAAACAACACATTATTTAGCATACATCAATAGTAAACGTAAAAAGTCCACTAACCTTACAATCAAGCTAGAATCAGCACCCCGAAAACCTAGAAAAAAACCAATAAATATGAATTAAATACAACCATGTGACACAATTAACAATTAAAAAGGGATGGATGCATTTGATAATAAAAGTTCTAGTTTGGTTTTGGTTGACTTTTATGTCACACCCCCAAATAACCACCAACGGAGTTTATACCGTTAAGGGGTGCGGCTAGACCAGGATCCACAACCATTAGTTACAAATACTAAATGAATCAGAGTTAGTTCATAACCAATTATAAAGTAACGTCTCGAATACAAACGCAGCGGAACAAATATTGTCTTTAGCACTAACCACGTGCTTTACAATTCAGTGTATTAAAACCCAATTTAGTTTAATTAAAAATAAAAGTCTTCATGTGCCATGCCAACCCGCTCCGGATACTCCTTAGCGATCTGCAAAAGTTTAAACCACGCAAGTGTCAACCTAACGGTTGGTGAGTTCACAGTGGGCTTGTCATGCATTGGCCCGGTCTCATAACCATAATTTGTATCAAAGTATACTTACATAGTATTTGTTTGTGAAAAGCAATGCTAAATGTTATGTCTTAGTTTATAAAGGAATTGTCCGTGACCTACGTCATCGGGTATGATCTAGTTTTGTAAAGTTAAAGTGCTCAACCGATATCGCGGGTAGCTAATCCGTTGTTCCATGCACTAAGGAAGTTTGCACCAAAGCTGACTATAAATTATTGTAGTGGCCGTGCCATCTAGTACTGCGGACCTACGTCATCGCGGTTTTGCCTCCCCCGTGTCCTCTCGGGATCACGGTCAGATAGGCTGATATTGTACCTCCGTGCACTCCCCGTGCCACGGGGCGGAGTTTGTCAAACTCCAGTAGATCTACCCAACATCCCCTCGCTTTACAATTAATGGTACAATTAGTTGAGGACTTTTAAGTTTTCAAGGCATCCTTAGAAATCATGTGATATCATGTGGTTTAGACTTTAACCTACACTAGCCATATTAAAACGGTTTACCGGATTCTCATGAATCTCAAAAGTGTTTTCAGTTTTGTTTTAGAAATCGTTGTTTTGGTAATTCGCAAGTGCTTCCCATAAAGCACTTTAAGTTCATCAAGTGGGTGCCGAGCACTCCAAGTTTTCAAATTTATCAGGGAGGTGCCTCGCACTCTCGAGTTGTCAGTATTGTTTTACTTTTAGTTATTCGGTGTGACCCAAACGGGTTCACGGTAATCGGGTTAGTGACACTCACCTTTGGTTGCACTGCTACACTTGTTAATAATCCAAGTATTGCTTATCGAAGACCTATGAACACGTTTAGGTCTTAAGTATTAGTTTCGTGTCTAATCTTTACTTAACGTCACTATGGCCCATAACATAGCACGTTGGAACTATGACTCGACATACAGACACACGACACCGATGGTTGATCATCAATAAGGGTTCACATATTACAGAAATCATAGCATGTATCATCATGGCATAATCATGTAAGTCATGGCATAACATTCAAGCAAATTGTACAAGTTTAGATTCTGGTCTCAGTTTCGCTAGCAGTTTCGCTAGTCAGTTTCGCTGTGTGCACGGGCAGCACTTTCGCTAGGCAACACCCGATGACACAGTTTCGCTAGGCTAGTTTCGCTCGAAACTGTTGGCACAGTTTCGCTAGCCTAGTTTCGCCAGAAACTGGTTTGAACTTTCGTTCAGGGAATTTCGCTCGGTAGATTCGCTCGAGCTGGTCTGGTTGGTTTACCCAGCGACACTGCAGTTTCGCTGCATAGTGTCGCTGGAAGGAGATATACATAGTTTCGCTGGACAGTTTCACCCAGAGAACACCACAGTTTCGCTGGTCGCGAAAAACATACGGATCAGCCTAAAAATCAACCTAACAGCTTCCATTTTACATGCAATTCATTGTTTAGCATACATAGGCATTTACCAACATAAATCAGTAAGCTTTAACACCTTTAACATGCATTTTGTCATCAAATCACCCAAAATACATATAAAACCCTAAAATGGCTAAAATAGCATAAATCTTTATCATGGATGGATTTCACACGTAAAGTTATCAACTTTATGGTAGATCTAGCAATCCTAAGCAACATATCAGAAGATCTAACAATAACACAGAGATCTAGGCATGCTTTATGAAGAAACATATAGAAAAGCATAGAAAATGGCATAAAGGAAAGGTTTTGGGACTCACGATTCGATCAGGGAATCGAATGGATGTTGTCTTGGGCTGAGATCTTGGTTTCTCTTGATGGTTTTTGGCTGACCAGATTTCCAGAGAAGAATGTGTGTGTTTGTGGTGCAAATGAGGCAAATAGGAGAACTAGGGTTTATTAAGATTATTTATATCAGGGGCTAGTTTCGCTGGCAGTTTCGCTGGACAGCGAAACTGGCTCTGGTCACATTTAACTGATTTGGTTTAGCTGGCTACCGGGCGACACTACAGTTTCGCCCGGTAGTTTCGCTGGCTGCACAACTCAGGCAATTTTCACATAATCAAGGATTTACAATTCGTCATGCTATTCATAATATTAAATCATGCGTTTAAATCATATTGCACAAAATGACAACAATAAATGAACACATAGCACATATGGGCGGGTTCGGTGATCAACCAAAGGTCGTGGACGTATTCGGCCTAGTTATGCATTAGTTACTTAAGTTAACACTTATAACGTAACTAACGGGGTTTGTCTAACGGAAGTTAACCTTGGAATTCTCGGATGTCATATTTTATATCATAAATAGTCTCAAAAACCACCCCCTTATATCTTAACCAACAAAACATAGAAACTTATAGAATATAAAGTTCAAGGTGGAATGAGGATGAAGTATTGAAATGTTCTACTAATCTGTTATTTTATTAACCTTCCCAGGAAATTTTTTACATTCTTCAATAAATATGTGAATTTAATATACATTTGAAATATAGAAATAAGCCATCATTTGTGACTATCCTTATAGTCACAAAGTGCATACTGCCATTTAGTCTAATATAGAAATTTCTATGTGCTAAAAGGTAATGGGTCAAACATAGCTTCTAAGTTCATACTGCCATTCCGTTTTTAACTTCTCAAATATCAAACAATAGCTTCTTTTGTATGAAGGGATGAAAACTGGCTGTGATAATGGTAGTGTTGCTACTGCTTCTCAGCAGGTGATGTCACTTAGTGGGGAGTCGACACTACTCTAGAAGGATTTCGATGGATAAGCTCTCAAAATAAACTTACTACACATGTTGGATAAGTTCTCAAAATAAACTTATTGCACATTTGGAACAGGTGGATCCAAGCACTCTAATTACTTATTGTTTTATTATTACAATATCAAACAGCATAAGCAAATCCAGGCACTATTTTCTTTTGGCTTTTTATCCCTGTTATGGATTGTACATCTGCTAATAATATGGTCAGGCTAGTTCAGGTTCCATCATATGGATATGCATATGATAAATCTGTGTAAAGAACATCTGCTAACAATATGGTCATGCTAGTTCAAGAGTGAAGATTTACTAAGTAAAAGTGAGTCAAATCCTCAATCAGAGTTCCTAAATCACAGTTCATAATGAATCACAGTTCCTAAATCACAAACCATATTCATTTATCTTTTAATTTATTATGTTGTTTTCAACTCAAATGGATATACATTACAACAGTTCATTGAAATGGTCTATAAGGTAATATGAATTTTAATCAAAAAACATAATGACACTACTTAAAAAACATAATGACACCATACCTACACCCCCTTCCAGCGAACAGTCATCAAGAATAGTATTTACTTCCTATAAAGTCACAAGTGCCTAACAAATAGAGGTTTTTAAGCTTATTTACCTTCAAGAACACTATTTACTCATAAACCTCCCCATACTCCTAGCCAATAGAACCCACAGCAACTTCATGTTTATACAATGAGCAAGAAAAACTGGTTGTATAATCTTATTTTTAGATGGTCTCTTACTTTGTGATGGTTCTTAAGGGTCAAATTATCTTAATTGTATATAACATTAAAAAATTGGTTTGTGGGTCAACAAATCAAACTTTGAGAAGTTACCCACCATGCCTCACCAGTAGCATATTTCACCACCTCTACTTAACATCTAAGGGCTCTTTTTAACTGGGAATACAAACATTCTTATCAAATATATATACCTCTACTCATCTCAGGGCTCTTTTAGCATGCTCATGTAAACCTGAAAAATATAAGCATATATTTCTAGTGGCTGCTAATATTTGGCTGAAAAACATTAGATGATGAAGAATCGGGCACATCTTGGGCCCGCAAGATACATTTTCAACAGAATTTTGTTTGATTGGTGAGAACATGAGACATGTTTGAAACTTTTTCAAAACAATCTGATAACTGCATAGTATTTATTAAAATAAATGGAAGTAACCAGACATTAACATCATTAACCCATTTTTAGTCATCCCAAGTTCATCACAATGTTATCTATCCTATATACCTTTCCATAACAATATATTAACTTAATAATATTTTAAACAAAAAATAATAATAAAACACAAATATGTCCTTAGTGATCAAGTTTAATACATATCAGAGGTTTATAGTGCAATTTGCCAAGATGGTCTAACCAAGTTTTTTATTCTTGAACAAAGGATAGCCAAAGATCTTACTAATTACATGTAGACATTCATAGATGCCCATTCCACTCACAAACAACATAACTCAAATGAATGCCAAACCAATTTTATTTCTTTGCTTATGCTTCACCTGTATGCTCTAATTTTATATGTGTTCATAAGGACACATCTCATTCTGTTAATATTATATTGATCCTTTAACTTAAGCACTCTAAAAATTTGTTTAAATAGGTACAAAAGAAACATTGATATTATGTGCCTTAGTATTTTGACAAAATCAATGATTTATTTGAGTTATGTATAATCTGTAAGAGGTCAAATGAGTCAATGATTTATTTAAGTTATGTATAATCTCAAGCTTCATTCTTATGCAGCCGATTTCAGCCATGTACAATATGAGGAAAACAATCTTTTAATTCACTCTTGTGTTTACTTGCATAATAATGTGTATCAAAATAAATTTCTAGAAACTGAAAACCATACCCACATGACCTCTAAAACCAAAAATCAGAGCTAAAAAACTGATTGTGTTTGTGTAACATGAGATCAAGTGATTGAGGGTCCATTAAAAACTATTTGTGTCTAGACCCACAAAATTTACAAAAATCTGTTGGTGCATTCAAAATTTGTTTGTTCATAGGACTGTTTGTCCATTCAAAAACGGTTTGTGAGGGTCCATTATTATATATACAAAATAGATACAATGAAGGGTCACATACACACATAAGAACAGCAGTAAGAAAACAAACTCACAGTGACCACCTCAACAAACACATAGTCCTAAATCATCTAACCAACTCATATTAATGAACACTTGAAATCATAAAGAGAGGTGAATAAATGACAGTTGTAGACACTGCAAAGAAAGGTGAATAAATGAAAGATTTGGCCAACTTAAAATCATAAAACTCAAAGAAAGCTGACTACATACTTGTTTACTCAAATCTAAGTTGCTAACTTAAAATCATAGATTTAACCAACTTAAAATCATAAAACTGAAAGAAAGGCTACAAAATCAGTTAATATAACACAAAATTTTCTCAATGATCCACAAAAATTTTACCCCTAAATATCTACATCAATCCTGTATTAAACCAGTTCTCAAGTTGGTGGAGCAAATTAGGTCAAAACACTTAAACACATGATCTTTGTTACCCAAACCGGTCCAGGGGTAAACTGTAAATAAAAAAAGGCCAAAGGCCTACAACACCAAAAGTAACATTGTGAATTGCAAAACAAAGAACTGGTTTGGAAAGTGGATGCTTGTCAGCTAAAATCAATAGCTTTTGGTATATTCACACACGATTTTAAAATTCCTTAAATCAACTAAAATATCAAAATCTAAAGCCATTTTTATTACACAGTGACAAACCCACCTACATTGTATCACTTTTCAGTTTTAACACACTTCTATAAAATAAACACATTTGCACCATATCCAAATCCACCCAATACCCCAAAGCCTCTCAAACTTTGGTACATTCAAAGTTCCTAAATAATCATTAATCTCATTTCTTAGCAAAACATGTGTACTAATTTAAAAACACGGATGTAGGCATACATAAGAACAACAACAGCAACACAAACTCACAATTTGATATGAACACCAAAACCATTTAAAGGAAAATAAGACATAGTCCTAAACAATGTAACCAACTGATATGAACACTCTAAACATCTTGCTTTGGGGCTGCAGTTTGATATGAACACCATAAAATCATTGAAATTTTAAAATAATTAAGAATTAGTGGAGTACCTGAAAAATATGATTTCTTCTTCTACTTTCTTCTTATGGTTTCTTCAATCAACAACCAGGTCTTCAAACAACAAAGCTCCAAACCTTGCACATAAAGATTTATTAAGTAAATAAGAGTTCAGGACTGCAATTTAACCCAAAAAACATAAAAATATAAAAAATATCCAATTACCAAATATAGCGTTGCAATTGAAATCTGATGGATGTGGGAAATATGATGAATCTTCTTGGGCTTTATACACTTCAACCTATACTTGATCCTTGTCAAAAACTCAAAGAAAATATCAATCCGCGTGAAACCAGAAGAAGAGAACCATAGGATTATCGATCGAATTGAGTGTAACCGTTCGATTTGTGCTTTCTTCAACATCACTGGGAAAGATGGTCGGATTAAGGCACTGTGTAAAAGCAACGGGAGAAAGAACATGAAAGCTATACCGGATTTGGGGATTTTAAGAGCGGGAATAGGTTAGGGGCCGCAAAAAATTTCAGATTTAGGAAGGTTTTCTCCGCGACCGGGATTTTCAACTTATTCTCTTTCCCTTGGAGAGATTCGAACTTGGACGGTTTCAACATAAATCTTAAGATTTGAAGCTTTATTAACTTGTACACAATGCTATAAAACTTGTAAAGTTCTTAAATTTTTAACAATTGGACTTTCTCTCTCCAATATATATTTATTAAGATAGTATATATATATATATGTGTGTGTGTGTGTGTGTGTATTCTATTTTGAGACAATATATGGTGAGTACCACCTGATATTTCTTAATATTATATATATTTTCTGTGGATACGTAATACAAATCTTAGCTACCACATTGCGTTTACCCAGGTTTGAGCCTCCAGTCTTCTATGCCACAATTCTCTCCTCTTATTATTTTATATTTTTACCTGATTTTTTTAATTTATTTTGATACTATAAATTCCGTAATAAAATTGTCAGATCAAACAAAACTGTTTGTGAGTTATTGATTTTTTTCCATGTAAGATACACTTAGTTTTACTTTATGACTAATATTGTTATAGATTGGTAAGAGTTATGAAACTGATGATGGTTTTCTGTTTCATCTCAATGTTTTTATTTCTTAACCATGTTTTTTCAATGTTTTTATTTCTTAACTATGTTTTTTTGTAATGGGTTTAGAAGGTTCGGCAGGAAATTATGTGATTAGTAGTAAGTGTACATCATTCTTAGCTAAAGACCCCAAATATTCGAAGATGGCTACAAGGGATTCTGGGAAATCCTAATCGATCTCAAGTCAATATTCTTAGATTTTTAGTTGCACGTCATTTTTTTCTACACTAGATAGCCTATTTTTATCGTATTGAATAATTTTGTTATAGTTTATTGGTTCAAGGGTTATAGATTCTTAAAGGAGTCTAATAAAATCATTTTCGCTTACAGGGCTAATTTTGAATGTTATCAAATGCATGTTTCCTCTACATTTCTAACATCCGTTGTAATTTTGATACAACCCGCGAACCCCTACAACGTGAGGTTGACACCTCGTTATATTTAATGTTAAAAAGTAGTTGTTCAATTAATAAAAACTAACTAACAGAAAACTCCACATAAATTGTTTTTTGTTTTTATATAGTATAATATCCTTATAGTAAAAACTAAAAAGGTAAAAAGAATGTTAATTGTAATTATATGGACCACATTTTCTTCTTTAGAAGAGTTTATAAGAAGGAGATTATATAAAGTAGAGAAAAGTTTGAGCGATTAAAATAGTTGGAAGAGAGTTGTATAACATGTAGAATGTATATACAGGGAGGTGCATTTTTCTCCTAACATTCATGTGGTATTTATACTACAAAGTTATGGGACAAGAAGGCATAGACATTTAATGTTGAGTACAAGAATATGAGGTCTTGTGTGTAAGGGAAGCTTTCATAAATATTGAGTTGAAAGTGGTGGGCATCCATATTTTTACTTAGATATTCATAATACCACCCTTTTGGATGACACCTTTCATACTTGGAGTTAGACTTTGAAAACCTCCCTCATTAAAGGTTGCTAAAGAAAAACCCAGTGGGAGAAAATTTAGCCAAGGAAAAAAGAGTGCAGTGCTCCCCCCCCCCCCCCCCCCCTAAGTTGACAATTGTACATCATCATGTTGTATGTACATGTCACATTCTAATATTATGAACGTGTTTCCTGAAAATTGATGTAGGGAGTACTTTAGTGAAATGATCTGCTGAGTTTTTGCTAGATTGGACATATCTCATTTCGATATGGTTTTCTTTGATACGCTCTTGAGTGTACGAAAGAATCTTGACGGAATAAAATCGATGTAGGAAGTGCTTTAGTGAAAATATTAAAAACAAGATTTTAAATAATTTCATAAAATTTGTTAACTGATTTTAAAAACTAAATAAATAATATTTTAATTAATCATAAATATTGGTTTTAACTATCTAGAACAAGATTTTAAATAGTTTTATAAAATTTGTTCACTGAATTTTAATTTTTTTAATAAATATTACCTATATAAACAAAAACAAAATATTAAGAAAATAAATAGTAATATTTTATTGCTAAGTTAATAAATTCTATTATTTTATTATTTTTTGCAATATTTTATTACCTAACCCATTTTTCATTATTATAATAGTAATTTATTTTCTTATTTTTCTTCTAAATCTGTTTTTTTTTCTTTATCTGAATTATTTTCGTAAAGCGATTGGTGTTTTGTTCGTGGTGTAACACAGTTTTTTATTTTAAGTATTTTGTTCGTTACATGTTCTTTTACTTTCCTATTGTTTACGTAGTGTTATGACAATTCAACTACTTTTATACTCATGGTATCCTCGCGATAACGCACGATGACTATACCTAGTTATAAATATATGCATAATGGTCGAATGAATCAAAGCCATGAGACGAAAAAGTTCAAGAAACATCCTAAGAGTAAGTTACTTACTTGGTCAAGATGGGTTATTAAATCCCTTTCGTCTCATGGCTCCATTTTCTTTTATTTAGCATAAATAATTAGCATGATCTTCATGATTACCATAATATAGTCTCATAGTTCTTTTTATTTAGCATAAACGAGTGGTTGACCCACCCGCGCGTTGCGGCGGGTCAACCGGGCTGTTAGGTTTGAGGATAGCATTCATACATAATAACTTACTTATATTACTTCATACACATAGTTTTTAGTTTTACATTTTTCTACATGGTCTGATGTTTACTACCAAACTTGCCATATATACATTTCATAACATTATCATTATAATTCGATGTGCTAGTTTGCAAACTGTGATGGTAGTTTGAGTTTGCAAACTTGCACTGGTGCAAAAATTAAGTTGCTTAACCCAAAAGATTGACTTTGTCCTTGCTAGACTTCACATAGTTTGTCAAAAGATTGCCGAACCCAAAAGATTGTTCTTCTTCTTGTTGCTAGACTTTTTTTTCCTTAATTTTCTTGATACCTTGGTTTCTTTACAACTGGTTCCTTCATCTGCATTGGTTAAGTGAAATATCATTGGATTTTATCTGGAAAATGGTATTAACTTTTTTATGTATTCATTTTTACCTGGAGAGTCATTTGCACGAATTCTTACAGGCTTTGACGCTAGTGTCTTTGGTGGTGGTGCAATGAGAAGTGGTTTACCTTCCTGTATAAATTATTGAAAACAAAATTCTCAATATTGTCTCTTTTAAATACTTTTTAGCTCATATAAAAATGATTTTGCTGATGAAAGTTCCCTATGATGTTACTCGGAACCCCTAGTCTTTCCGACCGTCCGATCCCCAAGCAACCGATCCCACGGCCCACGTCATTCAACATCCTTTCTTTTCCAATCACCACCTCCACACCCTTCCCGAATTCAAACACCATGATCCCTATTAACTGTCCGATCTCCACCGAATGTCGCGGTCTCCTTCTAGATGTACTTGCATTAGACATCTTGAAAAAGATATACATAGAAATATAAATTAATTCATATACACTTACTATAAAAGAAATAGTAACATGTAGCATATATACATAAATCCATGAATTCCATAATCACCCTTAAATTTTTATAAAATTTCACTTTCACCTGCTACTTGATTTATTCAGTATCAAAGTTCTTATACTTAAATTTTCTTTGTTTGCTTTAGTTATAAACTGTTTGGTTGTTTTCGTTATAGGGGAGGTAAATTTTGTTAATCTGTTTAGCCTATTATGTTAATCTGTATCTAAGCTATTATGTTAATATGATTTTAAGTTGGATGTTTTCAATCCAAATTCCAACCAAGACAGGAAAGCCAGGTACATATTATATTTTGTTATGAATAGGAATACACTATTTTATATCCAACTTAAACTGAAATTAACAGACTTGTTGCATTTTTTATCTTAATCCTACTTAAAGTGACACATGTCATTACCAGTTGTAATAAACCAAGAGATCAATAGCTAAACAGTTTAGCAAAATCTACCTCCCCTATAACCAAAACAACTAAATAGTCTATAACTTTATATTTAAAGTCCAATACCTCCTGTCCATTAATTTCCAATAATCTAAACTCCCTCATAGTCTACCTCAACTACAAAACATTGCTCTAACCCAATCTATGAAAATTCTTTTACTATGAAACTCTATGACAATCTAACTTAACTACAAAACATTACTCTACCATAATCTATCAAAGTTCTAATACTTTTCTATCTACTGCACTACTATCCAATAATCTAAATTACATAGCAGCCAACCTCAATAACATACTCATAGACATTTATACGGACACCTTATATGCAATAGGGAAAAAGTATAGAAAAATTGCAGGACTAACAAAATTGCATGCAAGTTCAAATCCAAATCAGAATTACACAAACACATACCCTAACTAATTTCCAAATACCAGTAACACATACCTTGAAGACTGAAGAGCGAATACTTGAAAAACGAAAATCCAAACAACAACTATCAAAGCACTGCAAAATCAAAAAAAAAATATAATGTAAGAAAGAATTGATCATAAAACTTACCCAAATCAAACCATCACACTCACCAGAAACGACGAAACAGAGGGAACGAATCGAAATTCGCAGAGCCAGATTTGCTTATTTAAAAAAGAAGAAATTCAAGTATATATAAGAAAAAGTGAAGCTAAGAATTTTAGGATTGAGGGTTAGGTCATGGAAGGAAAACACAACATCAACAAAATCAGATCATCGAAATCAAAAGATTGACAAAAACATTACCTGTGAAGAACAAATGTACTGATCAAAGATAGATCAAGGTGTCTCTGAAACACTTCGTTGTCACCGTCAAATGAAGTCACCCGAAGAAATTGACCTCTCTCTCACCCATCAGAAAATTACGATCATTCTAGTGATTAGGGTTTCTATGTGGAACTTGGATTCGTGCACAAAACTGAAGCGAAATGAAAAATTATGCATATACAACATCAGATTTAACTCCATGGATGACGGTGAAATCATAAAAAGAGGCGGTGGAGAGGAGAAACTGTGTGCTTCTTTCTTCCAGACTCAAGACAATTAAAAGGGAAAAAGGGAACGTCAATCTCGTGGGCGTCGAAAATAAAGGACACGTAGCACATAAAAAGAAGCACGTGTCATGAAAAGAAATAGCACACAGAAAAAGGGACTGAAAATGTCAAAAAGAGGGACTAAAAATGTAAAGAAACACATAAATGTGTGACCAATCTAAAACAAATAAAATGAAGGGACTGAAAATGTCAAAAAGAGGGACTAAAAATGTAAAGAAACACATAAATGTGTGGCCAATCTAAAACAAATAAAATGATCACTATTCATCTTCAATTTTCATTGTTATATTTAATAATAATGAGCATGATCTTTCAACAACCACTAGCTTAGCCTAGTGGTAAAGGTGTATGCCATTTACCATGAGGTCTTGGATTTAAATCCCACTTGTAACAAAAAGAATAAAAATGGGGGTTCTAAGTTGGGCAAGGGGGTTTTCTCACCAGTGGTGGGTTTTCTCACCAGTGGTGAGTTTCCTCCTGATAGTAATTGGAGATGATCGATGAGTGGTGTAATATCCCTGTCGGTGATCCAAATTTACCATTCAACAAAAAAAATTAGCATGATCTTTATGATTACCATAGTAGGTAGAGGTGCACAAACCGCTTATTTTTGTACCGATTCCATGAATAACTGTTGACCGGTCAAAATCGGTTAGATGGAAGCCAGACCGAGTTCTAACCGATTTTCGCTTAATAATTATATAAACAATAGCAATCGGTTTGGGACTGGATACAAACCGGTTTGGAGGGACCGAGTTTTTTAACCGGTTTTTTCGGTTGTGTGGAGCTGAATGTTTTTTTGGCTTTTTAAAAAAAACACCACCAAACTTCTAAAAAAAACATAAAAAGTTCATATTTTGCACACTTCAATAACAAAGGAAAAGAAACATCAAAAACAAACATCAAATGAGTTTAAAACTCAAAACATTAAAGACAAACATGAAAAAACAACTAATCAATTTTTATTTTTCGTTGCATCGCAAACTCGTTTATTCCTTTCGTTTTACTCTCCCGAACTAGAAGAACCGGACCTCAAGTAGTGGTCCTATCTGGCTTCATCATCGGTCATTTCCGAGCTCAATCCACTAGAAACCTCTTCTTCGTACAATTCGGCTTCTCATTCTAACTCGCCTTCAAGTGTACCAACGTTTTGATCATTTCCACACCATCCAAGTAATCCTTCAAGCATATCGACATCTCCACCAAAGCCGGAGTTAGCCTTGTTCTCCTAAGCGATATAACCCTGCCACTAACAGAAAAAGTCAATTCTGAAGCTACCTTGGAAGCTTGGACCGTTAGCGAATCTCGGGACATGACGAAAAGCATGGGAAAACTATCTTCCTTTGCTTTCCACCAAGCCAACAAGTCAAAGTTTTTGAAACCTTGGATCCCAATCCCCGATAGAAAATCGGTCCCCCCATACCTTTCAAGTTCGCTACTCGGAGAGTTACCCCTTTACCTTTTAACATTTTTGTTTGAAAACATGTTGTACAAGTCCATATACATATCCGTGCTACTACTTGCACCTGCACCCGAATGTTGTGTTTGTTGCCTAACATGTGAGCATATTTAGCAACATACACATCAAACATGTTTGAAAGATCTTGGTTAAACTTATTTTTTAAATTTGTATCAATGTTTGCTTCATCGGTATACAAATCCAAAGCAAAACATATATTTTCAATTAACGATTCGGTCCCACCCAAATTTATGCAAGGGTATAAGGCGGCGACACAAACTTTCAATAAGAGCCCAACTCTAAAGAGGAAATTCTACAAGTTTACAATGTCTAGAATAAAGATAGTTATGATATGACCTTAAACTTTCTTTTTGTTGAATTGTTTTTTCAAACATGTTACATGTTGAGTTCCATTTAGTAGGTACGTCCCAATTAGGACCTAAACAAATGGAATTCGCGTGTTACAATATTTTCTATAGGCACTAGCCTACTTGGTTTACTAAAAACATTCGATAACATTTTTCTAAAATCTTGAACTATTGGTTCAACAATCTTCAGATCATCTTGCACACATAAGTTGATTATGTCTGTAACACAACGACTATGAAAAACCAACCATCACAAATTGGTTTGTATTTAAGTTTTAGTTGTTGTACGACACGTGTGTTATTCGACACGTTATCAAAAGATGTTGAAAACAATTTTTCTTGTAAATCAAAACCCGAATAACTTTGTCGATTTTATGAAATATATTTTGACTCGTGTGAGGATAATCAAGTTGTTCAAAAGCTATTGTGCATTTCATCATTTGTCAATCACATGGTTGCACCCAACGAGCAGTCACACAAATGAAAGATTCGGGTGAACCGTGAGGAGTCGACCAACAATAGCAAGTTAAGTTAACACAAGCTTGTAATTGTGAAAATCCTTCAATTAAATTATTTTTTGCCAATTTCCATAATTTCAAGCAATCACGTCTAAGAGTAGTGCGAATTACATGGGTATAGCGAGGTTGAAAATGCTTTTGAATAGGTCGAGTCAAGCGTTCGTTATTGAAGTGGTCGAACGGCAAACTTTGTTAAATCGTGAAATTCGTCATTGCTTCTCGAGTTCGCTCAAGATCATAAGTGAACATTCTTCCTTCATTTCATCGACGCTTGACATTGAACTTCTTGCGTGTCACACATCCAAAAATCCCACGCGCGACAACGCGCCGCAGGGAGCATGACAAACCAGGATCGAACACATTAGCCATACGAACAGTCTATATGCAATGTAATTTAAACCAAAGTAAATGCGTTTTTGAAATGCGAAAGCGTAAATGATAAAAGTTGTAATAAATGTTCAAGCGCCAAAACATGCGCAACCCAAAAGATAATCAGTTTGAAAAGTTTTAAAGTCTAATATGCAGGCATTATAATAAAGAAACCATAAGTGGTGCATCCTAGCTCGTGGCATTCAATCCAGTTTAGCGACCTAAGAAATAACATGCTAAAGTGTCAACACAAAGGTTGGTGAGTTCACAGGTTTAACAGTTCAGTAACATTTCAAGTTCAGTTTAAGATTGACAGTTCAATAACGTCAAGTTGTGAGAGCATAATCACTAATATATATCAAATAGCTAGTTAGGTTATATACATGAAACTTCGCACGTTGATGGTCACCGAGCTAACAGTTGCTTATAGTTTGCCTTGTTGTGTTTAGGACGAATATAACAGTCGTTCGATATCCCATCGTGCCAGAGCGACTGACCCGGGTGGGGTTTGTCAGACCCAGTAGTACTACAATATATTTCTCGCTATCGTCATTAATACTAGCGATACCATAAGAAGGACTTTGTTGTATCAGTGTGCTACAAGTACTTCAAGTGATATATAAAAGTCCAATTATCTCAGTTGTATAGTTCATGCATGTTAATCTCCCCCAAGAGGATTTAAAACAGTAAAATGGGGTCGTGAAACTCACCTTAGGTTGCACAGCAAAGTTTCCAGATAAACAGTTAATTCAAGTAGCAAGAACGAGTATTGTGAAGCAATCAATCACCTAACGAGTATAAATGTATAAGTGTGTGTTCTATAAACTATAAGTCTAACGTAAACGACAAAAACGATTTATCGTGGAGTTCGAAATAAGTCGAGGATGGCACGTGTGTCAAATCCGAGTGATTATCGGAATAACGCGAGAAAATACAATATATATCAATACTGTATATTTTCTAAGTTTAAATATTCAAAAAATTAATATATATAATATATGTATTTACTAAACGTTCAAGTAACGTTTATAATGAATTTGCGAGGAAAATATATATTTATATATATTAAAGGTTATCATAAAATATCCGGTTATTTCAATATAAATCCAACGGCATAAGTTTATATATTAATCTACCCAAGATATATATATATATATATATATATATATATATATATATATATATATATAGGGAAAGGATCATGCGAAAACGCATATATTTTACAAAAACGCGAAAACCATCTTAAAACCAACATAACTTTTTCATACGTTAATATTTTTTTCTAAAATTTTCACCAAAAGTCTTATAATTATGTTATCTGCAATCCTATAAAAACAAAAAATAAAAAGTTAATGTTTTTTTATTTTTTTCTGTGATACACATGTGTACCACAAAAAAAAACTCATACTTTAGTATGAGTTAATATTTGTTTTCTCTAAGACACACCATATGTGTTATATTTATGTTATTTTTTTGTGCTTTTTTAATGATACACATGTGTACCACACCAAAAAAATCCTCATATATGTGGTATACATTACTAGTTTTAAAAGGAAATTGCACCATAAGTCTTATATGTTATATTTATATCTAATGGAAAAAATAACACTTTATAACCTTTTTAATTATATGTTGCACATGTGCACTATGTTTCATTATCATTAGTACCATAAATGTTTTAGTGTTTTTAATTCGTTTTTGTGCAGTAGTAATGATGATGATACATATGTGTATCACACGTGATACACATGTATATCACACGAAAAAAAAACGTTAATTTTTTTTTAATATTTGTTTCCAAAATTGAAGATAACGTAATTCTAAGACATTTGGCGCCAATTTTATGAAAAAACATTAACGTATGAAGAAGTTATGTATGTTTTAATATTGGTTTTCGCGTTTTCGCAATATAAAGGGTTTTCGCAGGATCATTCCCCATATATATATATATATATATATATATATATATATATTTTACCTTTTTGTAAAAACTAGAATGTTATATTAATATATATATATAGATGTTGGAAATATATTTTTATCTAGAATAACAAGTTAAACGTGATTTACGAGATTTAAATGTCTCAAATATATTTTTACGGGTTTTAGATATGACAAGGGACAATTTTTGGTACAAAATTTAGTAACCACATGTTCAAAACAACACAAAACAACCAAAAATAAAAATTATGGAGGTCACCGGGTTCGAACCCGTGACCTCCCGGACGAACAGCAGCGTTTTAGCCATCCAGCCAGCGACCCAGTTATGTTGAAATCATGATTGAAATATACGTCTTTTATGTACCAACAGTGACCAGAAACCAAGTCTAGGAAAAATAATGATTAAAAATGGTGAGGCCGGGACTCGAAACCGCGCCTCCAGCGAAACAACCCAGCGCCCTACCACCCGTGCCAGTTTGGCGTCTGGTTTCATTCCAGGACACAAAATATATAACTTATATGCGCCTGCCCTCATCTTCTTCATTATGAACTTCGGTGATCGGAACCCTAGCTCCGGTCGTCGGAAAATCGCTAAATCACAGAAATAACAAAAAAATGTGTGATTAACACAGGGGATGATTTACCTTGAGTCGGAGATGAGAGATCGAGGAGTCTTGAGGCCGAAACGAACCGAAACACGAACGCGATCGCGAACTTAATCACAAAACGGAACGAACTGTGGAGTCTCGTTTGTTGCTACTGTATTCGAGATCACAGGGAGACTATGAGTGATTGTCGATGGTGGTGCGGATGGTCGGAAAAGTGTTCCGACTGTGATGGTTGTGATGCGTGGGTTTGGAGGCAAACGAGAGAGAGATAGGAGGAAGTTGAAGGTAGAAGGAACCTCAAATGATTTAGAAAGGGTGTAATACTCATCCCGTAACTGATGGAGTTGATTGTCTAGTTAAAGCTGTGTCGGTTAACGGAGATGGAGAGCTCGAGAGTTACAGAAATGTTCAAAACCAACTATGCGAGAATGACACAACCGGTCCCTCACCGAATTTTTCAAAAGAGAGTGATGAGTTCTAGGAATTGCATGTCCAGTCCCCCCCCCCCCCCCCCCCAACAACTTTAGTTAATTAGGACAAGTTCTAGAATAAGTCCCTTATTGTTTATAAAGGATAACGGCATCTAACAGAGGTTAACGGGAAAACAATAAGCGATGAATATACGAGGAATGTCAAAGTATATAAATCATGTAGCGTTTATAAAAGTATAAATCTCGTTCTATAAAAATAACTCATGGAATATAACTCCACAATTATGTATTTTAAAATCACATAAATTCATAACCTAGAGATTTAATGCTCATAACCTATATATTTAAGTCACAAATAACTATAACTATAGTATTAATAGCTTGTTATTAAAATTCTTTAATTACACAAAATTATAAATATCATTTAATCATATATATATATATATATATATATATGTATGTATTTATATGTTTTAATTCCACATAAAATCATAAAATTTCAAACGTTTAAATTTCCGTGCATGCTCGTAGTGATTGATCACACAAAACCCTAATTTGCTAAAGTCAACACAGTCAATCACATAAATGTTCACACAACATTTAATACGGTTTACGTTCAGTTAATGCCAGAAAATGACCTGAAAAGCCGGATTGTCATAGTATCCCCTTGTTGAAGAATTTTCGTCCTCAAAAATTGCGTAACGCGGTAAAAGTTAATGAGCTAGACACAAAGAAAAGAAACAAAAAATTCTCAGTCGTCACATCATCCCCTTGTTGAAGAATTTTCGTCCGCGAAAATTTAACCAGTACCTGAACTAGGCGAAGGCTGATCCTTGAACAGTCTTGGATATTTCTTCATCATCTGATCTTCGCTTCCCAAGTAAACTCAGGACCATGTCTCGAGTTCCAACGAACTTTAACGATTGGGATTTTGCTATGTTTTAATTGTTTAACTTCCCGGTCCATAATTTCTACCGGTTCTTCGATAAATCGAAGTTGTTCGTCCACATGAAACTCCTCCAGTGGAGTGATTAATGTCTCATCTGCTAAACATTTCTTTAAGTTCGACACATGGAAGACGTTATGTACCCCACTTAGCTCTTCTGGTAATTTTAATTCATAAGCCGATAGACCAATTCTCTTAACAATCTCGAATGGTCCAATGTATCTCGGGTTTAACTTACCACGTTTACCAAAACGTACTACACCCTTCCAGGGTGAGACCTTTAACAAAACCTTGTCTCCTTCCTCAAATTCCAAAGGTCTTCGCCGTTTATCAGCATAGCTTTTCTGTCTATCTTGTGTGGCTGCCATACGATTACGAATTTGTACGGTTTTCTCTGTTGTCTCGAGTACTAACTCAGGATCTGTGAGTTGACTGTCACCAACTTCCGCCTAACAGAGAGGTGATCTACACTTTCGCCCTAAAGTGCTTCAAACGGAGCTACACCAATACTGGTGTGATAACTGTTGTTATAGGAAAATTCCACTAAGGGTAAGTGTTTATCCCAACTTTCACCAAAATCAATCGCACATTCACGCAGCATGTCCTCAAGAGTTTGAATGGTCCGTTCACTTTGACCATCGGTCTGAGGGTGATATGCAGTACTCATATCCAAACGCGATCCCAATGCTTCATGTAGAGATTCCTAACATTTGGACATAAATCGCGCGTCTCGATCTGATATGATATATACTGGTACTCCATGTCGCGAGACGATCTCTTTAAGATAAATTTTGCCTAATGTCTCAGAGGTATCAGTTTCCTTGATTGGTAGGAAATGTGTGACTTGGTTAAACGATCAATAATTACCCAAATTGTATCACACTTGCTCGCTGTACGGGGTAGTTTTGTGATAAACTCCATGGCGATACCCTCCCATTTCCACTCAGGAATTTTTGGTTGTTGAAGTAACCCCGCCGGTTTCTGGTATTCTGCCTTGACCTTGGAACAAGTCAAGCGCTTGCTTACGTAAGTGGCAATGTCAGCTTTCATCTTTGGCCACCAGTAAATCAGTTTTAAATCTTGGTACATCTTATCCGAGCCTGGATGAATAGAGTAACGAGACTTATGGGCTTCATCCATAATCAATTCCCTCAAATTTCCATACACGGGAATCCATATTTGGTTCGCACAATACCGGATACCATCTAATCTAACTTCCAATAACTTATCCATACCCCGCAAGGATTCTAGTCCAATGTTCTCATCTTTGAGTGCTTCGAGTTGTGCATTCCGGATCTGATCAGGTAATCATGTGTGAATAGTAAGTTGCAACGCACGAACTCTTCTAGGCTTGGGGTTATCCTTTCGGCTTAGGGCATCAGCTACTACATTAGCTTTGCCTGGATGGTATCTAATTGCGCAATCCTAGTCATTAAGAAGTTCCACCCAACGACGTTGTCTCATGTTCAACTCCTTTTGGGCAAAGATATGCTCGATACTTTTGTGATTAGTGTAGATAATATATTTTGTTCCATAGAGATAATGCCTCCAAATTTTCAACGCGAAAATGACTACTCCCAACTCTAAATCATGAGTTGTATAGTTTTGCTCATGAATCTTTAACTGACGAGAGGCATAAGCTATGACTTTCTCCCTTTGCATCAGCACGCAACCTAATCCTTGCTTCGATGCATCACAATACACCACGAAATCATCACTACCCTCTGGTGGGGATAATATTGGCGCGCTACAAAGTTTCTGCTTTAGTAGCTGAAAAGCGGGTCATGCTTTTCATTCCAGTTATACGTCGTTCCTTTATGTGTTAGTGTCGTAAGAGGTTGGGCTATCTTTGAAAATCCTTCAATAAACCGTCTGTAATAACCTGCTAACCCTAGAAATTGGCGAATTTCCGTTGGTGTTTTAAGCGCAGGCCAATTCTTAATTGCTTTAACTTTCATTGGATCAACGTGAATCCCCTGATCATTAACGACATGACCAAGAAATTGCACCTCACGCATCCAGAAATCACACTTTGAAAATTTTGCATACAATTGCTCCTTCTTGAGTAACTCTAAGATCAAACGAAGATGTTGTTCGTGCTCCTCCTTAGACTTAGAATATATCAGAATATCATCAATGAAGACGATGACAAATCTATCGAGATATGGCTTGCAAACGTGATTCATCAAGTCCATAAAAATCGCTGGTGCGTTGGTTAACCTGAATGGCATAACCATGGACTCATAATGACCATAACGGGTTCTAAACGCTGTCTTCGAGACATCCTCCTCGCGGACTCTCAGTTGGTGATAACCTGATCTCAAATCAATTTTGGAATAATAGCTAGATCCCTGTAGTTGATCAAACAAATTATCGATTCGGGGCAAGGGATAATGATTCTTGACAGTCACTTTGTTGAGCTCTCTGTAATCTATGCACATTCGAAAGGTTCCATCTTTCTTTTTAACAAACAACACTGGAGCTCCCCAGGGCGATGAGCTGGGCGTAATAAATCCCTTATCAAGTAGTTCTTGGAGTTGAGTATATAGTTCTTGTAACTCATTTGGTGCTAAACGATAAGGTGCGCGAGTAATTAGTGCTGCTCCGGGAGCAAGTTCAATCTGAAATTCGAATTCTCGATGAGACGGTAAACCTGGTAGATCTTCTGGAAAGACTTCAGAAAAATCCCTCATGATCGGGATATCCTCTATCCTTTTCTCTTCCTCTGATTTCTCCGAAATGTTCGCGAGAATAGCAACATGGCCTTTTCGCAAACACTTATGTGCCTTGAGAAAAGATATCACACCCATAACAGTACCACACTTTTCTCCTTGAAATGAAAGCATTCTCCACTAGGCAATGGTATTCGAACGATTTTCTTATGACAAACGATTTCAGCACGATTCTTGGATAACCAATCCATTCCCACAATGACGTCAAAACTTCCCAAAGAGATGGGAAAAAGATCTATTTCTAATTTATGGCCAGCCAATTCCAATTTACAGTCTTTAACTATATGGGTAGACTCAACAAGTTTACCATTAGCAAGTTCAACTACGTATTTAGCATCTAAAGGAATCAAGTTGGCATTTATCATATTGCTAAATTTAGTAGATATGAAGCTCCTATCGGCACCAGTGTCAAATAAGACTAGAGCATAGTATCCATTAAGAGAAAACTTACCAGTAACGACATTTGGATCTGCTCTGGCATCCCCCAAGCCTATGACAAAAGGTCTACCTCTGGCACCATTTCCTCCATTGTTCCCATTATTGTTGTTATTATTGCCATTGCGATTCCCAGTGTTATTGTTATTGTTGTTATAGTTGTTGTTTTTGTTTCCACCGTTCAGCTGGGGACAATTTCCTCTTTATGTGGCCTTCTTTCCCACAATTAAAACAACCTTTAGGGGCTTCAGCATCCTGAACTTGTTTCCCATTGTTCTTAACCCTGCAGGTTTTGGACTGATGACCCTTCTTTCCACAATTTGCACACACATAAAAGTCACACGCACCATAGTGATGGAAACCACACTTGTTACAACGTGGGGAATTTCCCATGTACGATGGTCCTCCTTGGCTGCCTCGACCTTCATTGTTCTGCTTCTGGTTATTCGAGGAGAAATTCCTAGAATTATCAAACTTGCGATTCTGGTTTTGATGGTTCTGTTGGTTGGAAGACTTGTTTCCAGACTGATTCCCAGAATTATCCCACTTTCTTTTGTTGTCTGAGGCTCCAGAAGTTCCTTTTCTAGGAGGTAAGACTCCTTAATCAACTGCTTGATTCGTGAGCCTATTGGCAATCCTTACAGCATCACGAATGGTCACAGGGTTTGAGGCAGTCACCATTCCCTGGATTTGGGGCACTAAACCCTTGATATATAGCTCGATTCTTTGGTAAGCAAGTGTGGCGATTCTAGGGCACAAATTCGCAAGAGAATTTGAACGAGTAGTGTAAGCTTCAATTTCAAACCCCTCCATCTTGAGATTATACAGCTCAGTTTCCAATTTCTGGATCTCGTCCCGTGGACAATACTCTTCTTTTAGCAACTCTTTAAACTCAGCCCAAGGCATGGCATTAGCTTCTTCAATCCCCAGCATCTGCACCTCAGTCTTCCACCAGGTGAGAGTCGGTCCTTCCAAAGTACCTGTGGCAAATTTCACTTTGCTAGCCTCAGGACAGTTGCACATTTCGAATGCAGATTTCACTTTTTCAATCCAGTGGAGTAGGCTAACAGCTCCCTCAGTTCCTTTGAACTGATTAGTCTTACAATCCATGAAAGTTTTAAATGTAGCATTACCTGTACATACATTCATACAACCATTCAATCACAGATTACCAACGCGTGTGATCACATAAAACAACAAAACACGAATTTTGTGTTACCTTGGGGTGTCCCTGCATTGCCTGCACCTTGAGCATGTGCCGCCAAGGCAGCAGCCACATGTTGGTTGATTAGTGCAGCTAATTTAGCCGGTGTCATGTTTGGTGCATTTCCATCTGCCATTATCTTCAATTCGCAATTACCCAAACTGAGGATAAGATATAACATGAATCACAACAACCATCACATAAGTAATAAATTACTTCACAAGAGATAATCACATATTAAATAGTAAATCTCATTTCAAATAAAATGCAACTCACAAATTATCCAACAGAAATTCAAAATTCAAAATGCATAGTCTTGGGAATATCCTCCCGATAAAACAAACTACCAACCAAAACAAAAGTGAAAACAACTCAGGAGCTATCATGATCACTGGATGCATCAGGCATCTCCTCTTCCGGTTCTTCCTCGGGATCCTCTTCTGGTTCTTCCTCGGGATCCTCCACAATAGGTTCTTCAACCGTTTCTGCCGGAGGCTCATCCTCCCTAGCCAACTCAAGCTCAGCAACACGATCCGTGAGTGCCTGAACAAGCTCAGTAAGATGACCCACCTGATAGTACATGTCGCTCACTGTCACCTGGTGCTCAGTCTGACGCTTATTAGTCCCCTCCAAGATTTCCTCAAGGATGGCAACTTTCTAAATAGTGCTAGCCCCATTTTCTTGCAGCTCTGCGACCATACCAAATAGCCTCCTAATGTCCCTGAGCGCGCGGTCAAACATAGAGACCTTTGCCGCGACGACTCGTTTAATGGCATATGGCAGTTCGGGTAGAAAGAACCGAGTTGACGACGGCTCTGTTGAAGTAGGTGGCACTTGTTCCCGATAAACCCAACAAGCCACAAGTGACTCATACCAGTTCTAGTTGCCATTATCTCTTCCACGAACAACAATTGGTTCTCCATATACGTGACCCTCAGATGTTATTCTCCGATTACCATGAGTTGGGGTAGTAGGACCCAAAGTAACCCGCCTACTAGTAACGGATGGGGATGATGATGATGAGGATGATAGGGAAGCGGATATCTATCCAGCCATGTCTGCATATATACCATATATATACATATATAAGTACAAGTAACACATATTTAAATAGTCAAATACTAGTGTGTGTGTTCGAGTGTATGACTAAGGTGTAACTAAGGCTATAGTCGGTCCACTAATGCAAACCTAGTTCACTATAACCAATGGCTCTGATACCAATCTGTCACACCCCCAAAAATCCCATGCGCGACAACGCGCCGCAGGGAGCGTGATAAACCAGGATCAAACCATTAGCCATACGAACAGTCTATATGCAATGTAATTTAAACCAAAGTAAATGCGTTTTTGAAATGCGGAAGCGTAAACGACAAAAGTTGTAATAAATGTTCAAGCGCCAAAACATGCGCAACCCAAAAGATAATCGGTTTGAAAAGTTTTAAAGTCTAATATGCATGCATGATAATCGAAATCCATAAGTGGTGCATCCTAGCTCGTGGCATTCAATCCAGTTTAGCGACCTGAGAAATAACATGCTAAAGTGTCAACACAAAGGTTGGTGAATTCACAGGTTTAACAGTTCAGTAACATTTCAAGTTCAGTTTAAGATTGACCGTTCAATAACGTCAAATTGTGAGAGCATAATCACTAATATATATCAAATAGCTAGCTAGGCTATATACATGAAACTTCGCACGTTGATGGTCACCGAAGCTAACAGTTGTTTATAGTTTGCCTTGTTGTGTTTAGGACGAATATAACAGTCGTTCGATATCCAATCGTGCCAGAGCGACTGACCCGGGTGGGGTTTGTCAGACCCAGTAGTACTACAATATATTTTTCGCTATCGTCATTAATACTAGCGATAACATAAGAAGGACTTTGTTGTATCAGTGTGCTACAAGTACTTCAAGTGATATATAAAAGTCCAATTATCTCAGTTGTATAGTTCATGCATGTTAATCTCCTCCAAGAGGATTTAAAACAATAAAATGAGGCTGTGAAACTCACCTTAGGTTGCACAGCAAAGTTTCCAGATAAACAGTTAATTCAAGTAGCAAGAACGAGTCTTGTGAAGCAATCAATCACCTAACGAGTATAAATGTATAAGTGTGTGTTCTATAAACTATAAGTCTAACGTAAACGACAAAAACGATTTATCGTGGAGTTCGAAATAAGTCGAGGATGGCACGTGTGTCAAATCCGAGTGATTATCGGAATAACGCGAGAAAATACAATATATATCAATACTGTATATTTTCTAAGTTTAAATATTCTAAAAATAAATATATATAATATATGTATTTACTAAACGTTCAAGTAACGTTAATAATGAATTTGCGAGGACAATATATATTTATATATATAAAAGGTTATCATAAAATATCCGGTTATTTCAATAAAAATCCAACGGCATAAATTTATATATTAATCTACCCAAGATATATATATTTATATATATATATATATACATATATATATATATATAAATATATATTTTTACCTTTTTGTAAAAACTAGAATTTTATATCAATATATATATATATATATATATATATAGATGTTGGAAATATATTTTTATCTAGAATAACAAGTTAAACGTGATTTACGAGATTTAAATGTCTCAAATATATTTTTACGGGTTTTAGATATGACAAGGGACAATTTTTGGTACAAAATCTAGTAACCACATGTTCAAAACAACACAAAACAACACAAAACAACCAAAAATAAAAATTATGGAGGTCACCGGGTTCGAAGCCGTGACCTCCCCGACGAACAGCAGCGTTTTAGCCATCCGGCCAGCGGCCCTATTATGTTGAAATCACGATTGAAAGTCTTTTATTTACCAACAGTGACCAGAAACCAAGTCCAGGAAAAATAATGATTAAAAATGGTGAGGCCGGGACTCGAACCCGCGCCTCCAGCGAAACAACCCAGCGCCCTACCACCCGTGCCAGTTTGGCGTCTGGTTTCATTCCAGGACACAAAATATATAACTTATATGCGCCTGCCCTCTTCTTCATCATTATGAACTCCGGTGATCGGAACCCTAGCTCCGGTCACCGGAAAATCACGAAATCACAGAAATCACAAAAAAATGTGCGATTAACACAGGGGATGATTTACCTTGAGTCGGAGATGAGAGATCAAGGAGTCTTGAGGCCGAAACGAACCGAAACACGAACACGATCCCGAACTTAAATACAAAACCGGAACGAATTGTGGATTCTCGTCTGTTGCTACTGTATTCGAGATCACGGGGAGACTACGAGTGATTGTCGATGGTGGTGTGGGTGGTGGGAAAAGTGTTCCGACTGTGATGGTTGTGATGCGTGGGTTTGGAGGTAAACGAGAGAGAGATAGGAGGAAGTTGAAGGTAGAAGGAACCTCAAATGATTTAGAAAGGGTGTAATACTCATCCGTAACGCAGATGGAGAGCTCGACAGTTACAGAAATCTTCAAAACCAACTATGCGAGAATGACACAACCGGTCCCTCACCGCATTTTTCAAAAGAGAGTGATGAGTTCTAGGAATTGCAAGTCCAGCCCCCCCCCCCCCCCCCAACTTTAGTTAAGTTCTAGAATAAGTCCCTCATTGTTTATAAAGGATAACGGCATCTAACGGAGGTTAACGGGACAACAATAAGCGATGAATATACGAGGAATGTCAAAGTATATAAATCATGTAGCGTTTATAAAAGTGTAAATCTCGTTTTATAAAAATAACTCATGGAATATAACTCCACAATTATATATTTTAAAATCACATAAAATCATAACCTAGAGATTTAAAGCTCATAACTTATATATTTAAGTCACATATAACTATAACTATATTATTAATAGCTTGTAATTAAAATCCTTTAATTACACAAAATTATAAATATCATTTAATCATATATATGTATTTATATGTTTTAATTCCACATATAATCTTAAAATTTCAAACGTTTAAATTTTTGTGCATGCTCGTAGTGATTGATCACACAAAACCCTAATTTGCTAAGGTCAACACAGTCAATCACATAAATGTTCACACAACATTTAATACGGTTTACGTTCAGTTAATGCCAGAAAATGACCTGAAAAGACGGATTGTCACATTGCGCCTTGAGAATTGGACAATGAGGATGCGAGATGTGTGTTGCTTCAAAGTTGAGTTTGCATCCTTTCCCATTAACTTGCCACACAACTTGCACTGAGCCTTGTTTAAACCCCTCATCATCACACACATATCAAAATCTTACCAAATCTCGGGATTTCGATTCGTTGCAATGACTTCACGAACAATGTTCTCGGGAATTTCATCACCCATGTTCATCGAAGCGTTAACACTTGAACTTGCCATTTGAGCGATTTTTTCAGAGTTTTTTAGGTTAGAGAGTAAAGATTTGTGGGTGAATCAACCAAAACACCCACCAAGTAGTTATACCAGTTTATGGGGGTGGAAAGTAGCAAAAAAAATACAAAAAAAAAACGGCCATAATAGCCTCAAACGGCTATAAAAACGGTCATATTACCACTGCTCAACGTTCAGCGCTCTATCTGGTTTTTCTAACCGGTTTCTAGGCTCAAATCCCCTAGCCGCTACCTAACCAGTGGGCCGACCGAACCGATTTTTTATGTAACCGGTTTTTCTTCCAATCGGTTCTGGTTATTTTTTTTTTGTAACCGGTCGTGTAAACGGTTTTTAATTCATCTCTAACAAGACGGTGACTCCCCGCGCGTTGCAGCGGGCACCCAATTTTATTTCGACTAAATATAAAGTAAAAAAAATAGTTTTAACTACCAAATAAAAACTAATAAAAAAGAACCATTTCGAATTGTAAAGCCATCGATCCCATCTCGTCTAATATATACACATGTTCTTGATCCGTCTTCCATTCAAGTATTACAAACTGGGACAAAATTATAAAATTTTAATTATATATTTTCTTACATAAAATATAATGTAAAACTAAAAAGCTTCAAATCATACAAAATAATAAAAGAAAATACAAAAAAAAAAGAATTTATTACGGAAATTTGAAATTAGAATAACTTCATTCTCCCCCACACTTTTTGATCTACTTCTACTTCTCACCATATGTCATCTTATGACATGTAAATAAATTATTGGCTATATCAATTAGTTGTCAAAGATTTAGTGGAGAAAACCTTGCACAATTTATACTCTCACATTCCATAAATTGGAATTGTTAATATAAAGACGGTGATTCGCCCGCGCTTTGTGACGGGCCACCCTTTTTCACTTACCGACTTAATTCGTCAGATAACAACTCGTTATGTAACAATGTCAATGTCATGAAACCATTTAAGTAGAACGAAAAGGTTTAGTTAGCATTTATTTTTAATTATTATTAGAGTTGAAAAGGTAAGTAAAATCTAAAGTAGTAACAATTTATAAAAATATATATTTTTAATAACAATTTTACGTTCATTATACATTGTTGAAGTAATAAGGTTTCGTTATTATAGAAAAAAAATTCTTGTGTCTTGCGACGGGAAAATATTTTCATGATAAGGAGTTGAGTCTAAAAAAATAACGTTCGATGTTCTGTAGCGTGTTATAACTTCCTTATCAACCAAAGAGGCAATTTCCTCAATGGGAGTAACTTTCTTATCAACCGAAGATGCAATTTCTTCACGTGGAGTTATGTGATGTGTTTGCCACTAATACAAATTTAATAAGAAATAACGGTAGTGAGAATGCGAAGATGGTTTTTAAGTTACAACTGTTTCATCCTGATAAGTTTGCGTTCTCTTACTTTTAAATGTAATTTAACTAGAGATCATCCGCGCGTTGCCGCGGTAATGTCGAAACTAAAAGGGTTTTAAACCGTTTCGAGTTTCAGCTGCCAAAAGACAGAGAGGGAGAAATGTAAAAATTTGTATGATAGGGATGGTTCAATGGTAATAATGTAGCACAATATAGTACAACTCATAAGGTTTGCAAGTTGTGTGTAGGAGTGTGAAACAAAGAAGATAATAAACCTAATATTATACAGATAGCTATGAAGCATGAAGTTGATAAGTTAAACTTACAAACAAAACAGGAAGTTATAGTATAGTTAAGGGAGGCGATGTTAGATGAGATTATTCATGACGTTGTTTCTTGGCTCTCTCTGCTGAAGGTGCAGCAGCTGCAACATGTGAATAAAGGATTGTTATTGTTATTAGTAATATAACAAAATAAAGTACTGATTTAGTAATAAAATACAGAGCTAATTGTTCCTGTATAAAAATGGGTAAACAGGATAAACTGAAACAGGTGGACTGAGCAAAATGTACACATTTACAAAGCAGCAGGAGTCGAATTAATATACGAATGCAAACTGTTGTGCAGTGGTTTTTTATATTTTCAAACAAATGAGGTTTAACATATCAAAGGACACTCGGAGTTGCAAATGTTGTTGCCGCCCCGGCGGAGTTGCAGGTCCTCGGATTACAGTGTCATGACATTCGAATAAATTGGAGAGAGAAGAATGTGGGAGTGATTCTTTAGGATATATAGCTGGAGTTGGCTTTTTACAAAAGGCTTTTTGCAGGAGTAAATAGCTGGCACAATTTTAGTTTATTTATTTTTATTTTACATATTTATTTTTTTCCGTTAGTTATTCAAGAACATTAGATTAAGCATAAGAAAGTTCTACTTTCTTAACCTACAGCAACATCTACAAAATTGTATGCAATGAATTTGAGGTAACTCCAAGTTCTACTATAAACAGCCTGCATTGAATATCACGAATTGTTTAGTAATGAATAAAATTTTTGGGAACAGATTAGAAGATGACATTTAAAGAAAACCTAAAGAAAAATTTATTGGGGCTTAAAAGGTGGATTATTTGCAAGCAAATATATATAACTATACTTGAAAAAGTGAATCACTCAGGAACATATATATAAAAAAAGCCCAGGAAATTAAAAACCTAATTAAAATTTTAGATGCAGTGTAATAACATGCGCAAAGAACGAACACCATTTTAACACATCTCTTATATGTGGTTTAAAAATATAAATGAAAGGTTTGAGTTTTTGTGTACCTGCGCCCTGAAAAAGAGGTCTGGCGACACCAGTCCTAGAAGTATGACGGTTTGACTCAGTTACTGGTTGAGGTGTCTAAGGGGTTACTGAAGTTGAAACAGAGGAAATGGGTTCAGCTCTTTTGATGTTGAAAGTCGTAATGCTCGTTTTCATATTCGGCTTGATCTTCAGAAAAAACGTGAAGTATACTTCTCTGGTGGCGAGTAGAGCCTTGGGTAATATCATTGGATCAGTGGCCGAAATAGCTTTAACCAAATCGAATACTCTAGTAACTGAGTCATCAGCAAGCATGCAGTTTGTTGAATGTTTAAGCATTAAAGAACGATTATGGAAGACACAAGAACCTGATGTACATCTTAAAGCATGAACATGTTATTATATAGGGTATTTGATGAGTCAAGTATTGAAGCACAAATGTGGGAAACCAAACCAAACAACTTCAATACAGTTAATTTCCCAAATCAGCAGGTATTCAATTACAAAAGTCACTGAAAAAAATAAGTGATATGCATACGAAAAGGAAACACAAAACTATTAATACTGGATCCTCTATTAAATGAGTCATCAGCAGGGATACAATCACTCTAATGTTCAAGCAATCAAGAATTAATATGGGAAACAAAAATAAAACTGATGTATATACCTTATTTCTATGCCTTATTTGTTTGGTTTTCATCGTAATGTATAATCATGTTATTCTCTACAGTATTTGAAGAGTCAAATATTGAGATATTAATTTTCCAAATCAGCAGGTATTCAATTACCGAAATCATCGAAATTAATTAGTGATATGCATATGAAAAGGAAACAGAAGACAACAACTGTGAATGATACAAAAAAATTTCAGTGACAGCAACCATGTTTCTCTGTTCTCTATTTTAAAATCAAAAATCAGAATTAATGAAGAGTGAACAATACATTATAAAACAAAAGAGTAATCTTATTTCAAATTTATTATAGAATCAGTGAGAACATAGAGAAACTGAAATTGGGGCATCAGTAGTTAAAAAAGAGAAGAAAAGAAAAAGGGTTCAGCTGATAAACCTCACAGATCCTATTGAAAGCGAAATTTCGAGCAAATTTGTTGACAAATATGTATGTTCTTACTGAATTTGCTACATAATCTAGGATTCATGAAAACACAGAAAGAGACCAATAAACAGGCATATAACAATGATTATTCATATAAACCTAAAAATTAGGGCACGTACCTGAAGGCAAAATCTTGCTGATAATAGACAACGACACTAAAGATAAACACAAGAAACAAAAATTATTAAAGAAAACGAAAGAAAGAGGTAGCAGCGATGTTCGATCGAGAAGGAAAATTTCAGAAAGCGCACCTGTGATGTGAGGGAAGAAAGGAAAAGGTTTTGAAGAAGAAGTGTGAAAAAACCTACAATGTCGATAATGAAATCAGTATAAGGAACGAAAGCAACGACACGTGTATTACCTTGATGCTGAGAATCCAAAATAGGAGGGCACGTATACATGGAGCTTCGAGAAACGATCCTCAGATATTTGTTTTTATTTGAAATCGTTAGTAGGGCACGAAATCATATGAGAGGTTTGAGATTGTATATATATACAATAAGAACATCTAGGTTTTAAGTATATGGTAATAATAGAAAAATACCTGAATGTTGCGACTGTTGAAAAAATAACAGCTTCTATGCTAAAGAAAAATAGTTGGCTTGTATGCTAAAGAAAAATAAATATAGTTATATAACCGATCGTATTATTATATTATAAATAGTTTTATATTTCAAAGTAAAAATGAAACTATGACATATCAATATATGCACATGTGTTATGGTTTTGGATGATATGATGCATGATGAGGTGTACCCAAACTCAACCACTTATTATAATAGCATAAAGAGTAAATTATGGATTGCGTCCCTGTGGTTTGCACTTTTGTTTGGAATGAGTCCAAGTTGTGAGAAATTTCTAATTGAAGGGCTGTGGTTTTCATTTCTTCTGAATTGAGTCCCTGAGCCTAACAGAGTTAAAATTTCTTGTTAAGTCAGAGGGGTATTTCAGTCATTTACACCTCAGGGACTACTTATGTAAATTTATATGTTTTTAAAAATTATAGGGGGTCTTTCCTGGAGATCACGATCCTCCGAAAACACCGGCGAGTTTTAACCGGAAGATCGTTAGGATCACGATGACGGATCCGTACGCCACCGATTCTTCTTCTTCCTCCTCCTCCGACGATGAAGGCGCGTGAGGTGCACGGGGCCGGCGGTGGGGAAGAAGAAGTACAGAGGCGTGCGGCGGCGGCCGTGGGGGCGTTGGGCGGCGGAGATCCGTGACCCGGCCCGGAGGAAACGGGTGTGGTTAGGGACGTTTGATACGCCGGAGGAAGCGGCGACGGTGTTGATTGCGACGAACGGTTACGGAGACGGTGGGGTGCAGGCGGCGCACGACGTGGATTCTTTTGGGTTTAACATCGACGTGCCGATTAATTTTTCCCGATTTTGCCCCGCCGGCGAGTTACTACGGGGAGGAGTTTTCCGATTAATTTGACCTACTAAGGTTTTTATTTTATTTTATATTATATATATGGGTAATTACAAGAATAGTCCTTGAACTTTAAAAAACCTAGGAATTTACATAACAGGTCCCTGAGGTGTAAAATGACTGAAATGCCCCTCTGACTTAACAGAAAATTTTAACTCTGTTAGGCCCAGGGACTCAATTCAGAAGAAATTAAAACCACAGCCCTTCAATTAGAAATTTCTCACAACTTGGACTCATTCCAAACAAAAGTGCAAACCACAGGGACGCAATCCATAATTTACTCTAGCATAAATAAAGAAATAAGTTTCAATTTTTTCTTCCCCTTTTGCATTTTCTCTCTAAAACGTAATCTTCCCAAAACAAACTTTTTGCTGGTCGCTGGCCCAAATCCTTCGTCGTCACCGGTGGTGATCTAGGGCTTTTAGGGTTTTAGAAGGTAACCATTTGGGGCTTTTATATATCTTCCATTCTTCCGTAAGCAAATAATTTTATGTATTCTGTAATAACTAACTCATTTCTATTGGAAGATTGTGATGATGGGTTTTCGTTTAAAGGGTCTTGGAGATCCATTTTACAAACGAAGCCATGCATGTCGGTGGCTAAACATAACCATGAGCCGTGAAACACGACCAATCTCCCTACCGATCTCTCACTCAGTTGTTTCCGACAGTCACCTTCGTAAGCCGTAGAGACAACCCTCCTCTATTCTAATTCAAAGCAGATGTTCTTCCTTACCTCGTTCACCATGTAGCAGCCACAACGACACAACTACACTGTTCTTGAATCTGAAGCCACCGACGCATACACCCAGAACATGAGAAAAAATGAACGCAAGTTAGGGGGTGGGTGAGAGAGAATGAGTAGAGAGAAGATGTAGCAGACAAATGTGGAGAGAGAGTGTAATTGGAGTAAACTTGTTATGTGGAGAGGAGGGTGGCTCCATTAATTCATTACACCTCACACTTCTTGTGTGGCACCAATTCATTGGCTTAACAAAATTGTTGTCAAACTCCTATTGGAGTAAATGAAATACAGTAAAGTGTGAGGGGGCTTGTCAATTACTTTTGTTATATACGAGCAAATCGACCCGCGCCTTGCGGCGGGGTCGAAAATACTTTTATTGTGAAAAGTTATGTATATTTATCTATGACGGAGATAAGCTTGACTGTATTAAATGCCCAGCGACTAAATGTAGCATTGTTTAAAGGGTACTGCACTATTACCATACATACATTCCATAGCAGTTGCATAATCTTAATATAGCTTACATTCATTCCATGTGCATGTTCGCAAACCAACACTGTTATCAAAATTTAGTTTTTAAAGTTCGCAAACTTACATTGGAAATTTTTTTTAGTGTTCATAGAGTCATTTCACTGGTGTTGCCAACGACTTAAGCATTGCCACGAACCATCACCATCAAAGCACTTCTTCCTTAACCCCGGCCGGTGGCACTGTTAACGATTTCAGGAGTCACCGGAGTTGCCTTCGTCACCGACCACCTCTCGAACCCTGAATTTGGTTGTAGAAATGACAATTTGGGCATAACATTAGCAGGCCTACTTAATAAGTGGATCTTGATGACATGCTGGAGTTTAGAAGTTGTAAAGACAATAGAATAACCTTAGTCTATCAAAATGAGGACTGCATTTCTGAGAGTCTGTTAATCTTCTTTTTTTTTTCAACCTCTTGGCGGAGGTTTGCCTTGCATCTGTAGAATCTGATACATATACATAGGCTTTGAAAATTAGAAATGTACATATTAATTAAGTTAAACATGAAGCCAAGTATTTTTTCATCTGTATCATCCATATTTATTTTCTTTACCATATATGTGCGTTTGAATGTGCAAGTCTTAATTCTGTATGCATTATCTCAATATCAACAAACACAGCCATCATCTAAAATGATATTGTAGGTGTAATTTTTTGTGGTTTCAGTCAGCACTTGATATCGTAGGTGTATTTTCTTTGTGTTTCATTCAACATGAATTATAGGAGCCTCTTTCTTGAGAATTTGCTACATTCTTTGTCTTTAGGACAATAGCGAAACTAAGTAGATAAGATGAATCATTAACCTATCTAAACGAATTCTTAGAGCTTATTCTACTTAAAAGATATTAAATGGGTGTATCTGATGGAAATGAACCTATCTACATGAACTCTTAGAGCTTATTCTATTTAAAAGATTTTAAAGGGGTGTATTCAATGGAAATGGATTTATCTTTACAGTTCAAGACTTTAAGCACATAACATATTTTGTGTAAATTGTTATGGCAGAATAAAATCCAAGTCTATTTGGCTTAAAGTGGACTTTTAAAAAGTCAAACTGCTTAGAAAAAACACCAATACCTTAGTTCAATTAAGCACATAAGCTTTGCTTAGAAAATGTAGTTTTAAAACACCAATAGTTTAGTCATTTATATACATAGGCATTTTTATATGGACTGCAAATGTAGATGTTTGTCTATGATTTTTACTTACGCATGAAACTACGACACTTACCATAGAAAACACTAACCTTTGCAACCTTGTTAGGAAGCAAGTGCTAAGGACACAGCAAAAAGCTGTACCTGCAAAGGCAAAAGAAATAAGAAAACAGTCATAACAACTTTATATTCATATACCTTAAACAATTGACACAGCACAAACGCTTATAATAGTACGATTACAAATGATTTCAATAATAACGTACTAAAAAATCAGTTATGAACATAACAAAAATTCAAAATCATTAAGATATTTGTTGAAGTATAAGTTTTGACCCACTTGGAGAACCTTTAGAACAAATATCTCTATCTACTTGAAGTATAGTTTTGAGGTATGTAGTAATTCCAGACTGAACATTTGCAGTAAACATAAGCACAGTAGTTATACAATCAAAAAGAAACTCATATGATATCCTGTGTATTAACCTCAAAAGTAAGAAGTAAAATATTAAAGAAGAGCAAGGCTGGATTCTCATCAAAAAATAATTTATGACACGCTGCTGTTTCTTATAATGTCAAGTATTCCCTTACATATTGTAATGTGAAACTTAGTCAACAAATCACCCATATATACAAATAGGTGAAATAAGAAACAAAATCACCCATATTTACAAATAGGTGAAATAAGAAACAACCTCTGTTGGGTAAGTAGACTCAAGTAATTCAGAGACAAACAAAGACGGGAGTTAAATAAAAATCTCAGATTAAGCAAATGACAATGAGGTAAAATGAGCCAAAGATCATTAGCAAACCAACACTATTGGTAACACATAAATATAACAGTAAAATTTTAGATTAAAAAAAAGTCAAATTAATCACTTGGGACAAATTTTGAAGCACTTAAAACAAATAAAATGGAAAATGAGGTCAAACTAACAATTTCATTCTTAAAAATATAACATTCTTAACCTACATTTAATAATAAATTCACAATAAAGAATACATTAGGAAATCTCACTTTTACATTCCATAGAAAAATGCCTATGTATATAAATGACTAAAGAACTTTTTGGCCACTGTATTTTTATGGAGTTTTCAGATAAAAATTCTTGAGTAGAACTAATGCAATTTTCAGAAAAAGTAATAGAACTAATAAGGTGAGTGAACCAAAAAGTCTTATTCAATTTTAAAAAAAATATATATCTGTGGAACAAAGGGCAGAATAACAAAAGCACATGCTTAGGTCAGGGAATCACTGTTGGAGTTCACAACTTTCTTTTTAAGGGTATTCAATGTGAAGTATCACAACTATATCACATTTCCAGTTATGTTTGCTCAACCACATCAACATTCTTTTTCAATGATGTAGCAGGTATCACTATTGTCTTTTAGGAGTCAAAGTATAGATTAATACAATTTAAGGTCAAATAGTATGTCTTGTGAGTATTGCAATTGTATTTATTTGGTGTTTCCAAGAGGTAACATGTAGACATAAAAACCAAAAAAATAGGTATGAGCTTAAAACATCATTAGTGAACTTCAAAGCAACAAATAACTAAATTGAAATAACAGTTTGGAGTATAATAAAGAACACATTCACCACAGATATTAGACCTCAATCCAACAATTCTTTAAAATAATTCTATATCAACAGCCTCTCAAAGTACTATTTTAGAAAAATGCCTTGCTTTACAGCTACTTATTTGACTCTCAGGCCTTCAGAGTTATTACTGTTCTGTTGACTGTAGTTACTCAAGTTTAATTTTATGTTGCATCGCTATAGGCTGCCCTGTATTTCAGCTTTACATACACATAACATTACTTTCCAGTGGTGCTCTAAGTAGCTTTTTCAACTGCAGGTAGCTAGAACAAAGCCAAAAAGGCATAAAATCCGTAGTCTTTGCCTTTATTTAGTCACTTACAAAGTTTAACAACATTAGGTCTCTACTAATCTCCTATTCATACAACAATAGGTACCCACAAATTTTATTTGCTGAACTGAAAATGCCCAAAGGCAGAATGACAGAAGCAAAATTAGGGGAATTAAGAACATACAACTACTCCAACTACTCTACGACATCATACATTGATAAACAATAACATGCATACATTAAATAAAAACATATTATCCAAATTAAACCCTAATTAGCGATGGAGAACGAAAACTCAAAAAGAAAAACGATTAAAGAATCAGTACCTCGTACCTGCTACTAAGATGAACACCGGTGTCAGCTAATAAGCTACGCAATCAAAAGAAACTCGATAAAAAAGAAATTTGATGGAATAGGAATGACTTGCGAACAGAGATTCATTAAGAAAAGAGAGTAAGTAATAGAATTTACCTAGTCGGAGAGCCGCCGGAGGGAGAAAGTAACGGAAGAAAGGGGAGGATAGTCGCCGGAGGGAGTAAAGATGAATCGCAGAAGCGGCGATGGAAACGTTCCAGATGAAGAGAGCGGCGTCAACGGATTTGTGGAGGAGAAAAAGAAACAGATGGAGAGAGAATGCCTAGCGTACTTAAGAAGCCAGAGGTCTCTCTTCCATCACGTCACCACCGCCCAAATAATCCAATAGAAAAAAAAATAATCCAACAGAAAAAAAAGTATTTTGCTTAGGTGGACGGAACAGTGAAAAGTTAGAGTACACGTGGAATTCGAAAACGTTATATTAATAATATAAATAAATAGTAGGTTATTTTTGGAATCCCCTTATACGTATTTAACTATTTTATTTTTCTAGATTAAAGAAACATAATCAGAAAGTTATAGTAAACTTACTCTATCGTCATATTCTCTATTACTTGAACCTAACTTACTCAACAAATACCTATTTAAAGATTGAACAAATGTACTTTTTTTCCATCGTATTCTTTTATTAATTTTTACATTAACAATATTGTATCGAATAAATATAATTTATCATGATAAGTAGTGAGGACCCTGAATATGTGCGAGAAGTGCGACGGAACATGTCCCATCATTTTCAGGGCCCATATTTTCAAAATTTTCTTTATATATATTATAAAATATAAAGACTTGATCAATCAATTTGCTATAAAAATGCTAAGAGATCTGCAAGATTTATCGATAACTATTTAGAATGTCATTTTAAAACCATAATTTTCTTCTGTTTATCGTTATAACTTATTTTTTGTGTTATTGAAGAACATTTTCTATTTACAATTTTATTTTCAAATGAGGCCTATTTTTTTAAGCTCGAACGGAGCTCCTAAATTCTCAGGACCAACCCTAATGATAAGCAACTTTATTTATTTGTGTGCGATAGATTTCTTTTACATGTTATATATTTCAAATGATGGCTTCGTTTAATTCATCAATGACTAAATAAGTAGTCATGGCCAAATTTCTAATAAATAATAACCGCATGCCCACTTGCAAGTTGCAATGGACATCTTTTATTCTTACTTATATATATACAAACGTCTTTGAAGAATGACTAAATACATTAAGTTATATATCAATTATTTATTCCACATGGATATAACATGAAAAGGTTACAAAAACTAGCAACATATATGAAAATTGGTATACTTATATAAAACAAGAGTTGGTTACTGGGTTATATGCCACTAAACCTTGCTTTAACATAAAAGAATTGGCATATCAAAATCAAATATAATCATACCTTTTTAGCATTTTGAGCTTCAAAAATGCCCCAAACTTTCATTTCACTTTGGAGCAGCAGATAGATTAGCTGATTAGGCGTGTTAAAATGTCATGTTTCAGCTTTCTTTTTTTGATCAGATTTTTAGTTGATCAGCCCATTGTTTCTTCCTCTAAGACATTTTGTGATACACACTTCCCAAAAATTCTCATTTTAAGCACAATGTGTTACTTCATTTCTTGTACTACTTAATGGACGTATTAAAAAATAACGCCGTTGCCGGGGATCGAACCCGGGTCACCCGCGTGACAGGCGGGAATACTTACCACTATACTACAACGACATATATGTTTAAATTTTGACTGTGTTCTATTATTAAACCACTTTACCTGAAACTGAATATCCAAGTTTGTTCGATGTTTGGAACTTCGACACTTCGTGTTAGATGATATTATGATGTCTCAGGATTTGAATCATAATCCAGTTTAAGCTTTCACGTATCAATTTAAGGAAATTACACACATATAATACGTACACTGAAAATCAATTAAAAATCCAAAAGTATTAGAAATAATTAAAATGGTTGAATCCGGATAGGGATGGCAATGAAACCCGAACCCGACGGGATTATCTGGAACCCGAGGCTTATGGGACGGGTATGGGGGAGGGTATGAGATTAATTTTAAAAAATTTTGTGGGTATGAGACCAGCATGAGAATTGGTTTTATACATGTTTACCCCTCCCGATGACCCGATAAGTATGCCTGTATACCTGATTATTTTGTCGATTTACTTCATATTTTCTATATATTTAATTTTAGCTATAAATACTTTGCTTTACCTTTTTTGTATTTTATTTTTTTCATATTGTCGATCGACTAATAACCTAGCAAGTGCATGTACATGCATGATTTTGGTGGCAAATAATAAGTGTAAGGATGGACTGATGGATGCTAGGAGATTATGGATTTATGGTTTGTTGAATTTTTTTGGCACCAAGCATCTCATGAAGATCATGGTTCATGGTTTTTTTGATATACTTTTGATGGCTTTTATGCAATAGTTTTATGTAGCAAGTAGTTGTAATTTTTTGATAGTACACTGATCGACTTTATTGATACTTGTTAGATTAGATTGGTAATGAAGTCAATTTTAATTGTTTTTGAGAATTTTTATGGTTATAACATGTAATTGAGTAATAGTTATCCGATGAGTTTTGAGTCTGGTATACCCAACAAGCATACCCGAACCCGACGGGTATACCCGATAGGATTTCAGTTAATAGGTCATCGTTGGAACCAATTAAAGTTCCAGACTCGGTTGATTGAAGATCGAAATCCTCCATGGAAGCACGCGAGATGCTTTGGTTTTTCTTCGTTATGCTTCTCGTTTTAATTATATTAGTTGTAAGGAAAAATGGATTTTAATAATACAAGGTTTGCCTTGTTGGTGGATAATAATACGAGTTTTGAAATTTACTTACAATAATACGAGTTTTCAAGGTGTTGGATTTTAATGATACACCGTTAGTTTTTTACTAACGATGTTAGTGGTTTGCTGAGATGGCATTAAATGTGTTTTTGTTACAATTATTATAATAGAGGGACTGATTTTATAATATATATATAAACTTTATTTTTAATTTTCTATATAAAGATAAAAAAAAGGAAGGAAAAGAGGAAGCTAGGGTTCCGGCGACCTCCTGTCTTTGTTCACCGGCAACATCAGGCGACCTCCGACGAACTCGTTTTTTCGACGACCCACAAGGGCGGCAACGCTGCTGTGTCTGTGTGCTCCGGTTCCGCCGCTGGTGCAACTAGGGTTCCGCCGCTGCTCATATTTTGATCGGAGGAGGGGAGGAGAAGTGGAGATAGGTGATAAACGAGGGTTGCTGGTATATGGTCGCAACCAGAATCGAGGGATGAGGTTTACCGGAGGAGGGGGAGAAGTGGAGACCGGTGATAAACGAGGATTGCGGGCTGACGTCGTGGGTCCAGTTTGAACAGAGGAGAGAAGGTCGCCGGTTGTATTCGAAGGTCAGGGAAGGAGAGGGGTTGCGATGTTACCGGAGGGGTGCGACAGCTGCCCAAGATGGTGGTGGGGTTGAAGCAGCAGGTGAAGGGCCGCCGGAGGATGCAGGTGAAGGGCCGCCGGAGGTTGCAAGTTCGCCGAAGGGTCGCCGTAATGTGCCCCTCTCTTTAAAAATTAGTCCCTCCCTTTAAAAATTACAATACTAGTCCCATGTGTTTTAATAAATTACAATACTAGTCCCTCCCTTTAAAAATTAGTTAAAAATGCCACGTATGATGCCACGTCACCTGCCACATCAGCTAAACTAACGATGTTAGGGTTTAACTAACGGTGTATCATTAGAATCCAACACCTTGAAAACTCGTATTATTGTGAGAAAATTTTAGAACTCGTATTATTATACGTCAACAAGGCAAAACTTGTATTATTAAAATCCATTTTTCCTAGTTTTAACTATTTAAAACAAGATTTTATATAATTTTATATATTTTTTGTTAATACATTCTATAAAAAACCAATAAATATTTTAATTAATTATAAATATCAGTTTTAACTATTTAAAACAAGATTTTAAATAATTTTATAAAATTTGTTAACTATATATTTTTTAAATAATAAATATTTTAATTAATTATAAAGATTAATTTTAATTATACCGCATAGATGTGTGACTCCGAGTCTGACGAGCAGATGCACGAGGATGAGGGGATTGACGCGGGTGTTGCTGCATTGGACCAATATGAGCACACCATGTTTGCGTCGAGTACCTCCGCATGCGAGCGATTTGCGAGTTTGAGACAAATGGAATCACAACCGAACACCATTATTTCATGGACATTCCCAAAGAGTGTTGGGGAGCAGGAGAAAGCCGGGGAGATTATAGGAATCGAAAGCTCGTGGAGCCGACTTTTTTCTATGGAGCTGTCCGCATACTGGAAGTTCACTATAGAGTTTTACTCTATATTTAGATTCAGGCTGTAGCCGACGAAAGCACTAGAGGTGCATATGTTTAAGGGCGACGATCCTGGCGAAATGGAGATTTCAGTTCACATGTTCGATCAACCACATCTTATGTCTTTTCGTCAGTTTGCGGGTTAATACAATTTAGACATATGTTTTACTAAGGGGCCGTTTGGTTCGTCTGTTTCATTTGGTGCTAAATGAATAAGCTATATGTATGGTAAAGAAGTGCTGAATCAATAAGGTGCTGAATCATAATGTGCTGTTTGTTTGGATATCTGAATGACTGTATAATCAAACAAAACAAAAAAACACTAACAAATCATTGTGAGAACAAAAATAAACTATTATTTCTTTCATTTAGCTTGTCCCATATTGGTGTGAGAACAAAACACTAATATTTTCCTTCATTACCTTGTCCCATATTGATGTGGGAATAAAAACTCTATTTTTTTTCTTTCATCTAGTTTGTCCCACATTGATGTGGGAACAAAAACATGGTTAGCTTATATATGAAAACCTACATGACATATTAAGTTCTTATGTTGTGTTTTACTCCAGTATCTACCCGCGCGCAGGGGGGGGGGTGCAAATTTGGTAAAATTGTCTTCCTGTCCGCACGAATGCAACTCCGAAAACCGGGGTCGAGCACAAAATAGGTTTTTGTCCTTCTCTTAATTCGTCCCCAGCTTGTTTTTTAAGCAAGTCCCTCCCTCCAGCCCAGCGTCTGTATTAACAACTTCCAGCTACTAGGTGGCGAAACAAACACGCCTATATGGCTAAAATGTCTGAATCGGTCAGCAATTCTACCATTAAGCCCAACCAAACAGCCCCTAAATATGATATCGTAGACCATCCATAACTCATTCTTTGAAATCTATCCCTAACGTATAGATGTTTTAATGTAGTGATTCTTCATATAAAAAGGTTCATCATTCACATCTTCAAATTTAAAAAAATATGTATCTCAAACATGTTTGTGTCTTAAGAATTATGATTTGTAACTCAAACATTAAAAAAGAAACCGTTCCTCTAAAGCGGTAAATTACAATGCGTGTTACAAGTTGAATCAAAATAATATACAATCATAAGGAAATAAAGAATTACAAAATAAGTGAACAATACATGGAATTAATTAACAAATCTTTGATATCCTTGTGAGAAGTGAGAATCCATTTGTTACTCAGGATGACGTTACAGGAGGTAGTAGAAGAAGCTTGCCTTATTATGTGTTGAGCACGTGTTGTCTGGCCGAACCACTTTGCGGGCCGGGCTCATTTCGAGTCCGGATATTCATATCTCGTGAAATAGCATTTTGTTTTGTCTAAAGTTTCGAATATTGTCAACGTCTCTCCTGTAACGTGAGGAGAATCAATATAATTTTTAGTTAACATAAACCTATAATATTAATATAACATTTTTAATAGAATTTATACGTATTAACACATTTAAATCTTAAATGCATAGTATTTTTACAATCGTTTTGTTCAGCTTAATTTTAAATTACTTTCACAACATTCCTTTTAATTTATAAGTGGTGAAAGACAACTTTTTTTAAGAGTCAAATTCAATACATAAAAGTGATGAATAATAAAGTGTAATTTAGTGGTTAAAAAAAACTTATGCGCAAAATAAATTTATTGTTTGAGTTTTGAGTTTTGACTACTCTGTAAAAGAAAAACTACGCCGCGGTAAAATCGTTCGCAATTTACCATTTGAAGAACACGTGGCAATCTGTTATTGGAAGAGAAATATTTTGATCGACTGCATGTATCAAGGAGTGGGCCAATTCACCTCTCCGTATATTTCATCGTAAGCACTGATTTACCCAAACTACCCCTTAGGAGTGGGCCAATTCACCTCTCCGCACAATCTTAGAACATTTTGAGATTATTCTTTAGAAAATATTAATGCTCAAATTGTTTTTTGTTTGTTTTTTTAATGGAGTGAAGGGTGGGAACATCCCGTCATGGACATTTAAGGGACGATTGATATTTTAAGGTGAACGAGCCTATGTGGTTATTTGTTTGCTTAGGTAAATGATGGTCAATATGTAGGACATGAATCATTGTGTAACAGTTAAGATAAATATTAAAATTTCAGTTACAAACTAATATCTTATTATTACAATTAAATATACATGTGTATCAGGTGTAATCTTAGCAATTGAGTTAGTGGTAAAATCTAAATAAAGTGTAACTACCATAATAATAACGAGTTTATCTTTTAAGACCTATTACAATCATATCATATAATATAATAATGTGTATATTTCTTTTTATTTTACGGATAAAAAACAGACTATCCGAATGAACACATTGTTGATTTATACTTTTAGTTACTTTTAAATAAATTTATATTAAAGTTTATAATTAGCAATTACATCTCATACCTCATAAATACTATTAAGTATTACAACTTACATGGCATTGACCTAAATACTAGTTATGTTTATCTGATGATAATATCATAAAAAAATTTGTTACAAGTGAGATCTATCGAATATGATTGTCCCAGTTATTGTAATATTGTAAAAAAAAATTATAAAAAAAAAGAACAACTTAACTTACCAAAATACTTCGACTTAGTTCGATTTATTTAAATTACACGTTGTAATTATTATCTTTACTAGCATAGTTATCATCTATGTAGAGGTTTTTTATATTTAGACATCGCATACTCTTGTTATTCTTGTAACGTTAAAAAATATATCAATTATGACCACCTTAAAATACAAACTTATACATTTTATATAATAAAAATATCATTATTAGTTTTTTTAAAAATATTTGGTACATTAGTAGCTTCATCACATATAGAACAGTAACCGGCTACCTGTAGGAAAAAGTTATTTTCTTTAATTTACATGTATTTGTATTTGAAACACTTTTTAATACTTTAATAAACATATGAAGAAAAAAATAGAGAACACAACCGTGTAAATATATATTAAAGAAAGGGTATTTTCGTCACATAGAAATAACATTCAGTTAGAAGTGTTTGTTACTACACAATTCGGGCACATGGATGAATATTTCAAAGGTTTTCGAGAAATTCGTATGTAAAAACAAGAAATCCCTACTTTTTTAGTCTATTTAAGGTTTTATGATCCGCTGAATCTTGAGGCTAATCTTGTGTTTTTATGGGTTTTTTGCTAAACATTTTGTATTTTTCACACAATTTCACTGTGAGTGTGTGTGTTTAATTTGTTTGTTCTTCTCTCCAGCTTTTATGGCGTGAGCCCTATTCATACATACTCTATGTGTATTAGTGTATACAATGTTTCTTCATCTTTGCATGCTTCACCAAACTCATAAAATTTCCCAAAAATAGATATCATAAGATGGTGTTTGTTTCTTTCATTTGATTGATTTAAAACAAACCCAGATGAAGAAAACTTGTGATTTGATTTGAGTGTCTATTGATCTGTTTTTGTTTGTTGTATAATTCTGTTTTGTTTTGTTGAATATGGTTGAGCAAATTGAAATTGCTAATGAGAAAGTGAAGGATGATGATGATGAGTTTGAAACTTTGTTGGATGAGATCCCTCATGCAACATCTTCACTTACTCATCATCTTCAGAACCTTAATCATCATCATCATCATCATTCTAATCCTATTTCTCATTCTCATGAAGATGTCAATGATAATGGTATGTATGATGATAACTCCTCATGTAGTTACAAGCAACAGATTCAATCTAATGGTTTGTTTTCGAGTTTCTTTTCCAAAGAAGATGATCATGATCCCATCCCCAAATCCCATATGTTTTTCAGATGTCATAGTTCAGTTTTGCCCAATTTGACCAAACCCTATTCTGATTGTGGTGTAGTCAAGTCCCAATCATCAAGAAACAATCCCATTTTCGAGGGTAAAACTAGTCCGATTTTCGGGTTACAACATACTTATGGCTTCCCAGAGATCCAAATTCCTGAAAATTTGTACCCGAGATCGAGTTTAGATAGGAATGTGTCAAGTTTTCGGTATCCTCAAACCTACCATAGTCGAATTCCCGCTTTAGATTTAGCTGTTTCTAATAAATTATATTCTGCGCGACGAAATGGGATGTTAGAAGGTAGTGAGGATGGTTTGATGATTCAAGGTGAGAGTGTAAATCATTTGAGAAATGGGAGTTTTAGAGGGCAAAACAAGAAGTGTAGCCATCCCCAATTCGCGGAAAATGGTAGATTTTCCAAGGGATATAGGTCCTTCTCAACACCTGTAAGATGTAACACTTTAGCTGATGTTAAGGGATACATATATGTGTTTGCTAAAGAGCAAAACGGGTGTCGATTCATACAATCGGTTTTTGATGAGGAGAATCCAAAACATGTGGAGATGGTATTCGATGACACAATCGGGCATGTGAACGAGCTTATGGTTAATCCGTTTGGGAACTATCTTATGCAAAAGCTTTTGGAAGTTTGTAACGAAGAACAAAGAATGTGTATTCTAATGGAGGTCACTCGAGAGCCACGCGAACTTGTTCATATTTCGTTAAACACTCATGGGTAAGATCTTTTTCTTGCGTAAATTTGTCAGCTAACTTCCGTTAACCGTTTTTTTGACATAAAACTTTGTGGTTGTTAAAGGACACGCGCTGTGCAGAAGCTCATAGAGACTCTCAAGACAAGAAAACAGATTAAGATGGTCATCTCCGCACTTGAACCCGGGTTTCTTGCGCTTATTAAGGATCTCAACGGAAATCATGTGATTCAACGATGCTTGCAGTGTCTAAGTAACGAAGATAATAAGGTTTTGAATTAGATTTTTATGAATCTTTGAGCATATGAATCTTTTTACTCATGGGTTTTGGTGGCAGTTCATATTTGAAGCTGCTTCAAAGTTCTGTGTGGACATTGCTACCCATCAGCACGGCTGTTGCGTGTTACAAAGATGCATAAATCACTCGACTGGCAAGCATCAAGAACGCCTAATTCTGGAAATTTCGGCTAATGGGCTTCTTCTAGCACAAGATGCATTTGGGTATGCTAAATTAATGGATCTTTTTATATAAAACAGTTATGAATTCATGTGTATTTGATGCAGAAACTATGTTGTACAATCTATATTGGAGTTACAAATCCAGTCTGCAGTATCAATGTTGATTTCTCAGTTTGAGGGAAACTATGTCCATCTTGCAAGACAGAAGTTTAGCAGCCATGTTGTTGAAAAATGCTTATCGGTGTTGGATGACCATTCTCGGTCAAAAATCGTTCGTGAATTGCTTTCTGCTACTCATTTTGAACAGTTGCTTCAAGACCCGCACGCCAATTATGTTGTCCAAACTGCGCTACGTGTTGCTGAGGTCTGGATCTCTTTTGCTAGTTAACATTAGTCTAGTCTAACCGCCTCAAAATGAGAGGGTTGGGTCATAGGGCGGGTGAATTGGTTGGCCTGAAACGCTTTTTGTCCAAAAAATATTTTTTATCAACAATTGCCGCTTAAAACTCATATTATTTCAACAATAATCTGCTTTAAAATAAATGAATTAGGAGGTTTTGTGCTTTAAGCATATATTGTGAGAGACTTTTGACACTTTTACTCAGTTACATATAAAACATGACCAAGATCAACCCATTCATAAGTAAATGGTTGAAATCAATAGCAAATAATGCGATCAAGTTGTCAACAATTATATCTTTTAAAAATGTAGATTTAGGTGGTTTTATACTTTAATAATACACTATGAAAGTTTTCCGACCCGTCTGATTCGTTACATATAAACTTGACAGAAATCGACCCATTTATAAGTAGATGGGTTGAAATCAGTAGCAAATAATGTGATCTAAGTTTTCAACAATAATATGTTTTGAAAAAACATATTTGGAAGGTTTTATGCTTCTAAAGCTTAACATGGCAATCTAGTTTTCAACACTAATATTTTTTAAAAAGAAACAGGTTTCAAATGCTTTAAAAATACATTCGGATGACTTTCAAGTTTCAACTCGTTTGACCCATTACTTATTTAACATGACAAAAAGCGACCCATTCAGAACTATATGGGTTGAAACGAATAGCAAATAACTTGATCTAGTTTTTTAACAGGGCTCTCTTCATAACTTGTTGGTGAAAGCAATTGAATCACACAAGGCAATCTCAAGAAACAACCCGTATTCAAAGCGGATTTTCTCAAACAAGCTTTTAAAGAAGTGACTATATCTGTCATAATGTTGTTGTTTCCTGTGTTCACTACCAGTTTATCTTTATTGTCCACATTCACCTGATAATCGGACATTGATCGCGTGTTCAATAACCCAATCGGCCAATTCTATTTGCGGTTCGGGCCCCTTGATGTGCTTTGTCAATAGTTTTGGTTGATTGCAAGCATAACATAGGGAAACTGTTTTTGGATTCCTGTTGCTTAAAGTTGTATTCTGTCTTCTGTTGTGTGTTTACCATGGAATGTGCAGGCTTGTTTCCTGTACATTTTGGTTGTTTGAGGGTATTTTAGTCATTTCTATAATTTGAATGAGGTGAGTCATTTCTATAATTTGAATGAGGTGTTTTTGCATAGTGCATCATGAATGAAGTTCTGGTTGGTGTGCTATATTCTAGGCTCTGTATTATTCACTGGCTTCCTGCCGGTTGTTTTGGGCCATGATTGACACTTATGACTATTTGTAGGGGTTAAAGTGGTAATCTTATAAGCATTTTCACTATAACAAGGCAAAATGAATACATCTATGATTTAAACAAGCAGGCATAACCGAAAATGTTTAAAATATTAAAACCTATTGGAAAATTATTTATACATATTAGTTTTGGGGCATCTTAAAACTTTTTACAGTAAATTACTATTTGCATCCCTGAGGTTTGGTAATTTTTGCCACTTGAGTACGATTTTCAAATTATTAACAAATATCGCCTGAAGTTTACATTTTGTTGCCATCTAAGTCCCTGGACTAACATGGGTTAGATTTTTTTGTAAAGTGGAAGGGCATTTCAATCATTTTGTAGATAAGGGGCTAGTCCTGTAAGTTGATAAGGTTCACTAACCCAAATTCATTGATCAGTTCCTATTCCCTCTCACCAAAATTTTGTCACCAAAACGATTCATCACTCTCTTCTTCCCTATCACTAAAGATTACTCTACAGGATTCATCACACTATCATCTTCAGGAGATCACTACCTAATTCCCGTCAGTATTTATTTCACTGTCATCTTCAGGAGATCATTTGTTTCATCTTAATTATTCCATGGCATTTATTTCATTCTTTATCTATTTCATTTCAGGATTCATCTCAATTAATAATGGATTATGAAGGTGAAGCATTGAAGGATCTTAATGACCATACATATAACCGTGAAGGCGAATACAATGATGATTATTCACAAGACAGTGAAGTAGAGGAAATGGATAACAATGACGATTATTCGGAAGAAGATGAAATGGATAACAATGATGCCCAAGTCGACGATCTTCCTCCCCAAGTTACTGAGAATGAGGAAGCCACAACCTCTGCTCCCCAAGGAAACAAGAAAGGGTTGACACGGTTGGCAAAGTGGCGTGCCAAATTTGAGAAAACTGGTGGGGAAAAATGGCCACTAACATTTGATGTGCTGGGAAGGATTGGCGGGGAGCATAGACCAAAATTCTCGAGTTTTATAGGAGACATTGCAAGGTCAGAGGTTGGATTGAGGTATCTTCAATGGAGGAAGGTGCCAAAAGAGGACAGGAACACGATGTGGGCAGGGATTCATGTTATGAAACAGATTAAACATTTTCTCATATTAAGTTTGTTATTGAATTCCATGTGACTAAAAAATCCCGTCATATGATACTTTTTCAGCAATTATTCAAAATTGATGACTGTCGAAGGGATGCTATGACGGTACGGCTTGGTGGGTTGCTAAGGAGTTTTAGAAGAAAATGTTTGAAAAACACATTCGTCCCAACCTAGCAAAACCCACCGTGCTTGAGAAAGTTCCAAAGATGTATCGCGCTATTGTGAAAAAAGAAGACTGGGACAGATTTGTAGCATATACAAAATCTGAAGAATTCAAGGTTTTTATTCAATTCAAACTGCAGATTTCATTAATTGAGCTAAGTGTTAATTAATGAGATTATAATTATATATCCAACTGTTCTGTTGGAAAGGCTGCGTCAAAGAGTGTAAAACAGGTTCGAGCACAATATGCTTATGATCATACAATGGGACGGGGAGGATACGTCTATCTGAAAGAAAAACTGATAATAAGCTAAGTGTGTTACACCCAGTCATGGTTAAGAACCTGCAATGTATGTTTCAAGTCTGATATATATTATTATTATTATAATACAATGTACAAAACAAAAAAAAATTGCAGCTGATGATTCCCCCTCTCGAGCGCTTATGTGGAGGAAAGGAATGGTAAATAAAGAGGGGGAATACAAAACGCTTGTGGTGAAGGGCGTAGCAGATGAAATAGTAAGTTTAATTCTTATATATATACCTAATTATTTACATGATGAAAATTAACAGCATCTCACTACATTAACTAAATTAATTATTGCAGGCCGAGAATGAAACAAAAATAAATGCAGGATCCGTGACCGTAGAACCGGGAACGGATGCCCTGATATTTGTCATTGTCAAGGAAATGGGTGGATACCTAAAAGGTATTGGGTATGGAGTTACTTCCCGTGGATATTGACAGGGTGCTCCAAAAGGGCGATCAAAAGAGCGGATCGAAAAACTTGAGGCGGAACTCAAAAATGAAAAATAGCTGTGTGAGAAAAAGGATCAAGAGGTTGAGCACCTCAATGATAAGCTTAAAACACAGGATGACAAAATTGATATGCTTACGGCGTTTATGAACCGCATGATTCAAGAAAAACAAGTTGATAAAGCGATAAACTCTGTAAGGGACAAATTATATATATATATATATATATATATATATATATATATATATATATGTGTGTGTGTGTGTGTGTGTGTGTGTGTATACATACCTATAATTAATTATATTACATACTTTACTTTATATCAATTAATTATTATAAATCATTAAATCATATTGTCGGTAAAGTCCTCGGAGGCGTCTCTTACTACAACTGTAAGATTTAAAAACAATTGTAATGAGCATTCCAATGTAAATACAACGGTAATTAAGTATAAATGATTATTTCTGATATGATCGATCTTCCATGAGCGCATATTTATTAATTAATTAACTTATTGAATTGTACGTAGGACATGATCAATTCCGCGCACAATACATCGCGGAAACAATCTCCTCAATCAAACTCATCTCAGAGGTCGGCCGATAAGGTACGGATTTGAAATAGTTCTGAATTTGAGTTGATCCGGAAGATTCTTGTTCATCTGGATGAACATGCGTCTCTAGTTATAGTTCATCCGGATAGCAAAAGTTCATCAGGATAGGTAAAGTTCATCAGGATAGTTAAAGTTCATAAGGATAGTTAGAGTTCATCCGGAAGATTCTAGTTCATCTGGATGAACATGCGTCTCTAGTTATAGTTCACCGGGATAGTTATAGTTCATCCGGATAGTTAAAGTTCACCAGGATAATTAAAGTTCATCAGGATAGTTAGAGTTGTTCCGGAATATAATTAATAACTGTACCGGCTATGATAAGTTTGTACTTCATCCGAATGGTTATCTGGATAGTTAACTAATTTTTAGCCGGTTATGATCGATTTTATTAATCCGAATGGTTATCTGGATAGTTAACAAAATTAGTAAAACCTGCTCATAAAGTACATGCTAATAATGATGACATTCCTGCAGCTGTTGAGTCAGTAATCTCATTAGAGGTATATATATTAGTATATTTGACAATTTATTTGTTCAGTTTTTTACTTTAATTAATTAATTGTTAATGTATATGCTATAATTAATATTATTATTATGTCACTTCTGATTAGGGGTGCAAAACTGTGATGCTGCACCTTCGGGAAAAAATGAACATCGTGGCAAAGGCTCAATTTATCCCAGGATTAAAAGATGAGATGATTCATGGAGTTCCACTACCTTCTAATTGTTGTAGAGTTTCCATTTCTGAGGTTTTGAAGAAACATGGATTTTTACCAAACCCAGTAGAAGGTATGACAACAATTAAGGAGCTTCCAGAGAAGAAAAACACTAACTATATTATTGCATGGCCGAAGGACCAAATGATCAATGCTGATCGGTTTTATTTGTCATGCTTTGTTACTCCAGGTAAATAATATGAAAACGAAGCCGAATGTACAATACGTAGCATTAAACAACTTGAAGAGCATGACGATGATGATAAAACTTACAAGGAGCCAGACGACGACGTCCAAGATATTATAATTATCATAGAAATTAAAGTTTGATTAGAGTATATGTATGTATAATTAATTATAATATGATTTTAAGGTTTCTTCCTTATGGGTTTTGCCTTTCCATTGTGTTAACCCTCCTCATTTTGTGCCCTTCATGCACCTCAGCTTTTGTTTGTACCTGATTCGCGATAGTGGCTGGTTCTTAACTCCATGTTTCAACCGTCACTTCACGACCCTTATTCAAATTCGTAATCGCCCTCATAGGCGGTTTATGAATTGACTCATTCCTCATCAATGATCGACATCATGGGGAAACTCATTTGTACTCAGATCAGAAACTCTGTAGTGTTTTGGCTAGGTAGATTCGTGAACTCGACTCTTGATTTACTCAATAGTCTGTTCGTGGGATGGATCTGTGCCATTTTATCCCCAGAATTGCCTGGCACTGTTTTACCATTGACTCATGAGTCTAACTATAGACTCAGTATCCATCATTTTCATGGATTCAACCCTTTGTTTGACTCCTGCTCGTTGCTTGACTTTGATGATTATTTCGGTTGTGGCTCGGTCTTTTCTCACTCTATCATTATGTGACCGTTGTTGGTTCGTTAATCTATTTCATCAGGTGTATCAACTTATTCTAAATCTTTGGCATCATCTGTGGGGTACTGTGGGTGGGTGTGACAACCAGTAATCGCTATTAATCAAGTTATTCTTCATTACGATATATGTTTATGTTATCAGATTTCTCGCATTTCAAGTTATGGTATTCGATTTATGTTATCAGGATTCTCGCATTTTAAGTTATGTTTTTGGTCCATGTTATCGAGTTCATTTATTTTGAACCATGATAGTCGAGTTACGTTATCGGACTCATGTACTTCGAGCCATGTTATTCGGTTCATGTTATCGGGCTCATGCATTTCGAGTCATGCTATTCGGTTCATGCTATCGGGCTCATGCGTTTGGAGTCATGTTATTTGGTTCATGTTATCAGGCTCATGTATTTCAAGTCATGCTATCCGGTTTATATCACCGGGTATATGAATTTCGAGTCATGTTGTTCGGATCACGTTATCAATACATGTATTTCAAAGCATGTTGTTCAATTCATGTTATCGGTACATGCATTTTGAGACATGTCGTTTGGTTTATGCTATCGATACATGTATTTCGAGACGTGTTGTCCGATTTAGGTGATCGAATTCATGCGCCTTGAATTATGTAATTCAATTCATGTCATCGAATTCATACACCACGAATCATGCGGTTCATTCCAAGTCAAAGGAGTCGTGTTGTTCTGAAATGTACTGCTCGGATTACGTTAGTCGTGACACCCGAGCGAGTACTAACCAGATCATGACATCCAATGCGTGGTTTTCCGTTTAGTTCGTGGTACTCGGTTTCTTTTGGTATCATTTGCTTAAGTCCTTTTTGTGCTCATCACTTGAATTTTACGATTGCGTATCGTTCATTCGAGTGTTGATCATTACTCTACTCTTGCTAAATCAGAGACTCATACGCGCTACTACCGACGATTGTGTGTGATGCTAGCTTAGCATACGATTGATATGGGTTATGGGGTATAGGTATTAGGTTTTAGCGAGGGTTGATTCGGATTCTGTCCAGATATCGTGTCTCGTAAGGTAAACCGGATGTGGGTCACTACCTATCTAGTTCACTAGAACTTGACGCTTTGTTTAGATAAGAAGTCTGAAGTTCTACATCTTTGTTATCATTATTATCGATTTTAGTGTTGGTTTATTCTATGTGAATCTACGTGAATCTATGTGAATCTATGTGATTGAGTTGGGATATTTTGAAGAAATCCATGTTGCATCCATTACTCACCTGAGTCTCCTAAACCCCCTGTCTCGATCCTAAAGTAGGAGAGACTATGGTCCTTTACCTTTGGTTAGTCTCTTGGTTGATTATGGTTATGGTGTTTTCCCCAGATTTATCACTATGTTAATCGCCTTATGTTGTTGTAACAAGCTCGGTTGTCTGATATCGGTGGTGTAGAATAGGATGTTCTCCGAAGACAAACAATACTCATTAAATTAAAGATGTGGTGGGTTAGCTGCAGTACACCCTATATATAAGTATCAGTAATTCCTTTAGGGTGCATTGGGGGTCGGACCGAGAATAGTGTGTGTGTGGGTTATGTATCAGATCATCGGTTATATCACAATCTATTCTCCTCTGTCAGCATTCTAAACCTAACCCTTGTGGTCGGGTAAAGATTTTGGTGCCGATTTAATTGATTCAGTAATCGTGAATATATATTTCTATCGTCGGTGAAATCTCTTATGTCGATTCTATGATAGGTTTCAAATGTCAAATGTGTTAGTTTGGTAAAACTTATTTAACTGTTCTTTTCTCATAATTGTAAAAGTCTCTTCTAATTTCGGGACGAAATTACCTAAAGTAGGGGAGACTGTAACATTTGCAAATTACCCGATTGAGAAATCCGGCCCGTTTTGAACTTACACGATTTACCGTTTAGTAAATTATTGAAAACCAGAAGGATTTTTGGGTGTTTACACCCCAATTAATGAATCTAAATGATCTATAATCGATTTTTGAAACCGAATACTTAATTGCAATCAATTGGAATCAAATTGGGAGTCTCGGATTGAAATTAACGCAATTTTGGGTTTTTACGCGATTTCGGTACGCGATCCATCGTTTACCGAGAATCTCATAATTGGTCACCGAATATCAAATTAAACATTTTTATGTGTCTAATAATAAATTATCATGTCACGAGTCATCACACACTTGATTGAGTCACGGATCGTTGGTGAATTGCCCAAATCGATGCGTACGCCAAAACCGACGAAAATTGCATTTTTGACCTAATTTATGCATACATTTGAGTTACGTGACGTATTTATAATCATTTTGAGTGGATTTAATGTTATGAACATGATGGGACCATTAATTGGGTGATTTGGGAGAAAACGGGACTAAAAAACATCAAAAAACGAAGAACCGAGTACGTGAGTCATGAAATCGGCAATTAAAAACCAGAATGCCATTCCAGGGCGCTACGCCCAGAATTGTTCTATTCAGGGTGGTACGCCCATGTCCCTTTTTGGCAGAAACCCTAAATTTCGGGTATTTAAACATCATTAACCTCTTTAGCTCCCATTTTCCTCCCCCAAATCACTCCCAAACGACCCTAAACGGATGGAGGCCCTAGAGATCATCTTCCTTGAAGATTTGAGGTCCAAGATCAAGACTTTCTTGCTTAGGGTCAAGCTAAAATCGCCCCTTTCGGTATGTGATCTTCAAACTATGATGTTGCAACTTGAATCTTCTCTTCTACCCCCATCAAGATATGAACTTTATATGACTTTTGGCATGAATTCATGTTGTATTTGATAGATCTAGGGTTTCCATGAGTAAAGGTTTCACCTTTTTGCATGATTCTACCATCTCACTTGAATCCATGATGAAATCTCTATAAATCTAGGTCTTCCATGCAATTTGATGTATGGATCTTCATGAAAGTTGTGATTTTGATCATGGATCTGAGATTTGAACATGATGACTCATTGATATCTTATAGATCTACGGTTTCCTTTGATAAAGATTTAATTTTTATGCGTTAAAATGACTAGATCTATGAAAAGCATATCATCTAGGGTTAGATCTAGGGATTTTCTCACCAAGATTTCAATTAATGTTTCAAATGGACTTTATCTACTTCATATTGTTGTTTAGGACCAGATTCATATGTTATGATCATCAAGGTTGGGTTTTATGTGTTAAAATGACTAGATCTCTATATATGTGTCATCTAGGGCTAGATTTGTGTGTCGTAATCAACAATATGTCATTCTTACATTCTAAAATGTTTAGATCTATCATATTATTGACATTTAAAGTTAGATCTATATGTGATATCACCAAATCATGGACCTTTATGAGTTAAAGTAGTTAGATCCACCCATGTCTGCTAATTAGGGTTTGTTTTATGTCAAAAAGTTGATTATCATGCTAGATTTGACTAGATTCATGCTAGATTTGACTAGATTCATGCTAGATTTGACTAAGTCCATGCTAGATTCAAGTAGATATATAAGATTCATGATAGATTATGTTAGATCTGATCTTGTATGGTTAAATTTGATTTACCTTGTTAAATTACCATGAAAATTGACTTTGGTTGACTTTCGTTGACTTGGTTTGACTTTTATATAAATAGCCAAATTAGGATCTTTAACCTTACCCCTAGTTTAAGATTGGACCCATATCATACGTATCACCTCACCATAATAACCAACGAGTCGTGGGTCGGTTGTGTTGTGTCGTGTCATTTTAAGTCGCGATTATCACTTTACTTATTTATTTATTTATTTTGGCTCAACCACGATCTGTCATCAAGATTCTCATCGAGTCTATCTTTCCTCATTTGTGGTGTCATTCTCTCAGACTGTGTCTCTGCATCAGGTGAGTATTCATAGCCCCTCTTTCATTTCAATGTTTTGGGGTGCAACATGTATCGTATTCAAAACCCTTACTCGATATTCTTTACTCAAAAACTACATGCGAACTCTATGTTATTATTTGTGATTTGGTATGTGAACTTGTATGCTTATTTATGCTATGTTGTGGTTGGACTCATACTCATACTCATACTCATACTCATACTCATACTCGTGTGACATTAGCTGTGAAAAGCCGGGGTTACGGTAATAGATCTATTGGCTTGACAAGCCCACTTGGCCTGCCTTGCCTTGGGCGCCTTGTGATTGGAAACCTTGAGGCCAGGGTTGGCTCATACAGCTTCTTACTCTATCTCATTCACTGGTTTACTTTACTCAATTACACTTAACTCATTGACTCGCATGTTTTAATCTATATAGTACACTAAACCTATGTTTACTCACCAACTATTCGTAGTTGACCCGTATTTTATACATGTTGCAGGTTATGTAGTTTGATGATGTTTTTCCTTGACTGATGACACCATAGGATCGCATGCGGACTTAGTGTGACCTATTAAACAAGTTGATTGTTTCATTGTTGTTGAATTATACCATGTATTGTATTGATTACTTATAATTAATGAAATGGGATGATTAAGAATAGCGCAACATTAATTAGTGTTGTGTGCATCTGGATAATCATCGCGCCCCGACATCTTCCGCCGTCGGTTGGGGTGTGATAGCTATGGATGCGGAAGTAGCAAACACATTTCAGGCTGCAATACCTAACCTGGTAGCTCAGCTTCAAGGAGCTGCCGGTGGAGCCGGTGCTGGAGGGGCCAATGGTGAAAATAATGGTGCTGATGCAAACGTAGGAAATGTCAACCAAGAAGGACGAGGTTGTTCGTTCAAATCCTTCAGTGGATGTAAGCCTCCTTTGTTTGAAGGAAAGAGAGATGCTGGTTTGACCGTCCGCTGGGTTCAAGAAATGGAAGCCGTCATTGGTATTAGTAAATGCCGTGCAGATCAAGCTGTGAAATATGCAGCTCATTCCTTTGTTGGTGGAGCGTTGTTTTAGTGGGACTCTGTCTTACAGTCCTAATGTGAACAAGCCGTTGCTGCCATGCGATGGGACGATCTAAAGACTCTGGTAGTGAATAAGTTTTTTCCGAAGAATGAGCTTGAGAAGATTGAAGTTAACTTTCTGAGGCTGGAAGCTGGTAACTCAACTCATCAGGAGTTCACCACTAGGTTTGACGAGATTTCGAGGTTGGTGACACCGGAAGTAGAAAAGGTGAAACGATATGTGCAGGCTCTCCCTGCAGCAGTGCGAAAGATAGTAAAGCCGTATGCTCCTAGAATGTATCAAGAGGAAATAGATCTTAGCGCTACAGTTTACGAATACGATGAAGGAGGAAGACCAGGAGAGCACAAAAGAAGGTGGTCTGAGGCAAGTGGAAGTTCGAGGAAATTTGATGGAGGTCATCGTACGAAGCCGAAGAATGATTCTCGAGGTGGCAAGCCGAGATGCCACAAATGCAACAAAATCCATTTTGGAGAATGTAGATTGGGATCGAGCAACTGTTACAAGTGCGGGAAAGAAGGTCATTTCTCTACCAACTATCTAGAGTTGAAGAAATGTTTTGGGTGTGGAGAGCAGGGACATATTAAGCCAAACTATTCCAAGTTATTGAAGAATTCAGAACCACTACAAGTAATTGAAATCCCGAAGGCTAGGGGTAGGGCATATACAATAACTGCTGCTGAGGCAAAAGCGACATCTGACGCAGTTTCAGGTACGTTCCTTATCAATAATGTGCTTGCGACTGTGTTATTTAATTCTGGTGCTAGTAGAAGTTTTGTATCACATGAATTCCGTATAATACTCGATAGACCGACTAGTAGGACCGAGAAACCTTTTGAAGTTGAGACTGCCTCAGGAAAGAATTTTATAATTTCTGATATGGCAGATGATCGCCTGATAGAATTAGAAGAACATAAACTGCCTATTAGGTTATTCCCTATGACTTTTCGATATCGTATTGGGAATGGATTGGCTCGCAGAAAACGACACGCAAATTATTTGTAATTAGAAGAAAGTTTAGATTTGAGCGCCAACTGGAGACATCATATCCGTATATGGGGATCGCGACAGTTCTGCAGTAAAGATTATTTCTATGATTAAAGCACGTAAGTTCTTGAGTCATGGGTGTGAGTCGTTCTTAGCTTATGCTATTGAATCGAACTTAAAACCAAAGGAGCTGAAGGATGCGTCGGTAGTAAACCAATATCCCGACGTGTTTCCAGAAGACCTGCCAGGCATTCCTCCCTCCTGAACGAGAAATAAAGTTCGGAATCGATTTGGTGCCGGGAGCCAAACCTGTAGCCAAGACACCATATCGATTAGCTCCATCCGAAATGAAGGAACTAGTATCACAACCGCAATAGTTGCTTGACAAAGGTTTCATCAGACCGAGTATCTCGCCTTAGGGTGCTCCGATTCTTTTCGTGAAGAAGAAAGACGAAAGCTTAAGAATGTACATTGACTATAGGGAGCTGAATATGCTGACGGTAAAGAATAAATATCCACTTCAACGAATCGACGACTTATTCGATCAACTACAAGGGGCGAGTTGGTTTTCCAAAATTGATCTGCGGTTAGGTTACCATCAGTTGAAGGTTAAAGACGAAGATATTCCGAAGATGGCCTTTCGACCGGAATATGGTCACTATGAGTTCCTGGTAATGTCATTCGGATCGACTAATGCACCTACAACATTCATGGACCTCATTAATAGAGTATGCCAACCCATGTTGGACCGATTCGTGATCCTGTTCATTGGTGACATCTTAATTTATTCCAGAAGCGAGTCTGACCACGCCATGCATTTGAAGGAAGTGTTGGAAACCTTGAGGGAAGGGGGGGGGGAGTTGTATGCTAAATTTTCTAAATGTGCGTTTTGGCTAAGGGAAGTGCAATTCCTTGGTCACGTCATAAACGTAGATAGTGTACTTGTAGATCCCTCCAACATAGAAACGGTAATGAGCTGGAAACCGCCAAAGACACCCTCAGAGATTCATAGCTTCTTGGGTCTAGCCGGTTATTACCGTAGATTCATTCAAGACTTCTCAATGATTGCAACACCTCTAACCAAGTTGACCAAAAAAGATGTTAAGTCCGTTTGGGGTTCCAGACAGCAGAATGCATTTAAAGAATTGAGAACGAGATTGACTCAGGAACCGGTATTAGCTTTGCCAGATGGGCCTGATGATTTGGTAGTATACTTCGATGCTTCTTATCTAGGGTTAGGTTGTGTGTTGATGCAACGAGGCAAGGTAATTGTCTATGCATCACGACAACTAAAACCTCATGAGACAAACTATCCAACTCACGATTTAGAGTTAGTTGCGGTAGTGTTTGCGCTCAAGATATGGAGGCATTATTTGTACGGGGTGAAGTGCTCTATTTACACTGATCATAAGAGCCTACAATATTTCTTTGAGCAAAAAGATCTTAATATGAGGCAACGTAGATGGTTAGAGTTGATTAAAGAATATGATTGTGAGATTATGTATCACCCAGGTAAAGCCAACGTAGTGGCTGATGCTTTAAGTAGGAAGGAGGGTCATCCTTCTTTTCGGGTAAGGCCATATAAGTTAACAATCACTCCTGATTCTTATCCAACTTCGTAAAGACCAATATGAAGCCCTTAAGGATGAGAATATCAAGAAGGATAGAATGGTAGGCCAAACAAGAAGTATAGAAGAAAACGATTATAGTGTGAAGATCAGGTTTGGTCGAATGTGGATACCACTTACCGGTGGGATTCACAATAAGGTATTAGATGAGGCACATAAGTCATGCTACTCGATTCATCATGGTACGACCAAGATGTACCAAGATTTAAAAAGGGACTATTGGTGGCCAGGTATGAAGTTTAACGTCATGCAGTACGTGGGTAAGTGCTTGACATGCGCAAAGGTTAAGGCTGAGCATCAGAAGCCTTACAGGCTTCAGCCTTTAGAGATTCCCGAGTGGAAGTGGGAGCACATCACGATGGACTTCATAACTAAGCTACCTTGTACATCAAAAGGTTATGACACCATCTGGGTGATTGTGGATAGGCTAACCAAGAGTGCTCATTTTTTGCCTATTCGTGAGGCACATTCTTCTGAGGAGTTAGCCAGTCTGTTCATCAATGAGATCATCTCCAAACACGAAGTTCTGGTGCCTATTGTTTCTGCTAGGGACACGCGGTTCACTTCGCGGTTTTGGAAGAAATTCCATGAGAATATGGGATCTAGATTGCATATTAGCACGACATATCATCCCTAGACGGATGGGCAGAGTGAGAGGACGATTCAGACTGTTGAAGAAATGTTGCGTGCTTGCATTATAGATTTTGGAGGAAGTTGGGATAGTCACCTACCACTGGCTGAGTTCTCCTACAACAACAGTTATCATGCTAGCATTGGCATGCCTCCTTTTGAGATGTTGTATGGAAGGAAATGTCGAACTCCAGTGTGTTGGGGTGAAGTTTTCCAACGAGAATTGGGAAGTAAAGAAGTAGTCCAAAATATGGCTCAAGAGCTCGATGTGATCAAGGCACGGCTAAAGACTGCGCAAGATCGACAAAAGTCATATGCAGACAAGAAAAGAAGGCCAATTGAGTTTAAGGAGGGAGACTTTGTGTTGTTAAAAGTTTCTCCTTGGAAGGGAATTATTTGGTTTCGCAAGAGGGGCAAGTTAGGCCCAAGGTATGTAGAACCTCTTAAGATTGCAAAACGTGTGGGCGAAGTTGCCTATCAGCTAGATCTACTTGAGGAATTTTCTGGGATTCACCCGACATTTCATGTTTCTCATCTAAGAAAGTGTGTATTTGATGAATCAGAAATTGTGACGTTAGAGGAAATAGAAGTAGACGATAAATTATCCTATGTAAAAAGTCCAGTTGTGATTCTAGATTGCAGTTAAAGGAAGCTTCAAAATAAAGTAATTCCTATAGTTAGAGTGCAGTAGATGCACAAGACAGGTTCTGAATCTACCTGGGAAAGAGAAGATGAAATGAAAAAGTCTCATCCCGAGTTATTCTCGAGTTGAGCAAGTTTCGAGGACGAAACCCTTTTAAGGGGGAGAGAGTTGTAACATCCCAAGATTCAGGTAAATGCGTAATCAAACGTTGATTAAATAAAGCTACGCTTATTTTACGTGTTTAACGAGTTAAAACATTAAGGAATACATATTTATGTGTCATATGTGTTATGTATGAGTTATATGTATATATGCATAATGATATACATGAATACATAGTTGCAAAGTTAAGAAATTGATAAATACGTGATGATAGATGTGATTAGAATCATCGTTTTATGTATCTTGAGAGTTAGAAAACAATTAGGAATATATCGTAATATGTTTAAGGGCTTAAAATGAAATTACATTAATAGTATAACGGGTGGAATTGCATTAAACCAAAGTACAAGGGCTAAAAACAAAAAAATAAGGCTGTGGAAGGGCTCGCATATCGCAAAGCGTCTCGAAGCAATCCTTCGCGTACCGCGAGGGGTTGCAGAACGCGACGATTTCGTGTTTATCCATTTCAGCCGCAATTTTGGACCTTGAAACATGTCAAAACCGATCCTTAGTCACCATGGGACGTGTCTAGACCATATTTCACACCTTATACTATAAATAGAGGCCTATGTTCATCATATTTCCTTGCTAATTCACAAAATCAAAGCTTAGAAAACACTAAAACTCTCACAAACGTTCATAGCTCGAAATCAGTTGATCCAGGAGGTCTTAGAAGCTAATTTTCTGTAATATAGCTTTATTTGGTATGTATTACAAAAGTCCTCAATCAATTTGTGATTCATAACACCTAGATATGCTTTTTAGAAAAGATATGAAATTAGGGTTCTTGAGCATGATTCTTCAAAATTGAGAAATCTGTTTGGAATTCAGGTCTGATTTTTGGTATGTAAACTTAAAATAACATTTTTTAAGAAAGCCCTAAGTTTATTTCATGATTTAAAAAGGTTTGGTATGATTTAGAGAAACGGGTCAAAATTAGGGTTTTCTAAACATTATTTTGCTAGAATTGAATGATCGGGATTAAATCAAGATCCCATCTTTTGAAGTATATCATGATATGATATTATGAACAGAAGCCCTGAGTTTATTTGATGATAAAAAGGGTTTTGATGATAATTTGAGAATTACGTCAAATTCGGGTTTTGAAATATGATTATTTAATATAAAATAATCCGGAGGGTATAGGGACTTGATATTTGGCATAGTAACATGTTTAAATATATGATATGTATATATGAAGTTAAATTGGATAAATAATAAAGTATTGAAAATACCGAGTTAATCGGATATTTAGAAGTTCGTGCGAACAGGAAGAGTAAGCGCATGTACTCTGGGGTTTCTGGCATAGCGAGGTTGTCGCATAAATCCCAACTGGGACCTGGCATACCTCACTGGGAAATTCCAGAGTGAGCGCCTTCTTATAGGAATGTGTGTCTTCATATTATCATTAAAAATATGCTTTCATCTATAAGGGACAAAGTGGTCATTTTGACAAAATGAATGTTAAGTCCATTAAAATTGGGATTAGGGTCAACCTATAACATTATTGTAACCTCTAGGATGTCTTGATAGGGATATCTGATTTAAAGCTCTTAAATAACTAAGTTGCGAGGACTTAAACCAATATAATAACTCCGCAAAGCTAAGTTAAGGTGTGGTCGATACGTTGCGGTACTTCCTATATATAAACACCTGTAATACATAAGGAAATGATGTAGACTCAGTCCAATGTAGGTATCCTTATAGTTTAAAAAGACCAATAACATTATAGTTATAAAATACTTATTTCTATATTCGGGTGATGGATTGGGTTGGAAATGTTATTATTCGAGAAAAGGAATAACCAAATGGATTTTTGAGAAGTGGTCTAAGCAATATTCTCTGAGTAAAAAGGAAACGGTGGTTGTACAACTATTAGTGGGGAATGACGTTTCTCCGGGGTAACGACAATTACTCTATTATGAAAAGCTTAAAACACAGGATGACAAAATTGACATGCTTACGGCGTTTATGAACCGCATGATTCATGAAAAACAAGTTGATAAAGCGATAAACTCTGTAAGGGACAAATTATATATATATATATATATATATATATATATATATATGTATACATACCTATAATTAATTATATTACATACTTTACTTTATATCAATTAATTATTATAAATCATTAAATCATATTGTCGGTAAAGTCCGCGGATGCGTCTCTTACTACAACTGTAAGGTGCTGTTTGTTTTTTCAGAGGTAAAATGTCTGCAGTCTGTGGATCACATCTGTAGACATCTGCAAAAGAAGATGTGGACCAAACCTCTGCAGTCTGTAAGAAGAAGATCGTTTGTTTTTTTAACATCTGCAGAATGTTAAAATAAACTAAAATTAAATAGTTTATAAATAGTTCACATCATGTCTTATATAGTTTATAAATAGTTAGAACTATTAAATGAAAATCTGAATATTCTAATAAATCAAATAAAGTAATAATAAAATATTTTGATATTATAATTTTGAAGAAAAAAAATCAAAACAATAGAATCTGAAAAAGTTACTTATTAGTCTACGAAAAAAGAAAATATTATAGAAAGAGTAAACAGTGAATAAAATATTGTTTGTAAGTGGGCCCAATCATCATCTTCATTAGTTCATTTCTTCTTCAACAACGGAAAATTCCGACGGAGCTTTGCGTATCTATTCGCTGCTAGAAAATATTTTCAATCAAAACACTTTCAGCTTCCCTTTCTTCTCTTTAATAACTCTACCTATTATAACAGGGGGTCAAAACTAAAAAAAACCCACGATTTCAGATAGTCGTATAAAAAGAGTTTCGTCGGCCGGAGGGTCACCGGACCCTCCTGTAGGTCCATCGGTGGGTGACGACTGATTGGAGAAGTCGGAGTGGAGCAGATGGTGACGGACGGAATGGAGCAGGGCGACGGTCGGAGTGGAGCAGGGCGACGGTCGGAGTGGAGCAGATGGCAGCGGTGACGGCCGGATTAGGCTCGAGCGACCTCAACGTCCGGCAGGGATTGACCGACTAAGTGGAGAAGGAGTGTCTAGGGTTTGTATGAGTGGAGCGAGGTTTTTGTTGTGAGCGAGAATTTTTTTTCTTTTGTGAAGAGGTTTGAAGTGATAAGTCCAGGTCTGTATGAAGAAGAGGACGCGCAGATGTTTTTAAATGAAATGTCTGTGAGAAAACAAACACTCTGTAAAAAGCAATGTCTGCGCGTGGTCTGCGCGGCGCAGACATAAGAGGTTAGAAGAGGTTTTATTTAAAAAACAAACACCACCTAAGATTTAAAAACAGTTGTAATGAGCATTCCAATGTAAATACAACGGTAATTAAGTATAAATGATTATTGCTGATATGATCGATCTTCCATGAGCGCATATTTATTAATTAATTAACTTAATGAATTGTACGTAGGACATGATCAATTCCGCGCACAATACATCGCGGAAACAATCTCCTCAATCAAACTCATCTCAGAGGTCGGCCGATAAGGTACGGATCTGAAATAGTTCTGAATTTGAGTTGATCCGGAAGATTCTTGTTCATCTGGATGAACATGCGTCTCTAGTTATAGTTCATCCGGATAGCAAAAGTTCATCAGGATATGTAAAGTTCATCAGGATAGTTAAAGTTCATCAGGATAGTTAGAGTTCATCAGGATAGTTAGAGTTCATCCGGAAGATTCTAGTTCATCTGGATGAACATGCGTCTCTAGTTATAGTTCACCGGGATAGTTATAGTTCATCCGGATAGTTAAAGTTCACCAGGATAATTAAAGTTCATCAGGATAGTTAGAGTTGTTCCGGAATATAATTAATAACTGTACCGGCTATGATAAGTTTGTACTTCATCCGAATGGTTATCTGGATAGTTAACTAATTTTTAGCCGGTTATGATCGATTTTATTAATCCGAATGGTTATCTGGATAGTTAACAAAATTAGTAAAACCTGCTCATAAAGTACATGCTAATAATGATGACATTCCTGCAGCTGTTGAGTCAGTAATCTCATTAGAGGTATATATATTAGTATATTTGACAATTTATTTGTTCAGTTTTTTACTTTAATTAATTAATTGTTAATGTATATGCTATAATTAATATTATTATTATGTCACTTCTGATTAGGGGTGCAAAACTGTGATGCTGCACCTTCGGGAAAAAATGAACATCGTGGCAAAGGCTCAATTTATCCCAGGATTAAAAGATGAGATGATTCATGGAGTTCCACTACCTTCTAATTGTTGTAGAGTTTCCATTTCTGAGGTTTTGAAGAAACATGGATTTTTACCAAACCCAGTAGAAGGTATGACAACAATTAAGGAGCTTCCAGAGAAGAAAAACACTAACTATATTATTGCATGGCCGAAGGACCAAATGATCAATGCCGATAATAAAGTTACAGAACTTGAAGAACCAAAGGTAATTACTATATTAATCGTATCCACTTGAATTAATTAATTAATTTTAACTATATATATATCTGATCGGTTTTATTTGTCATGCTTTGTTACTCCAGGTAAATAATGTGAAAACGAAGCCGAATGTACAATACGTAGCATTAAACAACTTGAAGAGCATGACGATGATGATAAAACTTACAAGGAGCCAGACGACGACGTCCAAGATATTATAATTATCATAGAAATTAAAGTTTGATTAGAGTATATGTATGTATAATTAATTATAATATGATTTTAAGGTTTCTCATAGACATATATATGCAGTTTAATTAATTAATTGTATGCGCAGTTTAATTAATTGTAATTAAGAAAAACAAATTTTATGAATCTATAATTGCTTGATTATATATATATGAAAGACAACTAATACCAAATGCCAAACTTTTTATATTTTATCGTGGGCGTTGCCACCATGTAGTCACGCGTATTGGAACAAAATATCTGATTTCAACTACCCTTTGTCCACTTTTTTTTCCTAATATATGTGGCTAAAACACAAATATATGTGAGCATATAACACTAAAGGCCACACTTTTGATATTTTAATGTGGCCGTTCCCACCCTTTGGCTACGCGTATTGGGAAAAAGTATCTGATTTCAACAACCCTTTGGCCACTATTTTTTCTAAATATGTGGCAAAAACACAAATATATGTGACCATATAACATCAAAAGCCACACTTTTGATATTTAACGTGGCTGTTGTCACCCTTTGTGTAACATCCCAAGATTCAGGTAAATGCGTAATCAAACGTTAATATATAAAGCTATGCTTATTTTACGTGTTTAACGAGTTAAAACATTAAGGAATACATATTTATGTGTCATATGTGTTATATGTGTTATGAATGAGTTATATGTATGAATACGTAGTTGCAAAGTTAAGAAATGGATAAATACATGATGATATATGTGATTAGAATCATCGTTTTATGTATCTCGAGAGTTAGAAAATAATTAGGAATATATCTTAATATGTTTAAGGGCTTAAAATGAAATTACATTAATAGTATAAGGGGTGGAATTCATTAAACCCAAGTACAAGGGCTAAAAATGAAAAATAAGGCTGTGGAAGGGCTCGCATATCGCGAAGCCTCTCGGAGCAATCCTTCGCGTACCGCGAGGGGTTGCAGAACGCGACAATTTTGTGTTTATCCATTTTAGCCGCAATTTTGGACCTTGAAACGTGTCAAAACCGATCCTTAGTCACCATGGGACGTGTCTAGACCATATTTCACACCTTATACTATAAATAGAGGCCTTAGTTCATCATATTTCCTTGCTAATTCACAAAATCAAAGCTTAGAAAACCTTAAAACTCTCACGAACGTTCATAGCTCGAAATCAGTTGATCCAGGAGGTCTTAGAAGCTAATTTTCTGTAATACAGCTTTATTTGGTATGTATTACAAAAGCCCTCAATCAATTTGTGATCCATAACACCTAGATATGCTCTTTAGAAAGATCTGAAATTAGGGTTCTTGAGCATGATTCTTCAAAATTGAGAGATCTGTTTGGAATTCAGGTCTGATTTTTGCTATGTAAACTTAAAATAACATGTTTTAAGAAAGCCTAAGTTTATTTCATGATTTAAAAAGGTTTGGTATGTTTTTGAGAAACGGGTCAAAATTAGGGTTTTCTAAACATTGTTTTGCTAGAATTGAATGATCGGGATTAAATCAAGATCCCATCTTTTGAAGTATATCATGATATGATATTATGAAAAGAACCCCTGAGTTTATTTGATGATAAAAAGGTTTTTGATAATAATTTGAGAATTACGTCAAATTCGGGTTTTGAAATTAGATTATTTAATATCAAAAAGAATCCGGAGGGTATGGGGACTTGATTTTTGGTATAGTAACATGTTTATATATATGAAGTTAAATTGGATAAATAATAGAGTATTGAAAATACCGAGTTAATCGGATATTTAGAAGTTCGTGTGGACCGGAAGAGTAAGCGCCTGTACTCTAGGGTTTCTGGCATAGCGAGGTTGTCACATAAATCCCAACTGGGACCTAGCATACCTCACTGGGAAATTCCGGAGTGAGCGCCTTCTTATAGGAATGCGTGTCTTCATATTATCATTAAAAATATGCTTTCATCTATAAGGGGCAAAATGGTCATTTCGACAAAATGAATGCTAAGTCCATTAAGATTGGGATTAGGGTCAACCTATAACATTATTGTAACCTATAGGATGTCTTGATAGGGATATCTGATTTAAAGCGGTTAAATAACTGAGTTGCGAGGACTTAAACCAGTATAATAACTCCGCAAAGCTAAGGTGAGTTCTATGAGCCCACTCTTTAAATGTTTTAATGTTTTGGGCTGATATACATACAAAGTTATATATTCAATTGTTTATAAGAATAGTATTTGAATTGCCGTTTTACCTGCTTGTGTTTATACACATACGTGAAATGTTTTAATGACTATAGCTGTTTTAAATTGTGATTACCTGTTAATTGTATCGGGAAGGTTATAATGAACGGGTAATATGAAAGATGAAACTTTTGAATAAAGTTTTGAGAAATGGAAAACGTAAAGGTTTGGTCTAAGCTTACGTGTATGGATAAGTATCGAGTAAATATAATTTTATTGACCTTGTTATGATTGTCAGATGTAATCTACACTGAGGTGGTTCTATAACATATATGTTTGTAGTTAAGGTGTGGTGGATACGTTGTGGTACTTCCTATATATAAACAATTGTAATACAGAGGAAATGATGTAGACTCAGTCCAATGTAGGTATCATTATAGTTTAAAAAGACTAATAACATTATAGTTATAAAATACTTATTTCTATATTCGGGTGATGGACTGGGTTGGAAATGTTATTATTAGAGAAAAGGAATAACCAAATGGATTTTTTAGAAATGGTCCAAGCAATATTGTCTGAGTAAAAAGGAAACGGTGGTTGTACAACTATTAGCGGGGAATGACGGTTCTCCGAGGTAACGACGGTTACTCTATTATGAAAAGGTATTCGGGTGGCGACGGTTACCCAAGGAACTAACGTGGTTTCACTAGACAATGCTTAGTTAAATGGTTAAATGATAAATGTATAAATGATAATGGTTTAAAGGTTGTATTTTGGTATAATGGTGTTTGTTTTATACCTGATACATGTTTATTAAAAAGGGGGCCGTTAGGCCCAAGCGTTGGAATGAACTTTCAAGATAAAGGTAACGTTTTTAGTAAAATGTAGAACTCACCAGCGTAATCTGATCCTTTAAAGTATGTATCTCAGGTGATATTAAGGATCTAAGCATAAAGGGAAAGGCTCATGTTTGAGCAGAGTTAGATGTGCAAGCTATTGGAGGAAGGCTGTACGGGCATGCTGACATAAGTACTATAGATAGAGGCATAATTATAGTAGCTATCTTTTATAATTTTCTATAAGTATTTTAGATGTTTATCTTACTTGTACTTGGCTTTATATATATAAATAAAAGTTTTAATTTCCGTTGCTTTAGTTATCTCTGTGTTCCTTGTGTTCATGAGTAAATCCGATGAGTTATCCTTCCTAGAGCCAAGTCTGGGAGTGGGCGTCCTACTTTGGCCACGCGTATTGGGATAGAATGTATGATTTCAGCAACTCATTTGGCCACTTTTTTTTCTCTTTAACATATGTGGCTAAAACACAAATATACATGACCATAAAATACCAAAGGCCACACTTTTGATATTTTAGCGTGGCCGTTGCCACCCTTTGGCCACGCGTATTCGGAAAAAATGTATGATTTCAGCAACCCATTTGGCCACGTTGTTCTCTTACATATGTGGCTAAAACACAAATATACATGACCATATAATACCAAAGACCACACTTTTGATACTTTAACATGGCCGTTGCCACCCTTTGGCCACGCGTATTGGGACAAAATGTATGATTTCAACAACTCTTTGGCCACGTATTTTTATAATATATGTGGCTAAAACACAAATATACATGACTATATAATACCAAATGCCACATTAAACAAACACATGTGGCCGTCGGGACCCTTTGGCCATGGTTTTCAGAAGAATTGTTTGATTACAACAATAAATATTGATACCCTTTAGCCTCGCTTCTAGGTGGCTTTAGCCACTGATATTCTAACATGGCGTATGATACATACGGTGATTAGACCTTTGGTGTCGGTTGAAATGAAAAAATAAACGTGGCCAAAGACCTTTGGTCATGGTTTTTTCTGTGGCCAAAGGCCAATTTTGACGTAGTGTCTAGATTGATAAGTAATTTGTCATTTGATTGAAGCTAGTGATAGGCTGGGATATATTTCCTCCAGTTTCTTTGCAGCATTGCATACATGAATTTGTTGATGAGTATACTTTTATGATTCTTTTTACTTATGGATTTCGTGCTTATTTCTAGAAAAAATCTAACTGGAAGGTGCTCAAAATCATAGTATTATATATGATATCATGGCTGCTGAAAGTAGAGTTCTATTAATTACTTATTTTTCAGTTCATGTTGCTGTGAACTTATTAATTACTACTTTCAAATAAAACATATTTTATAAGAGTTCTTCTAGGCATGTTGCTATGAATTTATTAGACATATGGTTGCTTTGAAATAGCTCCTTTAAAGTATTACATATTTCAATTAATTATAGCTATACTTTAAAGCATATAACTCTTTGGGCTTAGAGTTATATTTCAAGCCAAAAACAAAATTATACAAGAACTCCTAACAAAAAACAATTATATTTTGAAGCATGCTATTATGATTTTGTTCAGTACTGCTTTGAATTCAAATAGTTGTATATGAGCTAATACATAAAATTTGTTTAAATGCCTCTTAATAGTATGGTCATTCTCACGACCACCCTCAATGGTATATCTACCTTAGAACACCTTTTCATTAACCCATATGCTATAGTTATATCTATTGTATATTGTAGAGGTGTTTGAAGCATATGGATTAGTTCTAACAATTTCTTAATTACCTTAGAATTAATGTTATAGTCAAACAGTGGTATATAAGTGATTATACCATTAATTCAGAGTGAAAAATGTAATAAAATAGTTTTTCCTGTTATAAATTCAATAGATACAGATCTGGTTAGTGTATGAGTTTATGTGCTCTTACCTTGCAGCTAATTCTTTTACAAAAAAAATCCAACTCTCTCTTTTGCTATTTTTTAGTGAAACAGTTTTCCTATAGTTAATTGAACAGATACAAATCAGCTTAATATTTGTAAATTTTACTATTACCTTGCAGCTAATTTAGGGATAGGGTGGTCCTGATTCTGAGTTATAATACTATATATATTGTTGTATATCAATAATTAGGGAAAATAGGGTGAAGCATTGTTAGTATATGAATTTATTTGCCGGTATCTTGCAGCCAATTTTACTATAAAATTTGACCTTGTCTAATGTTGTTGTTTGTAGACAGACCAGGTGGAGTATTATTGGTTAATGTGCTTGCTGCATTTCGAAACTAAGGTCTGTTAAAAGGTAGTCCGTTATATCCTCCTGTTTCTTTACCTGCCATCACTGACTCTCAAACTTCTCTTGGTCTCTATTCATATGAGGATCCTGAATTCAAACAGCTGTTGAGTGGACTCTGTTTGGTTGCTTCTGGACAAATGGTTAAGTATGCAGTGCTACATCTCGCCTTCTAGTTCATGTAAGTTAGAGATGAAAAGATGGGAGGGTCATGGGGTCTGGATCAGGTCAAAAGGGTTAATTATGATAACAAGAACAATATGATTATAAATCACAATCTTAATCTTTGTATGAAACGATTTAGATGTTTACATTAAAGTTACTTTAGAAGATTTCCAACCCATTTGTCCGAATCCTATATTTAGCTAAAAAAAATATTACTCGACTTGTTTGAAATACAAAACACAGCTCATTCACTTGTAAATTTGTCAAAATTCCACCTTAGTAAGTACATCAGACTTCTATTTATTTGATAGAATGTAATAGGTATAAATTTCATTTAATTATTCCAGGAAAGTATCACTGAGGAGTTTGTAGACAAGCTTGTTAAGTGGGCTAAAAACATCAAGATTTCAGACACCTTGGAGAAAGCTTGTAGGCTATGTAAATTAGTAACAGGCGATGGTGTATATCTCTTTGTCTGAATTTATACTTACAGCAGTCTTACATTTATAGGATGGCACCTGAGGTTATGGGACATTTACATGCCTATGACTTCAAGTCAGTAATTTTCTGTTTATTTTATCAATTCAACGATGCCAAAATAGTGGAAGAGTTATGTAGAGACCCTAATTTTGTAAGGCTTTTGAATTAGATCTTGTGGGCTAGTGTGTATATTGTAATTGGGCTAATTGGTGTGGGTTTTGGTTAGCAAAGGGGTCCGGTCAATTATAGTTAATGTGGGCCGAAAATTTATAGCTTGTTTCTTAAGTTTAGGTTTTGCCTATATAAGGAATAGCTAGTCCACTTGTTTACAGTTGCTTATTTGTTTTTTGGTGTTCAAGTGTATCGAAATTCCATTTGAATAATTTCGGATTTTACAAGGTGTTGGCAATCAGATTTCATCTATTATTCAACAACCGGTTTGTGTTTCTTAATTGTTTTTCATATTTTGTTATTGGTTAATTGATTGTTCTTGAATCATCTCTAATCACCGGATTCTGCACGGTGATTAGTAGACTTTGATATCGCGTGAGGAGAGATTTTGATCCTTACAATTGGTATCAGAGCCAAGAAACGCAAGTTTCGAAGCTCTCGCGATATCAGATTCAAGTTTTGGTAAACTAAAGATTTGAGTTTTTGTGGTGTTTTTTTCAGCTTTTAGCACAGTTCGGAAGTATTTTTGCAGGTTTTGATTCAAGACAGAAGCTTTGGTTGTGTTTAGATCGTGATATTGTGACTTTTTGACCCTGTTCAAGGCTTTTCGATCGTCCCCTTGATCGAAAAGCTCATCCAGTCGCACAGTTTCGATCGAAAAAGTCCCTTTGAGACTTTTCGATCAGCTTTCTCCAATCGGAAAGTCCCCTTTGAGACTTTTCGATCAACCTTCACTCAATCGAAAAGTCCCCTTTGTGACTTTTCGATCAGCCATTTCGATCGGAAAGTCCTTCTGAGACTTTTCGATTAGCCTTCATCCGATCGGAAATTCCCCCTGTGACTTTTCGATCAGCTTCTCTTTTCGATCGGAAAGTCCCCTCTGAGACTTTTCGATCCACTCACACTTTTCGATCGAGAAGTCTGCTTTTCGACTGACCCCCTGTCCAATCGAAAAGTACTTTTCGACCAAGCCTTCCCGACCGAAAACCACTTTTCGACCCAACCACTTTCTGATTGAAAATCCATTTTTCGACTCCCAGCTTGTTCTTTCAATGGCTTTCGACATGTCAAACCTGTCCAGTGCAACTCTGGAGATGGACGCGAAGATCGGAACCAACGCCAGACCTCCTCGCCTGATGTCTGGAAAAGATTTCATGAGATGGAAATGCCGGTTTGTGAACTATGTGAACTACAATGATCCCAAGATCATGCGTTCCGTTGAAGTGTGAGACTATGTTCCGACGATAATCCAGCAGCTGGTCAGGAACCTCAACCCAAAGTAAAATCTGAATGGACTGAGGAAGAATGGGAAAAGGTAGAACGTGATAAAAAGGCCCTGGCTGCTTTGACCATGGCTCTATCCCCAGAGGTAGCTGAAGCCTTCAAGGAGTACAAATCGGCCAAGACACTTTGGGATGCTCTTGTTGCTGCTTATGAAGGAAATGACGACATGAAAGAGTCTCGAAGGGAAAACCTAAGGGAGCAATTCCAATGAATTTAACTATGTACCTGGTGAAAACATTGAGACTCAGCTTCAGCGGTTCATCAAAATTGTGACAAGAATGAAAGATGCCGGGGTCACCTACACATAGGTGGAGGTAAACAAGAAGTCGGTGAACTCTCTTCCACCAAAATGGGATAGCACAATTGAGTTGATAGAGAAGACGGTAGAAATGACCACTTCACCATTAAGTGAGCTCATGTGAACCATTAGAGCTTACGAAGAGAAGAAGCAGAAGAGGGCCAGAAAGTTGGGCAATGGAGCTTTACTGAACCAAGTCAATCAAGCTTTCATCTCACAACCAGCTGCAGTTCCTACCAACTCACACTTTAATCAGTTGGATTTATTTCACAAGCCACCGGGTTTAGCTCATCTGGAACATCCAACCTTATTTCATTAGATATAAATAATCTAACCAGAGACCCCAGCTTTGCTCTTGGTGTAGGTATTATGAGTTGATATCAGACACTCATTGCAGGTTCTCTTCTACCCGCTGATTTAACTCCAGATGATGTCAATAACCCAGAAGACCTGGAGCATATGGACATCTCTTATCAGATGGGAATGTTAGCTTTAAGAGCTAAGCTGTTTATGGCCAAGACAGGGAAGAAGGATTGGAATGGAGGAAAAGGGATAAAGCTCAGTTTCAACAAGGCGAACCTGCGTGCTACAACTGCAATGAGTATGGACACTATGCAAGAGAGTGCACCAAGCCAAAGGTTGAAAGAGATGTTAGAACTGAGGATAGAAATGAAGATGTGAGAAAGGAGACCGGGAAGAATGATAGGGCACTGGTGGTTCAGCACACACCAGGATATGATTGGACTACTCAAGTGGAAGATTTGAGTCTAACACTTGATCATGTAGCCCTCCTTGTAGAAGAAGGCACACAGAAGAAAGTTGCTGAAGTCTTTCACCATGCTTTCATGGCAGACATCACTCCAGGTTCTCAAGCCAGCAGTAATGAGGTATGCTCGAACTCTAAATGTCAATCTGTGTTCAATGAATGTAAAGACTGGGAACGTAAGTTCATAAATAAGACCCTAAATCATGAGTCAACTGCTAGAGATATTAGGGAATATAAAAGTCAGAGTAGGATATTTAGAGAAAAACTAGAAGCTGCTAAGTTAGACATTAAAAATCTTCAATCTCAGGTGAGTGATAAAACTGCATGTCTTAGAATTGCTAACACTAAGGTTGAAAGTCTAACCAAGGAAGTAGAGGAGCTTAAAGCCAAATTAGGAACCTCTCAAAACAAAATTGAGCGAAATGACAAAATTGTGTCTGAAATGTTGAAGGCGAGTTCTCTGTTTTACAATACTAATGCTAGAATGCGGCATGTTAAAGGGAACTCAGGACTAGGTTTTGGTGTCGATGATAACAATGAAAAATCCATGCACTCTGTCCCAATGCCTTTAATGCATGAAATGATTCATGATCATGAAATATCTAAGACCACTTTAGAAGTTAAGGCAGAAATTGACAAAAAACTTGCTGCTTGTCCTATTAAGATATATGCTCCTGTTTCTAACATTACTAACAATTCTACTTGTTGTGCAGATAAAGGTAATAAAGAAACAGGGGTAGTGAATAGCAAGGAGGTTCCTAAGAATCCAACGAAGTCTAGTTATGATGATTTTTATAAAATCTTTGATTTTGAGAAACTTGAATCTTCTGTTAAGTCTGAGTCAAAAACTTCCGAGTCTGTTTTGTGTGATATAACTTCTGATTGTGGTGAGCACAAAATTCTGGGAAAACGTCAACGGTTGCTGGCTTATTTGTAAAAAAAAAATAGAGCGCGTTATAAAGAATTAATAGGGCAGTTGGATATTCGAGAGAGAAAAACTCGTTAATTTGAAGAGTTAGTTTTAATTATTCGCGTAAAGTTTGATGCCGCTTCAATGGGATTTTTTATCCTGGTCGGAGGAGAAATTACCAAACGTCTAGCATTCCCTCACGCTTGGCGCCAATGAGGCTTTTATTTGAGAGAAAAAAGTGTAACGTGTATCCTCCCCTGTTCCGGTCATGGAATAGATGAAATAAAGAAAAAAATGGATTTTTGTTCAAGAATGAAATCTTGTTGGAACTGTCCATATCCGGTTCATCCTTCGGAACCATATCACATCCCGAATCTAATGAAATAGGATGAATTGAGACGGTATTTTGTAAATTTAGAAGTTCTTTAAATTGGTTGATATTTGCAAGGTTCTTTTTATGATGAGTTTGCTACAGAATGGGTTCATTTGATACAACAAGAACACATAGCAAATCAAGAACATGCTTTACTTTCTTTACTAGTGAATGCAAAAGTCTAGGGGGAGTATTTGATGAGACTTTGTGCATGCCTTTGAAGAGTCCTTGAGCCATAACAGATTGCTACAAGGCCATTATGGTAAAAATGAAGGTAAGGTTTCTAGTTGAAAGAGTAATTTATTCAACCTTTGAAGCATCCTCGAGCCATAGAAGATTGCTACAAGTAGGGGTGTACAAAAAAACCGTAATCCGAAAAAACCCGTAAATCGAACCGTATCCGTAACCCAAAAAAACCAAACCGTTAAACAATTTCGGTTTTCGGTTCGGTTTGTAACCGTAACCGAATTTTTAATTCGGTTTTCGGTTCGTTATGGATTATAATTTTTATAAATTTCGGTTAATACGGTTAGTTCGGTTTAAACCGAAAACCGAATTTTTATTTAATTATTATATATTTATATATATCATTTAAAACATTAACCCTAATATTCTAACCTGAAACATGCATTATCGCCTTCGGCTAATCCTCTAGCCTCCGCCCTCCTGCCTTCATCGAGTCATCGACCATCTTCAATCCTGGAATTCTGGAAGTTCGTCACTTCGTCCTCCATTCTTCCTCTCGAGTTCAATCCTCCAGCACTCTTGTCGAATTTGGATATCTTGGTTAATATTTGATTGAACTTGGATTTGATTTGGATACACTTGGTTTAAAAAAGTGTAAAATGATATTTGGTTGAATCTGGATACTACGGTTTAATCGGTTTTCAACCAAACCGAACCAAACCGAAACGAATTACATATGGATCGGTTTCGGTTCGGTTCGGTTTATGGATAGACTTTCAAAAATTTCAAAACCGAATTAACCAAACCGAATTAACCAAATTAACCGAAAACCGAACCGATGTACACCCCTAGCTACAAGGCTATTATGGTAAAAATGGAGGCAAGCTTTGAAAAAGAATTTGAAGTGGTACTTTCTTTGAAGTGATGCATCGGTTTGATATTCTTGCCAAGTATTTTCAAGACGGTTAGATTATGGAATTAAATCTCTAATTTTTCTTTGATCCTTCATCTTGTTTACCTTTAACAACACTTAGGATGATGATGACATCCTTGGAGTAGTGTGCTTGCTAATTTTGGTAAACACCCTATGCACTTTAGTACCTTGCGGAAAATGCCGGAAGAATCAAAACTCTTTATCGTAGGGGGAGTTTCACAAAGGGGAGAAGATGAGTGAAAGATTTGAAACCGTATGAAGATTTTCTTGAAGTCTAGTTGCAAGAATACAAAGAAACCGATTGTCACAAGAGTTGAGTTATTTATTCGTTTGTTCATCTACCAAATAGGGGGAGATTGTTGGGAATTTCCGAGTCCGACGAGATTGAGATTTGGTTAGATGAAACTCAACGTACCACTTATCATCAAACGTTTGCACAACAATGTGAAGTTTATGATTCGAAGACTCTCACTAACCGAAGACATGGCAAAGTGACATTATTATTTATTGTTACATTATTTATTTGTCACTAGTTACTAGTTGTTGGTTATTTACTAGTTTGCCATTGTTAGGTTAGTATATATAGTTTGGTCTTTCATTTGTGAAAGGCATAAATTAGTGTATGTATGAGAGAGAGAGTTGAGATCAAGATGCTTTGAAGTTGTGTGGGTTCATGAACACTTGTTCATGAATTGGGTATGAGTGATGTAGGTAAAATGTAATCAATCATTCGGTTATATTTAATTATCTATTCATCTTGTTCATCACTACTTCTATATTATTATCCTCATCATCATCATCATCACATCTCAAACACCCAATTAGAAGATCCGGTCCTTTATGTTCTTCCGGGTGTTTATTTGTTCTACAAAGACGAGCTCACAAAGTCTCCGATCCCGCTTCCGCATCGAGCCATCGGGGTTGGCTTGGCTCACCGACCCCTGTTTCTATAAGTTGTTACTTTACTTCTGTTACTCGGCAATCATCTTCTAACAAGTGTGTGCAGGTTGGTCCGTTAACTGGAATTTCAATTAAACTTTATTGCAATCTATATACTTTTAGGAATAGCATTTTATTTGGTGAAAGGTATTAACACCATCTTTATTCAAACCGGCATTTCAAGTAAACTTAGCTGCAATCTTTAAAGAACTAGAACTGAAACTGCATAATGTTGCCTTGGAGGTTATGTTAAAACTGGTTGGAATTTAAAAATATTGTTTTTAAAGAAATTTTGGACTCATCCATGTTTATGGTTTTTATTATTTAAGTGTAGCAGGGGAAACTCTTCCTGCCCCTACTTTTTTTTACCATTTTCAGATTTATATCATAGTAATTATGATTTTATAGCTTTAAGTAACAACTTATTAAATTAAATTGCTATGTTCACATGGTATTTCTGCACCCATTTATTTTTTACCATTGTTACACCTATTTGATAGTGATTATGATTTGGTAGCTTTGAGTGGCAACTTTTATTAGTCTAAGTGACATATTCATACAATATATACAATATCTTTATTTGTATTGCCAAATGAAAAATGGATGTAATGCAGGCTTGAACTTTTATAGTTGACACAACAATTCTTTTTTGTTTATGCAGTGGCTAGAATGTGTGGATTGACTGCTATATACCATCATGGGCTAGTTCTTGGGATCTGTTTCATTTTCTCTTATTGCGTTTATGTGACACCCCAACCAACGACGGAAGATGTCGGGACGCGATGATTGTCCAGATGTACACAACACTAATTAATGTTGCGATATTCTGAATAAACCCATTTCATATAATAAAAGTAATTAATACAAAACATGATATGATTCCACAACAATGAAACAAATTAACTTGTTTAATTAGGTCAGACTAAGTCCGCATGCGATCCTATGGTGTCATCAGTCATGGTAAAACATCATCAAAGTGCATAACATACAACATGTATAAAATAAAGGTCAAGTACGAATAGTTGGTGAGTAAACATAGGTTTAGTGTACTACATAGATTAAAGCATTGCGATTCGATGAGTCAAGCGATAATATCCAGTTATGATATACAAGTCATATAAGTGATGTGCACCAAGCCTAGACGGTAAGGGAGCAATCACCCGACGCCCAAGCCAAGGTAGGCCAGGTGGGTCGTCAGCCAATAGATCTATAATTGTTGCCACAACTCAAAGGTTAATAGTACACATGCGATTAGCGATTAGCGATTAGCGAATATCCACACATAGAATCCAACAAGTATCATAAAATGGATTATCACACAAAGAGCATATAGAATCGCATAGAATTTTGTATAATAAAGAGTTTAGGGTTTTGAATACTGATACATGTTGCACCCCAAAACATTGAAATAAAAGAGGTGCTATGAATACTCACCTGATGCGGAGACACAAATTGAAAGAACGACACCACGAAATGAGGAAAAGTAAGCCCGATGATAATCTTGACGACTAGCGAGATAGAGGAAGAATAAATAAATAATTAATTAAATAATTAAATAGCTTAAATTTCACGACGCGACGACTGATGGTGATTTGATGAGGTGATACGTACGATATGGGTCCAATCCTAAACTAAGGGTAAATTTACTAAAGGGTAGTCCTAGATCTATCATGCAAACCTGGATCTAATCAAAATATATCATGAAGTATAAAGATATAGCTAATTCTAACATGGTCCTAATCATTTAACATCATCAAACTAGTACATGACACGGATTTAGTTATTTTTAAGCATATATAGCGTAATCCTAAACATATCTAATCATATGATACATGTATCTAAACGTTTCATGACAAGAGGGGGCTGATTTTGATCATAATAAACATATGTCTAACACTAAATATAGAGCATGATATAGATCTAGTCGTTTAGAGTATACAAGCCCAACCACAATGTCCAAACACATAGATTTAACCCTAGATGACATGCAAATTGGTAGATCTAATCATTCCAAATCATAAAAACAAAATCTTGATATCAAATCTCATGGATCAAACCCTAAATAGCATGCATATTGTAGATCTAGGCAATTTATGATATAAAAATGAAATCTTGCATGAATAAACCCTAGTTCTATGTTATATCATCTTGTAAATTCATAGATCTAACATAATCTCATCATAAAGATGCAACCTTTAGCATTTATTTCATAGATCTAGTCATAACCAATATTAAACATGAAGATTTAGCCCTAATGCATCATAAAATCTCAAGCTTTATACAAATCTATACATGGATCTAGCATGGATCATCAAACACATCATAGATCTAAACCTAAATTGACATAAAGATGCAATATTTGAAAATAAAATCCATGGATCTATCAAAAGAAACATAGATCTAATCATAATCAAGCATAAAGTTCAGATCAAGGAATGAGTGTTTAAGGAGCTAAACACATAGATTTGAGTTTACGTACTGAAAGGGGGTAAAACCGACTTAATCCAAGAAATAAAACATCAAACTTGAGCCTAAAGTCTTCAAGGAAGATGATCTCTAAGGTCCATGGCTATTTTAGGGTTTTTAGAGAGGTTTGGGGGTGAAAAATGGGGGCTGTAATGACTTAAGAAGCTTAAATACCCGAAAATTAGGGTTCTGCTGATTTTTTCCTTCCAGGCGTATCGCCTAGGGCACTTGGGAGTTCTAGGCACTATGCCTACAAGTCTCCCGAACCAGAATTTTGCTGATTCACCGTTTTCGCTCCAGTTTCTTCGTTTTTCGTCGTTTTTGAGTCCTGTTTCTTTTGTTTTTCACCATTTTTCATTTCCCATCATATAAACCACATTAAATCCAATAAAATTGAATATAAATATGCCATATATTGAATTATGATCAACAGTCAATCAAACATAACATGTTTTTGGTTGGTTTTGACGTATGCATCGATTTTGCGCAATTCACCAACGATTCGCGACTCGATCAAGTGTGTGATGATTCATGACATGATAATTGATTGTTAAACTCATACAAATTTTGAATTTGATATAAGGTGACCAAATACGAGATTCCTGGTAAACGACGAATCACGTACCAAAATCGCATAGAAATCGGAAATTGCTTTATTTTCATTTAAGACACCCAATTTGATTCCAATTAAGTATTCGGTTTCAAAAATTGATTATAACTCATTCATATTCACTAATTAGGGTATAAACACCCAAAAATTCTTCCGGTTTGCAATAACTTTTAAATCGGTAAATCGCAAAAGTTCAAAACGGGTTGGATTTTTCGAATTGGTATTTTGTAAATGTTACAGTTTAATCTTCTTTTCCAAAGTGCCAAATGAAAAATGAATGTAAAGCAAGTTTTCTCCCTTCAATTGTTTACTGTTGTGACAAATAGTATCAATGATCCATTATCTTAGATACGTATGTGTGCTCAAAATTTTGTATATTATATGTGCAAATGTGCAAATTTCACCATCTGGCTCTTCTATATGTGAAACTTTAATTTAGCCAAAATTTTGGATATCATGTGTGTAAATTTGGTAGTTCTATGAGTGCAACCTTGATTGGGAACCGTTTTGTCAACCTTGATTGGGAACCAACTAGTACTTCAAACATGGATTTTTTTTAGGCCAGATCAAAACATGTCAAGTCAGCTTGGGATGGCATGCAAACACCTTTTTGTTAGTCAATTTTCTTAAATCTTTTAGCTAAATAGAGATAAGCATAACCGAAATAAACATATTTATAGGTATATACCTACATGGGTTTAATTTGCTATGTTTCTATGTAAATGGCTTGACTTCTTCACATATATTGCTGCTAATGACTTTTAATTTATGTAGTGGATGGTGAGGCGCTGGATAAAATACCTTGGACATGAAGAAATTATTAATGTTTGTGATCTGGAATAATAGCGATCATAGGTTTAGTTTGAGTTTTGGATTGAATCCATTTAATTTGTGAACTCATGTTAACTTTGTAATATTTGTTATATATATGAAATTCATTATTTTGTTATAAATCTATTTTGTTTGGAATTTTGAGGTTAACTGTCATTTAATGTGGAAATTAGTGATTCTAAAAAAAATATTTTTTTTAATAAAAATTAAAATTCTTGACGCGTAAAAATACATGTCATAAGCAGATTTATGATAGGGGCTTTCTTGACACGCGTTTTATGACGCGCATTGCGTGTCATAAAATGCGCGTCATCGATCACGCGTCATAAAAGGGTGTTGATTATATAACAATTTATCAATTCACGAGTACGCAACGGAAAATCAATCTATGTAATTAACTAATTAACCAAGAAAGATAACGTGTACCTTAATAGCAAATAATGTAAGAAACTTCTAGGGTTTAAAGAAAAACCCCTCTACGATCGCATACACGACACACCGATGTACGTATGCTAGTACTTGATCTCGAACCACACACAAAATACGAAAACCCTTTAGGGTTTTTGGTCTATTGCCGAAAAAGGGGAAGAGAGAGAGAGAGAGAGAGAGAGAGATTTGGGATTGCCTATAATCTCATATGATGTTGCAAAAAAAAAAAAAACCTTAAACTAGAGGCTTTATTTATAGGCAAGGTTTACTTGTTAAACACGTTTAGGGTTAGATTAGGAGACACCATAGATGGGTCGGCCCTATGTGGGCTTCTCATAACCTTTCCCAATTGTATTTTAATTATAATCCTCTTTTAACTGTTAACTAACAACCGTTAACTAGTAACCGTTAGTTATAATGACCCTTTGTTAATTAAATTCGTGATTTTTATGAATTAATAAATTAATTAATAAAAATACATTTGTGTCGAGACGTGTGACCCCGTTGGCTTAAATACTTTCCGGACATACGTTTATTTTTACATAATCATATTCTTACAGTTCCCACTTTAGCATGTAATGATAAAGGTAGCATTGGTTAGCGTCTAGCAACACACCAATGCTCCCGGAAACATTTAAGTATAGTTTCTTAAAGTATATTTAAATGGATTAGGCATTTACTATCCCTTTGTTACAGATACCATGTTAAATATGAGTATGGATTAAAGTCATTTCATAATTTAACTATTCTGTTTCTCATTCCATAACTAATTAAAGATTACCAAATTTAATTGAGACATATCTGGATTTCATTTGGGCACGGCCATGCAAACATCCTAATTAGTCCTAATAAGGGGCCCAGTGGTATCTTTTTTCAACGTTTAGCTGAAGAAATAAATCCTATATTGACTACACGTGTACAATCACATACTTCACAACACTTCTGAAAATAGCCCTTTGTACTACCTTATTCAGGATAGTTAGAACTATATCAAGTAAGTGCAATCCATACATGCATGACCTACTTGTATCTCAAGTCTAAGGATAAGTAAAGTAACCATTTACGAATTTTACTTAATGACGCCGATCCATAAAGTGATAATTCGTTAGTGGGGTAGTCCGATATGCATCTTATGAATACCATGTGAGTTTGGTGGGACCATCCTTTAGATATTTCAAGAATATTACCAATCACTTAGATTTGTCTTAGTTTAACTATATTCCTATATAGTCAATCAACAATGGACAGTTTAGAATATTAATAAATATTCAGGGATTAAACATGCAGATACATGACACAATTAATATTAATGGAAATCAAACATATCAAGTACTTTATTTCATTATATAAATAGGAATTGTTTAACATCCCTTATACAAATATTGAAAAACAGATTTACATGAATTAACTAGCTAATTTAAGTCCCATGCCCTCGGCATTCCTTTCAAGCTTTGGTCTAGAGAAAGCTTTTGTAAAGGGATCAGCTAAGTTAACATCTGTGTGAACTTTAAGTTGTTTGATCTCTCCTAGTTCGAGCTGCTCACGAACATAGTGATATCTTCTAGCATAATGTCTGGCACCTTTCTGAACTCCAGGTTCCTTGGCAATTACTAATGCACCAGTATCACCACAGTACATATCAATGGGTAAGATACTTGAAGGGATCACGTCAAGCCCACAAATAAACTTCCTTATGTAGACTGCTTCCATCGCAGCTTCTGAGGCAACAATGTACTCACTGTTGCAGACATAGCAACTGTGGTTTGCTTCTTGCTCTTCCAATCCACAGCGCCTCCATTTAGAATGAAGATGTACCCTGACTGAGACTTCATGTCATCTCTATCAGTCTGAAATCCAGCATCACAGTATCCGGTCACTTTGAGCTCTAAATATAGATTTCCTCCATACACCAAAAACAAATTTCTAGTAGCCCGTAGGTACTTAAGAATGGTCTTAACAGCAGTCCAGTGACTTTCACCTGGATTATGTTAGAATCGGCTAACGATATTTTACGCGAACGCTACATCAGGTCTAGTGCATCTCACTGCATACATTATAGATCCTACAGCCGAAGCATAAGGAACTCTTTGCATGCGCTTCACCTCATCAGGTGTAGAAGCACCTTGTTTGACCGATAGACCAAGTCCTTCCTGCATGGGTACAAGACCACGCTTAGAATTCTCCATCTTGAATCGTTTCAAGATCTTATCAATATAAGCACTTTGACTTAGTCCAAGTAACCGCTTAGTTCTATCCCTATAGATCTTGATTCCAAGAATAAATGTTGCTTCACCCAAGTCTTTCATGGCAAAACACTTCCCAATATGAGATTTTACATCTTGCAACATTGGAATGTGTTTTCCTATAATCAATATGTCATCTACATATAAGACAAGGAAAGTAACATTACTCCCTTTAGCTTTGCAATATACACATGGCTCTTCAGGATTTTGAATTGTAACACCCCGATATTTCCGTCTAGGTAATTATGTATCTTAATATGTTTACCTATGTGCTTTATTGTAAATATGTGTTAGAAATGGTAATAAATGAATAAAACATGTGTTTGTATGATAAACGAGTTTAGAAATGATGAGACATGGATGATTACGTCTCCTATATGTGTTTAAATCATGACTACATGCTTATGTATATAGAATAAACCATTTGATAGGGAAACACGTATAGAAATGCATGTAATAGCTAACGGAAAAGTAAAAGGCCTAAAAGCATAAGTTAAGCAAAGTTATAATCCATACGGATATTATACGTGTCTATAATTCTCGTAAGTATTTTAAGGCTTAAAATATAGTAAGAATATGTCCTAGCATGATTCATGACATAAAATGATTTATATATTGCAAAGTTAAAGGGGTAGAATGTGTAAACTATGTAAATATATGTATATATATATATATACATATATATTAATATACATAACCTGAACCCTCGAGAATGTTATAATTATGTTTAATAAGGTTATGGAGCATAAAATGATAGCCACATTAAAAGATACAAGGCTAATAAGCCTAAAACAAAAGTTAAGGGACTAAAAGTGTCAATAATTGAAAGATATGAAACGTATGTATACGTATATCATCGAGTATGCCCCGAGCCTTAGAAACTTTTATAAATGTACCCTTAAGTTTTTTATAGCATAAAATAACAGTTCGTAGAAGTACATGGGCTTAAAATGTAAAATAGAAGTCCAAGGACTAAAACTGCCAACCTTCCAAAGATATGTCACGGGTCGCGAAGTCTGGCTCACGTACCGCAACCCGTATTCAACCAGATTCCGCCCAGAACTCGTTTTTGCAACTTGCAGCTCACGTTTTTGACAAATTGACCACCATAACGTGTCGATTTTAAAGATTAGTCACCCTAGGACGTGTAGGGACTGTATTTCGCTACTGGTAGTATAAAAGAGAGCTCGAATCATCATCAAAACTCGCCAATTTCATTGATTCTTAATCCAAAAACCCTAAAACTCGTCCGAAGCTTGTTCTGTCTAATTCTCCTAACTCGATTGAAGTTAGAAGCTGAATTCTGCAGACAAGCATCTTAAGGTATGATCTAAAATAACCTCTTTCAGGGTTGGCTAAATCGATCTCTAAGTATGTTATCTAAAACTATGCTAAAATTAGGGTTCTTGAGCTTGTTTTGATGAAATTGGGTGATCGGGTGGGAATTAGGGTCTGAATTTTTGTACGTAATCCTAAAATAATGTGTTCTAAGAAAGCCCTAAGTTTATTTCACAATTGGAAAAGTTTTGATAAAGGTTTTGTTAACGGGTTAAAATTAGGGTTTTCATAACGTTACTTTGCCCAAATTGACTAAACGATGTTGGATTAAGCTTTGATCTTTTAAAGGATATTATAAAATTTTATAGTGGATAATACCCTAAGTTGGATTGAATTAAAAATGAGTTTTGATAATAAAATGAGATATTCATGAAATTAGGGTTTTGGAATATGAATATTTAATATAAAATATATCCGGAGGGTATGGGGACTTGATTTTTGGTATAGTAACATGTTTATAAGTATAATAAGTATATATGAGTTTAAAATGGATAAATAATGAAGTATTAAAAATACCGAGGTAATCGGATATTAGAAGTTCGTGCGGACCGGAAGGGTAGGCGCCTGTACACTGGGGTTTCACTACGTCAAAAAGTGGATTTGGCCATGGTTTTTTTAACGCATAGCCACTGTTTTGAGAAAAACGTAACCAAAGGTAAGAAACACTAGTTTTAGCCACACATATTTTGTACCCGTGGCCAAATATATAGCCTTTGGACCCTTTTAGCCACGTATTTTTTTGTTTATGTGACAACAACAATCAGGTGCATTGGCTTTAGCCACTGTTTTACAAAAACATGTGGCACTTATTTGTCACACTTAAAAAAGAGTGGCAAAATGCACCAAACGGCCACGAAATTTTTATGATTTTTTATCCGTGTGACCAAAACGGAATGTATGACCACGCTTAAATAATGTTGTGTGACGGAAGAGTAGATTTTATTACTTAGTAAATTAAAAAAAACAAAACTATTAAGTATATATTATGCGTGGCTAAATGTGAGCAATGGCCACTGTTTTTACTTGGTTATGTGGCTAAAAGTGAGTACATATGGCCACTGTTATTAGGTTGTGTGACTAAATAATAGGTTGTGAGTGACAAAAATCTATTACCTATGACCACATATATTAAACATGACTAAATGGTAGGTTGTGAGTGACAAAAATCTATTTTATGGTCACGGTAAAATATTAAATGCATGGTGAAAGTAGACAAAAATCTATTACCTATGGCCACATATATTAATTAATCGTGACTAAATAGTAGCCAATTTTAATTAGTTATCTGTGGCGATGGCGGATATATATCATTACTAGAGGTCAAATATATTTATCTACCACCTCGAGTTTCGGATATAAATTATATAATTAATTAACTAATTGTTGATCATCACCATATACGCCATTATCTCTCTCAACTCTCTATTTTTTGGTTTATCACTACTCTCTGAAAATGTGGCAGTTGCGTCCTCTGAATGTGGAGGATAGCCCCGAATACGGTAAGTAATCATTTAAATGACTGAAATTCAAATGCTTTAATGTGGAATTCGCGTGTCTGATTTGGTTATATTTCTTGAACAGGGGAAGAAGATTTTAGTCTGTTTACTTTGGTGATCTATCACCTTGGTAATTATGTGAGGCTCGATGGTCGGATACAATACATCGATGGGAGGGTTCGCTACTTCGACGAGGTGGACATTACCTCCTTCTCGTTCGATGACCTAGATTAAATGGTGTCTGACCTAGGTTATGACTTGAACAATTTCGACCCCTACCTGAGGATCCTAGTGTTGTCTTTGGATTATGGACTAGTTCCTTTCACTGATGATCCGAGGGATGTCAGGGCCTTGGACCTACACGTCAAGGACGAGGAGGTCATATCCATGTACCTCGATGGAGATGTAGAGGTGTCTTCCTCCTTCTCCTCCCCTTTTGAAGGTAGCTACCAATAGAGAACAGGCCGCTATGACGATTCAGACAATTACTCTAGTGGGAGCATGTTTTATGTTTATGTTGTTTTTTTATTATATATATTTGTAACTATTAACGGATATTACATCTTTTGGATTATATATGTAATTAATTGTTTATGTGTATGCATCATATGTGTGTTTTGACTCTTTTTCTTGAAGAATTCTAGTTCATCCGTTTGTCTTCTACATATATTAGGTTGTGTGACTAAATATTAGTGTATAAAGAATTGTATTCAACCAGAATGATTTTAAATTCACTAGATAATGGGTTTAAATACATGGAAATATCCTATAGACTGTAGGATTATATAACCATTATCGATTTAAACACGAGTACACAGCGGATATTTTCCTATGAATTAATCTAACTAACTGGATAGACAACGTGTACCTTTTTAGCTCGGCAAGAGAAGATCTTCTAGGATTTGAAGTAAATCCCTTTACGATCGCACACACGACACACCGATGTACGTATGCTAGTACTTGATCACGAACTTCTCTTGATGTAGGCTTTGGTCGAACCACTCAAGAAATCGAACCCCTTGGTTCTTTTCTTGTTGCCGAATTTTAGAGAGGAAAGAGAGAGAGTTTAGGGTTTTCACTTTATCAGATAAATGCAACCCCTAAACCTTAAACCCATAGGGTCTATTTATAGTGTTTAGGAAACTTGATAAACAAGATAGGGATTGGGATGGGGAGGCTCATCGAATTCGGCCCTAAGGCCCTATCCTAAACCTTTCCTAATTGTAATCCAATTACAACTCTCTTTAATTTACAACTAATACCCTGTTAACAATTAACCGTTAGTTTTTAACGATTCCTCGTTAAATGTTCGTGATAAATATTAATTAACTACTTAATTAATACAAATACATTAGTGTCGAGACGTGTAACCCCGTAGGCTTAAATACTTTCCGGACATACGCTTATTAATACGTGATCATATCCCTACAGCTCCCACTTGAGCTCGTCGTAATAAAGGTAATAACATTGGTTAGCGTCTAGCAACACGCCAATGCTCCCGGAAATATTTAAGTACAGTTTCTCAAAGTGTATTTAAATGGTACAGTCATTTACTATCCCTTTGTTACCGATATCGTTGTTAAATATGAATATGGATCAAGTCATTTCATACTTTAACGATTCTGTTTCTCATTCCATAACTAATTAAAGATTATCAAATTCAAATCGAGACACATCTGGATTTCATTTGGGCATGGCCATGCAGACATCTTAATTAGTCCCAATGAGGGGCCCAGTGGTATCTGCTTCAACTTTTAAGCTGAAGGAACAAATCCTCTTGACTACACGTGTCCAGTCACATACTTCACTACACTTACTGAAAATAGCCCTTTTGTACTACCTTATTCAGGATAGTTAGAACTATATCAAGTAGGTGCAATCCATACATGCATGACCTGCTTGTATCTCAAGTCTAAGGATAAATAAAGCAACCATTTACGAATTTCACTTAATGACGACGATCCATAAAGTGACAATTCGTTAGTGAGGTAGTCCGATATGCATCCTATGAATATCATGTGAGTTTGGTGGGACCATCCATTATATATTCCAAGAATATTACCAATCACTCAGATTTGTCTTAGTTTAACTATATTCCCATATAGTTAATCGACAATGGATAAATTAGAATACTTGACAAGTACTCAAGGATTAAACATGCAAATATATGACACAATTTACTATTAAATGAAATCAAACATATCAAGTACTTTATTTCATTATATAAATAGAAATTGTTTAACATCCCTTATCCAAATACCGAACATCAAACATACATGATTTAACTAGCTAATTTAAGTCCCATGCCCTCGGCATGCCTTTCAAGCTTCGGCCTCGACAAAGCTTTCGTGAAAGGATCAGCTAAGTTAATATCTGTGTGAACTTTGAGTAATCTGATTTCACCTAGTTCGATCTGTTCATGAACATAGTGATATCTCCTGGCATAGTGTCTGGCGCCCTTCTGAACTCTAGGTTCTTTGGCAATGATTAATGCACGAGTATTATCACTTACATATCAATAGGAAAGTTACTTGTAGGGATCACGTCAAGCCCACAAATAAACTTCCTTATCCAGAATGCCTCCATTGCAGCTTCCGAAGCAGCAATGTACTCAGATTCTGTTGCAGACATAGCAACTGTGGTTTGTTTCTTGCTTTTTCAATCCACAGCGCCTCCATTCAGAACGAAGACGTACCCAGACTGAGACTTCGTGTCATCTCTATCAGTCTGAAATCCAGCATCGCAGTATCCGGTCACTTTGAGCTCTTGATCTGGATTTCCCCCATATACCAAAAACAAATCTCTAGTAGCCCATAGGTACTTGAGAATGGTCTTAACAGCAGTCCAGTGACTTTCACCTGGATTCTGTTGAAATCGGCTAACGATATTTTACGCAAACGCTATATCAGGTCTAGTGCATCTCACCGCATATATTATAGAGCCTACAGCCGAAGCATAAGGAACTCTTTGCATACGCTTCACCTCATCAGGTGTAGAAGCACCTTGTTTGACCGATAGACCAAGTCCTTCCTGCATAGGTACTGTACCACGCTTGGAATTCTCCATCTTGAATCGCTTCAAGATCTTATCAATATAAGCACTTTGACTTAGTCCAATCAACCGCTTAGTTCTATCTCTATAGATCTTCATTCCAAGAATGAATGCTGCTTCTCCCAAGTCTTTCATGGCAAAACACTTTCCAAGATGGGATTTTACATCTTGCAACATTGGAATGTGTTTTCCTATAATCAGTATGTCATCTACATATAAGACAAGGAAAGTAACATTACTCCCACTAGCTTTGCGATATACACATGCTCATCGGGATTCTGAACGAAACCAAACTTTTTGATTTCTTCATCAAACCGTTTATTCCAACTCCTCGATGCTTGCTTTAGTCCATAAATGGACCTTTGAAGCTTGCATACTTGGTTGGGATGTTCTGGATCAATAAACCCTTTAGGTTGATCCATGTAGACTTCTTCATCCAAGTAACCATTTAAGAAGGCAGTCTTAACATCCATTTGCCATATCTCAAAGTCATAGTACGTTGCTATGGCTAAGAGAATCCTAATAGCTCTAATGTCAGCTACTGGTGAAAAGGTCTCATCATAGTCAACGCCAAAACGTTGAGTATAACCTTTCGCCACGAGACGAGCTTTATAGGTGTGTACATTTCCATCCATGTCGGTCTTCTTCTTGAAGATCCATTTACTCCCAACGGTCTTCGCGTTAGGAGGAAGATCAACCAAGTTCCAAACTTGATTATCTCTCATGGATTTCATTTCCACGTTCGCAGCTTCAAGCCATTTGTCAGATTCCGGATCTGATAATGCAGCATTGAAGTTCGGAGGCTCATTGAGATCTCCTGATACGTTTTCCTTGGATTCGACTAGTCCAATCCATCTATCCGGGTTACGTATGACCCTTTCGGATCTACGAAGTGGAATCGCAACATCATCGACTTGAGGTTCATCACTTTGAACATTCCCCCCCCCCCCCTAAGTTGATGATTGCTAGTTGTTTCAGAAGGTTACACATCTTCTAGTAGTTCTACAATTCTCCCACTGTTCTCTTGAGCTATAAAATTCTTTTCAAAGAATTCAGCATATCGAGCAACACGAACAGTATTTTTGGAAGGATTGTAAAAGTAGTAACCCATTGTTTCCTTTGGGTATCCTACGAAGATGAACTTAGTAGTCCTGGGTGGTAGTTTGTCAGGCGTATCACGCTTCACAAGTGCCTCACATCCCCAGACTCTTAAGTAAGACAACACAAGGACTTCTCCATGCCACAATTGATGCGGTGTCTTTTCAACCTTCTTGGTTGGAACCATATTTAGAACGCGTACAGCGGTTTCTAGAGCAAAATCCCAAAATGATATTGGGAGAGTTGTAAGGTTCATCATCGACCTCACCATTTCTAGTAGGGTTCGATTCCTCCTCTCAGACACTCCATTATGCTAAGGAGTGTAAGGAGGAGTAAGCTGTTGGACAATTTCACACGCTTTAAGATAATCCTTAAACTCTTGGCTTAAGTATTCTCCACCACGATCCGATCGAAGGATCTTGATGGTCTTTCCGAGTTGATTATCTACTTCGTTCTTGAACTCTTTGTATGTTTCAATGTTTAAGCAAGTAAACATAACCATAACGACTGAAATCATCCATGAAAGTCACGAAGTAGCTAGCACCTTTTCTTGACACATGCCTAAATGGGCCACAAACATCAGTATGAACGAGTCCAAGTAGTTCTTTTGCCCTTTGCGGCTTGTTCGGAAAGGGTTTTCTTGTCTTCTTTCCTGAGATACAGGAAACGCATTTTTCAAATGATTCATCATTTGATTGTAAGATCCCTTCACGTTGAAGTCTTTCAATGCGGTTTTTGCCAACATGGGCAAGACGACAGTGCCAAAGATAGGTAGAGTCCAAACTAGTTTTGGCTCGTTTGCTAATTTTGTACATTGAATTATTTGAAACACAACCACGCATATCAATTTCATAAATGTTATCACAAGGAACAGCATCAAAATAATGAACATTATTTTTAGAAATTGAATTACCGATATTATTAAATGCATTGATAAATCCTTGGTTTTTCAACAAAGAAACTGAAATTACACCTCTAGTAATAGAAGGTGTATAATGACAATTGTCTAATACAATAATTAACCCAGAAGGCAGAATTAAATGATATTCTCCTATAGCTTCCACAGCTGCTGGAAAACCATTTCCCACGAACAACTGCAAAGCTCCAGGCTTCAGTTTCCTCCTCTTTCTAAGACCCTGTAACGAATTACAGATGTGAGTTCCACAGCCAGTGTCATACACCCATGAATCACACTTAGAAAAGGAAAATAATTCAATTGTGAAGATACCTGAAGTACTAGCCCCGCTAGTATTCTTTTTCTTCTTCATCAACTCAGCTAGATAGGTAGGAAAGTTCCTCTTCCAGTGTCCAACTTCACCACAATGGTGACAAATCTGGTCTTTAGCCGGATGCTCTTTTGTGGCCGGAGGGGTTTGCTTGGTTTTAGGAACAAGCGCAACTGCCTTGCCTTTTCCCTTACCATCATTCTTGCCCTTCGCCTTTTGCGGTCGTTTAGCCTTTTGGATCTTTCCTCCTTTGATCATAAGAACTTGGGGTGTTTCAGTGGCCTTCTTAGGAATCGTTTTTTCATACTCGACAAGCATAGCATGAAGCTCAGGTATAGTTTTAGTCATACTATGCATGTTGTAGTTGCGCACAAAACCCTCATTCCTTCGTAAGAGATTTGAGGATCATGCCAACTGCCACAGCCTGATTATACCCATAGTTGAGCGATTCCAATTTGTCAAAGTAGCTCTTCATCTTGAGCACATGACTACTGACCGATTTACCAGTTTCAAGCTTCAAGTCGTGGAGTTCCACAACTAGGTCAAACAATTCAACACCAGCTTGTTTTTCATACATCTTCTTTAGCTCTTTGATCATATCATAAGGTGTATGAAATCCGTATTGCTTCTGAAGATCGGGAGTCATACTCGAGATCATCATGCAAGCAACCTCATCGTATCTGCTATACTCAGCATTGTAGAACGCTTTCTCTTGCTCAGTAGCATTAGCAGCTGGCTCGGTCGGCCAATGATTTTCAAGGACATCGGTCCTCCGTTCAACTCTAAGGACGATCCTCAGTTGACGATACCAGTCATTGAAGTTAGATCCATTCAGCTTTTCTCTTTCAAACATTTGACGAAAAGCATGACCAACATTGTTTTGAGGAGGGTTTGTTGCCATCTACAAAACAGATTAAGTTCAAAAATCAGTATTTTCAATAATCTTTTCCTTAATAAATTTAATTACCCAATGTTTAAACACTTTTAAACAATTAAGCTTATTAAGGCTAGGATCCAATTGACATGCCATCATTTCATCAGTTGATCTGCTAGAGATGATGCATTCAAAAGGTAAGTGACGATCAATAATTGTACTCCAAGTACAATTCCTAGATTTTATGGGACCTACAAATAACACTTGTGAATCATGCACCAAGTAATTTGTAGTCATGTTTCATCCCATCTTTTGCCACGGGCCAAGGGTCTCACCGCCTAGCTCGCTTTAAGTCGTCCAACTAAGAACGCACAAATTGTCCACCATTGTGTACCAATGAGTGGGAATTTGCCATGCAAATGCCATTTTACCATTGTGTACCAATGAGTAAGATGACATCCACAAGTGTCATTTTCAAGGTGGATGGCAAAGACTTAAGTTTGGTTTGGGTCAAAACAATTTTGATGTGTCATCAATAATGTTATGTGTGAAGATTCATGCACATCTTCACCACATAATGTGTTTATAAAATTCTTAGTTTGTCTTCCAAATCAAAAGAGCTCGGTAGCTCCATTTGCAACACACAAAGAAGCGTAGGGGTGAGGTTTGCACTTTTGCAATAAAAAACCTACCCACTTTAGGGAAGCATGGCGACCCGACTTATACCTCTCTTAGAGTGTGTTCAAATGGGTGAGCCGGTGTTTCTTTTGAGTTTTAGGACACAAATTTTATATTATAAACAAAATCATATTTCAATAGACATTTTAGCAAATTTCGATTTTCATAAAATAAATTTGCAATAAAACCTTTTATTATGTCACAATTATCACAAATAATCACATAATTTTAGGGTTTCTAATTATCTAACATATTTTTAATTTTAATCCTCTTTGATTTAAGTAATAACCATGAACGATTTGCATGAAACTTCATGGTTTTTACTTCCTTTTAACATTTAAAATAAAGGTACAACATGTTGTTTAAACAATTATCAATTAACAAAAAAACTTGGGTTCTTAATTTTAGATCACAAGAATCAAATTTTAGACCTAAAATTAGGGTTTCCGATTCGGCTAGAGGTTTTCGATCCATAATATAGATTTCGATCAGGTTTCCGATCGGAATGGGGTTTACGATCTACGATAGGGATTCCGATCGGAATGGGGTTTTCGATCGGAATGGGGTTTTCGAACGGAACTAGGGTTTTCGATCGGGTAATTTTCGATCGGGTACTTTTCGATCGGGTCGTAAACAGTTTACGATTTGAACTCGATCGGAAACAGTTTCATGATCGAGAACAAGGTTTTTGGATCGAAAAGTGTGGTTTACGATCGGAAAACAAGGGTTTCCGATCGAAAAAACGGGTCGAAAAGCAGTTTCTGATTTGGGAACCAAGCCACGGGTCGAGAACCGGTTTTCGATCAGGATTAGGGTTTTTCGTTTTTACCAATTTGCGAAACCTTTTTTCAATTATAAAACACGATTATAAGTGGATCGAAAAGCTAGAATCTTGATTTGGTTACCCCCCTTCCAAGTTTTTGTTCCCGGTAATTAATTAAAATCATAGGTGGCTCGTGATACCACTGTAGGGTTATATAACCATTATCGATTTAAACACGATTACGCAGCGGATATTTTCCTATGAATTAATCCGAGGCCTTATCTGCGTATCGAAAGATCGACCTTAAGGTAGACGATTTAACGTTCTTATTTATTTTTGCATGGAAGACAGTTGACTATATCATGGTTACAATCATTGTGTCATTAAAATCACAAATGAAATCACAAAATGTGATAAGCAAAAGCATATCTGAGTATGTCTGATAGTGTGGGGTACACTGGTAAATGCAAATTTAATCAATACCTTAACGTATCCAGATGTTATGAGTATGATTGTGCCAGAGTTTAAAGTTGGACAAACTATATCTGCAATCGGCATGGCTTATGTGCTGCAATAATCGAAATTGAAATGTAGTTCAGCATGTTATGACCAATATGATCCCAATTTGTGATATTTCTCACAAAAGACAAAAATAGTGTCTAATTCGGTATTGTTTTACTTTTCTTATCAGAAAATACCAAAAAGATTTTAGGTGTGTTTTGATATACAATTTCTTAAAGCCAAAAAGATTTTGTTCCTTATTTGTTTTCGATTGATCAACACAAAATACAAAATCAAGTTTTCAAAATCAAACTTTCTTGGAGTCTCGAAGAGACATTTTGCACCAAGATTATTTATGTTGGCAGGTTTCTAAGTGGGAAGAGAACATTACAACTTCAAGTCTTCCGAAGATTGTTGATAAAGAGATTACACACGATGCAATATCAAGTATTCAAGATTAAACTCATCATCAAAGAAGAGGAAGAGTTTGATTGAAGATACAAGATACAAGTTTGAATAGAGAAGAGGATACTGCACATGCCGAGGGAGAGTTTGTTGATACATGGTCCTTGATCGTCATGTGAAGTATCGAATACAAGACGGATTCAAAAATTATAGCTGAGGTCCGAACTCCCAGCGAACCTGGAGTTCGGACGGCTCCGAATGTGTGGCCGAACCTCAGGATCGGCATGTCGTATTTCAGCTCTATAAATATGTGTTTCATGTGTTGTATTCAGGGATGATAATAGTCGAAGCTTCTGTGTCATATTCTCTAATTGTACTCTGTGGTTATCTCTGTGGTTAATACAAGTCATTTGTATTTACTCTTCGTGTCTTGCTCGTTTACATTGATTTCATTACGACTAAGTAGAAGATCCGCACGCTCACGCACTTTCAAACTTCGTTAAACTTTTCCGTTAAGATCTGTCCGTATATATATACAATTTATTTTACGTCACGTGATGTCATGTGTAATCCATTTATCGAGTCTGTCCCGATGCACTTGGTTAATCAACCATACCCGACGAATTACCCGAGAGGCCTAGCACGTCAACGAATTTGGCGTTTCATTAAATTTCAAACTTTATAGAAATACTCTATAGGTTCAATCTTTGATTTATAACTTTATGTTATAAACCATGTCCTTCGTTTCATGTTATTTAGAAAGCCCGACAACTCTAGCTTGTACGTTTTATTTTTTTATTTTACTAAACTAATTACCACTTAATTTATTTAAATAATTAAGAAAATAAATAAATATATATATAAGGGGGAGGGGGTCGTAACCCTAAACCCCTCACCCAAGATTTTTGAACGTCAATGTCCTTGTTCCCTCTCCGCTCTCGTTTCTCTTCCGACGGAAGCAGTAACCGGCGACTTCCCGGCGATCTCCGGTGGCCCTCCGACCACCAAACCGCTCCACATCATCCCGAGAATCAAGTATGGTACTCGGTCCTTGCATAGTCTTGCCAAATCTGACTCTCCCACCAAGAATCAAAGGTAAAACCCTAATCTAGTTTGTTTGTTTCTTGGTGTCCTTCACGTCCAATTCGATTGCATGTTTGTTTCTGGATGTTTTCCGCGATTTTCAAGTGTCTTGGTTTAATTTTCGTGTCCTCATACCCTAGTAGAGCTGTGAATTCCGGAATCTTGGTTATGGGGGTTTGGGTGATTGAAAATCATCAAAAATCATAGAATGATTTCAAACAGATTCCGTCAGAATTTTTCTGCCATCTTGTTTGGGTCATAACTCCCAAACCAAAAGTCAAAAACGCTTGATTCTTTTTGAAAAAGAAACTTTATTGTCTTAGCTTTCTTTTGGAACCAAATACGCAATTTTTGAAGATGATTTGGTCACTCAACCGTGCATCGCAAATCTGGTGCGCGGGGCCATTAAATTTCTGAGAGTCAGATTTGCTTCGGTTATTAAGCTAATATAACGTGACTATTCCTCAAAGCATAAAACATAAATTTTGTAGTACACATGCTAAATAAACTTTTTGTAAAATTTTGGCTCTTAATTCGAAGTAGTGAATGACCTACGGTGTCGGGAAGTTGACACACGCAATCTGTTAACAGAATCAGTTCCTCAAAGTTTAGTCAAATTCAAAGTAGCATAGCTTTTTTTTTGCCTGAATAAAATCACTTGCTTCTGCTTTCTACTGTTAGTTTAAGGTATTAGGCTTCTTGTGGCTTTGTTCTCATAATAAATAAAGTTCGTTTGGTACCCCTAAGGTCCCAAACGAAATAAGAACTCAGTTCTGCCATGAAATTGACTTCACAGACTTATGTGAAGAATTTTGCTATGAGGAAACAAATAAAACCACATGAAAGTTGTGCATTTTATAACCAAGAACAATTCTGTAAAACTTTAGAGCTTAACTATAAAAGCGTATTGAGTTATTGACCGGTTTTGTGTCATGTGTGGAACACTAGACATGATCTATCTAGTAAATTTTTACCAAGCTTCAAGACATCATAACTCGATTAATACTCATCCGATTGGGATGATTCATTTTGAAAAATAAACTAGAAGGAGTCTTCTTCCACATGGCATGATTTGAGGGTCTTAACTCACTCGATATCCCACTTACTTTGACCAAACGAAGTCGGTGCGCGGTTGTCCAAGATTTTTACAACCAAGGTGAATGTGATTGCAATGTGCATTGTGTGCTAATTGAGGACCAGGGTCCAATGGTTGACTTTAGGGACCCTTAGTGGTCAAAGTTGCATGTTGAATTTTATTCAGACAAACTCACTGTATTAGATTAAGCTAGTAGTATCGAATCCGCATGATTAGCTAGGAGTAAATTAGTCTTGCATGCTTTCAACTTGTATTGTTCCAATGTGCTTACGTGAAGGGTTGGATTAGACCCCTAGGCTATGTAGTTATGCTTCCGTACAGGTCCTAGGTCCCCACCTCGTGGGAATGGCAAGACTGCATAAGGTTCATTCGTTGGCCTCATGCTGTACCGTGGTAGTTAATCACATTGTCCTAGCAAATTTCTTTTGTGTTTCACCCACACCACTCTAGTAACATGAGGATAGGACACTTGTGCACGTATGACTTAAGCGGATCCCATTTCTCTCTCTTTCTCTTTTCCCCTCTCACGCATGTCTCCTTCATGATCAACAAGTGTGTCGTGAGTCGACTCGTTTTCTCTTGTGACACAACTGACACTGTAGACCTTCACTCTTAGGTCATACACTCTCTCCCGTTTTTCTAAACACTAAGCACTTGGATCAAGTGCTGTTTTTGTAGCAGCTCTCCCAAAGGTGAGTTTCACACTCTAAATTCGGTCATACCCCGTTTGGGTAGTGATCCGCTTTTCTTACGAGTTACTGGGTAACTTACAAAACGCATGTTAATGGATTTGAATAAGTAAACTATCACATGTCATAGGATAGCCCATATATTAAAGCCCTCACATAATCGAACCGTTAATATAGTGTAAATAGCATGGTGACGTTTAGTAGTACTACTGAGGATTGACAACCCTCGCTCTGTGGTGCACGGGATGCCCACCTGACTGGAGGTCGGACGGAGTTAATGTCAGCCAAAACTATTGTGTACAGATGGACACAGGGGAGGCAAAATGTGTAGGTATTACCTACATATATTTAGTCAGCTTCGGTTGCGAACTTCCTAATGGACATGACAACTAGGCTAGCTACCTACGATAGTATTCAATTTTATTAACGCACTACATAAAACTACTTATATATATCTTTATGCCTAGTATATGTATTATACTATATTTAGTGAACTCACTAGCATTAGCTGACACATGGTTTTACCAAACTTTTCTTACAGGTCGCTAGGAGTTTTCTACTGTTAGTACGTATTGCAGGCTTCACATTTGGCTTTCGATCAAACACTTATTTTTGGGAGAAACCTTAACATTTTTCGTTTGGTTGTTTGAAAATTATTATAAACGGTTGAGCGCGTGTTTTTGCGCATTCATTTATTTCCGCTGCGTTACATTTTAAACTATGGTTTTAATTTAAACATTAAATGCATTTATTTTATTACGTGAAATGTTTTGTTTTGTTGCAATCATTGACTCGGGTCCTAGTCTGTTCTTACACCCCACACGGTAAAACTCCGTTAGTGGTAAATTGGGGGTGTGACACCTATAGTCAGGGTGCAGTGGATGCACAGGAAAGGTTCTGAGTCAACATGGGAAAGAGAAGATGAAATGAAAGAGTCTTATCCTGAGTTATTCTCAAGTTGAGCAAGTTTCGAGGACGAAACCCTTTTTAGGGGGAGAGAGTTGTAACACCCTTTTTTGTGAGAACTGCGTAAACAAATCTTAAAACCTACATAATTTTTTCCTACGTTAATATTTTTTAAAAAAATTTGCACCAAAAGTCTTAAAATTATGTTATCTTTAATCCTATAAAAAGTTTTAAAAAACTTAACGCTTTTTTTATTTTTTAAAATTTTTTTTGTGTGGTGCACATGTGCATCACAAAAAAAACTCATACTTTTAGTATGAGTTAATATTTTTCTCTTAGTCGCACCATATGTCATATATTTTCATCATTTTTTGCGTTTTTATTGAATGATGCACATGTGCATCATACCAAAAAAACGCTCATACATGTGATATACATTAATAGGTTTAAAAAGAAAATGCACCCTAAATCTTAAAGTTGTGTTATCTTTAGATTTAAAGAAAAAAATAATATTTTATAACTTTTTTTAATTATATGATGCACATGTGCATCACACAGGAAAAAAAACGTTCAGTTTTTTTTATGAAAAATCGTTAACGTATGGAAAAGTTACGTGAGTTTTAATATGTGTTTTCGCAGTTTTAAGATGTGTTTTCGCAGGATCATAGTGATTAAGCAAATCGTGTTTTATAAATTTAAAAGCTTACTGCTAAAAAGGTGTCACAAATAACGCAATATTTTATATACACCACAGCACATGTCAAGCTTTTTGGCGTCGTAGCCGGGGACACAAATGAGGATTTCAAGAAAAAATCGCGATAACGGCTTAACCATTATTTTTTCCTATTTTTCTTTCTGATTTTATCTTCTTCTAGTCTAATATATATTATAAAAAAATTCGGTGGCTAAAGAACAATACGCCTTGTGCCATAGCTCGGCACGGGTCGTGCCGTTCGCACCAGTCGCGGAAATAAGGGCAAAACACGCCCCAAATGACCTCATTTTACACGTGTCGTGTTGCTGATTCTCTCTGGGCGAAAATCCATCTTCCAGTTGCGATTTCTACTCCCTACCACTATATTACATCATGGCCGAAAAGACGACTTTCCACAGCAGAAACGAGAGAATTACTCACAAACGACTGCCAAGATTAATCCCGAGAGACCAGGAAGGATATCGAATCCCGTATGCCCCTACACTGAACCATCTTAACCAGCTGGACGGGTATCTGGACTATGTCTCACTGCAGATACAAAGGTTATTTAACCTTTTCAGACCAGTGGGCATTCGGGACTACACTATCTAGTTCCTTCCATCCTTTTAGTTCAAGGAGGATATCACTGACATGGAGACAGATGGGGCTGTTCGTTTTTGGCTAGGAAGGCACTGGTATTCCCGATCATTGGGAAACTTCATGGTGGACATCCTCTACAACCAGGACAAGCTCCCAGCTCTTGCAGGTTCTATTCACTGCCTCCCTGGAGAGACTATTCGATCTGATCCGGCCTACGGGGTCACCCGTCGGGCCTTCTAGAGCCAGATAGGGAGAGGGCATTATGACCCTAGTAGGACCAAGAGCACGAAGTTGAGGGACCCGTTGCATCGCTACATCCACCGTTGTTTTACCAAATTGGTGTTCGGGAAGGGTCAATCTAGCGAAGTAGTCACCCTGAGGGACCTGTTGGCTTTTTACTGCTTTTCTACCGGGGTGACCATATGTTTTAGGCAGCCATCTCCTTCATGTCGCCACCGCCAGTGACCGTAACCCGCTGCTTTCGGAGGTCTGATTCATAACATCTATCTGGAATACGACACCATGATCGCGCCTGAGCTAGAGAGATCCCATGCCACCTCACCCGCCAACATACCCTACACCAGGGGTTTGCTTCGGATCACCGACCAGCCTAACCTTGGGCTTGGGATGGTAGATGATTTGGGTCGGGTTTGGGATCCTCTCCCAGTAGAGCCGATGGATGATGATGCCGATGCAGGTCACCAGTCTCCGCCACCACAGCAGCATCCCGATCCGATCCAGCGGAAGCAGCCAGGCACCGGATTCCCGACTATTATGGACTTGTACCAGTCCCTATAGCTCACCCACACCACCATCCAGATGATCGATGAATGCACGCACCACATGCAGACAGATATTTGGGGGTTGCAGGAGGATGTTACTTACCTTTCTTGCTAGAGATTCCAGTGGAGGTACGGTGACCCGAGACAGGGATCGTCAGGGCATGGTGGTGGGATCAGCTTTCGATGACGCCGGTGATGATTGATCAGGTATGGTTCTATTCTGACTTGACGCCACGTTGATGTTTCCGTGCAAAACACTTTAACATTTGGTTTGATACACTGGTTTATTTTTATGTTTGGATTACTATTATTTTCTTTTTTATGTTTGGATGATGATACATTTTAGTTTAGTTTGTCTTTTCTGTTGATGAGTGGATCTTTGAGTAATTAGAAGCAGGTACATAGCTAGCAGTACAGCTAACTGGAACGGGAGGTCAAAAACAACGTGGTAACCATCCCACTGGTAAAACGTCCAATTTACAGGGGAAACTCGGACAATTTTTTTTTCCAGCCCTTTACTTTGAGTGTGGGCACGGGAAAAATTTGGGTAACTTCTGGGAATAAACAAAGTGCTTTGTCCAATTCTTAAGTCTTACACAAAACTTCTTTGGAAAAACGGCTATTGTACTGCCCAAAATTTTTTAAAAATTTGTTGTTTTTAAAAGAAACTGTGTCTAAATTTTTTTTCTTTCTCCTGTTTACCAACCCACAATCCATTCATTTGTAAACACCTCAAAGTTTTGAAGTAAAATTTTATGACAAGAACAAACCAAATTTATTTAATTATGAACTTACATTTTTCATTTTCCCTTGCCAGTAATAATTTGAGCCCTTTAGAGCATGATCAACTATAACCATGCTCTTCTTTTTTTCTTTGAGAGGAACCAGGTAAACGCGATAGAGGTAGAACTTGAAACAGTAATATGTCCCAAGATGGACAAAATCAGAAGCCACATTATTAAAGGATTGAGGCACCTACGATTTCTATCTTCTCGCCCCATTCTCTACCAAAAACATCCCCCTAGTAAGCCCTTTTGAGCCTAAACCCTTTTCATTTTTAAACCTAACCCATTTGCAGAATAAACCCCCTCTGCAAAATATTCCTAAACCCGCTAAACTTTTTTGACACCCTTAATTTTAAATAAATAAGCGGTTCTTTCAAAATTTTCACACCTTTTATTTCACTATTTTTTACTCAAAACCGAATAACGGGGCATAAACATCCCCCTAGTGAGATCTGTGGAGGTTCGATTCCGTGTCAAGCTTATGCGCTCCATTTCGTTCTACCTTGGTACAAGTGTCCACCACCAAATAAATATTAGCCCAAGTGATGAGTGACCACTTGTAAGGTATGTAAGCGAATAAATAAATAAATTTCTAATTAAGCTTGTCATAAATAATGTACTTCAATTGATAACTGGTAAATAAATTAATGGAACAAAACGTTATAAATAAGTGGAGGCATAACTTTTATAGATCCGGAATCTTGATACAACAAAAACTTAATAAAGGATTTTGGGATGTGTCAAATCCTCATAATTATGGAGTTTTGCTTGAGGACAATCAAATGTTTAAGTGTGGGGATATTTGATATACATTTTATACTCATTTATCTCCACATTTCGGTTTAAAACTGACTTACTAACACAAACAAAGACATGGTGTCCTTGAACGATCCTGATTCAACTTACCTCTACTATAATGCCCACGATGGGTGAACTTGCCCGTGAATGTGGTGAAATAGTAGTGATTAAGCAAATCATGTTTTATAAATTTAAAAGCTTACTGCTAAAAAGGAGTCATAAATTACGCAATATTTTATATAGACCACAGCACACGTCATTCATATCGCCAGAGACTGCCCCACTCGTACCTGGTACGGTTGTGGGTCTATTAGACATCTCAAACGGTGACGTGTATGTTCATCCTAAACAATCTATATACATCTGCCAGGGGAAGAGCATTTATGTAGTAACGTTTACTGGTGTCCGATAGTTCTGTGTCTATCAACTTTTTCCTTCTGATTAAAATCATCCCCAAGTACATTTTAAGTATTCATTTGAATTAGCATATGGTCTAGTAGAGACTACCATCTGGTTCCCGTCGAACTGGAAAATTTTGAAATTGTCATTGGCATTGACTTTTAAGGAAACCACGCAGAAATCGTGTTCCACGAAAAGTTCAAAATACTATTAGCAAAAGGTAAAACTCTAAATGTGCAAGGCAAGAAAAGTGGATTCATTTTGGGTTAACGACCCTGACTCTGATTGGTCGCTCCAATCCATATTCCACTGTTATAGTCAATAGGAAGTACATGCCATTTGTTCTTGTCCATTCGATATTCTTGGGCAAGATACCATGAAGTCTTTACAACCACATAATTACTTATATCATGCAGCATCATTGAACTGTTCAAACACTTTACATTGAGTCCTTAAATTTGTGAACTCACCAACATTATTGTTAACCGTTTTAAACTTATGAATTCTCAGGTATCCATCATGCTCGCACGTTAATTGAAGTATTTCATTTGGGTCATACATTTTACATGGTAACTAGAAAACATTCTTACATACAAAAATCACACAAATCAGAAAAAACAAATCACAACGTTCAAAAACTGCAAGCGTCAAAAAACTATAAAACCCACATGAAAATTTGATAATTCTCAAGAAAACAATCTGATGAAAATTTGAATCACACGATCACAAATTAAACAATCTTACCCACATGAATAAAACCAGAAAAAACTTCTGATTACATACAAAATCACACAAAATTGTAACAAAAAGGAAACATAATGTGATAATTCTCAAGAAAACCGACAATGTCTGGAAACTTAAACCACGTACGAAAATCACAATCACAAAAAAGGAAAACCAATATGAATATGTACTTTTAGCCACCACACTACATAACAACAAATACCTCGCAAATGATCAAATAAATATTGGGGTCACAAACAAGAGTCTAAACCCAAATGAATATTGTAATAATTCACAAAAAAACTCTCATGCTTACCAGAGTCTAAACCCAAATGAATATTTGAAATTTTGAATCACAAATTCGCAAATCATATAAACCAGAAAACAACCTCCGATTACATACAAAAACACACACATTTATGTACTTTTAGTCACCAAACTAACAAATATCACTCACAATTTATCAAATAAAGATTGGGTACAAACAAGTGTGAAAGCTAGTATAATCTTAACAAATCACAACGTTTGAAAACAAATCACATAGAGAGTCAGAATACTATAAAACCCACATGATGGGTTTTATAAAGAGTCAGAAGACTAGACAATTATAAAATAAATCACATAGAGAGTCAGAAGACTAAACAATCAGAAAATAAATCAGACGAAAACTGCATTAAAACCATATCTCATGCTTACATAAAGAGCCATAAAACCCACGATGAAAGATACATGATCATAAAACAACTTCTGATTATGTTCAAAAATCACATAAAATTGTTACAAAAACCATATGTACTTTGAGTCACCAAACTACAAAACAACAAATACATCTGCAATTTATCAAATAAAGATTGGATCACAAACATATCTCATGCTTACATAGAGAGTAAAAAAGACTAATAAAACCCACATAAATATTTGAATCAGTCTTGCAACCAAAAAAACAACTGATTACAGATAAAAATCACACAAATTTATCACAACGTTCGAAAACTGCATTAAAAAAAACAAACTCATGCTCACTAGTCAGAAGACTATAAAACCCACACGATCACAAATCAAACAATCTTACAAAAATCATAAAAAGTTGTTACAAAAAGGAAAAGTACTTTTAGCCACCACACTACAAAACATCAAATACCATACGCAATTTATCAAATAAAGATTGGGTCACAAACAAGTGAAAAAGGCATATCTCATGCTTACATAGAGAGTTAGGAAACTATAAAACTCACATGTTTGAAAAGACAAATCACAACGTTTGAAAACCTTCATTAAAAACATGAATATCTGAAAATTTGAATCAAACGATCACTTCACACGATCACAATGTGCAACATCTGATTAGATACAAAAATCACACAAAAAGGAAAAATAATAATGTAATAATTCACAAAAAAAAAACTCTCATTTACATAGAGTCTAAACCCAAATGAATATTTAAAAATTTGAATCACACAATCATAAATCATATAAACCAGAAATCAATCTCTGATTACATACAAAAATCACACACATTTGTTACAAAACAACAAATATCATTCGCAATTTATAAAATAAAAATTGGGTACAAACAAATGTGAAAGCTACATGATGGTTTCCTAAAAAAAAATTGGGTACAACAAATATCTTATGAGAAGAAATAAGCCAAAAAAAAACACGTTTGGAAACTAACAGAGAGTCAGGCGACTATAAAACCCACATGATGGTTTTATGGGAATTTAAATCACCCAATTGATCACTAATATCTTACAACCAACCAGAAAACAAAACACAACATTCGAAATATGCAATAAAAATCATATTCCATGCTTACATAGAGAGTCAGAAAACTATAAAACCCACATGAATATCTGAAAAGTTGAATCACACGATCATAAATCAATATAACAATCTTTCAACCGGAAAACAACATCTGATTATACGTACAAAAATCACACAAAATAACAACAAAAAATAAAAATAATGAGATAATTCTAAAAAAACCATATGTACTTTAAGCCACCAAACTACAAAACAAGTAATACCATTTGCAATTTATCAAATAAAGATCGGGTCACAAACAAGTATAAAAGCACTACTTATGAGAAAAAGACAAACCACAAAAGACAAATCACAATGCTCTAAGGCTACAATTAAAATATATCTCATGCTTACATAGAGAGTCGTCAGAAGACATAAAACCCACATGAATATTTGAAAATTTGAATCAGCCAATCACATCACACGATCACAAACATCACATGATCACTAATCAAAAAACAACTTCTGATTACAGATAAAAATCACACAAATTTGTTACAAAAGGAAACAAATATCATTCGCAACTAATTAGTAAACTATAAGAAAACCACATGATCACAAATCAAACAATCTTACAACAAGTATACCAAAATCACATGAATTTTTTACAAAAAGGAAAAAATAATGTAATAATTATGAGTAACAATCTTTAAATAACGCATAGAGATTCACAAAACTCTAAAATGTGAATCACATAATCACAAATCAAACAATCTTGTAACCAGTATACCAAAAGTCGCACCAATTTGTTACAAAAAGAAAAAATAATGTAATTTATCTCGGGAACAATCTTAAAATAAAGCATAGAGATTCATAAAACTCTAAAAGCAAACACACGCATTGAATCATATTTTGTTTTTCACTTTAATTTTACACAAGAAAACTTTGGATCATAGATCTCCATTTAATTGAAGATCTAATGGCTATGATTTCTTATTATCATTCTTACTCAAACCAAACTTCTCACAAGAACCCCTCTCTTGACTATCATATTAATTTTCTTTAAAATAATATCTCGTTGACTGTCAAATTAATTTTCTTCAAAATAATATTTCATATTAAATTAAAATGATCTACTAAATTAATTTCCATCCGTCAATTAGAGAGATGTTCAAATGAGAAATTTGTTTTAGGTAAGAAGGATAAGACGGAATTTCAGCCATTAGATCTTGATCTAATAAAAAGAAAAAGGAGGGGTATTTTAGTCTTAGCCACTTAACCACATGAATATTTGGAAATTTGAATCAGACGATCACGCGATTACAAATCATATAACAGCCTTACAACCAAAAAACGACCTCTGATTACAGATAAAAAAATCACACAAATTTGTTACAAAAAGGAACAAATATCATTCGCAACGTTCAAAAAACTGCATTAAAAACACAACTCATGCTTACATAGAGAGTCTATATAAATCACATGATCTAACCAAACAATCTTACAACCAGTATACAAAAATCACACGAATTTGTTACAATAAAAAAAATTAATGTAATAACGCATAAACATTCACAAAACTCTAAAAATTTGAATCACATAATCAATCACAAATTAGATAACAATATTTCAGCCAAAAAAACATATGGTCTAATAACTCTCAAGAACATTGAATCAGAAGATCACATCACACATTCTTAAAAAATCAACATGAATATTTAAAATTTTGAATCAGACAATCACATCACACACAAAACCCACATGAATATTTAAAATTTGAATCAGATGATCACATCACACGATCATATAACAATCTTACAACCAAAAAACAACTTCTGGTTACAGATAAAAATCACATAATTTTTTTTACAAAAAGGAATAAATATCATTCACAATTTATCACAACGTTCAAAACTACATTCAAATAACGAACTTGTTAGAAGACTATAAACCCTACATAATCACAAATCAAACAATCTTACAACCAGTATACAAAAATCACACTAATTTGTTACAAATAGGAAAATAATGAAATAACTCTCAGGAACAATCTCAAAATAACGCATAGAAATAATTCACAAAACTCTAAAAATTTGAATCACATAATCACAAATCAGATAACAATCTTTCAGCCCAAAAACATATGGTTACATACAAAAATCAAACAACTTTGTAATCGGAGAGAAATCTATTTCAAAGAGGAAAAATCAAACAATCTTACAATGAGTATACAAAAATCACACGAATTTGTTACAAAAGGAAAAATTAATGTAATAACGCAAAGAGATTCACAAAACTCTAAAGTTTTGAATAACATGATACAAATCAGATAATAATCTTTCAGCCAAAAAACATATGGTTTAATAACTCTCAAGAACAATTGAATCAGACGACATCACACAATCTTAAAAAAACACATATGAATATTTAAAAATTTGAATCACACGATCACATCACACGATCACAAATCATAATTACAGATAAAAATCACACAATAACTCTCAAGAACAATCTTAAACAAATACACCCTGGTGAATTTTAAACTTGCGGTTTAAATTTAAAATTTTGAATTACACAGTCACATACAAAAATACACAACAATCTTGGACAAATAGAAACTTTTAGTCTAAATAACCTTTAGACAAAAAAGTATAAAAATAAAGAGCTACAAAGTTGAGGTACAAGCAAACCATGAAAAACAAAGACAACTTTTAAGATTAAAAAAAAATAACGTAGATTTTTTCGAATGTTCAAACTCTTTTCTATTTTCAGACATAAAATCCATAAATTGACACGCAAATCTTTACTTCGAAGATTCTTTTCTTTTTAACTTTCTTTCAGATACATTAATTTTATTGAAAGAAACACAATTTAAAGGTAACACAAACTTTATTTTAAATAGATATAGACATTCAAAACAATTAATTATAATGAAATGAAACAAATTCTAAATATAAACAAAAAAAATCATTCCAAAGACTATACAAGTTTAACACAGACAAAAAAATCATATAGTTTTTTTTAAAGTGAAAATCAATACTATGGATCAGCTCAGTGAGTCTCGTGAGTTATATGGATATGAAATGGAGGCTCGGGTGAATAAAAAGAAAAAATTGATGGAAGTCGAAATAGCTAAACAACAAGATCTTAGACAAAAGTCTAGTATAAAATGGGCGGTAGAGGGAGATGATAATTCCTCCTTTTTTCATGGTTATGTGAATTCGAACGTAGCAAATGGGAGGATACATGGTTTTCGTATTGGGCAAAGATAGGAGGATTCCCCAGGTGTTATTAAATCCGAAATTCTGAACTACTATAAACATTTATGCGTCATCTGGTGTGAATATTCATTCTCTAGACTGCTCAGGGATTAATCGTATTTCGGTAGAGCAAGGTGAATTCATTACGCGTCCCTTCACTAAGGCTAAAATAAAAATGGCGGTTTGGTACTGTGATAGAGATAAAGCCCTGGGTCTTGACGGTTTTAATCTTGATTTTCTGAAATTCTTTTGGGAGGAATTGGAAGACGATTTTTTTTAAGAGATGGTTAGATTTTTTGAAACCGGTCGGGTCTCCAAAGGTTGCAGTTCGTCCTTTATTCATCTAGTTCCTAAAAAAATTGATGCTTAACGCCTAGTAGACTATCGTCCTATTAGTCTTATTGGATGCATCTCCAAAGTTATTTCAAAGGTTTTAGCGGAACGAATGAGGATGGTTCTAGATTCCGTAATTCCTTAGACGCAAATGGGTTTTATGGCTGGGAGAAACATTGTGGACGACCCCTTAATTATCAACGAATTGATTTCTTGGCTTAAACACTCGAAAAGGGAGGGTATGTTTTTCAAAGTTGATTTTTATAAAGCATTTGACACTGTTGAATGGAGTTACATTGATGACATTCTCTGTTCTATGGGGTTCCCAGATTGATGGAGATTATGGGTCAAAGGGATCCTACGATCGGCAAGAGCTTCTGTTCTTGTTAATGGTTCGCCTACTTCTGAGTTTCAATATTTTAGTGGAGTGAGACAGGGAGACCCTCTGTCTCCATATCTCTTTCTTATAGCCATGGCGGGTCTTGATTTAATGCTTAAAAATGCCACTTCTAGAGGGACTTTTCATGGAGTACAGACTCCAAACGGGCATTTGTTTATGCAAATGACACGATTATTGTTGATAATTGGAGTGATGCCAATTGTGCTAACATTGTTCAAATCTTTCGTTGCTTTTTCCTTGTCTCAGGCCTCAAAGTCAATTTACATAAACGTGCCTTATTTGGTGTTAATGTGGAGCAAGATTCTGTGCAGGTCTAAGCAAGGACAAACGGTTGTGTGGCAGGTGAATTTCCCTTCACTTACCTAGGGCTTAAATTTGGTGCAAACATGAACAGGATTTCAAATTGGCAATGCATTATTGACATATTCGAAAAGAGGCTCTCACGTTGGAAAGCAAAGCACTTGTCACTTGGGGAAGGCTTATTCTTATTAAAAGCATTTTAGAGAGTTTTCCATCATACTTTTTCTCCTTATACAAAGCCCCTAAGAAGGTGCTCGATATCCTTGATAAAATTCGTTTTAACTTCTTATGGGGTGGTAAAGATGGTAAAAGAAAGATCCATTGGATAAAGAAAGATGGTGTGTGTCTTCCCAAGGATGAAGGAGGTCTCGGATTATCAAGATTAGTAGACATAAATGGCAGCCATATTTGCAAATGGTTATTGAGATTCAGGGTGGAAGAAAACAGTCTTTGGAAGAGGGTTGTCATCAGCATCCATGGTGAGGGGAGTGATCTGAATTTTCCTTGCAAAAAAATGATTTCAGGAGTATGGAAGTCTATTATTTCCTTCAATAGGGGCCTAGCTCGAAACAACTTAGGGATGGAGCGATGGATCGTAAGATCGGGCGGAGGTTAGTCCTGAATTTGCTATATTCAACCCAATTCTCAATCAAGGACGTGAGGAATATTCTGAGGGCTCGTAATGATCAGCTGATGGGGGACTTTCATTTACATTGGAGTCGTCTTGTTCCTAATTAAGTTAACATTTTACTTGGAGAGCTCAAAGAAAAAGAAGCGCCACTTTTGATGCTCTTTTGAGAAGAAACATTATATCCAACTCACAGGTTTGTAGACTTTGTAATGAAGGAAATGAATCGGTTACACATCTTTTCACTGGATGTCCCTTTTCTACGATCTTATGGCTTTTAGTGGGAAATGGTGTAATATCCCCCCGTTAATCGTTTTCTCCGTAGATGACCTTCTCAACATGATAAAAGACAAGAATGTTAGTGAAAAAAAATAAAGAGTTACTGCACGGAATTATCCTCACTAAATTATGGTGCATATGGAGAGAGATGAATGTCGTCATCTTCCAAGGGGCTCATGCAAATGTGAAGAAAGTTTTTGCGGAGATAAAAATGTGGTGTAAAATATGGTCTAATAATCGATGTAATCCTAGTCATAGGATTGATTGGGCGAACTGTTGTTTCATGTAATCCTTTTTTTTGGTGTTTCCTTTCCTAGCTCCTCGCTAGGATCGGTCCCCTTGGTGCTTAATATATTTCGGCCATTCCAAAAGAAAAAATTACAAAAGATTAATACTTCACTCGGTGAAATTTAACAGCCAAAAGTCTTTCAACTAATAACAAAAGATCAAAAACATAATGACAGAACATCAAAGACAAATCACATTTAGAGTCATTTGACTATGAATGGGGATAAAACACCAATACACAATCACATTGATTAAAAAAATTCTTAGACACAAAACAAATAAAAAACACATATTTAATCACAAAATACAACAAAAAACACATTCAAGTGCAGCAACCCCCAGAGTTCAATTTTTCCAATTAAAATTCAACACACAATGCTAGATAACATGCACTAAAATCTCAAAGGCACAAGTTCAATCATCAAATATATCATAGAGTTACCTCCAACAATCGCGGTGGTTCTCTCTTAACTACAAAGAGTCAATATGAAAAGAAATGAGTAAAATTTAGATCATATATCACATATATATACAAAATCCCAAAACAAATAAAAAATATAATTTATATGAGAAGATAAAGGAAAGAAAATCAAAATGCCTATTAATCGTTATATGAAGATAATAGAAAGAATATCAAAATGGACTTAACTATTTATTAATCATTATTTTATGCATTTATAATATATAACAGAACTTACATGCAGAGATACAATCCGGTCATGCTTTGGCTTTCTTGAGTTCATGGCTTCCTTGAGTTCATAAGTAGTGGGGCTTGCGATGTCCTGTTATTCATTATTTTTGCAATTATACAAGGTTCAAACATAAAATATATAACAGAACTTGTCTGCAGAGATAGAGGCTTGGACTGAATGAGTATCAAAATTAACTTACCCGGTCATGTTTTGGCTTCCTTGAGTTCATATGTGGGGCTTGTGGTCACATGTTATTCCTTTTTTTTATTGCAATTACACAAGGTTCAAACACAAAATATATAATGAAACTTACCCGCAGAGATAGAAGCTCGGACCGAATATCAAAATGAACTTACCCACAAAGCTTACCTTGGACCTAGTCATGCATTAGCTTCCTTGAGTTCATAGATAGTGGCGCTTGCGGTCACCTGTTATTCAATTTTTTCTCAGACAACAAAAAAAGACATATCTCATGCTTACATAGAGACTAAAATTACACTACTTCAGACGATCACAATCTTACGACCAGATTGCAAAAAAAGGAAAAATAATAACGTGATAATTCACAAAGACTCTCATGCTTACATTGCCGGAAGACTAATAAAATATTTGAAAATTTGGGTCACACAATCATATGTACTTTAGTCACCAAACTACAAAATCAATAAATATCACTCACAATTTATCAAATAAAGATAGGGTACAAACGTATGTGAAAGTTAGTTAGTACATCTTATCATAGAAAGATAAAACCCACATGAATACTTCATCAATAAATCACAACGTTCAAAGTCAAAAAATTATAAAACCCACATGAATATCTAAAAAGTATATGATTTTTTACAACCAGAAAACAACTTCTGATTATGTATAAAAATCACATAAATTATTACATAAAGAAAAAATAATGTGATAATTCTAAAAAACCACATGTACTTTGAGTCACCTAACTACAAAACAACTAATACCATTTGCAATTAATATATCAAATAAAGATCGGGTCACAAACAAGTGTTCAAGCACTAAAACATATCTCATGCTTACATAGAGAGTCGGTAGACTGCATTAAAAAGATATCATTCACAATTTATCATCACAACTTGAAAATCTGAATTAGACGATCTCATCACACGATCAAAAATCATATAGAGATAAAAAATCACACAAATTTGTTAAAAAAATTGCATTAAAAACACAACTCGTGCTTACATAGAGAGTCAGAAGACTATAAAACCCCCATCTCAAATCACTCTTACAACCAGTATACAAAAATTACACGAATTTGTTACAAAAAGAAAATATAATGTAATAATTCTCAGGAACAATCTTAATATAATGCATAGAGATTCACAAATCATTGTTTCAGCCAATAATCAAATTTGTTACAAAAAGGACAAATATCATTCACAATTTATCATCACAACGTCCGAAAACTGCATTAAAACACAACATATTCGTTACAACTAGTATACAAAAACCCACATAGAGAGTAGGTTAGACTATAAAAACCCACAAATCAATCAATCTTATATCTAGTATACAAAAATTGCACGAATTTGTTACAAAAAGGAAAAATAATGTAATATCTCAGGAACAATCTTAAAAATAATTAATGCATAGAGATTCACAAAACTCTAAAAGCAAACACACACGTGGAATCAGACGATCACATCACACAATCTTAAAAAACCCACATGAATATTTGTGTGACACTCACTCCCAGACTTGGCTCCAGAAGGGGTCACGTGTCGGATTTACTAATGAACGCAAGGTACAACAGAGATAATAAAAGCAGCGGAAATTTAAAACTTTTTATTTAATATATATTGCCAAGTACAAGTATGATAAGTTTACTACAACGGTTATCTGAAACTATAAAAGATAGTTTATTTATATAATTATCTACATTACTTGCCAGCATGCCTATAGCTTTATTTCAACAGTTTGCCCACATCACCCTGCTCAGACTTTAGCTTTTCCCTTTATGTTTGGATCCTTAACGTCACCTGATATACATACTTTAAAGGATCAGCTTACGCTGGTGAGTTCTACATTTTTCTAAAAGCGTTACCTTTTCTCGAAAGTTTATTCCAACGCTCAGGCCTAACGGCCTCATTTATCAGGTATAAAATATAACAACGTTATACCAAAACATTCATTCATTTACATGTATCAGATATAAGACATAACAGAATTATATCAAATAAATCATTCATTCATTCATTCAACTAAGCATTGTCTATTGGAACCACGTTAGCTCCTCGGGGATACCGTCGTCACCCGAATATCAGTCATAGAGTAACCGTCGCTACCCCGGGGGACCGTCATTCCCCGCTTTTAGTTGTACAACCACAGTCTTCCTTCTTACATAGACAATCTTTTGCTTAGATTTTAAAACTAACCCCAAGGGTTATTTTCTTTATCCGGAGAACTAAATTTCCCTTTTAACTTTACTTGAAAAAGTTTAATATCTTTATTACCCGTGCATTATAACATTCCCAAAAAGAGTTCATAGTAGGTAATAACAACTTTAGAAAAGTCATAAGCATTATCACATTTCACGTATGTGTATTAACACAAAACATGCAGACGTTACTTCAAATACTTTAAAAGTAATAACCTTGCATGTATATCAGCCCGAAAATAGTAAAACATTTAAAATATTTAAAAGTGGGCTCATAGAATTCACCTTATTCTTTTAAGCCAATTAATTCAGTCAGAACCTCCTTTACGTCTTCCAATTTAACCTAATTGCGTATTGTATGATGTTAACGCAAGGTTTTATATAATAAACGCTTCTTATGTTTATTTTGACACCTTATTTACTTAATAATATATATTATTAAGTTTATTTACTTTTAAGGATCAAAACGACCAAAATGCCCCTGGAGTCATATTATCTACTTTTATTGATAATTATGACGACGCGCATTCCTATAAGTAGACACTCACTCTGGGATCGCCCAGGGAGGGATGCCATTTCCCAGTTGGGATTTATGCGACACCCTCGCTATGCCAAAAACCCCAGTGTACAGGCATCTACCCTTTCGGTCCGCACGAACTTCTAATATCCGATTAACTCGGTATTTTTAATACTTGATTATTTATCTAATTTAATTCCATATATACTTATATTATATGAAACATGTTATCATGCCAAAAATAAGCCCCCGTACCCTTTGGATTATTTTATATTAAATAATCATATTTAGAAACCCTAATTTCATGAATTTCTCGTTTTAATATCAAAACTCGTTTTTAATTCAAACCAACTTAGGGTATCATCCATTATAACATTATATAATATCCTTTAAAAGATCAAAGCTTAATTCAACATCGTTTAGTCAATTCGGACAGAGTAACGTTATGAAAACCCTAATTTTGACTCGTTAACAAAACCTTTACCAAAAAATTTCCAATTGTGAGATAAACTTAGGTATTTCTTAGAAAACATTAAATTAGGATTACCTACAAAGATTCAGACCCTAATTCCCACCCGATCACCCAATTTTGACAAAACAAGCTCAAGAACCCTAATTTTAGAATAGTTTTAGAAAACATACTTAGAGATCGATTTAGCCAAAACTAAAAGAGGTTATTTTAGATCATACCTTAAGATGCTTGACTGCAGAGTTTCAGCTTCTAACCTCAATCGAGTTGGGAGAATTGGACAGAATAAGCTTTCGGCGAGTTTTAGGGTTTTTGGGTTAAAAATCGAGTGAATTGGCGATTAGTCCGTCGATTTGAGGCTTGAATCTATAGGTGCAGATGCGAATCATGGTTCTTACACATCCTAAGGTGACTAAGGCTCAAAATCGACATGTTTAGATGGTCAATTTAGTCAAAACGTGGCCTGCAAGTCGAAGAATTCGTGGTTGTCATGAATCTGACCCCAAATTGGGCAGAGGGTCTTGAGAGAATGGAGCTAGGCGTCATGACCCGCGAGCCAGTTTGGCAGTTTTAGTCCCTGGACTTCTATTTTACATTTTAAGCCACTGTACTTAGAATGTAAATTGACCTTTTTGCTGGTGGCCGGCGAAACTACCGAGCGAAATTACAGTTTCGCCCGGTAGCTAATGCATGACCAGTTTCGCGTGTCTAGCGAAACTGCCAGCGAAACAGCCAGCGACACTGCCAGCGAAACTAGCACCAGATATATAGAAACCCCAAGCCAAACTTCTCATTTTTACTTGCACCTCTCAACACACACACACTTCTGCACTCTCTCCCTCTCGAGACTTCTGACCAGCAAGGAATCAGCACGAACCAAGGAGACCAGCCCCATATCACCACCCATTTGAGCTTGGAAATCAACCGTGAGTCCCCAAGACCACTTATTCTATGTTTCCCTTTGTGCATTACTTGATTAGATGACCAAACCTACATGCAAATGTGTATACTTCTGTTATAATGCCTAGGGATGCTAGACATAACATAAATTCTGTAACTTGCCATGTCAATATGAAGATCCATGCTAATTAGGTGCCTTTATGTGAAAATGCCTTCTTGGTAAATTGATGACTAGAAACCATGTTTTAGGTGTTAAAATTGCTCACATGATGTTGGTAAACGTTTAGGTATGCTAGATATCGAATTGCATGTGATACAGAAGCTATTAGAAAGGTTTTTAGTCAAATTTACGGGTTTTTTTAGCGACTAGCGAAACTGTGCCTTCATCAGGCGAAATTAGGTAGCGAAACTATGTATATCTTCATCCAGCGACACTATGTAGCGAAACTGTAGTGTCGCCGGGTAAACCAACCAGACCAGCTCGAGCGAATCTACCGAGCGAAATTCCCTGAACGAAAGTTCAAACCAGTTTCGGGCGAAACTAGGCTAGCGAAACTGTGCCAACAGTTTCGAGCGAAACTAGCCTAGCGAAACTGTGTCATCGGGTATTGCCTAGTGAAAGTGCTGCCCGTGCACACAGCGAAACTGCCTAGCGAAACTGCTAGCGAAATTGTGACCAGAATCTAAACTTGTGCAATTTACTTGAATGATATGCCATGACTTGCATGCTTTATACTATGATAACACTTGCTTGGACTCCTGATGTATATGAACCCTTGTGTATGATCAACCATCAGTGTCGTGTGTTGTTATGTCGTGTCGTATTTTCCAACATGTTAGTAGTTTTAAACACAACCTTACACCTAAGACCTTAATGTGATTATTAGGTCCTCGTTAACAATCATAACCGGATTTATTGAAGAGTAAGCCGAGCAACCTAAGGTGAGTTCATTTACATTATTGTTATGTCCGTTCAGGGACGATAACGCGCAGGTGGTTGCATCCGGTAAGGATGGTGACCCAAACGGTAAGGTATTTCTTACTGGGTAAATTTCCGACATAATATCATATGTTTCACTGAATTGAACTTCATTTATAAAAAGTCCTTACTTTCGGGCCGTTAATATACAATAGCGAGGTAATATTGAGTAGTACTACTGGGGATTGACACCCCCGCTCAGCGGTGCACGGGATGCACCCTCCCGACTGGCGGTCGGACTGAGATCAATGTTAGCCTACCCTCCATGATCCGTAAAGACACGGGAAGGCAAGGTTCATAGGTAATCCCTATACAAAACATTGTCAGCTTCGGTTACGAACAATTCAGGTGTACATAACTATAGGCTAGCTACCTACGATATGGAAATTTTACTGGTCGTATGATATTGATTGTGTTTTACCTGTCTTTATTCATAAACATTAGGTCTACTTGTGACGGGTAGACTGTTTTAGTGAACTCACCAGCCTTAGCTGACACTTGATTGTTGATTTCTTTTCAGGTCGTTAGGTGGATCCTCTGATGGCACGGGTGGCGGCAGTACTCTCTTTTGCAATCTTTTTGGGAAATTCATATTTCCAAACTTTATGAACATGTCTTTTGTACATCAAACTTGTAATCACTAATATGATTCCGCTAACCTTGTAAACCAACTTATGTATCCGTAAAACAAACTTCCCTTCACTTTATTTAAAAGTCCCTTAACTTTATTTTATTTACTGTTATGGCTTGGTTGTAACTAAAGTCTGGGATCCTGGTCTGGATCATACCCCACACGGTTATACTCCGTTAGTGGAAATTGGGGGTGTGACAGATTGGTATCAGAGCCCTTGGTTACAGCGAACCAGAACATTTTAAAAGAAAAATTTTCTGAACTGTGACTGTTTTGAAAACTTTGGTTGCAACCCGTTCCGCAAAGTACTGCCCCGCGTGCTGAAGATGATCCTCATTTAGAATTCTTGTCTTGTGACGGTATAAAAACCTGAAAATTTTGGGTGAAATTTTTCTTTCCACTGTTCATGTAAATGAATGCTTTATGTGAATTATACTAGTATGTAACACTTAACGGAACTTAGCAACCTTCTAGTATTTGGAATACTAACCTTTGGAAGTTTTGCATTGATTTGCTAGAAATCATGCCTCCACGGAGAGAACCCGAAACCAACCCAGGAACCTTCACTGCTGCACAGGTTCAGAATATGATTAATCAAGGGGTTGCAGCAGCCCTAGCAGCCGCTCAGCAACATTTTCAAGGTCAACCGCCCCAATGCACATTCAAAGCCTTCATGGATTGCAAGCCAATGGTATTCAAGGGTGACGAAGGCGCTGTGGGTCTACTTAGGTGGATTGAAAAGTCAGAAAAGGTGTTTCTAATGTGCAACTGCCCAGACGGGGATAAGGTGAAGTATGCTACTGGCACACTTGAGGATTCCGCGTTAACCTGGTGGAATGCTCAGATTCAGATATTGGGACTCAATGAGGCAAACGCCATGACATGGCAAGAATTCAGGGAAGCAATCATGGAGGAATATTGTCCTCGTGATCAAGTCAGAAGACTGGAAGTCGAATTTGGAAGCTCCAAAATGGAAGGCTCGGAAATAGAGGAGTACACCACCCGTTATCAAGCCTACTCCCGACTCTGTCCGACAATGGTGGATGCTGAGTACAAGCGAATTGAGTTGTATGTGGAAGGACTGGTACCACAAATCAAGGGTATGGTTACCTCATCTAATCCCACTTACGTGCGACAGGCAATCCGGCTGGCGCACAAACTGACTGATCAGGCAGTGGCTCAAGGAACTTTGCCACTAAGGAAAACCCCAAAAGCTGCCCTGATGGGAAAAGGCAGAGAGATGAGGAACCAAGTAACCTCACAAATTCTGGCAACAACTCTGGGAGGTCTTCAAACTCCCAAAATCAGAACAAGAAGTTTGATGACTCCAAGGGAGGTTATGGTAACAACGGTGGCGGTGGAAACCAAAACCGACAAGGTAACAGTGGTCAAGGTTCCAGCAGGTACAGGGGAAAGTCACCCTACTGTAACAAGTGCAACACACATCACAATGGTGACTGTAAACGACCAGTGTGCGAGCGATGTGGCAAAACCGGGCATGTTGCCAAAAATTGCTGGGGTGACATGCTGAATAAACCCAAGCAGAATAATGAAGGCCCCCGAGGGTGTTTCGAGTGCGGAAAACCAGGGCACTTGAAGAAAGACTGCCCCCAATTGAAGAAAGGTGGGAACGACAACAACAACAATGGTGGTGGAAATGGCAACGGGGGAAATGGTGGTCGCGGACGAGCGTTTGTCATGGGTTATGGTGAAGCGAAGGAAGACGCTAACGTGATTACTGGTAAGTTTCTCCTCAACAACTACTTTGCGAATGTGTTATTTGATTCTGGTGCCGAGAAAAGTTTCATTTCCACTAAGTTTTGCAAATTAATAAAGGCTAAGACGGAACCCCTAGGAGCCAAATACACTGTTGAATTAGCTAACAGGTAAGCTTGTCGATGCAACACATATAGTCAAGGATTGTACCTTAGAACTCTCAGGCCGTAAGTTCGACATAGATTTGATGCCTTTTACAATCGGTAGCTTCGACGTAATAATTGGTATGGACTGGTTGTCCAAGCACCACGCAGAACTCGTCTGTCGAGAAAAAGTCATACGTATCCCCTCCGCAAACGGAGAAGTACTCTCGATTCAAGGTGAAAAGGGAGGTACTGTCTCCGGAATCATATCTTACCTCAAGGCACAGAAGTACCTTCGGAAAGGACACATGGCCGTTCTGGAAACGGTCACGGATCAAAGCCTCGTAGCGAAGAAAATTGAAGATTTACCGATAGTTCGTGATTTCCCCGATGTATTCCTGGAAGAATTACCTGGTCTACCTCCACATAGACAAGTCGAGTTCGGAATCGACCTCGTTCCCGGTGCAGCTCCGGTTGCCCGAGCTCCATACCGTTTGGCAGTGAACGAGCTACACGAATTATCCACTCAACTGCAAGAGCTGTTAGATAAAGGTTTTATCAGGCCTAGCTCATCGCCATGGGGCGCGCCAGTTTTATTCGTCAAGAAGAAAGATGGGACATTCAGAATGTGCATAGATTACCGCGAGCTCAACAAAGTCACTATCAAGAACCGATATCCTCTCCCTCGGATCGACGACCTCTTCGACCAACTACAAGGGTCCAGCTACTTCTCAAAAATTGACTTAAGATCCGGGTATCATCAACTCAGAGTCCGCGAGGAGGACATTTCAAAGACGGCTTTCAGAACGCGTTACGGTCATTACGAATTCCTAGTCATGCCTTTCGGCTTAACGAACGCACCGGCGGTGTTCATGGACCTCATGAACCGCGTGTGCAAACCTTACCTGGATCAGTTCGTAATTGTTTTCATCGACGATAACTGGTCTACTCAAGGACGAAAGAAGAACACGAGGAACACCTGCGGTTAATATTAGAATTGTTAAGGAAGGAGCAACTCTACGCCAAATTCTCCAAATGTGACTTCTGGATCCGAGAAGTCCAATTTCTGGGCCACATCGTCAACGAGCAGGGTATTCATGTTGACCCAGCCAAAGTAGAGGCGATCAAGAATTGGTCTACACCACGAGCACCAACGGAAATTCGGCAATTTTTAGGGTTAGCTGGTTACTACCGTCGTTTTATTAAGGGATTCTCTCAGATAGCCCAACCGCTAACCGCTCTCACGCATAAAGGTGTTCAGTACCGATGGGGTGAAAAAGAAGAAGCAGCTTTTCAGACTTTGAAAGAAAAACTTTGTACCGCGCCTGTATTATCCCTACCAGATGGTGTTGATGACTTCGAGGTCTATTGTGACGCTTCTCTCCAGGGACTTGGATGTGTTTTAATGCAAAGGGGTAAAGTCATCGCTTACGGGTCAAGACAGTTAAAGTCTCACGAAAAGAACTACACAACGCATGATCTGGAGTTAGGAGCTGTTGTATTCGCCTTAAAGTTTTGGAGACACTACCTGTATGGAACCAAGTGCACAATATTCACCGACCATAAAAGCCTCCAGCATATAATGGGACAGAAAGATCTCAACATGAGACAGCGTAGGTGGATCGAGGTGCTTAACGACTACGACTTGGCAATAAAGTATCACCCGGGTAAGGCCAACGTTGTGGCCGATGCATTAAGCAGAAAAGAACATGCAAAACCTAGAAGGGTTCGAGCTCTACAACTCACAATCCATGCTGGGTTACCGGATAGAATTCGGGATGCCCAGAAGGAAGCTTTGAAAGAGGAAAACTACGAGTCTGAATCCTTAAATGGCATAGATGGAACTTCGGAGGTTAAGTCGGATGGACTCCGCTACTACAAGGATCGTATTTGGGTGCCTCTCCATGGAAATCTTCGAGAGCTGGTGATGGACGAAGCTCACAAGTCTCGATATTCGGTCCATCCCGGTTCGGATAAAATGTACCAAGATCTGAAAGGATTATACTGGTGGCCAAAGATGAAAGCCGACATTGCTACATACGTCAGTAAGTGCTTAACATGCTCAAAGGTCAAAGCAGAACATCGTAAACCTCCAGGATTATTGCAACAACCGACGATTCCCGAATGGAAATGGGAGGAAATATCCATGGATTTCATCACGGGACTGCCCCGTACACCTCGCGGAAATGACATGATTTGGGTCATTGTGGATAGACTAACGAAATCCGCTCATTTCATAGCCCTCAAAGAAAGTGACAAGACTGACAAGCTAGCACAAATCTACATTGACGAGATAGTCAAGCTCCACGGAGTACCCTTGTCTATTATCTCCGATCGAGACCCCAGATTTGCTTCACACTTTTGGAGATCACTGCAATCAGCGTTAGGTACTCGCTTGGATATGAGCACCGCATACCATCCGCAGACAGATGGCCAAACTGAACGCACAATCCAGACTCTTGAGGATATGCTCCGAGCGTGTGTTATGGATTTCGGAAAGAATTGGGAAACTCACTTGGCATTGGTCGAATTCTCCTACAACAATAGCTACCATTCCAGTATTGGAGCAGCTCCCTTCAAGGCTCTTTACGGGCGGAAGTGTAGATCACCGGTTTGTTGGGCTGAAGTCGGTGATAGCCAACTCACTGGACCAGAGATGGTGTACGAAATGACAGAAAGAATTGTACAAATCAGAAACCGTATGAAAGCCGCAAGAGACCGACAAAAGAGTTATGCAGACAAACGCAGAAGGCCATTAGAATTCGAGGTGGGCGACCGTGTTCTGTTGAAAGTCTCGCCCAGGAAAGGTGTTGTGCGTTTTGGAAAGCGCGGAAAGTTAAACCCCCGCTACATAGGACCTTTCCCGATAACAGAAAGGATTGGAACGGTGGCGTATCGTTTGGACTTGCCACCCGAGCTGGATGGAGTACACAACGTATTTCACGTCTCTAACTTGAAGAAGTGTCTGGCTGATGACACTCTAGTGGTTCCACACGAGGAGCTCCACATCGACGAGCAACTCCGATTTATAGAACAACCCGTTGAGATAATGGGACGCGAAGAAAAAGCGTTGAAACGAAGCAAGATCCCAATTGTCAAGGTCAGATGGCATTCAAAACGTGGACCGGAGTTCACGTGGGAACGGGAAGACCACATGAGAAATAAGTATCCTCACCTGTTCGACCAAACCTCCGCATCAACCCAAGGTACTAGCTAATTTTTGGGACGAAAATTCCTTAACATGGGGAGGCTGTGACAACTGTAACCTCCCATGTTAACTCCGTTAAGTTTTTCCGTTAATTCCATTAGTTCCGTTAGGCAATCTCCGTTAGTCACATTACAAGTAGTAACTAATACATAACTAGACCGGATACGTCCACGTCCTTTGGTTGATCACCGAACCCGTCCATATGTGTTATATGATTTATTATATGATTTGTTACTTATTACCACTGTATGAAGTAATGCAACATGCTTATTTAATTAATTGTGCAATTTTGTGAATTATCGAGAAATCGTGTTTATCTTACTTAGAATGTAAATTGACCTTTTTGCTGGTGGCCGGCGAAACTACCGAGCGAAATTACAGTTTCGCCCGGTAGCTAATGCATGACCAGTTTCGCGTGTCTAGCGAAACTGCCAGCGAAACAGCCAGCGACACTGCCAGCGAAACTAGCACCAGATATATAGAAACCCCAAGCCAAACTTCTCATTTTTACTTGCACCTCTCAACACACACACACTTCTGCACTCTCTCCCTCTCGAGACTTCTGACCAGCAAGGAATCAGCACGAACCAAGGAGACCAGCCCCATATCACCACCCATTTGAGCTTGGAAATCAACCGTGAGTCCCCAAGACCACTTATTCTATGTTTCCCTTTGTGCATTACTTGATTAGATGACCAAACCTACATGCAAATGTGTATACTTCTGTTATAATGCCTAGGGATGCTAGACATAACATAAATTCTGTAACTTGCCATGTCAATATGAAGATCCATGCTAATTAGGTGCCTTTATGTGAAAATGCCTTCTTGGTAAATTGATGACTAGAAACCATGTTTTAGGTGTTAAAATTGCTCACATGATGTTGGTAAACGTTTAGGTATGCTAGATATCGAATTGCATGTGATACAGAAGCTATTAGAAAGGTTTTTAGTCAAATTTACGGGTTTTTTTAGCGACTAGCGAAACTGTGCCTTCATCAGGCGAAATTAGGTAGCGAAACTATGTATATCTTCATCCAGCGACACTATGTAGCGAAACTGTAGTGTCGCCGGGTAAACCAACCAGACCAGCTCGAGCGAATCTACCGAGCGAAATTCCCTGAACGAAAGTTCAAACCAGTTTCGGGCGAAACTAGGCTAGCGAAACTGTGCCAACAGTTTCGAGCGAAACTAGCCTAGCGAAACTGTGTCATCGGGTATTGCCTAGTGAAAGTGCTGCCCGTGCACACAGCGAAACTGCCTAGCGAAACTGCTAGCGAAATTGTGACCAGAATCTAAACTTGTGCAATTTACTTGAATGATATGCCATGACTTGCATGCTTTATACTATGATAACACTTGCTTGGACTCCTGATGTATATGAACCCCTGTGTATGATCAACCATCGGTGTCGTGTGTCGTTATGTCGTGTCGTATTTTCCAACATGTTAGTAGTTTTAAACACAACCTTACACCTAAGACCTTAATGTGATTATTAGGTCCTCGTTAACAATCATAACCGGATTTATTGAAGAGTAAGCCGAGCAACCTAAGGTGAGTTCATTTACATTATTGTTATGTCCGTTCAGGGACGATAACGCGCAGGTGGTTGCATCCGGTAAGGATGGTGACCCAAACGGTAAGGTATTTCTTACTGGGTAAATTTCCGACATAATATCATATGTTTCACTGAATTGAACTTCATTTATAAAAAGTCCTTACTTTCGGGCCGTTAATATACAATAGCGAGGTAATATTGAGTAGTACTACTGGGGATAGACACCCCCGCTCAGCGGTGCACGGGATACACCCTCCCGACTGGCGGTCGGACTGAGATCAATGTTAGCCTACCCTCCGTGATCCGTAAAGACACGGGAAGGAAAGGTTCATAGGGAATCCCTATACAAAACATTGTCAGCTTCGGTTACGAACAATTCAGGTGTACATAACTATAGGCTAGCTACCTACGATATGGAAATTTTACTGGTCGTATGATATTGATTGTGTTTTACCTGTCTTTATTCATAAACATTAGGTCTACTTGTGACGGGTAGACTGTTTTAGTGAACTCACCAGCCTTAGCTGACACTTGATTGTTGATTTCTTTTCAGGTCGTTAGGTGGATCCTCTGATGGCACGGGTGGCGGCAGTACTCTCTTTTGCAATCTTTTTGGGAAATTCATATTTCCAAACTTTATGAACATGTCTTTTGTACATCAAACTTGTAATCACTAATATGCTTCCGCTAACCTTGTAAACCAACTTATGTATCCGTAAAACAAACTTCCCTTCACTTTATTTAAAAGTCCCTTAACTTTATTTTATTTACTGTTATGGCTTGGTTGTAACTAAAGTCTGGGATCCTGGTCTGGATCATACCCCACACAGTTATACTCCGTTAGTGGAAATTGGGGGTGTGACATTCATAGCATAGGAATATGCTCTAACAAACTCCCCCTTAACGTGTAGTGTATCTATTCTCTAACTAAACTTCAGTCATCAATATTCAACATTGTTGCATCTGATCTTTGACTTGAAATCTTGTCAGATATAGAGCTTGCATGGCTGGATCACTCTTGAAATATCTTTGAACTTCAAGATCCACTTGTGAAAAATACTTCATACTCTCCCTCTCACCATGCTTGAGTCTTAACATAACCTGCAATTTCAGAAGACAGAAACGCGGTTTCCTTTTCTTTTGAAAATTAATTTAATCTTGGCGCAAAACTTCTCTTCGAGAATCCAAGATATAGTTTTGAAATTTTGATTTCGTATCACATATCGATTGGTCGAAAACAAATAAGAAACAAAATCTTTTTGGCTTTTTGAAACTTTACATCAAAACACACCGAAAATCTTTTTGAACTTTTCAGATATGAAACATAAATGCAATACTGAATCAGACACTATTTTTGTCTTTTGCAAGAAAGATCACAACTTGGGATCATATTGGTCATATCATGCTGAACTACACTTCAATTTCAATTACTTCAGCACACAAGTCATGTCGATTACTGGTATAATTTGTCCATCTTAAACTCAGGCACAATCATACTCATAACATCTGATATATTATTGATTGATTTAGTTTGCTTTGACCAGTGTACCCCACACTATCAGACATACTCAGATATGTTTTTGCTTTTTATATCACACTTTGTGATTTCATTTGTGATTTAATCACATAATGAATGTATTCATGATTCAGTCAACTGTGTTCCATGCAAAAAGAAATAAGAACGTTAAATCGTCTACCTTAAGGTCGATCTTTCGATACGCAGATAAGGCCTCGGATTTAACAAAATAAGAAAATAAAACAAGTTGAAATTGTATAACCCAACAACAATCAGGTCGGTACTTCCGTACACGTAGAGAAAGTCCGATGAGTTATACGAAACACCAAAGAAAATAAAGCAGAACGTCAAACGAACAACAATCAGGTCGATCTTTCGATACGCAAAGAAAGTCCGATCGTTTGACAAAATAAAGAAAATCAAACAAGTTTAAATATTTGCAAAAATGAACACATGTATACACAGTGACTTCTCATTTTCTTTTTCACATATCTTTTCTTGATATCATGAGACATGCATCAAGATGTTGTCCACTTGGTCAAGCATTAGTATTTAATGTGTTTATCACATCTGAATACTTTCTGATTTAATGCCGAGCCTACCAAGCACATCGAACAATGATCTTATGGCTTTTTCATCTAATTTATCCACGAGTCAGACACGTAAGCCAATGTACCATCATTTCCCAATCATGTTGGATACAATTTCTCATTTTTCAATGTTTTTGTATTTTCTGTTTTTCAATGTTTTTGTATTTTCTGTTTTTCTCCCCCTTAAAATGAAAACTCTATTTTTTTTTATTTTCATTTTAACACAAACAAAAACACAAAGACGCTATTTTTGGTTTTCAATTTTCTCCCCCTAAACGACATACGAAATGTAAAAAGAAAGAAAATTGACCTCTCGACATGGATACCTTTCAGGTTTAGCTTTCAGAAAAATTTCAGTTTTGAAATTTGATATCGCATGTAATTTAAGTTAAATCAGCAGAATACTCCTCCATCAGCAACTTTTCAATCACCGATAGGTCTTCTAGAAGTACCTGCACACTGGTCAAACACATCAGTTTATAAATGACCCGAAGCGAATTGCTTCTGGTCGACCAGTATCTTGATCTCCTTTTGAAACCACTTTAGGTTGCCAGTGTTGTTGTTTTGGTAAATCAGTATCTGATGAACCGGTCACAGTCGATTGTGACGAACAACCTACATATGGAACATTTTAAAAACGAGGAATAAATCTTCCTTGAGTTTTGAAAAATGTAGGTTGTGGGTATTCATCAAATACTCTGCCATTTTCATCAATGAATCGTTGTTTGGCAGCTTTACCAACAAATGGAACCTTTCCTTTCCTTGAACTAGAAGCAGCAGAAACCGGACAATCTTGTGCCAGATGCCCTTTTTGTCGGCAATTGTAACACAAGCGATTGTGTACATTTCTTCGTTTTGGAACCTGCATAGCTTCACAAACATATTCATCTCCAAAATGATCATAAAAATTATCATATACCTGAAATGGATGATCATGAACCCATTTGTATGTCGGGCTCTTTGGAGTAGAATTAGATCCTCCAGAAGAATATTTAGCACCTTGTTGCTTCTTGGTCTTTGAATCAACATTCTTCACAAAAACTTCAGCAACTTTCCGAGCATCTACGCAATGTAGCGGGAATTCTTTATCAGAAAATATTTGTTCCGAACCTTTGAGTTTGTAGAACCTCTCTGAAGGTCCGGAAATCAAACCAAGAACACGATATTTAATCGTAAATGAGTGCGGAATCCTCAAGAACGATTGATTCAAGAAACAAGTAGATGAAATAGATTAGATCTAAGGTAAAGATCTAATCTTGAATGAAGAACCCACTTGTGAAGCTGATCGTAAATGGAATGAAGAACAAGAAATCGTAAACCTTGAATATTGTATTAGAAAAGCTTGGTTACAATCATAAACTAGTGGGTTTATATAGTACCCACTATAGAAATCGTAAACCACTAATAAGCCCACATGGCCCAATCATAAACATATTAAACACCCACTAGATAAGCCCAAAAGAAATAAACTATCCCACTAACTAATGTTCATGCCTTAACTAAATATAGCCCTACAATCTTCCCCTAGGCATGAACCATTAGACCACTTCATGGCAGCAGCAAGTCAAATCTGAATGAGGTTTGAACGTTGTTAAACCACCATCCCTTCTCTACAATCTTCTTAGCTGCTCCATCAAAGATGCCAACCCTTATAGCATTTACCATATCAGTTTCGTCTCCAAGAATGGGTTGGGTGGACAGAAGCTTAATATCTCTTTCACCAAATCGAAGTAGATCCACCGGGTCATAAAATCGGAATTGACGCATCGGCTTGCAGAGAACCACCACCTCATGTGTTGTTGGATCGTAGTACCAGCAATCAAAGTTTCTTACCAGTGTTCCATCCTCGATCTCATCCAACATGTTGATGACCCTTGTGCGCTTGGTCGGTGGTCTCCGTACTTCTCCAATCGGCTCCCCTGTCACAGGGTCCCTTCCGATCTCTCTCCACCTGACCTCTTTCAGCTCAAAATCTCTGAAATCATTCTCCATGTGGCCTAGCAGATTATCTCTGATCAGATTCCCTTCTATTCCATTCCACCTGTTAATAAATGGAGCTCTCAGAAGTTTCCTTATCTCAGGCTCAGTCCAGGAGTGGAATTGAGCACGTGATTGATAGTACTCCACTGGACTATAGCCGTCACGGATAACAGCAAAGATCTTCTTCTCCATGTCGTAGTGCCAACATATCTTGATTCAATCTCTCACGAGGATTCCGCACTCGTGTTAGATCTTGATATCGTGTGTTCGGGTATTTTTCGGACCTACACTCCTGCAAAACAAACCTTCTTCTGCCCACTAGACTCTGTGAATCGGACTTTGGACTTCTTCTGAACTGGGATGGTCTCTCCCTCAAACGATAAACTAACCATGTAAAGTGAACCTCTCTTTCTTCCTCGAGACACGACTAGATTTCCCTTGACAACTTTCCACTGCCCGTTCTCGAATTTAACATCATGTCCCTGTTCATCCAACTGCCCCACTGAAATCAACTGTTTCTTCAAGCTTGGAATCACCCTGACATCCTTCAAAACCCATGAACCGGCTGAAGTCTTCAAATCTAAGTCACCCATGCCCGTAACATCTAGAACATCATTGTTCGCCAATTTTACCTTTCCAAAATCACCTTCCTTCAGATTCTGCAATGCTTCACTGCTGTGGGTAGCGTGAAATGAAGCACCAGAATCCATGACCCAAGAATCAACACCGCTCTCTACACTGCATATTAACATTTCGTCTTTAACATAGTCTTCTGCAGAGTTAACTTGTTTCTTTTCACTCGGACACTGATTCCTAAAGTGCCCCACCTGCTTACAGTTCCAACATATCACATCATCCCGAGCCCTAGACTGGCTCCTTCATCTGTTCCCGCTCCCACTACCTCTGTTGTTCTTCCTACCTCTGCCAACATGCATCAATCAACTCGATGATTCACTTGAATTTCTTCGTATGACGTCTTCGCCCATAATAGTATCCCGGATCCCATCAAAAGTGAATTTACTAGTAGAACTCGTAATCGCTGTAACTGTTCCTGACCAGCTATCAGGCAATGAAGATAATAGTAGTAGAGCCTGAACCTCATCCTCGAATTTAATATCAACTGAACCAAGTCTTGAAAAAATCGAGTTCATGTTGTTGATGTGCATTGTAACTGAACTTCCTTCTTGCATTCTCCTATTAACCAGCTCCCGAATCAGGTAAACTTTGTTAGCTGCCGAAGGTTTATCGTACATATTAGACAATGCATCCATGATGCCCTTCGCTGTGGTTTCCTTAAGAATGTTGAACGCAACATCCTTTGACAACGACAATCTAATGGCGGCCTTGGCTTTCTTATCTAAGTTCTTCCATTCGTCTGGTGTAATCTTCTCTGGTCTTTAACCCAATACCATGTCCAAATCCTTCTGAACTATAAAATCCTCAATTTGCATTTTCCACCAACCAAAGTCGTTTCCTTCAAACTTCTCAATCTGAAGTTTACCACTCTCAGCCATTGTCTCAAACTGAGAAACTCGACTCTGAATCTCGATGACAATATCAAAGAATTTCTGGACAAAAAATAACTAATACCGCTTCCCGGATCATGACCCAAATAATTTTCTAGACCCAATATAATTAAATTAGACAATTTACGTTCCTGCCTCAAATTAATATCTCGGTCCAAATAGTTTGTCAAACCCACGGCCCAACTGTAAAATAGTTTGACAAAATATTGTTCTTTCGTCTTCGAACGTCGAACGGTTTACTGTATGACGTTGTCTCCTTCCTTCTGCGATTGTTCTTAAATCCCCCTCTGATCTGATCTCCGACTGTACCTCTGCTGGAACTGACCTAACGGTGACACAAGGGTGGCGGCGGTGACTGCCGTTGAATCCCTAAAATTGTGAGTGGACGAACCCGGCTCTAGATACCACTTGTTAGAATTCGAGACCACTCACACACACACAAAAATAACAATCACTGCAGAAAATAATAAACGAGAATGAACACGCCAGATTTAACGTGGTTCGGTCAGTGTGACCTACATCCACGGACTGCAACCAGGTAATATTTTATTGCTCTGCATCACTCAACGTGAGAATTACAAGTACAAGACGACATATAAATAGAGATAGAAATTAGGGTTACATAAAATAAACCGGGCCAGAACACGGGCCCGAGCCAATCAAGGCTCCAAAAACCCAACAGGAAGTTGATAGGACGGAAGGAGAAAATGGGTGGCAGACGGTGCGGAATCGGAAGATTGGAAGCAGGCTCACTTTCTCGTTTTTATCCACGGATTCCCGGAATCTGTGACGTCAGAGGGTATTTGGAAGGCTTCAAGTCATATTGGCACTGTGTCGGATGTTTTCATCGCCCAGAAAAGACGGTATAACAAGGATCGTTTCGGTTTTATCAGGTTCAGGAATGTGAAAGATGTTATCTGGGTAGAGAAAAGAGTGAATGAAATTTCTTTTGGAGACTCGAAGTTGAAAGCTAACTTTTCTCAGGTTCCTCGGGGTCCCGGGAGCTCGAGGGGAGTTTCCTTTCTTACGGAGAAAAGATTCGTTCCCCCGACAATTAGATCTGAGATTGTGGTTGATAATGACGTTGAGATTCAAAGAAATGATAGGTCCTTTAAGGATGTGGTCCAGGGTGTGGTTCCTACGGGGGTGGGGGGTTCATCTGCGATGGAGGCGCCTCCTTAGAAAATGAAGTATGTGCAGATACCGGAAGATGCAGGTGATTACCCAACCTCTTTTGCCGGTCGTATTCTGTTAGGTGAAGCCCTAGATGGGGGCTGGCTGTGTAGTATAAAGTTGTTGTTCAATGAAGGTTGTGGGGCGGACTTCGATGTAGTTTACGTGGGTGGCTTGCATGTATTTCCGGTCTTTAACCAGAAAGAGGGTGCCTCTTCTTTTCTGCGTGAGAACGAAGTTTGGTGGAGGAAGTACTTCGTCTCGCTGGACGTATGGTTAGGTCAAGCATTTCCAAGTCTCAGAATTGTGGGATTGAAGATCTTAGGTGTTCCACTACACCTCAGAGATGATGTTTCCTACGATGCTATCGCTAAAGGGTTCGGTAGAATTATTTGGCCATCGTAATCTTCCTGGTTATTAGGAGATTGCTCTAGTGGATCTGTTCACATTTTGACAGATTCATGGAAGTTGATTGAAGAATCCATTGTCATTTCTTGGAAGGATGACTTTTACACTGTGATGGTTAAGGAAGATCCCAATCCTTGGAGTCTGAATTTTTTGGAGGAAGAAGTGGTGAGAGATGATTCGCTGGAGTCACCAATGGTTGTTGCAATGTGGGGTGAGGAGGAAGACTGGAACAGTGACGACTGTTGGAATAACCAGGAAGGGGAAAAGTTGGTCGGCAAAGACGGCTCGAGAGAGGTTGTGTCTGTGGGGATTCGGGTTAACCTTTTTGGAAATGACATCGTGGAGATGGCCTGTCAGTCCCATAATCATTATGTCGAAAGTGTTGCATGTACTGTGGATAACGAGGATAATAGGGTGGATCTGGAAAAGGAGAAAATTAATGCCCTTATGGACATTGATAACGCGAACCTACTTTTTGATGTATTTGGGCCTTTGGGCTTGGAGGATTTGTCGACCGGGGATGGGCCTGCTATGGGCCAGACTCATTCTAATCCTGATGTGGCGATTCCCGGCCTCAATGATTCTGTCGATTCTAAGGCTTCGAACTCTTTTGTGGAGATTCCTATCTCTCTTCCGGTTCCTATCAGAACACGGAATATGGCACACAAGCAGAAACTGGGTGTGCTCCTAAGAATGTGCATAGGGGTGGTGGCAAGATGATTTTCTTGAAATCCATCGCTAAAGGTAAGGAGGGGTTTAACCGGGTTTTGTCGGCGTCGGATCAGCAGAGGTCGGAGGGCAAATGCGTGCAGCCGAACATGGAGCAGAGCGAGGAGAATTGGAACTTGGAGGACGAGGTTTCTAGCACTATTCGTATCGGTAATTGCGTCGGAATGAATTTCAGTGGTTGTGAAGGGCAGGTCGAAGGGGTGATCAGGAGTGCAAGTCGTCGTCTGGTTTGACATGGATTTTCTTTCAATTAATTGTCGTGGGTTGGGCGGTCCGAAAGTTAGTTGGATTGCTCGGTTGGTGAGGGAGAACAAGTCTTCCTTCCTTTGTCTCCAGGAGAGTAAGTATTCCGATCCTGCTCGTATTCCGGTTAGGGGTTTATGGGGCATCAGGGATGTTGACTGGGATCGTTGTCCGGCTTCTGGGGTTTCCGGGGGGATTGTCTCGATGTGAAACCCTTCAGTTTTTGCGGCCATATCTAAGGAGAAACATAGGAACTTTTTGTTGATTTTAGGCGTTCTTTTGGGTTTGCAGTTAGAATTGAATATATGTAATATTTATGCCCCCAAATCAAGTAGGGAGAAATGCGAAGTATGGAAGTTGTTGGGGGATCTTATTGATCATAAATAGGGGTTGTGGGTGTTGGCCGGTGATTTCAATGAAGTTCGTTGTGCGGAGGAAATGTGGAAGTCTAAATTTTATGCAAGGGGTGCTGAGATATTCAACGAGTTCATCGACCAGGCTGGTTTGATGGAGTATCATATGGGGGGATCTAACTTTACTTTCTGCTATGGGCAAGGAAAAAATTATAGTAAAATCGATAGATTTTTGGTGAGCAATGATTTCTTTCAGAAATGGCCTAATGTCTCATGTACGGCCTTGACGAGACTGTGGTCGGATCATAGTCCGATTACATTGAAGATGTCCTACATTGATTTTGGTCTGATTCCTTTTTGAATTTTCTCCTCGTGGCTTTCGCATTCGGAGTTAAGAGGTGTGGTGGAGAGCGCCGCGGCGGCTTCTCCAAAACCGGGAAAACCGGATCAACAGCTCTATGGTAAATTGAAGAATATAAAAGTGGCCATTAAAGTTTGGAGTAAGGGCCTGAGAGAAAACTCTGAAGCTAGATTCAAGGAGTTGGAGTGGGAATGTGATAAATGGGATAAGAGGGCTGAGAGTCACTCTCTTTCAGAGTCTGAGTTATCTGCGTGGGGCAAAGTGAACCAGGAGCTGGAGAACCTGGATAAAAATCGCATGTCTGATTTTGCCCAGAAGGTCCATGCTCGATGGGCCACATACGGTGACGAGAACTCCACCTTCTTTCACTCTTTGTTAAAAGCTAGAAATGGGGCTAATAGAATAAATGGGATTTTGAGGGACAGTGAATGGATTATAGATCCTACTAGTATTAAAGAGCAGGCTGTGGCGTTTTTTTGAGAAGAAATTTAAGAAGGAGGTTAGTTCAAGACCGAATATGCGTTGTTTGGGGATTAACCGGATTTTGGATGAGGAGGCTGCGAATCTGGTTGTCCCTTTTCTATGGAGGAAGTGAAACAGGCGTTTTGGGATTGTGGGAATGACAAGGCGCCCGGACCGGACGGATTCAACTTTGGATTCATTAAACACTTTTGGGATGTTCTTGGCAAAGATTTCAAGTTTGCTATCGATGAGTTCCACAAGGAAGGCAAGATTAGTAGGGGTTGTATGTCCTCGTTCATTTGCCTTATTCCTAAGGTTCCCGATCCGCTATCTTTTGGTGACTTTCGTCCCATTACCCTCCTTGGATGCTTGCCAAAAATTATTTCTAAACTGTTGGCTAACAGGATTAGACCGGCGTTAGATTCCTTGATTTCTTGTAATCAAATGGCGTTTGTGGCTGGGCGTAATTTAGTGGATGGTCCATTGATTTTAAATGAAATTCTCTCTTGGGCTAGGAAGGCTAAAATCAAGTCCATGCTATTTAAGATCGATTTCAATAAAGCGTACGATTCGCTCGGATGGTCTTTTTTGGATGATATTCTTTCCCAAATGAAATTCCCTTGTGTTTGGAGGAAATGGGTGCATGGAATTTTATCGGCTTCCCAGTCTTCGATTCTTATTAATGGGTCTCCTTCTAATGAATTTGTTGGTTTTAAAGGGGTTCGTCAAGGCGACCCTCTTTCTCCATTTCTGTTTATCATCGCGATAGAAGCATTCAATTGGATGCTATCTAGGGCCTCAGAGGTTGGGATCTTTCATGGTATTGAGCTTCCTCATAATGGACCGACAATATCTAATCTTATGTTTGCGGATGATGTTATGATCTTAGGAGAATGGTCGCCGTCCAATTGTCTCAATATGAGACGTCTCTTAAGGGGATTCTTTCTTGTTTCCGGCCTTATGGTGAACCTTGATAAATGTAGTATCTCTGGGATTAATGTGGAGAATCGGGAGATCAAGTCTAAAGCGAAGTTGTTGGGATGCAAGCTTGGAAATTTCCCTTTCGATTATCTCGGTTTGAAGGTTGGTGCTAACATGAATCACAAAAGGAATTGGAGTAAGGTCATTGAGTCTTTTCAAAGTAATTTGTCTTGTTGGAAAGCAAGACACCTCTCTTTGGGTGGGAGATTTACTTTAGTTAAATCCGTCATGGATTGCCTTCCGACTTTCTATTTCTCCTTGTACCGCGCCCCCAAGAAAGTTCTTGTTTGTCTTGATAAAATTTGTTTTAACTTATTGTGGGGTGGTAATTCGAATACGAAAAAAATCCATTGGGTGAGTCGTGATATTATTCAGCGCAGTAAGGAATCGACTCTGGAAGTTGGTGATTGTTTGTATCCACGGAAGTCCTGGGCATAACCGATTGCTTCCCCTCCGATCGGGCTTCTCGGGGACATGAAAGGCTATCTGTAGAGCCATTCAGGAGCTTAATTTTTTTAATGTTGATTTTCAGGATTTTTTGATTGATGGTAATGGCGATTGGAGTGGGATGGGAAACAACAGTGGGACATTTTCTGTGAAGGAGTTGAGGCTCATGCTGATGAAATCATTGGCCACAGGTGAAGAGGTCAGTTTTGATTGGTTTAAATTTGTTCCCCTTAAGATTAATATCCATGCTTGGCGGGCGTGCCGTGATCGATTACCGACGAAGGAGGGTCTTATCCGGAGGAATATTTTGTTAGATAAGTCGCTATGCGGTTTTTGCAACGATGACATCAAAAATGCGTCGCAATTTTTTACGGGTTGCGCTTTTGCTGATTATGTCTGGTAGATTGTGTCCCAATGGTGCCGTATTCCGAACATTTTCGCTTTCTCGGTGTTAGACTTGTTTAAGAGTCACGATTGTGCCCATTTTCCAATTTGGAAACGGAATGCGTTGAGAATTATTATGCTTACGGGCTGCTGGTGCTTATGGATGGAAAGGAACTTGGCGATTTTTAAACATAAACTGCCCTCGTTGCATCGGGTGGTGTTAGAGATTAAAAGATGGAGCTTTGTATGGTATTGTAACTGTTATAATAACCCGTCTTGTAGTTGGAATGACTGGTTTTCCTTCTCGTTGTAAGTCTTGTTGTTCTTGTCGGCCGCTAGTGTCTTACTAGTGGTCGTCTTTGTTTTAATATAATCGCTGTTCAAAAAAAAAACACATGTAGAGTTGTACTAGTAATGTAATTGGCGAAATTGATCTCTTGATCACTTGACTTTTAGGAGGTCAACTTTTTTTGGGTAAAGAATAGCTAATTATGGGCTCAAGTGCTAAGGTGAGTACATAGAGTTCAGTAATACAAACTATACACCAAAAGTGTCACGTAAAAGGATAAATATGTTTGATTGCCCATTTGATTATTTTGATTGTTTAACTTTATATTTATTATTTATTCTAATATTGGTATTTTGATATAAAGCATGTTAGTTCTAGCTGATAAATGCTATGATTTAGTAAGGAGGCATGGTCATATGTGAAGGATTGAATAAACTCATATATTTAGTTTGGTAATTAACATATTCAAGTCTGTATGATCGATTAAACATACGATGTTGGTGAATAACTCTCGCACTTTTGTTATACTTAGAAAATATAACTCTCAAAACTGAATACAATATGCCTAATCAAGCCAACATTAAATAATTAACAAAGAGAAATTATTTGATTAAGATAGTAACTAAACTTTAACCTAGTCGCTAAGTATAGTCCCTCCACATTTACTTGTGGTCAATTTATGATAATTACTTCCAACACATATAGACCTTGTGCTAGAAGTTGTATCCCAAGAAGTTAATAGCATAAAACTAAGGTCTGTTTGGTTCGTCGAATGTTTTTTTTTTAAAAAAATTAGAATTGTAATTGAAATTGGAATGTGAGGGAATTAAGAATAATTCGAACCAAAGTTTATATTGTGTTTAGTTTAAAATTTAAAGGGTTGATTTGGGAATTTAGACAAACTAAGGGCGCGTTTAGTTTTGAAAAACACCCTCTGTTCTCCAAAAATGTTTTCTAAGAAAAACATAGAAAACAGAAAACGTGATCAAATTAACCGGACCAACCGAAACCGACCCCCGGACCGGACCGACCAGACCCGAACCCCGGACCGGATCGACCAGACCTGACCCCCGGACCGGATCGACCAGACCTGACCCTCGGACCGGACATACCGGACTCGACCCTAGGGCCGGACCGACCAGACCCGAACCCCGGGACCGGACCGACCAGACCCGCACCGCGGGACCGGACCGACCAGACCCGTCCCCCGGACCGGACCGACCAGACCCGAACCCCGGACCGGACCGACCCTACCCGACCCCCGGACTGGACAGACCGGACCCTGTTAGGTATTACGTGTATGCGGCTGACCCGAGGATACGGTAAGGGCACAGAAATCGATACACTACTACGGCACGGGCCTTAAGAACTTAACGGTAGATCTAATCGACTTCTAAAACAAAGATTATAACCGAGAAATATAATCGAGTAACCAAGACGCAACGGAATAAATAACCGACTAATATGGTGATTATATAAATCAGAACTTGAACAATCCAATATATAATAACCAGCTGGTAATAAATCGAAGCAGACTATTATTTTATATGAATGATCGAGCAACCCAGATATCCGATGATCAAACAATTTGATAATAAATAATACTATTATCCAACTAAATAGTCCAGAAAGATACCTCCGATTTTGAGAACGGGAACGGCGACAGTGCGATAAATATGAAGCTTCAATAATATATATGTGTGATGGAGAATTGTGTGAACACAAAACAATACTCACGTTCCTTTTGTCGGCTTATGCAACAATCACAAAATTGATTCAACACACAATAATATTCTAATATAATAATGGATGAAACTTACAAATCGATGAAGGCAGGAGATGCAGACCACTTTAACGACACAAACAATATTAATCGAATGGTTGAACACAATGATTTTAACGTGGTTCGGTCACAGTGTATGACCTACGTCCACGGGCAACGAACAGGGTTTATTTTTTATTGATATGAGCAGCAAGATTACAAGTACAGGATTATGAAATATATAGGGAGGCTAGTCTAGGGTTACAATTATTTTTCTTTCTCAACAAGTTAAACAAGAAAAATAAAATGGGCCACTAAAGTTGTGTAGGTGGCCGGCCCACACAACCCTTCAATCTTCAAACCGACCCAAACCCATTTCGGGTCGAGGTACATAGCGACCGTCAAGCCCAAACCCATACGGGTCGAGGCTACACCGAACCCAACAATCTCCCACTTGGAGCCTCGAAACGTCTTCATATGCTCCACCGGAATATACCTGTACAACAGTAATCTTCAGTCTTCAATGTGATTTCATTTTCTTCCACCTGTTCGTCACGCCTCCTCAACATTATTCCTGGAGGCCAACTGAAGCTACACAGAGCTTCAGTTTTTCCAAAGTCACAGCTTTGGTAAACATATCCGCCGGATTCCTGTCCCCTTTGATGTTATTCAACTGAATAGTCCCATCACTGATCAAACCCCGGATGAAATGATAATGCATATGAATGTGCTTTGTCTTCCCATGATACACAGGATTCTTTGCCAATTTAACAGCACTTTCATTATCGCAGTACAACGGATAATCTATTTGTTTCATGTTCAACTCCTCTAAGAAAGTCCTCAACCAAACTAGCTCCTTACTAGCTTCAGCAGCTGCCATATACTCAGCTTCTGTGGTTCATAGTGAGACACTCTTCTGAAGTCTAGACATCCAACAGATTGCAGTATCCCCCATAGTGAACACATACCCAGTAGTACTCTTGTATGTATCTTTACATCCACCCAGATCTGCATCGGAATACCCCTTAAGAATCGCATCTTTACCCCTGAAATGTAAAGCCATCTTTGAAGTTCCCTTTAGGTACCTAAGCAACCACTTGACTGCTTCCCAATGTGCTTTCCCTGGATTTGACATGAACCTGCTAACAACTCCCACTGCGTGAGCAATATCAGGTCTTGTGCACACCATCGCATACATAAGACTGCCTACTGCCGAGGCATAAGGAATCTTTTCCATCTCTGCTTTGTCCTCCTTAGTACTAGGAGACTGATCCTTAGAAAGTTTAATATGACTACCCATATGTGTACTTCTAGTTTTGGTATTCTCATTGCTCATGTTGAACTTCTCTAGTATCTTCCCGATGTATTTTTCTTGGGATAAAATTAGAGAACCGTCCTTCTTGTTTCTGGTGATGCTCATGCCAAGAATCTGCTTGGCAGGACCCAAATCCTTCATTTCAAATTCGTCAGACATCTGTCTTTTCAACTTCTGAATTTCTGACATGTCTGATCCGGCAATCAGCATATCATCTACGTATAGCAGTAGAATGATGTAGGAATTAGCGAATCTCTTGAGATAGGAGCAGTGGTCCATCTCACATCTTCTGTATCCATTTCTGCCCATGAAATCATCAAACTTGATATACCACTGCCTGGGCGCCTGTTTCAAACCATAAAGACTCTTCTGTAACTTACACACCAAGTTTTCTTTACCAGCTTTCTGAAAACCCTCTGGTTGTGCCATGTATATTTCTTCTTCAAGATCACCATGCAGAAAAGCGGTCTTCACATCTAGCTGCTCCAGATGCAAGTTTTCTGCAGCCACAATACTAAGCACCAGTCTGATTGTAGTCATTTTCACCACAGGGGAAAATATTTCACTGTAGTCGACCCCATGCTTTTGTTGGAACCCTTTAACTACCAATCGTGCTTTGTATCTCTTTGTTCCATCACTTTCGTCCTTGATCCTGAATAACCATCTATTTTGAAGAGCTTTCTTCCCGGTTGGAAGCTTCGTAAGAACCCATGTCTTGTTCTTGATTAGCGAGTTCATTTCTTCCTTCATTGCTTGCTCCCACTGAGACGAGTCTTTCAACCCAGTTGCTTCAGAATAACTTTGTGGTTCACCATTATCTGTGAGTAAAAGAAAATTGGTAGAAGGGGAATATCTCTGAGTAGATTTTCTCTCTCTAGTAGACCTCCTAAGCTGTTGCTGAGGTGTAACAGGTTCTTGTTCATCTTCTTCAGATTCCGGTGGGGACTGTTCAGTAATGTGCTCTGAACTCCCACTGTCAAAGAACTCATGATATCCTTGTTCATCGTCTTCTACATTTTCTTCTTCTGAACTATGACTCTTATTCTTCTGGCTTGTCTCTTCAAACTCAACATGTTCTTTATCGGTTCCCTGTGTGGTAGACTTTCTATCTTTATAAAGGCCTGCTTCATTGAAGACAGGATCACGAGTCCTGCATACTTTCTTAGCCTCTGGATCCCAGAGCCTATAACCCATCTTCTCATCTCCATAGCCAATGAAAGTACACTTCTTTGCTTTAGGGTCAAGCTTGTCCCTCTCAAAGTCTTTCACACCGATATAGGCATCACATCCAAATACTCTGAGGTGTTTGAGAGTAACCTCCCTTCCAGTCCAAACCTCCTCTGGAAGTCTAAATCCAAGAGGAACTGAGGGTCCTCTATTTATAAGGTAAGCAGCAGTGTTAACTGCATCAGCCCAGAAGGTCTTTGGAAGACCTACATTTAACCTCATAGCTCTAGCTCTCTCATTCAGTGTTCTGTTTATTCTTTCTGCGACTCCATTCTGTTATGGCGTACCAGGAATAGTATTGATCATCTTTATACCTCTCTCAGCACAGTAGTTAGTAAATTCCTTGCTGATGTATTCCCCGCCATTGTCAGACTTTAAACACTTCACTTTCAGATTCGTTTCCAACTCCACAGCTGCTTTCCATTTCTTGAAAACATCGAATACTTCGAACTTGTTTTTGAGAAAATATACCCAAAGCTTCCGTGTAGCATCATCAATGAAAGTGACATAGTAGTTGGAGCCACCCAATGATGATACTGGCGTCGGTCCAAACACATCAGTGTGAACCAGCTCAAGCTTCTCAGCTTTAAGTGTCTTTCCAGATTTTAAGAAGGTGACACGCTTCTTTTTGCCAAACACACAAGGTTCACAAAACCCTGTATCGAGTTCCACCTTTTTCAAATTAGGAAATTTTCCTTTCTCAGCCAGTATCTTCAAGCCTTTCTCACTCATGTGACCGAGTCGTTGATGCCATAAACTTGATGGTCTCGGCTCACATGCCACTGAATTAACCTCATCAGCTGGTACCTCAACCATATACAAAGTACCCATCTTCTTACCACGAGAAACAACCAAATTACCCTTCGTGACCTTCCATTGTCCTTTGCCGAATGTGACATCATAACCCAGATCATCTAACTTGCCAATTGAGATAAGCATCCTCTTCAATCTAGGAATAACTCTAACATCTTTCAGTGTCCATGTAGTTCCTAAGGAAGTCTTCAAATCAATATCACCCATCGCGGTAATATCAAGAGCCTGATCATCTGCTAAACGAACTTTTCCAAAGTTACCTGTTCTGAGGTTCTTCATCTTCTTTGTGCTGAACGTAGCATGGAAAGAAGCTCCAGAGTCCATGATCCAAGACTTGACAGTATCCTCAACACAGCAGATAAGTGTTTCATCATCTGAAACAACTGTAGCAGCATTCACTTCCTTTTTCTCTTTGGATGTTTGTGGTTTAGGGCATTGACTTCTGAAGTGCCCTTTCTCACTGCAATTCCAGCAAGTGATTTCTTTTCTTGATCTTAACTTGCTCCTCTTTCTAGATTTTGATCTGCCTCTGTTACCTCCCCTATCACTCCTTCTTCCTCTACCTTCAGTGCTTAACAAGGAACTGGAAGACTCACCTGAGCCCCTCCTCCTAACATCCTCTCCTAAAATCAAGTCGCGGACTCCTTCAAAAGATAGCTTAGTAGTTCCAGACGAGCTACTAACTGCTGTGACAGTCCCTGACCAACTATCAGGCAACGAGGATAACAACAATAAGGCTTGAACTTCATCTTCAAATTTGATGTCAACAGACACCAAACGGGATAGAATAGTGTTGAAGTTGTTGATATGATTAATAACAGATCCCCCCTCTTTCATCCTCGTGTTAACGAGCTCCCGAATTAGAAACACCTTGTTAACAGCAGATGGCTTCTCGTACATGTTCGACAGCGCCTCCATGATGCCTTTGGCTGTCGTCTGCTTCAATATATTGAGAGCAACATTTTTAGACAACGAGAGTCGGATGGCCGCCACAACCTTTCTATCCAACGCAGCCCAATCTTCATCTGATGTCTTCTCCGGTTTCTTTCCAGTCAATGTCGCATCCAAGTCCTTCTGACATAGCAAATATTCAATTTGCATCTTCCACCATCCAAAGTCGGTTCCATCGAATTTCTCAATCTTCGTTTTACCCTCATCAGCCATAATACCGGGGATCAAAGGATGAGAGCCAACACTAGCTCTGATACCACTTGTTAGGTATTACGTGTATGCGACTGACCCGAGGATACGGTAAGGGCACAGAAATCGATACACTACTACGGCACGGGCCTTAAGAACTTAACGGTAGATCTAATCGACTTCTAAAACAAAGATTATAACCGAGAAATATAATCGAGTAACCAAGACGCAACGGAATAAATAACCGACTAATATGGTGATTATATAAATCAGAACTTGAACAATCCAATATATAATAACCAGCTGGTAATAAATCGAAGCAGACTATTATTTTATATGAATGATCGAGCAACCCAGATATCCGATGATCAAACAATTTGATAATAAATAATACTATTATCCAACTAAATAGTCCAGAAAGATACCTCCGATTTTGGGAACGGGAACGGCGACAGTGCGATAAATATGAAGCTTCAATTATATATATGTGTGATGGAGAATTGTGTGAACACAAAACAATACTCACGTTCCTTTTGTCGGCTTATGCAACAATCACAAAATTGATTCAACACACAATAATATTCTAATATAATAATGGATGAAACTTACAAATCGATGAAGGCAGGAGATGCAGACCACTTTCACGACACAAACAATATATAATCGAATGGTTGAACACAATGATTTTAACGTGGTTCGGTCACAGTGTATGACCTACGTCCACGGGCAACGAACAGGGTTTCTTTTTTATTGATATGAGCAGCAAGATTACAAGTACAGGATTATGAAATATATAGGGAGGCTAGTCTAGGGTTACAATTACTTTTTCTTTCTCAACAAGTTAAACAAGAAAAATAAAATGGGCCACTAAAGTTGTGTAGGTGGCCGGCCCACACAACCCTTCAATCTTCAAACCGACCCAAACCCATTTCGGGTCGAGGTACATAGCGACCGACAAGCCCAAACCCATACGGGTCGAGGCTACACCGAACCCAACAGACCCAACCCCGGACCGGACACGAACCCCAGGACCCGACCGACCGGACGCGACCCACGGACCGAACCGACCGGACCCGACCCCTGGATCGGACCGACCGGACCCGACCCCCAGACCCGACCGACCGGACCGACTTTTCAAAAAAGAAGTAGATTTGAACATGTTTTCTAGTTTTCTAATATGGAAACCGGATCAAGCCATCATCCAAATTACATACATATCCTATCATAGTATACATCAAGATCACAAAATATTCCTCCTGCTTATAGTATTAAATAGGTACTACGAAGAAACGTGGCCACGAGCCACTCATCTTTAAAAATAGATTACAGACATGTGTCATTTTTAATTTCTGTTATATGTTGTTATGTGTTCTTTTTAAATTAGTATTTTTTTATACTCTGATCTTGTTATGTGATGCGTTCTATTGCTGTTATGTGTTTAATCATGTTATTGATATACTGTTATTATTGTACTTCCTTATGATTGCACATGTGCACCAAAGCTGACTTTTGGGCCAAACTGTACTGTTTATCCAATTTTCTCATCATAATGCTTTTATATGTTGTTCTTTTGTTACTAAGTGGCATTTTGGAGAATATATTTTAGATATTATGTGTAGTCAAACGACTTTATCATGTTTCCCCTTGTTTCTACATATTACAATTAGAAATTATAAAGTATGTAGTTATTTATTCCAATAGCGTGTTAAACATTCAATACCTACTGTTTTATGTATCCTTCTATACATTATAGTTTATTGAACTCTATTTACCTTTTTTTTTTTTTCCATCTCACACTCATGGAATACAATGATCTTCCTAACATTTAATTATTTATACGTTTGTCCCATTTTAATAAACAAATAATTTGTTGATATTGTTTACTTTCATTTAACTTTAGTGTGTTTTGTGTGCATTCAGATGGTGCACGTAGCAGTGTTTTTGCTGCCTATGATGGAACCAAATATTGGAAGCCTGATGTTGACCCTTCCTACATTCCTGTTTTGGGATCGGTTTACGACAGTTGGGAGCACGTCACTAATATGTATGATGCTTACGCTGCTAAGGCTGGTTTCTCCACCCGGTTAGGCACCCACCGAAAGATCAATGATGTTACTAGACATAGATACATCCTATGTAACCGGGCTGGAAAACCAAAACTGCAAAGTTTCAATTCTATGAACCCTGAACCAGTTTCTGCTTCAAAGACTAGCCGCTCATCCTTGACCGACTGTGGTGCATGTATACGTTCTAAGTTCGACCCGGAGACACAAAAGTACACTCTTTACACGTTTGTTGAAGCACACAATCATGAACTCATTGGCCCTGAATTTATGGATTTCAGCTCCAAGCGTCGTATGCTTGATTTTTCGACCCAGCAATTCATCCACCAACTTAGCCTGAACAAAATTGGTGCTTCTGTTGCGCATAACGTTCAGTGCTCTTTGAAGGGTGGTCATCACAACGTTCGTGGTACAAAAACTGAATTCAAAAACTTTGCTCGAGCTATTCGTATCTTCATTGGCGATAGGGATGCCAAACTTGTGTTGGACACACTAGAAGAACGTACTAAAAATCTACATAATTTTTTCTATGAGTCTTTAATTGTTGGTAATGAGCTCAAATCACTTTTCTGGGCTGATGATGTTTCACGCTGCAACTATGAAGTGTTTGGCGAAGTACTTGCATTTGATGCAACTTACAAGACTAACCAGTAAGTACTCTTAAACTAAAACTATTACTCTTTTAAATTTTGTAACTCTATTATCTTTATACGATGCTGCTGTTTTCAATTTTAAGATAAATACTGCCCATGTGCGTCAAAGTTACATTTTCTTAAATATAGCTCATAACTTGTATTGCTTATATTTTGTGTTACAGGTACTGTATGATCTTTGTGCCGTTTACTGGTGTTGACCACCACAAAAAGTGTGTAACTTTCGGTGCCGGGTTGATATCGGACGAAACGATCGAGTCTTATACATGGTTGCTTCAATGCTTTCTGAAAGCACATGTTACTCAGCCTAGGTTGGTGCTTACCGACCAAGATGGTTCAATGAAATCTGCTATTGAAGCTGTTTTTTATCAGTCTTCCCATAGATTGTGCATGTGGCACATCATGAGGAAGTTGCCTTCCAAAGTACGTTCAATTTATATATATATTTGATTTTTTTTCATTAGTAAGTGATAATTAGTTATGTCATTTGAATTTTTATATATTATTCATACATCTGCCATATTACTTATCGTCGTTATATAATTTAGATTGAAGATGATGCAGTCGACAATGCAGCCCTCCGTAAATCCATCCACAAACTCGTATGGAATCTGATAATCAAACCATGTGATTTTGAAGAGAAATGGCAGTTGCTTATGGCAGAATATGGATTGGCTGGTCACGATTGGCTTACCACTATGTACAACATGCGAGGAGACTGGATCCCTGCGTACTTCAGAGACCTTCCTATGTGCTGTCTGATGAAGACAACATCTATATGTGAGAGCTCTAATGCGTTTTTCAAGGTCAACTCTAGCGGCGGCAACACCTTGCTGCAGTTTCTTATGTGTTTTGACACCGCCATTGACGCGCAACGTAATAACCAACGCAAGCTTGAGTTTGATACCAACACGACAGTACCTGAGATCCACACACGACTTCCAATCGAAAGACATGCGGCCAGTTTGTACACGATCACGATCTTTAAGGAAGTTCAGAAAGAAATCGAGCGAAGTCTCTATCAGTGTTCTGGTGGCTTGACGCGCACTGTTGGTACTACCAAAATATATACCATTGCTCATGCAAACAGGAAATTTGTTACTGTCAATGAATTTGAGGTAATTTATATGCACTTTTCCTTTGAATGCACATGTGCACCTTTTCAAACTATACTATTATTGGATTGTTTTAAATTGTTTGATTATTAGTTGACGCTTTCTGAAGCACATGTGTGCATTTCTTGTTGTCACTAATTTAATTTTCAGACTGTGTTATATCTTTATATTAAATTTCATAATCTATAAATATGATGCACATGTGCAGTGTTTTTTATTCTGACCATTATGTTTATTTTTAACAGGTTTCCATTGATCTTGCTGCTAAGACTGTCTCTTGCTCGTGTTTATGCTTCACACGCATTGGCTTTTTATGCCGCCATATCTTCTACGTCTTCAGATGCAACCAAGTAAACAAGATTCCCCAAAAATACATGTCTGCGCGTTGGGCGCGTAATGCACTTCCATCAAGAGTTTATGATATTGCAAATCGGTATTCAGTTGATACCAGTGAATCGGGCGTTCTCAGAACCGAAATTATGGGTATCGTTTCCCAATGTACCGACCGTCTAAGGCGCCAACCAGATCAGCTTGCAGAATATTTGAGTAAGCTCAAAGAGTTGAAGAAACACATATTTTCTGAAGTGGCATATGATCCTTCCCAAGAGCGGACAAGTGCGGTAATAAGTGACATTCTTCGTCAGCCTGAGTTTGGTACTTCTTCTTTCGTGCCAACGCAAGGAATTAGGAACAAGGGGTGTGGAACTGACAAGCGTTTGATCGGTCCGGGTGAGAAGGCTATTGAAGCGTTCAAGAAGGGTCCGAGACTGTGTAAGAAGTGTAACAAATATGTTTACGACCATGATTCCCGTAACTGTGATAAAGTTCGGCGTGCTACCGAGATTGCTGCTGCTGCTGCAGCTGCGGCTGCTGCTGCGAGTGCTGTCGCGTCTGCTGACCCTTTCGATACACACGTGCATCAAGCCGTCGATTCTGCTAACCAGCCTTGTGTTGACGATGGTGCGCCTGTTGTCCCCCCAAATGCTCCACCAGTCCGTCGACAACCTACACGTGCTGCTAAACGCTCGTCTGGTAGAGCTGCTGGGTCGCCCGCTACGTGATTTGTATTTTTTTCGTTCATGCCTTCATAAAGATTTATATAGATTCATAATAAACATCTTGTTTAGATGCATGATCTGACCTTGTATTTGCTTATGATACCTCTTGGCTTTGTTTCATTCGTATTGGTTGTTAAGGATTCTGTTGACTTTTATGGTTGATAAGTGTTTTGCAGTTGGTTTTTTTTTTTTTTATAATTTCACATGCGGGTCATACATTATTTAGTTAATAAACATTCGTTCTATCCATTAGTTATAATGCTTATGATACCTCTTGTACTTTTTTGTTTCTAAATTGTTTATTATTTTTTATGTGTTTGTTATAATGCGACGCAGCATTCTGGTTGTGTTTGGTACACTTTACCAGCTAATGATGCACGTGTGCATCATTGGTTATTGTGTTATAATATCAACGATTTCTTTTTTTTTTTCTTATTTACCATCCATAAACATCACATTGTATACCTTCCATTTTGTATAAGTGTCTTGTTGGGTTTCATTTTAACATTACTACTTTTTAATTCACATGTGTACCAATAATTCATACATGTTATATCTATCTGCAATCACATAGTACCATTTTAGAATGTCAAAACCAACAGTCCTGCCACCTGCCACACATTTCAGATTACTAGTGTATTGTTTTATGCTAACTTTCATTATACCATAAGTATTCTTTTTATTCACACGTGCATCAAGCTTTCATACGCGATATAACTAACTGTGATTCCACAATACTAAGTTTAAACCACAAAACAAACAATACTTGCCACAAAATCAAAACACTAGTGTGCTTTTATGCTAATTTCCAGTTATATTTCTAACTAAACCCTTAATGTCTAATAACAAAACGGGTCAGCCTTATATACTTGATTTCAAATTGATCTAGTTCCCTCCTGTCCCTTCATTCAAACCTCACTCGCTTTCCCTTGACGTCTTTCTTCAGCTTCAACATCTTCTTCTCTTCTGCTGCATCCTCTTTCTTTGGTTCTTCCCCTTTGATATCCTCAAGCCCTTTCACAATCTTTTCATACTCTCCATCCAGCTTTTTCAAAAACTTTTGTACCTGCATTGCTGCTGCCTTGTTGCTGTCATCATTCGACACCCTTTGTAAGTTCCGGTTTGTTGTTTCTGAACCCTTCACCGTTCTTTCCCCGGATGCATTTGCTGCTGATGACAATAGTTTGCAAGCATACCTCATTCTTAAGTTTTGAACCTGCGTTTCTCTCTGTTTGTCATCATTTCTGAACCCGTTATCGAACCCGCTTGTCCTCCCTTTGTATGATTCCATGTTTCTCATCGCATACACACCAGAATCTGTGTATTCTGTCTTTGTTGTCCATGTTGACTTCAACAGCCTTGGTTTTGTTGCTGATAGAGACATAGCTTTTGGATGGCTGACTTTTTGTAGATAGCTCCATATGACGTGTTTCTGCAAAAGATTTAAAACACAAAATGAACAAAAAAAAAAATAAACAAACAAAATAAAACATTATATGTCAATTACAGTTTTTTAATATGTGTATATTGTTAATATAACTTACCACTTTGTGTGGAGTCCCCTTTGATGCGTATGTTTTGCCCCCGTCTGCCATGTCCTCTAAGCTTATTCCCTCGTGCACGCTCTCGATCACTGTTATAGCGGGCACATCCAAGTCAAAACACATGATGTATAAATGATCACCGTCTTTTATCGGCACCACGATCGTCTTGAACGATTTCATGTCCATCCGTGATTTGTCCCCATCAACCACAACCAGCAGCCTGTTCTCAAACTTTTCCACCCTTTTTGGGTTTGTGCTTTTTTCTGATATTACTGATTCATTCTGGAATCATAAGTTTTTGTAACATGTTAGACTTGGTGCCCATGTGCATCAATGTTCCCTTACAAACATATCAGTTCAGTTTTTTTATTTTTTAACTTACCATTGTATCCGGGTATAAAAACAGGCGTTGCTGCCCTTTTTCTACTGCTGCCTCCTCAAAATTGAGCACCGCTGCCCAGCAACTCACTATATTTGTGTCTACCTTCTTTCCTGGCATTAGGCTCCCTATCATGAACGCCTTTGCGGTCAGACCGTAGACTGTTGTGAACAAGTCTCTCCTGTACATCAGAAATTTGTTCTAATCAAAAGTTTGACTAACTTTAATTGTTAGTGCACGCGTGTATCGTTTCACTAACTTTGTGTTATGTGTTAATTATGCAGATTTTTTTAACTATTATTGTAAGTTAGGATACGATTACTTACATGAAACCGCGCTTAGCGTTTTCACCGTCACCTTCTTTTGTTTTCAGCATTTCATCATTTTCGCCTTTGTCATTATCTTTATCAGCATTGACTTTCTTTTTTGATTGTTGGCATGCCATCAAATATTGCCATAGCAGCCTCTCTCTCTTGTTTGCTGCCCTGTTTATGTCCACCATCCCTTCCTCACTCATTTCTTCTTCTGTATTATCTTCCTCTCCTTCTTTTGCATCTGACCTCACTTTTTTCTCAACACTGTATTCTTCTTCCACTTCGGGACTGATCCCTATTCTTTCTTCCTTTTCTGTTTCATTTGCGTCTCCTACTTGATGTTTAACTTCAACATCCTTCATCTGTTCGTCTTGAACAGATTTACCCACCATCTCCTTGTATGCTTCCAACACCTTTTTTTTTGATGTTTTTTTGTCTTGTGTACCCTGCACGGATTCCGGTGAACTTTGTGAGCTGTCTATCCCCATGTCAAATGATGGCATTGTATTGTCTACTACCTTCTTTGACTTCCTTTTTTTTGCTTTCACGCCTTTTGATGCCTCTTCTGTTATGTTTTCTACCTCCTTGATTGTTCCATTGTCTACCCCCTTGCTGTGCTCGTTTTTATTGAGCTCGATCGTGTCTTTGTAGGTTGAGTTGTACACTTCTACATAAGCCTTCACTTCTGCAACTTCTGGAAACTTTGTGTATGTTTCTACTAATGCCGTCTCAGCTTCCTTCTTTGTTTCTTTAACCAGGTTAAACACTTCCTTCAGCCTATCCAAGTGTTCCTGAAACATACATTTTAAAGTTATATTTTATATAGATTTTTTTTTATACACATGTGCACTGACCTCCAACGTGCTCTGATCTGTTATTTTTCTTACTCCACTGCACCCTTCCTGGTCACTGTCATCGTCTTCTTTATCAATATATGTGTCTCTCTGTTTTCCTATACCGAATCCCCCATTTTGAATCTCAAATTCTTCCCTCAGTTTCAACATGTCTTGTGTCCAAAAGCTTATCGGGCTTATTGTACGATCGATGTTTATCCCTGAACATATTATGCTATCCACGTATATTACCTGCACGTTTGTTTTAAGTAAATCATGTTATTTTTTTTTTTAATTTCATCATTTTAATACATGACATGTTACAAATCTTGAGTATCTTACCATCAACAACGCCATTGGTCCTGTGAACCTGGATTCGGGGTCGAGCCTGTCCCATCCGGCCTTACACCTCTTCAAGGCGTCTATCACAAATCTGTTCCAGTTTATCTTGTCCAAGTCCATGTCATCTCTTATATAAGACATCAGTTCGAGCTTGATCTTCTCGTTGTTTCCATACTCCACCATCACACTTCCAAATAGCGCTATGAAATCCATCTTGAACATTGTTCCTGACTCGTTTCTGTCTTCAGCCATCTTCTTTGCAACTTGAACCCGTGACACGTTTGCTCCGCCGTATCGCGCCCTCCACGCCTTAGCTGTTTCAACTGGACTGTCTGAGTCACCATCAAGTATATGTCCTTCATTTTTCAGCCCAAACAACTTTGTTATCTTCTCCTCGTCTACCTTCACCTTTACAGACCCGAGGTCAATATGCATCTCTTCCGGGTTAAAGCTGTCAACTACAAAATACCCGATCCTTCCAGGTATTCCGTCCATGCGGAACTTCAGAATTCGTCCCATCCCCATCTCCCTTACAGCTCTTCGTTGATTTCTTGAAAGCTTTCCTATAGCTTTGCACAATTGCAATGGTGCTGTCCTTATCCTTATCGACGGTAATTTCTTGGCTTCTTTTATTGTTTTTGTACCCTTCCCACCTTTTTCTGCTTGTGCCCTTTTTCTTTTTGGTTTTCTATGCTGTTCCACCATGTAATCTGTTGAATATGCATAACCTTAAATTAATTCACATGTGTATCAAATTATATTAAGCTGATGCACGTGTGTTTTATTATACGATTATGATGCATATGTGTGCTTACCTATAGTAAAACATACATACATACAGTTAACTAAATACATAAAACAAGTGTAATATACAATTGTATACCTTCCTGGCTGCTCTCAATTGGATTGCTGTCAACGTCATTACACACGATCCCTTTTGTTCTCAACCTCAACTGTCTTGTAGGTGTTCCTTCTACAATCCAAATACATCCAGCAAGATGAATTAATTTGTATATAGTAAAAAAAAACAACTAAATACATTAATAAGATTAAATATAAATATAATTAAATAAACAACCAAACAGTCAATCATTCAAAATGTACGATGTTCATATTTACCTTTCTCTTCGTTCTGTTCTGGTTTGTTATCGTTCACTGCCACTGCTAGCTCCTTCTTTTTTTTACCTCGTGTCCTGGTTACAATCATGTATCCTATAATAGCAACAAAATAATATGTTATTATTTATTTGCCGCTTATAATTCCCGTTTAGATTGGTTTTGTAGCCAATGTTTCCAATAAATAAATAAATAAATCTGATAATTAATTTACCTTCCGCATTGTCTTCCGACTCTTCTTCGGTGCTAACAGGCAACGGACTTGAGATTTTACCCCCTTCATCATCACTGCTTCCATCTATGTTGCTATTGTCGCTTGCATCATCCATATCTTCCGAATCGTGCTCGCTTGTTTCGTTTTCTTGTGAGCCATCATCTGCAACCGGGTCGTGAATCTGTTCTTTCATTCTTCCTTTTGATTGTTTCTTCTTACTCTTGTCTTCATCTGTTTTTTTTTTATATTTTTTTGCACAGCTATTCAAGGTTAATTGTTGGTGCACATGTGTAATGTAGACTGTTATGATTTTATGGTTCTTATCATGTATTAGTTACAGTTTGTGTTACAATGCACACGTGTTTTATATCACACGTACATGTTACAGTTCATGTTTTTTAACAGATTGCAATTTTATTTTATAAATAATATAATGTATTATTTGCACGTGTGTGTTATGATGCACGTGTGTGTTATGATGCACGTGTGTGTTATAACCCGTTTGTGCTGATATCTCTACATAATATAAAAAAAATTATACCTTCTTTACCCTTTTGTTTATCTTTCTCCATTTCTGACAGTTCCTTTTTTGCTTTTAAGTTTACATCGTTTTCTTTGTTGTATACAACCTTCAGCTTCTTTCCTGCCACTGTATTTTTTTTTTATTTTTACATGTTAGTAAATATACATTTATATATATATAGGGGTACCCTATCCCTATATATATATATATATATATATATTTTTATAAAGTACACGTGTTTTCAATTTAACACGTGTGTGTTAGCTTACAATTTGTTAATGGCTGCTCTTTGTCACTTTCGTAAA
>JBCNJP010000008.1:48378728-48471798 GCA_039602395.1 Deinandra increscens subsp. villosa
CAATCATAAACTAGTGGGTTTATATAGTACCCACTATAGAAATCGTAAACCACTAATAAGCCCACATGGCCCAATCATAAACATATTAAACACCCACTAGATAAGCCCAAAAGAAATAAACTATCCCACTAACTAATGTTCATGCCTTAACTAAATATAGCCCTACACTCTCGGGTTGAACTTTGTCAGCTTTAAAAACTTCTTTCTTTACTTGCTTCAGATTAACTTTCTTCAAATTCTGTTGCTGTTGAACCTTTGAAACATTCACATTAACCTGTTTCTTTTGAAATCCCAAACCTGTATATTTTCCAGAAACCTTCTCTTCTGAATCAGATGATTTATGCCCGTTCTTTGCAAGACGAGAAAATTCAGCTTTAACTTTCTTGAGATCTTTTAGATCATTGATAATCGTTTCATCAATGTCAGCTTTTGAAGACGAAGACCCAGACACAACCTTTTGAGCTTCAGAAGTTTCAGTACTTTTGCCTTTTTCCTTTTTCTTTTCTTCAACAGATTTGGAACCAACAAACTCAGAATAATCACCAATCTCAGCCTTGTCTTTCAAATCATGAACGCCTTCTTTGAAACTTCCTGGTGGCGAGACTGTCTTGTTAAACATCTTCTCAAAATTTTCATCTTTGGCCAGAAAACTTGTAAAAGATTGTGAGTTAGTAACATTGTTCAAAAGACGTTTTGAATCAATGACTTCAATCTTTAATTCAGAAATTCTTTGATGAGCTTCAGCCAACTCTTTTTCTGTTGCAATGAGCTTCTTTGCCACTTTGTTAGTTTCATACTTTTGCAATCTTAACTCATCTAATCCGGCCACCAATTCCTTCTCGAGTTTATCTTCATTTCTTTTCTGAATATCCAAATTTGCATTTTGCAACTTGTTCACTCTAACCAACTCCCTCTTCTCATCAAGTAACTTTTCCATATCAGTCTGATAAGATTGAATCTTAGTAGCTTGATCACCAGAAAGTTGAGTAAGAGTATCAAGTCTGGACTTTGATTTGTCAAAAAGATTTTGAAAATCTTTTGCAGTATCCTCAGCTTCATCTTTCCATTTCTTCACTTCTTGAACTAATTCATCCTTTTCTGCAGATAATTTTGTAAATTTCTTTTCAAATTCCTGCTCAACACCTTGAAACTGCAACTCTTTTTCAATTAACTCTGTCTGAAAAACTGAAAACTTTTCTTTTTGAGATTCTGACTCTTGGATCATACCTTCCAACTTTTCTCTATCAGAAACCAAATCTTCTTTTTCCTTAACTAAACCTTGAATCATTTTATCTTTTTGAGAACAAAACTCACAGACAGATTCATAACCACTATTTCCATAACTACTAACATCTGAATCAGAATCTGTTATCTCTTCTTCGTCATCACTGTGAACAATCTGAGCAACAAAACAAGACTCATCAGGAAAATCAGCAGCCCAATCATAACCTTCATTCGATGTTTGTTCTTTTGATGCAGAAGAAATAGCAGTCAAAGCAATTTGAGGTGAAGCAGTTTTATCAGCTGTCTGAACCACCTTTTCTTTTGCGGGACACTCACGAGCAAAATGACCATATTTGGAACATATGAAACATTTGATCTGTGACTTATTTAAACCAAGTTTATCTCCTTGAAAAATAGATTTCGTTCCATGTTTCTTAATAAACCTTCTACCTCTTTCAGTTAGCATAGCAAACTGCCACTCCAAATCTAATTTGTTCAACTGATCTTCATCCATATGATCTAAATCCTCTCTATATAGACAAGAGTTACCAATTTGACTAAATATATCGCCAGAAGAAGATGATATGAATCCAGATAACAACGCAACTAAATCTTCAGCTGACTTCCCATTAATCGAACTAGCAGATGATCTATCAGGAGTAGTGAAACTGCACCTCCTTGATGAACTTTCATACTTTCCTGATCCATGATCAGCAATAAATGCTGTTTGAGGTGGATTTGATGTATCATAACCAGATGATTTAGATTTTGCATTGATACTTGCAGAATTTTGTCCATGATATAACTCAGGATTTTGTAATTGAGCAGTGGACTTGTTTGAATTCATCATTTCCATTTCTCGAGCATGAAGCTTTCCAGTCAAATCATGAAATGATAATGTGGAATAATCTTTGTCATGAGTAAGCAACAACACATAATTTTCCCATTTCTCTGGTAATGCTTCCATCAATTTCTCTTTCAATTCTTCCTCGGTCTTTTCAATCTTGACAACTTTCATCTCACTAATTAGATGTGAAAATCTTGAAACAAGAGCAGAAATATTTTCTTTGTCGTATTGTTGAAAATTTTCAAATTCTTTGTTCAACACTTTCCTTCGACTCTTCTTATACTGATCATTACCTTCACATCGAGCAGATAAAGCATCCCATAATTGTTTAGCCTTCTTGCAAGTACTGAATTGATGTAACAACTCAGTATGTAAAGCCATGGTAAGATACCCATAAACTTTTTGTTCAAGTTCATAACTTCTTCGTTCATCCTTATCAAAATCTTGAATCTCTTTATATTCTCCATTGTCAGTTGGACGCACATACAACGTTCGAATCGGAATCCACAAATCAATATCATTTGTACTGATGTATGCAGAAAAACGTTACTTCCAATTTTGATAATCTTCCAATTTTAACAACTTGGGAACTTTCTGACTTGTTCCTATTTCATTATCAAAATTGAGCATAGCTTGTACCGTGCTTTGCATAGCCGCAAACGCTTGAAAATCGGACATTTTTCATCGAAAATAATACTTCAAAAACTTTGAACTCAAAAACGGAGGTCTTCCAAGCGGATTTTGGGGGTCAAAACTAGACGGTACTGGCCGTAGGCGGGTACAAGTCCTAGATCTCGGAAAGACGAACGTTTTGGCTGGTATTAGCTCCCGTAACTCTTTACGGTTCTCAAGTTACGTCAGTTTTAGTGAAGGTTACTATTCTGTCAGCGTACCAAAACAAATCGACGGACCAGTTCCGGACCAAAAACAATCAGGCGGATCAAATTTGTACTAGCGGACCAGATTCCGGATCAGATGAACTAGCGGACCAGAATTATACTAGCGGATCAGATGCTAGATCAGATGAACTAGCGGACCAGAAATCTTCAGCGGATCAAATTTGGTACGGCGGACCAAATTTTGGTACGGCGGACCAAATGATACGCTGTAACTGCCGCGGACCAGGTTGATGAAGATTGCCTGCGCGGATCAACCGGCGGACCAGCTGATCTATCAGCGGACCAGACGCAGAAAACGCAAAAATCGACTGTTTTTCACAAATTTTGACAATTGAAGCTGAAAACTGGATCAATATGATGCGAAAACCCTCCAGGAGCATTCAGAAATCATTTTTATCCTCGGAATCACTCAGAATTGGAAGAAATTGAAGAAAAACTTACCAAACCCAAGCTTTCTCTCTCTAAAACTCCGAAAATTGATCAAAAACACAGCAGTAGAGCAACCAAAAGCTCTGATACCACTTGTAGAAACGAGAAATGATCTTACTACTGCGTGTATCAATCAATCATAGTAACAACGGATGTAAATAAGAGAAATCTTATTGATCACTTGAAGATACAAAGAAGACTCTCTAGTTTCTCTCTCTAGAAACACACACAGAAAGGTGTAGAATGACAGAAGTGTTTCAACTGGTTACCTGCACATTCTAACACGAACCTATTTATACTAAGTGACTAATCACCCAGCGTATCAAACTGATACGCCGGATCACATGGTCCGCCGGACCATGTGGTACGCCCATAACCAAATAGTCACTACAACTATCACTTAGACACGCTCATATAGATACAATACATGAGACATTCATAGCATAGGAATATGCTCTAACACTTCCCCCATCTTTTTTAAACATTCATAACTTTCAAATACAACATTATTTTTTAAAAAAAAAATACATCATAAAAACGAGCGTTTTTTATCTTTAAACGCGTATAGTGTTGCTATATAAAAAAATCACTCCTTTCGATTTTTGACACAATGTTCAGATCATTGTGTCATTTGTGTCAAAATGTTCAGATCATTGTGTCAAAAGTATATATAGTGTTGCTATATATAAAATGAAAAAAAATTACCCTTTTCGGTTTTTGACACCATATGACACAAAGAGCTGAACATTTTGACACAATATATGACACAATGATCCGAATATTTTGACACAATGACACAACGACACAACGACACAATGACACAATGATCTGAACATTATGATACAATCGAAAGAGTAAAAAAAATTATTTTTTTATATAGCAACACTATACGGGTTTTAAAGATAAAAAGCGTTTGTTTTTATGGTGTAGTTTTTTTTTTTAAATAATGTCGTATCTAAAAGTTATGAATGTTTAAAAATGGGGGAATTTGATAAAAAGTCAAAAATACTCTTCCATCTTTTATTTTCTTTAGTTTTTCTCTCTAATTTACCTAGGAAAATTTTAAGCCATAGATTTTCATTTAATTGAAGATCTAATGGCTATGATTCCTTCATATCCTTCTTATCCAAACTAAACTTCTCATAATAACTTCACCCTATATATATATATATATATATATATATATATATACATATATATATATATATATATATATGGTTAGTTTCAAATGAGAACTTTTTTCTTTGAGAACTTTTGAGAACCATTCTGAGCCACTAATTTTCAGGGGAGAAGCATTCAAATTCATTAGGGGGGGAGGGGGATTTCCTTATATATAACTTGTGACTCAGAATGGTTCTCAAAAGTTCTCAAATCCAATTAGTTCTCAAATGATCCTCTCCCTATATATATATATATATATATATAGGGAAGGGTTCCGTGTAGACCCCTTAAATTTTGTAGACCCCGTAGACCCCTATAAAACTCAATAAAAATAAAACTCAGTGTTGTAAATTTGGTTTTTTTTATTACGATAAGCTTTTAAGAACCAAAAAAATATATAAATTAAAAAAAAACAAAAAATATTAAAAATCGAACATTTTAAGACAATGAGTTTTAAAATAATGAGTTTTAAACGCAACACTAAGTTTTATTGAGTTTATTGAGTTTTAAACTCATTGATTTTTAAAACTCATTGTCTTAAAATGTTCACTTTTTAATGTTTTTTGTTTTTCTTTTTTTTTAATTGTCTTTTTTTGTTCTTAAAAGCTTATCGCAAATAAAAAAAAACTAAATTAACAAAACTGAGTTTTATTTTTAGTGAGTTTTAATGAGTTTTATTGAGTTTTATAAGGGGTCTACGGGGTCTACAAAAAATAAGGGGTCTACACGGATCTTTTACCTATATATATATATATATATATATATATATATATATATATATATATATATATATATATATATATAGGGAAAGGATCATGCGAAAACGCATATATTTTGCGAAAACGCGAAAACCATCTTAAAACAACATAACTTTTTCATACATTAATATATTTTTAAAAAATTTTCACCAAAAGTCTTATAATTATGTTATCTTTAATTCTATAAAAACAAAAAATAAAAAGTTAACGTTTTTTTATTTTTTATTTTTTTCTGTGATACACATGTGTACCACCAAAAAAACTCATACTTTAGTATAAGTTAATATTTGTTTTCTCTAAGACGCACCATATGTGTTATATTTCTGTCATTTTTTTGTGTTTTTTTTAATGATACACATGTGTACCACACCAAAAAAAACCCTCATATATGTGGTATACATTACTAGTTTCAAAAGGAAATTGCACCATAAGTCTTATAGTTATGTTATCTTTATATCTAATGAAAAAAATAACACTTTATAACTTTTTTAATTTATATTTGCACATGTGCACTATGTTTCATTATCATTAGTACCATAAATATTTTAGTGTTTTTAATATGTTTTTAACATAAGGAGTGTTTTTACACATGATAATTCGTTTTCGTGCAGTAGTAATGATGATGATACACATGTGTATCACACGGAAAAAAAAAACCGTTAATTTTTTTTAATATTTGTTTCCAGAATTGAATATAACGTGATTCTAAGACATTTGGCGCCAATTTTATGAAAAAACATTAACGTATGAAGAAGTTATGTGGGTTTTAATATTGGTTTTCGCTTTTTCGCAATATAAAGGGTTTTCGCAGGATCCTTATATATATATATAGGGGAAGGATCCTGCGAAAACCCTTTATATTGCGAAAACGCGAAAACCAATATTAAAACCTACATAACTTCTTCATACGTTAATGTTTTTTCATAAAGTTGGCGTCAAATGTCGTAGAATTAGATTATCTTCAATTCTGGAAACAAATATTTAAAAAAATTAACGGTTTTTTTCCGTGTGATACACATGTATATCACATGTGATACACATGTGTATCATCATCATTACTACTGCACAAAAACGAATTATCATGTGTAAAAACACTCCTTATGTTAAAAAAATATTAAAAGCACTAAAACATTTATGGTACTAATGATAATGAAACATAGTGCACATGTGCAACATATAATTAAAAAAAAATCTTAAGTGTTATTTTTTTCATTAGATATAAAGATAACATAACTATAAGATTTATGGTGCAAATTCCTTTTTAAAACTAGTAATGTATACCACATATATGAGGGTTTTTTTTTGTGTGGTACACATGTGTATCATTAAAAAAAACATAAAAAAATGACAGAAATATAACACATATGGTGCGTCTTAGAGAAAACAAATATTAACTCATACTAAAGTATGATAGTGATGTTACTAGTTGTAACACTAGTGCTACATCGTACGTCTTAGAAAACGACAATAAAAACGTCGAGACTATAATGGAATTAAAGATAAAAATGTGACGAGTTTAACGGTTCAATTTTTATAAAAATTCGACAAAGTATAAAAAAGTTATAGGCTTTTTAAAATGAAGGGTGTGTTTTATGTGGGTGTGTTAATTGACATAATTGCCATTTATAAATAAAAAAAAAAGACACATGGCATGATCTGGTTCAATCTGGCTTTTTTCCACCACTAGATGTGGTTATTTGGTTAATCCTCTAAGGAAGGGTTAATAATTGTTTCCTTCCATATATATATATATATATATATATATATATATATATATATATATATATATATATAGGGAGATGATCATTTGAGAACTAATTGGTTGAGAGAACTTTTGAGAACCATTTTAAGCCACTAGTTATATTTACATATACCTCCCTCCCATTAATTGTAGTGGCCCCCAACTGAAATTAGTGGTGGAGATTTAGTTCTCAAAAGTTCTAAAAACAAAAAGTTCTCATTTGAACCTAACCATATATATATATATATATATATATATATATATATATATATATATATATATAGGGTAAGGATCATGTAAAAACCACATCTTTTTGCGAAAACCTAAAAACTAATACTAAAACCTTCATAACTTCTTCATACGATCATATTTTCTAAAAAAAAAATTGCACCAAAAACCTTAGAATTATGAGTTCTTTAATTCTGGAAAAAAATTTAAAAAAAACTTTAACGCCTCGTCGCTTTTTTATTAGTGCACATGTGCACTAATAATAAAACTCATACATATAGTATGCGTTAATGTTTTTTTTTTTAGAAAAGTCGCATCAAATACGTTATAATTTTGTTAGTTTTTCGTGGTTTTTTATTAGTGCACATGTGCACTAATAATAAAGCACTTTATACGTGTCGTATACATTAATATTTTAAAAGAGAAATTGCACCATAAATCTTATAATTGTGTTATCTTTAACTCTGAAAATATATTTAACGTTTTAAATTTTTTTAAATTTTATGCTACACATGTGCACTATAACTAATAGTTATAGTGCATATGTAGAATTATCATTAGTTCTATGAATATTTTAGTTTTTTTAAATGTTTTTAACCTAAACAATATGTTTTCGCATGACAATTCTCATTTGTGTAGTACTAATGAAAATGGTGCACATGTGCACTAATAATACACATGTGCACTATTTTTTTTTCGAAATATCAATTTCTTTTCCAGAATCAAATACAATAGAATTTTAAGATTTTTGGTGCAAGTCTCATAGAAAAATATTAACGTATGTAAAAGTTATGAAGGTTTTAGTGTTAGTTTTTAGGTTTTCGCAAAAAAAAAATAGTTTTCACAGGATCCTTACCCTATATATATATATATATATATATATATATATATATATATATATATATATATATATAGGGTTAGGTTCAAATGAGAACTTTTTATTCTGAAAACTTTTGAGAACTAAATCTCAACCACTAATTTCAGGTGGGGACCACTACAATTCATGGGGGGGTTTCCATATATATAAACTAGTGGCTGAGATTAGTCCCTTTTAGTTCTCAAACCTAATTGGTTTTCAAATGATCATTTCCCTATATATATATATATATATATATATATATATATATATATATATAGGGCATGGATAATTTGGAAACCCACTTGAGCCTTGAAAACCTTGAAAACCCTTCAGGAGCCATTGATCAAGATCAATGGATGGATGAGATTCAATCTTCATTTTTCTATTTTCTTTTTGATTAATTTTAATACAAAAAAAGGTACAAAAGGGCAACATGGTAATCTTACACACGTTTCTCTCTCCTACTTTTTCAACTTTCAAAGACACCAATGATTACATTTCTCCTACTTTTTAAATTTTCCCCTCTTACTTTTCAATTTCTCTCTCTTACTTTTCAATTACAAGATCAGGAGGTTTTACATATGTAGAAACTGTATTATTACTATTAATTACAAGATCTGAACGTTTTACATATGTAAAAATTGTTTTATTACTATTAAACATTTTGCTAACAACATTTTACATATGTAAAATCATCTGGAAAAAAATGTAACAAAAAAAAAACAAATTAATTTTATTTATTTATAAGAAAAACCATTACAATCATCATTAAACAGAACAATATGTTTCATTCAAAATGATTAAAAACTATATAACAAGCTAACAAAAAAGAAATATAAAAGCTAATTATTCTTGAGTTCTTGATAATCATGTTTATCTTTGACACAAAATCTCGTAATCTACGAAGAAAACAAGTTCATCAGTTTATATACGTACAAATCACAACATGTTACATATGTAAAATTAAATATATAACGAGACGTAAAATAAAAATAAAAAATATATATTTACATATGTAGCACAAGTTTACATATGTAAAATCGAATAGATGTAAATAAGTTCACTAGTTTTTACATATGTAACATTAGTTTTTACATATGTAAAATTAGTTACTACATATGTAAACAACAGTTCTTATATGTTACGTAAGTACAATTACATACGTAAAATTAGTTTTTACGTATGTAAACATTAGTTATTACATATGAAATATCACTTATTACATATGTAATTTTTTTTACATATGTAACATTAGTTATTACATATACAAAATAATATATTACATATGTAAATCATATACTTGAACCAGTTTTTGACCTATAAAGCCCAAATACCAAAGTTGTATAAATATATAAAAAAGCATATGTATAGTAATATAATAATTAACATTTAAAAGGATAATTTGATGATAAAATGATGACTTTTATAAACTAGATGGCAATAGTTACATATGTATATTGCGGAGTAAGTTTTCTTTTACTAACAGATATAACCTAACAATTATTTAATTATCCATTCAACCACCCACAAAAATTACTATACATAAATCATTTTAAGTGTTCTACTTTTTTCATGGTGGAATCAAAATCCAACTTAGGCCAAACCTTTAAAAAATCACTGTATTAAAAAAATAGAACTAAAAAACTCTTAAAAAGTCATATGGAAGAATTAGAATGATTAAATTCTGGTTATTATATATGTAGCACAAGTCTCAATTTATTTATTTATTTTTTTAGAACAGCCAAGCACAAGTCTCAAATTTATGGTTCATCAACAGAATTTGGTCCATCGCATGCATCTTAAATGTAGATATTTTTATAATAAATAAGTCACAAGTCTCAAGTTATGGTTCCTGTTCCTACAAATTACCAGGTAGATAACTAAAAGAAAAAATAGGTAAATAAAATAAATAAACCTAATAATACTAAACCTGTGTAGCACCACATCGAGAATTCAATAAAGATTAAAATTGGGTCAAAATTACCAACCAGCAAGCAGCTAAAAGAGTAACGAAAAAATGGCACCAGGAAATTGAAATTGAGGATCTGCGATGTTTACGACGGCGGTCGGTTGCCCAGAACCCGAAAATCCGGTGACTGGAAAACTGCGGCGACTGAAAAACTCCGGCGACTGAAAAAGTTTAACGCGCGGTGAGCTCAGAACCAGAAAATCCGGCGACTGGAAAACTCTGGCGCGTGGCGGTGAAGGCAGTTTACTCTTCTATTTTCTAGATCCATCATCGTTCGAACACAGATCTAGAAATGGTGCTGGTTTTCTTCGATAATCTGAAGAGCCGGATGCGTCAAAAGATAACGATGGTGGTGACAAGACGCCGGAGAGTCAGACGACGTCATAATGGAGGAATCGAAGGATGATGACTCAGATCTAGAAATGGTGTTGGGTTTCTTCGATCTGAATAGCCGGATGCGATAGGTGGTGGCGGTGGTGAAGGACGGATAAGGGAGATGAATGTGGAGGCGAGCGACATGTTGATGAGGGGTGTTTGCCGGATTTCTTCCGGGTTATGGATTTGGGAGATGGACTGAGAATTTAGAAAGTGAATTTTGAATTTTGAAATTTTGGATGGAAGCTAGAACATATACTTTGAAAAGTTCTGACAATAATAAAAAATATTAAATATTGGAGATGGTTAAATTACTTTTCTGCCCTTGATTTGCTAGAAGACAAAATGGTTAAAATTGGTGATGTGGAAGCATTAGGAACCCTTGGATGATGAGTATCCAGGGTTTTCACAAGTGGATGAGGTTTTCACCACATACTATGCTACTTTGGCATATCTTCCATAATAATACATAATTTCATCCCATGACCTAAAGATGGTGCCAATCACTAGTTTTATATCATCAGCAACATGAGGGTAATAAATCTTGGATCCGTTGGGAGATATGAAACAAGAAAATGCTTCAGTTTGTTCAAACAGGACAACATTACTAGATGAAAAACCCTCATTCTTAATATTGTCTTGAATATTAGGATCGCTATTGAAAGCTTCTGAATAAAACATATGTAAGTAAATATAAAACTGTTGAGGGGGGGGGGGGGGGGGGGGGATTAAGAACAAAGAAAGGTTAAAAAGAAAAAAACTCTTAACATACCTTCATAAGATTGTCCATTGTTGATATTAAAATCATTGGATGATTCCGTACGATTCAAATTGTCTTCCAAATTATAAGGAAACTGATGTTGAGGAGATGACATTAAATTCGGAGGTTGCATTTTTCGGACTTTTAAGGTTTCTTGAAGTGCATTAATGGAGTTAATGTGTGTTCTTAATATGAAGAAGAAGAAGAAGAACTAAAGGATAAGTGTAAATGAAAATGAAGAAAAGAAAAAGATAGGAATGGGGTTATCTAGGAGGAAAAGGTGATAGGATGGGGCATTGGAAACACAAAATTCATAATTGATGGGAGAAAGAGTAAAATACTATCTTACCCTTTTGCATAAGACAAAATAGAGTGAGGTGGATAAGCTCACAACCCTTGGATGGGTTTTCAAAGATTTCACAACTCAAGTGGGTTTTCACTCTATACTTTCCCTATATATATATATATATATATATATATATATATATATATATATATGGGAAGGATTATGCGTAAACACATTTATATTGCTAAAACGCGTAAACACATATTAAAACCTCTATAACTTCTTAATACGTTAACATTTTTTTTAAAAAAAATTGCACCAAAAGTCTTAGAATTATGTTATCTTTAATTCTGGAATTTTTTTTTAAAAAAATTTAACGTTTCGGTTTTTTTCGTGTGATGCACATGTGCAGCAAAAAAAAAACCCATACTTTTAGCATAAGTTAATATATTTTTGTCACACCCCACTCCGCCACCCCCTGCCAGGTGCGGGGGAGGGTGTGGGACCGGCTGTCCGTATCGGTTCGCGAGGCACTAACTAAAATATAAACACACAAACATACATAACGGACATCCAATCCACACAGTAAAACTCTAGGCCGACTCTGAATGAGGATGCACTAAGCACCTCTTAGCCGAATAAATAGAATCGATAGTCACCGGATATGACCTGGGACTGAATAAACAAGAGATACAATACATCAAAGGAAACATAGTCATAATAGGTATTCAGTTACAAACATTATTCTTTTATTATACAGGGCCCAAGTTCATAGTAACAACAACCATCAGAAATTCCAAGATCAGATTAGGTCCACACCTACACTTGCTGTCACACCCCCAATTAACCATTAACGGAGTTCATACCGTTAAGGGGTGCGAGCAAACCAGGACCACGACCATTAGTTACAAATACTAAACGAATCAGAGTAAGTCCAAATATATATCATAAAATAAAGTCTCAAAATACGCAGCGGAAAATATTGTCTTAGCACTAACCACGTGCTTTACAAGATCATTGTTTTAAATTCCCAATTTAGTTTAAACAGAAGTAAAATGTCTTAATGCGCCATGCCAACCCGCTCCGGATACTCCTCAGCGATCAGCAAAAGTTTAAACCACGCAAGTGTCAACCTAACGGTTGGTGAGTTCACAGTGGGCTTGTCACGCAGTGGCCCGGTCACATAATCATATTGTGTCAACATATACTTATGTAATATTTATTTGTGAAAAGCAATGCTCAGTGATAATACACCGGTCCATAATCATAGTAGCGTGATTTAGTAAAAGTATTGTCCGTAACATGCGTTATCGGGTATGTACTAATTTTGTAAGAATTAAAGTGCTCAACCGATATCGCGGGTAGCTAATCCGTTGTTCCATGCACTAAGGAAGTTTGTACGAAAGCTGACTAATAAGTATTGTAGTGGCATCGCCATCATCTATTTTGTTTTGCGGACATACGTCATCGCGGCTTTGCCTCCCCCGTGTCCTCTCGGGATCACGGTCAGATAGGCTGATATTGTACCTCCGTGCACCTCCAGTGTCACGAGGCGGAGTTTGTCAAACTCCAGTAGATCTACCCAACATCCACTCGCTTTACAATTATTGGCACAATTAAGTTGAGGACTTTTTCAGTTAAAAGGCAATCCTTAGAGATCATGTGATATCATGTGGTTTAGACTTTAACCTACACTAGCCATATTAAAATGGTTTACCGGATTCTCATGAATCTCAAAATGTTTTCAGTTTCGTTTCCAGAAATAGTTTGTTTAAGTTCCACAAGTGTTTCCCATAGAACACTTCAAGTTTATCAAAGAGGTGCGTGGCACTCATAAGGTTTCAAGTTCATCAAGAGGTGCATAGCACTCATAAGGTTGTCAGCATTGTTTTTATTAAGTTATTCAGTGTGTCCCAAACGGGCTCACAGTAAACGGGTTAGTGACACTCACCTTTGGTTGCACTGCTACACTTGCTAAATAATCCAAGTATTGTTTGCTTAACGAAGACCTAAGAACACGTTTAGATCTTAAGTATTAGTTTTGTGTCTAATCTTTAACTTACATCACTATGGCCCATAACATAGCACGTTGGAACTATGACACGACATACCGACACACGACACCGATGGTTGATCATAAACGAGGGTTCACATAATTCAGAAATCAAAGCATGTTTTATTATTGCATAATCATGTAAGTCATGGCATAACATTCAAATAAGTTGCACAAGTTTGGGTTTTGGGTCTGGCATAGTTTCGCTACTCAGTTTCGCTACACAGTTTCGCTATATGCACGGGTAGCACTTTCGCTAGGGAATACCCGATGACACAGTTTCGCTAGCTAGTTTCGCTCGAAACTGATGACACAGTTTCGCTAGCATAGCTTCGCTCGAAACTGGTTTGAACTTTCGTTCAGGAGTCTTTGGTTGTTTCGCTCGGTAGTTTCGTTCGAGTAAGTCTACTTAGTTTCGCAGGCGACACTATAGTTTCGCTGTATAGTGTCGCTGGAAGGATATTCAAATAGTTTCGCTATATAGTTTCGCCCAGCGAACAGACAGTTTCGCTGATCGCAGAAAACTCGTAAATCAGCCTAAAAATCAATCTAACAGCTTCCATACTTCATGTAATTCATTATCTAGCATGCATAAACATTTACCAACATTAAACAAGCAATTCTAACACCCTAAACATGAGTTTTCACCATCAAATCACCAAGAACACATTTTAAGCACAAAATGACCTAACTAGCATAAATCTTCATTATGGCATGATTTTACACGTAAAGTTGCAGACTTTATGTTAGATCTAACATTCCTAAGCATCATACTAGAAGATCAGACCATTCTATGAGGGTTTAAGCATGCTTTTAAGAAAACACATAGAAAAGGCATAAAAATGGTTTTGGAGACTCACGGTTTGATCTAGGATCCGAATGGGTGATGTCTCGAGGCTGAGATCACGGCGGCTCGTGGTGTTTCTCGGCTGACCAGAATTCAGGAGAGTGTGTGTGTGTTTTTGAGAAATGATGTAAGTAAAATGAGAAGATTAGGGTTTTATAAAATATATAGGTCAGGAGCTAGTTTCGCTGGCCAAGCGAAACTGACTCTGAATACGTGTAAATCGAAACTTTGGCTACCGATACCGAGCGAATCTACAGTTTCGCTCGGTAGTTTTGCTGGCAACCAAAAGGGGCCAGTTTACATTCTAAGCAAGATAAGCACAATCCATGAATTTGTCATGCTATTAATAATACTAAATCATGCGTTTACATCAAGTTGCACATAATAGCAATAAATAAATAAATAAATGAACACATATGGACGGGTTTGGTGATCAACCAAAGGTCGTGGACTATTCGGCCTAGTTAAGCATTAGTTACTAAGTTAACACTTATAACGTAACTAACGAAGATTGTCTAACGGAAGTTAACCTTGAAATTCTCGGATGTCACATCATCCCCTTGTAAATGGAATTTTCGTCCCGAAAATTATTCTTGCGTCGTAGCGTTCGCAGCCTCAGCTGTCGTTGTTGCTGTAGTTGCTGGGGAAAGAAAGCAAAAGTTTTAGGGTCGCCACACTTGCTTACCTGCATCATAAGTTAATCACAGAGTCAACAACATGTGTTGTTGGTGAGTCGTATCTACTATCATCACATTAATGATTTTCAAACACATATAGGTTATGAAATTTATCATGCCGCACCCAAGGTCAACACTCAGATACTCTACGGGCACGTTGCGCATAGCCGTACACCCTCTATGAGTAGTTTTAGGTTCAACATATAAGTACATATTCCCCCTAGTAACTTAATGCTAGAGGATCCGGATGAATATGGATCGTTCAACTATAACAGCCACTATAATCCCTTATATGTCTAGTGGTCTCAACCTTAATGACCAAAAAGTATATAATGACCCACACAGGGCATTCCAACTAACAGTGTTTGACAAGATAATTCATAAAAGATATAACAGATACATCAAATAGAAATGTGATCTCAAATAGTTAACTAATGAAAGAAGTCAGGGGATTCACAGTAATGAAGTCAGAAACAGTGTGCTAGACGGAAAGCCGAGATTCAACTAGAAAATCCTATCTTCGGTTTCTAGCAACCTATCAGATTTATCATGTATGTGCGTGTCATATACAAGGCTAAAGTGTCACATAACAATCTTAGGTTCAAAGTATCATGAATTACAGTCACTAGACCAACCGGTTAAGTTTTTGGTTCACCTAAAAAAATTGACCAAATATTATGTCATTTTCCTTCAGAGGCGTACCGCCTAAGAGTTAAGAATTCTGGGCGGTACGTGTAAAATGGTAGTCTGATTTCCTGATTTCAGATTCGGGCGTACCGCCCCGATAATTCTAATTTACAGCGGTACGCGGTAATCTGATAATCTGATTACTATTCTTAGTTTTCAGGGCGTACCGCTCTGCATGCACCCAACTTAGGCGGTACACCCTAATCTGGCCCGACTATTTTGTCTTTTAATGCCATTGTTACATATTGTCGTTTTTGGCCAGAATTATTTAGGGAATCAATAGTATACCATATTGGGGTTGTTCAGCAGTTTGTTTGTGGTCTATAGTCCTAATCAAAACATAACTCCAACTTCCCGAGCTTTCCATTTATGATAAATTTCATTGTTTCGACCCCCGTTTCACACAAGTATAATTAGGGACAGATTCCTTGTCACACCCCCAATTTCCACCTAACGGAGTTTAACCGCGTGGGGGTATGATCCAGACCAGGATCCCAGACTTCAGTTACAAACAAACCACAACAGAGTTATAATAAGTAATAAAGAGCATTAATTACAGACCCAAAATGAATTAACGGTTAAGCGGAAGCATAAAACGAGTTACAGTTATGGTTCACAAAATGATTAGTTTAACTGATTGGAAGTATAGATTTCAATCCAAAAGTAATGTTTAGTACTGCCAACGCCCGTGCCATCCATGATCCTCCAAGCTAACCTGAAAAGCATTCAACAATCAAGTGTCAGCCAAGGCTGGTGAGTTCACTAAAGCGGTCTACCCGTCACAGGTAGTCCTAAAGTTTATGATCAAAGACAGGTAAAACACAATCAATATCATAAGACCTGTAAATTTCCATATCGTAGGTAGCTAGCCTAATTTATGCACATTTGAATTGTTCGCAACCGAAGCTGACAATGTATAGGGGTTACCTATGGATTTGCCTTCCCGTGTCTTGAAAGACCACGGAGGGTAGGCTAACATTGGTCCCAGTCCGACCTCCAGTCGGGTTGGTGCATCCCGTGCACCGCTGGGCGGGGGTGTCAATCCCCAGTAGTACTACTCAACATTACCTAGCTATTCAATATTAACGGTCCGAAAGTAAGGACTTTTGTAGTTTAAAATCAACTCAATGTCACATATGATATTTGGTCGGAAAATTTACTTAGTAAGAAGTACCTTACCGTTGCGCGTTATCGTCCCTGAATGGATATAACAAGTTATAGTAATGAACTCACCTTAGGGGGCACTGGTACACAGCAAAAGATTCAACAAGTCGGTCACACACAACCTGTCTGGGTAAATATGGCCTAAACGGGTTAGGAGGTGTCGCGAGGACGAAAATAGCAATCTTAGCACCTAAACATGTTTCATGTAGTCACACAAGTCATATAATGCATACACAAGTTTCAGATTGAGAGAATTTCAAAGAATTGCCATTTTGGTCAAAGTTGACTCAGAAAGTCAACTTCAACACTCAAACTAGTGGCATAGTCAAAATCTATATACTTAGGAGTTAGGATCTCAACTTTTGCAGGCTTAAACTACATGTTAAACATGACTTGTTGCAAAAAGAATCAATCAAAAACATCGAATAACGAAGAAGTTATGCACATTGTAAGTTGACCCATTTGGCACATAGTTAACTAGTTCATGAAAATTTGAAATCGGCATAACTCACTCAATTTTTGGGTTTTAAACCTCAAATGCTCCAGATCCTATATTTAATATGTGTACATCAATTTCAAATAGCAAACACCCCAACATAATAAGGTTTACATGTCCGACCCGTTAGAAAAGTCTACTTTTTAAAATTCCAAACAACTTTGAGTGCCTGTTTTGCAGCAGCAGTTTGGGTGATCAAACGAAGGTTTTAGAAGGCGTATAAATAGCCGTTTTAAAGCTAAGAAATCCTAGTTTATCACCCAACAAGAATCAATCATGTTCGATCAAAAATGAGCAAGTTATGGCTATTGAAAGTTGACCAAAAATCAGTTTTGTTGCAGAAGGTCAAAGTAGGCAAATTGAATTTGATTAATCCATAATTTGATCAAAGCTTGGAGTTTGTTTACCAAAACCTCCAGATCTTAGTTTTAATATATAAACATCAATTTCAAGTTGCAAACGCACCATTAAAACAAGGTTTACATGCCCAACCAATTTGCAAAGTCCACTTTTCACAGAAAATGACAGCTTTGAGTACCCGACTTGCAGCTGTGTTTTGACTGACCAAACGGGGGTTTTAGAAAGTGTGCGAGTAGCCGTTGTAAAGCTAAGACATAATACTTTACTAGGGAAAAAGAATCAATCAGTTTGGATCAAAATTGAGAAAGTTATGGCAGCTGCAAGTTGACCAAAAATTCTGGTCAAAGCTGTTAGAAAAATCATGTTTACCAAATTCTCAAAATTCCATTCTTATGCTACCACATGACTACAAATCACACACTAACACAATTATAAGCATATTAGCATATGAAATCTGGTCCTAACATGGTTCCACAAAAATCACACAAGAAACATGGCAATTTCATAACACTTCACTAGCATAATCAAGCAATTTGCACCCAATTCATACCCAACCATTCCTTACACTTCAAGAACACATAATCATAAGTTTACAATGCTAAATTTCCAGATTTGAACCCATTTCAAATCTGACCCGAAACTGAAAGTCAACATAACCCCTTCAAAACTTTGAATCACAAGCATAAACTACCCCATTTAACACATAAACATGAATTAACACGCATGCAACATCAAATTTCAAAATTTGAGGAATTAGGGCTTACTAGATAGGGGTAGAAATCGCGGATTTGAGGAGGGGGAAGGAAGAGGATGACCACTTGAGCCTTGAAGAAGCTTGAGAACCTCAAAATGTTCCTCCTAGATGCTTGATTTTCGAAAATTTTAGAGAGGATGTGTGTGTGTGTATGTGAAATCACGAAGAAGGAGGGAGGAGGAAGCTGATGTCGTGAATGGGGAAGGAAAGAGGGATTGGGGCAGATTTTGTTTAAAGGTTATTTACACATTAAGCCCCTCAAGCTTCCTTTTTAACACAATGGCCTAAAACTCCATTTTTAAGTGGGTTTTCACTAGAATTTTTAAAACAAGATTCTAAAAAATATTCCTAAACGTTTTTAACCCATTTAACATGCTAAATTTAGTCGGGTTACAATAAAGTTGACATTTACACAAAATATTTAAATTTCGCGCGAAGTCCCGGTTTGACCCAGAAACGTGAAATTTTCAAATAACACGTCATAACACGAAACGAAAACACGAAACAAGTTATTTACATCACTTAGCACACAAACATATATAACATATAGTAGATCACATAACGGGTCTCGGTTTTGCTAACGGAACTAACGACACTAACGGGGAAAGTTAACGGGGTTAACTCGGGAAGTGACGGTTGTCACATTCCTTATGGTTAGGTGACCCAATTTCTCATTAATCACACTGACCAAAACTGATCTTATACCATCATAACTTATAAAGTTTCTATTTATGGAAAAATCAACATGCATGCATAAAGGGTTGTACCTTGTGAAGGAATTCTTGTATAACCGAACTCTTCTGATTTCCTTGCTCTCTTAAGTCTCCAATCCAACTTTCAAGAGCAGATTTATGGTTGCATATATGATCCATAATCATTTTGTGAGAGTGTGATCACAAATATCCATAAATAACTTTCTTAAACAAAAAATCAAGATACCTTTATCTTGATTTTCCTTGAATTCAGCTTCTACCCTCTTTAGCAACCACCAAAATGAACCAACATTACTGATTTGATGAGAGTTCAAGCAATGTGTGAGAGTTACATCAAGTTAATATAGCCTTGATATGTAAATGGTGTTTAAGAAGCTTACCATTGATGATCTATCCCTCCACAAGACTCCTAAGGCTGAAAAGTGGTGGCAACAGAGCTCTGGGACAATGATGAAGAGGTTTTGGCCGGATATGCAGAGTATCACAAGTGTTCATGGCTATATAGCCCAAAAACCTAGTTTTTATCGACTGGAGATTTGAAGCGTACCGCCTGGGATTTCCTAATCCTAGGCGTACCGCCTCAAATTGTTTTCCAGGAATTTTTTAATATTTTCCTTTTGAAAATTCCAGCTCGGATTAGGGTTTAGACATAAGGGTTACATTCTCTCCCCCTTAAAGGAATTCCGTCTCGGAATTCGTTAGGCGCTAATTGAATAATTGGGGGTATCTTCTCCTCATGTCTACTTCAGATTCCCACGTATATTCGGGACCGCGTCTAGCATCCCACTTGGCTTTCACCATTGGAATCCTTTTCTTGCGTAACTTCTTTGTGATCCGTTCCACTATTTCAATGGGCTGTTCTGTGAAATTCAACTTTTTATCAATTTTGATTTCTTTTAACGGAACCGCGAGAGCTTCATCTACCATACATTTCCGTAAATTCGATACATGAAATACGTCATGAACTCCACTAAGCTCCTCAGGTAATTCTAACTGATAAGCCACTTCTCCAACTCTTGATATTTATTATCTTGAAAGGTCCGATATATCGTGGGCTCAATTTTCCTCTTTTGCCTAATCGAATTGTACCTTTCTAGGGTGATATTTTCAACATCACCATGTCTCCTTCTGCAAACTCAAGCGGTCTCTGACGTCGATCTGCGTAACTCTTTTGTCGGTCCTGAGCGGTTTTAAGCCTTTTACGGATCTCCCTAATCTTCTCAGTAGTTTCCATGATCAGCTTAGGTCCTGTAAGTTGACCTTCTCCTACTTCAGACCAACACACCGGTGTTCGACATTTTCTGCCATATAAGGCTTCAAATGGTACCATTTGAATACTGGTATGGTAGCTGTTATTATATGAAAACTCGACTAGTGGAAGATGATCATCCCAGCTACCGCCAAATTATATAACACAAGATCTTAGCATATCCTCTAGTGTTTGAATCGTTCTCTCACTCTGTCTGTCAGTTTGGGGATGATAAGTTGTGCTAAACTTTAGCTTGGTCCCCATTGCTTCTTGAAAACTTCGCCAAAAGGGAGAGGTGAATCTGCTATCTCTATCAGAGATTATGGACCTTGGCACTCCATGCTTTGATATGATCTCGTTTACAAACAGCTTTAACAGTTGCTTTCCATTATAAGTTTCAGCCATTGGTAAGAAGTGAGCAGATTTTGTCAAACGGTCCACGACTACCCAAATGGCATCGTTTCCGCTTCTAGTCTTTGGAAGCTTTGTCACGAAATCCATAGTAATTTCTTCCCACTTCCATTCGGGGCTTCTGATGCTCAGCCTTTACTTGCAAGCAAGTTGGACATTTTTCTATATAGGCGGAAATTGCCTTTTTCATTCCCGGCCACCAATAATTAGCCCTCAAATTCTGATACATTTTGTCACCTCCTGGATGAAGCATATATTTAGACTTGTAAGCTTCTCGAAGAATTACATCACGTAAACCTCCTTTCTTTAGGCATCCATATACGTCTGCCTAGTCTGAGGATGCCATCTGCTTACTTTGTTAATTGCCTTACTATAGTCATCATCTCATCTCGTTCGACATTTGAGTCAGCCATCTGTTTCTTTTGTGCTTCAATGATTTCTCCAATTAAATTCACGTTTACGTCTAATCTCAGGGCTCGAACTCGTAGTGGTTTAATTCTTTCCTTTCTGCTTAGCGCGTCTGCCACCACATTGGCTTTACCTGGGTGGTATTTAATCTCGCAATCATAATCACTCAGCACCTCCATCCAACGTCTTTGTCGCATATTTAACTCTTTTTACTGAATAAATGCTGTAAACTTTTGTGATCGGAGAATATCACAAGTTTTGTTCCATACAAGTAGTGTCTCCAAATTTTAAGAGCAAAGACAATTGCTCCTAATTCCAAGTCGTGAGTGGTGTAGTTCTTTTCATGCTTTTTGAGTTGTCTGGACGCGTATGCGATTACCTTATCTTTCTGCGTCAAGACACATCCGAGTCCATTGATAGAGGCATCACAATAAACGACAAAGTTTTCAGTACCCTCTGGTAATGAAAGTATAGGAGCGGAGCTTAGTTTCTGTTTAAGTAGCTCAAAAGGATTGGTATGCTTAGGTTTCCAGTCAAACTTCACATTTTTCTGGGTAAGGGAAGTCAGAGGTGTGGCTATTTTTGAGAAATCCTGAATAAACCTTCGATAATAACCAGCTAGTCCGAAGAAGCGTCAGATTTCGGTAGGACTCTTTGGTTGCTCCCATTTAGCAATAGCTTCCACTTTTGTTGGGTCTACTTGAATTCCGGCTTCACTAACGATGTGACCCAGAAATTGTACCTCTCTTAGCCAAAAATCACACTTAGAAAACTTTGCATAAAGTTTCTCGGATCGCAATAACTCTAATATCTTTCTCAAATGTTCACCATGTTCTTTTTGGGTGCGAGAGTAAATCAAAATGTCATTGATAAACACAATTACATACTTGTCGAGGTATGGTTTGCACACCCGATTCATTAGATCCATGAATATTGCTGGCGCATTAGTTAATCCAAAAGGCATAACTGTAAATTCATAATGGCCATATCTTGTTCTGAACGCCGTTCTCGGGACATCTTCTTCTCGGACTCTGACTTGATGGTATCCTGATCTCAAATCGATCTTGGAAAAATAACTAGCCCCTTGCAATTGATCAAATAAGTCATCGATTCTAGGCAAAGGGTATTTATTCTTGATGGTTACATGATTGAGGTCACGATAATCGATGCACATTCGCATCGTGCCATCCTTCTTTTTCACAAAAAGTACCGGCGCTCCCCAAGGTGAAGAGCTGGGCCTAATAAAACCTTTATCGAGAAGTTCTTGAAGTTGGTTCTTTAGTTCTTGCATTTCTGAAGGGGCGAGTCGGTATGGTGCTTTAGCTATCGGAAATGTTCCAGGTGCAAGCTCGATTTGAAATTCCACTTGTCGTTTCGGGGGTAATCCGGGTAGTTCATCAGGAAACACATCCGGATATTCTGAGACTATAGGTACCTCTTCCAGTTTCCTTTCTCGAGGTACCTCGACCAAATTTGTTAGATATGCTTGATCTCCTTTGCGAATACACTTTCCCGCTTTCAATCTGGAGATCATCCTCATTCGTTTTGTAACAAAAATGTGTGATTTCCATATGTTTTTGGTTGCAAGACTGTTTTGTAATTTTATGATGTGATCGTCTGATTCCATGCATGTGTTTGCTTTTAGAGTTTCGTAAATCTCTATGCGTTATTTATTTTAAGTTTGTTCCTGAGATATTACATTATTTTTCCTTTTTGTAACAAATTCGTGAGATTTTTGTATACTGGTTGTAAGATTGTTTGATTTGTGATCATGTGGGTTTTATAGTCTTCCGATTCTCTATGTGGGTTTTTGTATACTAGTTGTAACAAATATGTTGTGTTTTTAATGCAGTTTTCTGACATTGTGATGATAAATTCGGAATGATATTTGTCCTTTTTGTAACAAATTTGATTATTGGCTGAAACATTTCTCTATGCGTTATTTTAGGATTGTTCCTCGAGAATTATAACATTAATTTTTCTTTTGTAACAAATTCATGTGATTTTTGTACACTGGTTGTAAGATTGATTTGTGATCATGTGAGTTTTATAGTCTTCTGACTCTTTATGTAAGCATAAGTTGTGTTTTTAATGCGGTTTTTGTAACAAATTTGTGTGATTTTTATCTCTATATAATTTGTGATCGTGTGATGCGATCGTCTGATTCAAATTTTCATCTTGTGATGATAAATTGCAAATGATATGTTTTTAATGCATTCTTCCGACTCTCTATGTAAGCATGAGATATGTTTTTAATACAGCTTTCGAGCATTGTGATTTGTCTTTTTCTCGTAAGATATAGTAGTGCTTGAACACTTGTTTATGACCCGATCTTTATTTGATAAATTAATTGCAAATGGTATAAGTTGTTTTGTAGTTTGGCGACTCAAAGTACATGTGGTTTTTTTAGAATTATAACATTATTTTTTCTTTTTGTAACAATTTGTGTGATTTTTGTACATAATAAGAAGTTGTTTTCCGGTTGATTTATCGTGTACTTTTTAGATATTCATGTGGGTTTTTTTATAGTTTTATGATTTTGAACGTTGTGATTTATTTTCTGATTTATTGAAGTATTCATTTAGGTTTTATCTTTTTCTCATAAGATATACTAACTAGCTTTCACACTTGTTTGTACCATATCTTTATTTGATAAATTGCGAGTGATATTTGTTTGGTTTTGTAGTTTGTGACTAAAAGTACATATGATTGTGTGACTCAAATTTTCAAATATTTTAGTCTTTGTGAATTATTACTTTATTATTTTTCCATTTTGTTGCAATCTGATTGTAAGATTGTGATCGTGTGAAGTAGTGTGATTTTTATCTATGTCTTTTTTTGTCTCAGAAAAATTTGAATAACAAGTGACCGCAAGTCCCACTACCTATGAACTCAAGGAAGCCAATGCATGACTAGGTATGTTAATTTTGATATTCATTTAGTCAAAGGTAATCTTTGTGGGTAAGTTTTATTATATATTTTGTGTTTGAACTTTGCGTAATTACATTAAAACAGATGACTAGGTAAGTTCATTTTCATATTTGGTCCGAGCTTCTATCTCTGCGGGTAAGTTTCATTACATATTTTGTGTTTGAACCTTGTGTAATTGCAATAAAAAAAAAGAATAACAAGTGACCACAAGCCCCACTACATATGAACTCAAGGAAGCTAAAGCATGACCGGGTTGTATTTTCTCTGCATGTAAGTTCTGTTATATATATAAATGCATTAAATAATGATTAATAAATAGTTAAGTCCAATTTGATATTCTTTCTTTTATCTTCATATAACGAACGATTAATAGGTAAGTCCATTTTGATTGATATTCTTTCTTTTATCTTCTCATATAAAATATATTTTTATTTGTTTTGGGACTTTATATATATATATATATATATATATATATATATATATATATATATATATATGATATATAATCTAAATTTTTCTCTTTTCGTTTATCTTCATATTGACTCTTTATAGTTAAAGAGAGAACCACCGCGATTGTTAGAGGTATGATATATTTGATGATTGAACTTGTGCCTTTGAGATTTTATTGCATGTTATTGAACTCTGGGCTGCTCCGCATGTGTTTTTTTTGTTGTGTTTTGTGATTAAATCTGTGTTTTTATTTGTTTTGTGTCTGAGAAAAAGTTTTATTAATGTGATTGTGTATTAGAGTTTTATCCCCATTCTTGATACTAAGATGACTCTAAATGTGATTTGTCTTTGATGTTATGTTATTATGTCTTTTGATCTTTTATTATTAGTTGAAAGACTTTTGGCTATTAAATTTTACCCAATGTGTTTATATTTACTTGTGAAGTATTGATTTTCACTTTACAAGAAACTATATGACTTTTTTATTTGTGTTCAACTTGTATTAAGATTGCTTGTAGTCTTTGGAATGATTTTTTTGTATGCTTTGAATGTCTCTATCTATTTAAAGTTTGTTGTACCTCTAAATGGTGTTTATTTCAATAAAATTAACGTGTCTGAAAGAAAGTTAAAAAGAAAATAGTTTGAACATTTGAAAAAATCAATGTTATTTATTTGAATCTTAAAAGTTGCCTTTGTTTTTTCATGGTTTGCTTGTACCTCAACTTTTTAGCTCTTTATTTTTGTACCTCCTTGTTTGTTATGTTCATGATTTGTTGTGTGATGCAAAATTTCAAATTTTAAACCGCTAGTTTAGAATTCAATTCAACAGGGTGTATTTTTTTCAGATTGTTCTTGACAGTTATTGTGTGATTTTTATCTGTAATAAGAAGTTTTTGTGTGATTTTTATTGCGTGATTTGTGATCGTCTGATTCAAATTTTCATATATTCATGTGGTTTTCGTAAGACTGTTCTACGATTTGTGATTGTGTGATGTGATCGTCTGATTCAAATTTTCAAATATTCATGTGGGTTTTTGAAGATTGTGTAATGGCCTGATTCAATATTCTTGTGAGTTATTAGAGCAAGTGTTTGTTTTCCTCTCTGAAATAGATGTTATTAAAGCACATTTGTATGTAATCATATGTTTTTTGGCTGAAATATTGTTATCTGATTTGTGATTATGTGATTCAAATTTAGAGTTTTGTGAATCTTATGCGTTTATTTTTAGATTTTCCCGAGAATTATGCATGTGATTTTTGTATACTGGTTGTTTGATTTGTGATTATGGGTTTTATAGTCTTCTGACTCTATATGTCTTTAATACAGTTTTTTGAATGTTGTGATAAATTGCGAATGATATTTGTTCCTTTTTGTTAAAAATTGGTGTGATTTTTATCTGTTTTTTGGTTGCAAGACTGTTTTGTAATCGTGTGATGTGATCGTCTGATTCAAATTTTCAAATATTCAAATAAACATGTGGGTTTTTAAGATTGTGTGATGTGATCATCTGATTCCATGCGTGTGTTTGCCTTTAGAAATTGGTTAATCTCTATGCGTTATTTATTTTAAGATTGTTCCTGAGATATTACAATATTTTTCCTTTATGTAACAAGTTCGTGCGATTTTTGTATACTGGTTGTAAGATTGTTTGATTTGTGATTATGTGGGTTTTTATAGTCTTCCGACTCTCTATGTGGGTTTTTCTATACTAGTTGTAATGAATATGTTGTGTTTTTAATGCAATTTTCGGACGTTGTGATGATAAATTGCGAATGATATTTGTCCTTTCTGTAACAAATTTTATTATTGGCTGAAACTATGATTTGTGAATCTCTATGGGTTATTTTAAGATTGCTCCTGAGAATTGTTACATTATTTTTCTTTTTTGTAACAAATTCGTTTGATTTTTGTATACTGGTTGTAAGATTGATTTGTGAACATGTGGGTTTTATATTCTTCTGACTCTCTATGTAAGCACGAGTTGTGTTTTTAATGCGGTGTTTATAACAAATTTGTGTGATTTTTTATCTCTATACGATTTATGATCGTGTGATGCGATCGTCTGATACAAAATTTCAAGTTGTGATGATAAATTGCGAATGATATGTTTTTTAATGCAGTTTTCGAGCATTGTGATTTGTCTTTTGTGGTTTGTCTTTTTCTTGTAAGATATAGTAGTGCTTGAACACTTGTTTGTGACCCGATCTTTATTTGATAAATTAATTACAAAATGGTATAAGTTGTTTTGTAGTTTGGTGACTCAAAGTACATGTATTTTTTTTTTAGAATTATGACATTATTTTTTCTTTTTGTAACAATTTGTGTGATTTTTGTACATAATAAGAAGTTGTTTTCTGGTTGGTTTATCGTGTACTTTTAGATATTCATGTGGGTTTTACAGTTTTCTTACTTTGAGCGTTGTGATTTATTTTCTGATTTATTGAAGTATTCATGTGGGTTTTATATTTTTCCCACAAGATATACTAAGTAGCTTTCACACTTGTTTGTACCCTATCTTTATTTGAAAAATTCCGAGTGATCTTTGTTTGGTTTTGTAGTTTGGTGACTAAAAGTACATATGATTGTGTGACTCAAATTTTCAAATATTTTAGCCTTTCAGACTATGTAAGCATGAGAGTCTTTGTGAATTATTACATTATTATTTTACTTTTTTGTTGCAATCCGGTTGTAAGATTGTGATCGTGTGAAGTAGTGTGATTTTTTATCTATGACGTTTTGTGTCTGAGAAAAAATTGAATAATAGGTGACTGCAAGCCCCCTACCTATGAACTCAAGGAAGCTTATGCATGACTAGGTATGTTAATTTTTATATTCATTTAGTCCAAGGAAATCTTTGTGGGTAAGTTTTATTATATATATTTGTGTTTGAACTTTGTATAATTGCATTAAAAACAGGTGACTAGGTAAGTTCATTTGGATATTCGGTCCAAGCTTCTATCTTTGCGGGTAAGTTTCATTATATATTTTGTGTTTGAACCATGTGTTATTGCAATAAGAAAAGGAATAACAGGTGACCACAAGCTCCACTACATATGAACTCAAGGAAGCCAAAACATGACCGGGTAAGTTCATTTTGATACTCATTCGATCCAAGCCTCTATCTATGCAAATAAGTTTTGTTGTATATTTTGTGTTTGAACCTTGTATAATTGCAAAAATAATGAATAACAGGTCACCGCAAGCCCCACTACATATGAACAATGAACTCAAGGAAGCCACAACATGACTGTGTTGTATCTTCTCTGCAGGTAAGTTCTGTTATAAATTATAAATGCATAAATAATGATTAACAGTTAAGTCCATTTTGATATTCTTTCTTTTATCTTTATATAATGATTAATAGGTAAGTCCATTTTGATTGATATTCTTTCTTTTATCTTCTAATATAAAATATATTTTTATTTGTTTTGAGATTTTGTATGTATATATATGATATATAATCTAAATTTTACTCGTTTCTTTTATCTTCATATTAACTCTTTATAGTTAAGAGAGAACCACCGTGATTGTTAGAGGTATGATATATTTGATGATTGAACTTGTGCTTTTGAGATTTTAGTGCATGTTATTGAACTCTGGGCTGCTCTGCATGTGTTTTTTGTTGTGTTTTGTGATTAAATCTGTGTTTTTATTTGTTTTGTGTCTGAGAAAATGTTTAATTAATGTGATTGTGTATTAGAGTTTTATCCCCATTCTTGATAGTTAGATAACTCTAAATGTGATTTGTCTTTGATGTTCTGTTATTATGTCTTTTGATCTTTTATTATTAGTTGAAAGACTTCTGGCTGTTAAATTTCACCCAATGGGTTTATATTTACTTGTGAAGTATTGATTTTCACTTAAAAAAACTATATGACTTTTTTATTTGTGTTAAACTTGTATTAAGATTGCCCGTAGTCTTTGGAATGATTTTTTCAGTATGCTTTGAATGTCTATATCTATTTAAAGTTTGTTGTACCTATAAATGTTATTTCTTTCAATTAAATTAACGTGTCTGAAAGAAAGTTGAAAAGAAAACAGTTTGAACATTTGAAAAAATCAATGTTATTTATTTGAATCTTAGAAGTTGTCTTTGGTTTTTCATGGTTTGCTTGTACCTCAACTTTGTAGCTCTTTATTTTTGTACCTCTATGTCTATTATGTTCATGATTGTTGTGTGATTCAACCGCTAGTTTAAAATTTAACGGCACCTGTATTTGTTCAAGATTGTTCTTGAGAATTATTGTGTGACTTTTATCTGTAATAAGAGTTATTGTGTGATTTGTGATTGTCTGATTCAAATTGTCATATATTCATGTGGGTTTTGTAAGACTATTCTACGATTTGTGATCTTTTGATGTGATCGTCTGATTCAAATTTTCAAATATTCATGTGGGTTTTTTAAGATTGTGTGAAGCGATCGCCTGAAACAGATGTTCTTTCTGATTACAAAACTGTTTGATTTTGTATGTAACCATATGCTTTTTTGGCTGAAAGATTGTTATCCGATTTGTAATTATGTGATTCAAAATTTTAGAGTTTTGTGAATCTCTATGCGCTATTTTAAGATTTTCCAAAGAATTATGCGTTTGATTTTTGTATACTGGTTGTACGGTTGTTTGATTTGTGATCATGTGGGTTTTGTAGTCTTCTGACTCTCTATGTAAGCATGAACTGTGTTTTCAATGCAGTTTTCGAACGTCGTGATAAATTGTGAATGATACTTGTTCCTTTTGTACAAATTTGTGTGATATTCATCTGTTTTTTGGTTGCAAGACTGTTTTGTAATCGTGTGATGTGATCGTCTGATTCAAATATTCAAATATTCATCTGGGTTTTTTAAGATTGTGTGATGTGATCGTCTGATTCCATGCGTTTGTTTGCCTTTAGAGTTTTGTGAATCTCTATGCGTTGTTTATTTTAAGATTGTTCTTGAGATATTACATTATTTTTCCTTTTTCTAACAAATTCGTGCGATTTTTGTATACTGGTTGTAAAATTGTTTGATTTGTACATGGGGTTTATAGTCTTCCAACTCTCTATGTGGGTTTTGTATACTAGTTGTAACGAACATGTTTTTATTGCAGTTTTCGGACGTTGTGATGTTAAATTGCGAATGAAATTTGTCATTTCTGTAACAAATTTTATTATTGGCTGAAACATTGATTTGTGAATCTCTATGAGTTATTTAAGATTGTTCCTGAGAATATTACATTATTTTTCCTTTTTGTTACAAACTCGTGTGATTATTGTATACTGACTGTAAGATTGATTTGTGATCATGTGGGTTTTATAGTCTTCTGACTCTCTATGTAAGCACGAGTTGTGTTTTAATGCGGTTTTTGTAACAAATTTGTGTGATTTTTATCTCTATATGATTTGTGATCGTGTGATGTTGTGATCGTGTGATGCGATCGTCTGATTCAAAATTTCAAGTTGTGATGATAAATTGTGAATGATATGTTTTTAATGCAGTTTTCGAGCATTGTGAATTGTGATTTTGTGGTTTGTCTTTTTCTCGTGAGATATAGTAGTGCTTGAACATATTTTTATGACCCGATCTTTATTTGATAAATTAATTGCAAATGGTATAAGGTGTTTTGTAGTTTGGTAACATTATTTTTTCTTTTTGTTACAATTTGTGTGATTTTGTGGTTTGTCTTTTGTGGTTTGTCTTTTTCTCGTAAGATATAGTAGTGCTTGAACACTTGTTTGTGACCCGATCTTTATTTGATAAATTAATTACAAATGGTATAAGTTGTTTTGTAGTTTGGTGACTCAAAGTACATGTGGTTTTTTAGAATTATAAAATTATTTTTTCTTTTTGTAACAATTTGTGTGATTTTGTGGTTTGTCTTTTTCTCGTAAGATATAGTAGTGCTTGGACACTTGTTTGTGACCCGATCTTTATTTGATAAATTAATTGCAAATGGTATAAGTTGTTTTGTAGTTTGGTGACTCAAAGTACATGTGGTTTTTTTAGAATTATAACATTATTTTTCCTTTTTGTAACAATTTGTGTGATTTTTGCACATAATCCGAAGTTGTTTTCTGGTTGATTTATCGTGTACTTTTTAGATATTCATGTGGGTTTTATAGATTTCTAACTTTGAACGTTGTGATTTATTTTATGATTTATTCAAGTATTCATGTGGGTTTTATATTTTTCTCATAAGATATACTAAGTAGCTTTCACACTTGTTTGTACCCTATCTTTATTTGATAAATTGCGAGTGATCTTTGTTTGGTTATGTAGTTTGGTGACTAAAAGTACATATGATTGTGTGACTCATATTTTCAAATATTTTAGCCTTCTGATTATGTAAGCATGAGAGTCTTTGTGAATTATTACATTATTATTTTTCTTTTTTGTTGCAATCTGGTTGTAAGATTGTGATCGTGTGAAGTAGTGTGATTTTTATTTGTCTTTTTGTGTCTGAAAAAAAATTGAATTACATGTGGCCGCAATCTCCACTACCTATGAACTCAAGGAAGCCAATGCATGACTATGTATGTTAATTTTGATATTCATTTAGTCCCAGGGTAATCTTTGTGGGTAAGTTTTATTATATATTTTGTGTTTGAACTTTGTGTAATTGCATTAAAAACAGGTGACTAGGTAAGTTAATTTTGATATTCGGTCCAAGCTTCTATCTCTGCGGGTAAGTTTCATTATATATTTTGTGTTTGAACCTTGTGTAATTGCAATAAAAAAGGGAATAACAGGTGACCACAAGCCCCGCTACATATGAACTCAAGGAAGTCAAAACATGACCGGGTAAGTTCTTTGATACTCAATCGATCCAAGCCTCTATCTCTGCAGACAAGTTTTGTTGTATATTTTTGTTTTAACCTTGTATATCTGCAAAAATAATGAATAACAGGTCATCGCAAGCCCCACTACCTATGAACAATGAACTCAAGGAAGCCAAAGCATGACCGGGTTGTATCTCGAGAAGTAAAATCTGTTATATATTATAAATGCATGAAATAATGATTAATAAATAGTTAAGTCCAATTTGATATTCTTTCTTTTATCTTCATATAACGATTAATAGGTAAGTCCATTTTGATTGATATTCTTTCTTTTATCTTCTCATATAAAATATATTTTTATTTGTTTTGGGATTTTGTATATATATATATATATATATATATATATATATATGATATATAATCTAAATTTTACTCGTTTCTTTTATCTTCATATTGACTCTTTACAGTTAAGAGAGAACCATCGCGATTGTTGGAGGTATCATTATATTTGATGATTGAACTTGTGCCTTTGAGATTTTAGTGCATGTTATTGAACTCTTGGCTGCTCTGCATGTGTTTTTTTTTTGTGTTTTGTGATTAAATTTGTGTTTTTATTTGTTTTGTGTCTTAGAAAAAGTTTAATTAATGTGATTGTGTGTTAGAGTTTTATCCCCATTCTTGATAGTTAGATGACTCTAAATGTGATTTGTCTTGGTATTCTGTTATTATGTCTTTGATCTTTTATTATTAGTTGAAAGACTTTTGGTTGATAAATTTCACCCAATGGGTTTATATTTACTTGTGAAGTATTGATTTTCACTTAAAAAAACTATATGACTTTTTTATCTATGTTAAACTTGTATTATGATTTCTTGTAGTCTTTGGAATGATGTTTTCTGTATGCTTTGCATTCTATATCTATTTAAAGTTTGTTGTACCTCTAAATGGTGTTTCTTTCAATAAAATTAACGTGTCTGAAAGAAAGTTAAAAAGAAAATAGTTTGAACATTTGAAAAAAAATCAATGTTATTTATTTGAATCTTAGAAGTTGCTTTTGTTTTTTCATGGTTTGCTTGTACCTCAACTTTGTAGCTCTTTATTTTTGTACCTCTCTGTCTGTTATGTTCATGATTGTTGTGTTATTCAAAATTTCAAATTTTAAACCGCTAGTTTAAAATTCAACGGCGCCTATATTTGTTCATGATTGTTCTTGAGAGTTATTGTGTGAGATTTATCTGTAATAAGAAGTTATTGTGTGATTTTTGTTGTGTGATTTGTGATCTGATTTAAATTTTCATATATTCATGTGGGTTTTGTAAGGCTGTTTTACGAGTTGTGATCGTGTGATGTGATCGTCTCATTGTTGTAAAACGCGGAACTAGGCGGCGCCTAGGCGGTAATCGGAACTTTACCGAGGAATTTTGGGCTAGGCGGACCATTAGTCGGTTTGGAGGAAAATCGGAAAAAGACGTACCTAGTCAGTGGCTAGGCGGCGGCTAGGCGGCGTAAAATTTCAGCCGGATTTGTATTCCGGTGGCCGGTGACGCCATTTTCGCCGGAAGTCGGGAAGAAGAACCACTGGAGTAGACAAGGAAGAAGGAAAGGAGGCGGGTTCTGTGTTTAGGATTTTTAGGGTTTTATTTAGTTTAGATATTTTAATATTTAGTCCCTCAATCTTTTACTACTTTACAATTCATCCTTAAACTTATTAACTTTTATATTAAAACTATAAAACTACTTAGGATATTTTAACATTTACCCCCCTCTATATTTACTAGTACACATTTGGTTCTTATATTAATAAATTTATATGAAAAAAGTATAAAAATAACATTATATGTATATATATTTTTTAAAATCATATATAAAATTACAAACCGATTAATCCCGATTAAACCGATTAATCCCGATTAAATGCTAGGCGGTACTCAACCGCCTAGCGCTTTCTACAACATTGGATCGTCTGATTCAAATTTTCAAATATTCATGTGGGTTTTTTAAAATTGTGTGATGTGGTTTGCCTGATTCAGTGTTCTTGAGAGTTATTAAAGCACATTTATATGTAATCATATGTTTTTGGCTGAAAGATTATTATTCGATTTGTGACTATGTGATTCAAATTTTTGAAGTTTCGTGAATCTCTATGCGTTATTTTCAGATTTTCCCGAGAATTATGCGTGTGATTTTTGTATACTGGTTAGTTGTAAGGTTTTTTCTTATTTGTGATCATGTGGGTTTTGTAGTCTTTTGACACTCTATGTTTTTAATGCATGTTTTTCGAACGTTGTGATAAATTGCGAATGATATTTGTTCCTTTTTGGTATCTAACAAGATGGTGACCCGCCCGCGCTTCGCGGCGGGCCACCAATTTTCCAAAACGCCGTGGCCAAAGTCGAAAACTCTAAAAGTGATTTAAAAGTTGACCACTTACGCTTAAGTCTGAAAAAATACCACATGTACATGACACGCGGCCAAACACCCATTTTTTAAAACGCTGTGAGCAAAGTCAAAAACTCTAAAAGTGGTCTGAAAGTTGACAACCGCGTGTTGCGGCGGGTCACCTTTTAACGACCCTTCGCGGCGGGCCACCCATTTTCCGAAACGCCATGATCAAAGTCGAAAACTCTAAAAGTGAATTAAATGTTAACCACGTGTCGTAAAAACATTGGCCTAACACGTAGCCACGTATCGTCAAACGTGACCTAACACATGACCACGTGTCGCAAAAGCATTGACCTACATATGACACGCGGACACGTGTCAGGCCACGTAACCAATCTATTATTTAATGAACATGACACGTGTCATGTTATTATTGGTGGAACATGACACGTGTCATGTTCCTATTGGTTTACCATATGAATAGTGGATTTTCTCTCTTGACCACTCATTTCTTTTTGTATATATATATAATTTGTGTGATTTCTATCTTTTTTTTGTTGCAAGACTGTTTTGTAATCGTGTGATGTGATCGTCCGATTCAAATTTTCAAATTGTAACACCCCGATATTTCCGTCTAGGTAATTACGTATCTTAAAATATAGTAAGAATATGTCCTAACATGATTCATGACATACAATAATGAATATTGCAAAGTTAAAGGGGTAGAAAGTGTAAACTATGTATGTATATATATATATATATATATATATATATATATATAAAACCTTCATAACTTTTTCATACGATCATATTTAACGTCTCTTTTTGCGAAAACCTAAAAACTAATACTTTTTGCGAAAACCTAAAAACTAATACTAAAACCTTCATAACTTTTTCATACGATCATATTTTTTAAAAAAAACTGCACCAAAAACCTTAGAATTATGAGTTCTTTAATTCTGGAAAAAATTTTAAAAAAACTTTAACGTCTCGTCGTTTTTTTATTAGTGCACATGTGCACTAATAATAAAACTCATACATATAGTATGCGTTAATGTTTTTTTTAGAAAAATCGCATCAAATACGTTATAATTTTGTTAGTTTTTCGTGTTTTTTATTAGTGCACATGTGCACTAATAAAAAAGCACTTTATATGTGTCGTATACATTAATATTTTAAAAGAGAAATTGCACCATAAATCTTATAATTGTGTTATATTTAACTCTGAAAATAAATTAAACGTTTTAATTTTTTTTAAATTTTATGCTACACATGTGCACTATAACTAATAGTTATAGTGCATATGTAGAATTATCATTAGTTCTATGAATATTTTAGTTTTTTAAATGTTTTTAACCTAATCAATATGTTTTCGCATGACAATTCTCATTTGTGTAGTACTAATGAAAATGGTGCACATGTGCACTAATAATACACATGTGCACTAATTTTTGTTTTTTTCAAAATATCAATTTCTTTTCCAGAATCAAAGACAATAGAATTTTAAGATTTTTGGTGCAAATTTCATAGAAAAATATTAACGTATGTAAGAGTTATGAAAGTTTTAGTGTTAGTTTTTAGGTTTTCGCAAAAAAAAAGGAGTTTTCGCAGGATCCTTACCCTATATATATATATATATATATATATATATATAGGGAGAGGATCATTTGAGAACCAATTGGGTTTGAGAACTAAAAAGAACTAATTTGAGCCACGAGTTTATTTACATGTATCCCCCTCCCATGAATTGTAGTGGTCCCCCCTGAAATGTGTGGTTGAGATTTAGTTCTCAAAAGTTCTCAAAACAAAGAATTCTCATTTCGCATATATATATATATATATATATATATATATATATATAGGGTGAGGTTCATTGTAGACACTTTCGCATGTGAAATAGCTCTTTTTCACATGTGAAAGTTTCTAATTAATGAGAAAAAAGAAAAAATAAATTTAATCACAACCATTAGATCAAGAGATCTAATGGTGAAAAAAGGTGTCTACCTGTCTACACTTATGGGGGTGTCTACAATAATTAACTTTTCACTATATAGTGAAAAGTTAATTGTAGACACTCCCATAAATGTAGACAGGTAAACACCTTTTTTCAGCCTTAGATCTCTTGATCTAATGGTTATGATTAATTTCTTTTTTCTTTTTTTCTTTCCTTTTTCTCATTGTTCAGAAAATTTCACATGTGAAAACACATGTGAAATAAAGTAATTTCACATGTGAAATAGGGTGTCTACAATGAACCTCACCCTATATATATATATTTATATATATATATATATATACTAGTAATGTACCCGCGCGTTGCGGCGGCGGCAGTACATCAGCATTATTCGTTATTTGTTCGCTCGTTATGGTCACACAACAGTTTGGGAATTCATTTGGGAAACAACGAATGCAATACTTGATTTTTGTTCGTTTATCCATACCCTCGAGATATATCTTCGAATGTACGTATATTGGTTTTCTCATTTGTATCATCGATTTAGCTTATCTACCCTTGTAGAATTCAAACAAATAATAACAAACAGCCGAATTTAAATAGATATTGGTCACAAACATAGTAATTTAAAACCAAAAGAGTTTTAAGATAGAAGTCATCAATATAGTTTTAAAATATCAGTAATAACATAGTAGTTTTTAGTTTAAAAGTCGGGTGTCAATTAACCTCCATTGTGAGGAGGTCAATTTGTGTCGTACGCGCTGCAAATTTCGATGACTTCATCACCAAAGTTTGCCCACCACTCTTCATCAGACATTGAAGCAGGTGTCAACTCAATTTCCTCTAACGGAGATGTCACCTCGATCTCCCCTAACGGAGGTGTCACCTCAATTTCCTCTAACAGAGGAGCCACTGAAAAAAAAAACATTAAGGTTTTACATTGGTTTTATAAAAAATGAATGTTATATAGTATAGTAGGTAGATAAAAACAAACTACAATTTTAAATGTTAGATTGATACTTGGAATATTGTTGATCTCGTCCATGTTTAGCGACATTCTAATGAAGGGAAGGAAAAAAAATATCAGTATTACAATTTTGTAATGAATAAATATTAACTTAAGACACATAATAATCTAGTAATTTATTAACTTACACATGTAGTTCAAAACATTTTTGGATAGAAGTGCCTCGTTGTATGCAACGTCGACTAAATATTTTTGGACGTGCAACATAAAAAACAAGTAAGTTCATTAATCCTGTAAGACTTCTCGATAAACAACATTTGAGGTGTATACCCCATCTCGTCTAAAATCTTTGGCCATATGCACTAATATCTCTGTATTTTCCCGTGATATCCCTCTTGACAATGCCACGTATAGTTGGCCATGAGAAAAAACAAAATCCGGTAGATAAACACCAACGTGCGAAATTGTTTGACCTTGTGCTTTATTGATTGTCATGGCAAAGCTAAGTCGAATGGGAAACTGTTTTCTTTTCAATTTGAACGGGAACATGTCTTCTTCAGAAAGAGACAAAGGGATTTTTGGCAAAAACACTCGTTTTCCAATATGTTGGCCAACGGCTATTTCGGCATCAATAACATTGCTCTGGAAATCTTTGCATATCAATCTTGTGCCATTACATAGACCATGTGATGGATCTATATTCCGCAACAATATAATGGGGCATCCAACTTTTAGCCGAAGTTTATGAGGCGGCAAACCACTCACAGTTAGGGAGTTTAAGAACTCGATAGGATATAAGTTGTTGCGATCGTCTTCTACCTCGTCAAAACTGTAATAAATGTTTTCCTCCCCTTCAAAAATTTCAACCTTCTGATCATTAGTCTCATCAACACTCTCATTCTTAGTGGATAATATTGCTCTTGAGATTATATAATCCGAAGAATGCATATTTTCTTGAAGTGATGGAAAGATGGCATCAATCAATTCTTTTATAGAGTTTTCTCGGATGGCCGATGGAATTGTCATGTCATCAGGAATACAGATAAAGCTTCCTTCGATCGATTCTTCGGTTCCATCACCCATTCTTAAAAGAAAATCAGAAAACCACGGATCATTAAGCGCTCTCATGTTGATGCTCAACCGCATTACTCTAGTCAAAGACCAAAGTGGCGACATTCGTAGGCTGGCGTCTACAATCTACGCTCGAGTGTCGCGTTTAATGACCGGAAACACCTGTCTGAAATCGCCTCCCATAACCATTATTTTTCCACCTAATGAGAGTCTAACGCCTATAATGTCTTGCAATGTTCTATCTACCGCCTCTATCGCCTGTCGTTTTGCCATTGATGCTTCATCCCAAATTATTATTTTTGATGACCTAATTACTTCAGCCGCTCCACTTTGTTTATTGATGTTGCACATCGAATTATTTTCAAGATTAATAGGGATCTTGAATCTCGAGTGCAATGTTCTCCCACCTGGCATATTATTAGTTGCGGCACCTGATGAAGCTGTTGCGAGAGCAATTAAACCACGTGAACGAACTTTAGCAAGCAAAGCTCTGTACAAATATGTTTTCCCTGTTCCACCCGGACCATCTATAAAGAATACACCAGGTAAATCATTATTGACACGCGTCATGATCTCATCATACACGAATTTTTGATCTGCATTAAGTGAATCTTTGGCACATAAATGTTCAGGTTCCACGGCTATCCCATACTCCTCTTGTATCTCACGATGACCTCGAGACTGTATGTTAACATCTCCTGTGATGTTAGGAAGATCGAAATCATTCAGATTTTTACCCATAGATTGTAGAAATACATTAATTTCAGTAAGAACCATATTCCGAACTCGTTCTTCACTTTGACAATGTAATCTATGATCTTCAGCTAGTGAATCAAAGTGGTCATTCCATAACTTACGAACATCTCCAGGTTCGCAAAACATCATTATGGTCGCGAATAATCTTCTAAGAGCAACGGGAAATTGAAATATGGAGGCTTCCGCGAGACATTGTGATAGACTTTCATCATTCTCTATTAAACCAATATCAAAAGCTGCTTTTCGGAATGTTGTGTGCTCTACACCATTAATTGTGCGAAGGTCTTAAAAAGAAGTAGGCCCTTTGACATTTGACAACAATAGGCGTAAGTAATACCTTTCTCCTTCAGCTGGATTAGCTGAAACCATGCGACCTCTTTGTGGTTTTTGTAAACGTGGATTCCAACGACGCGAGCTTGTATTCCACGTGAAGTGTTTTGGAAAATCTTTGTACAAATATTGTCTGGCCGTTTCATCCATTTTATTTGTATCAAAAAAGGCAGTTAACATTGTTCTCTTATCTCTTTCCCTATCAACAATTTCAGACATTACCTCACCGTCTCTAAATCTAACCATCTGATTATTAGAGAGATGAAGTTGTAATGCCAACATAGCAGGATAGATTTGAGAAAGACCGAAGGAAAAAATACGCCACATGGCCTCCGGGGGAGATACGTAGCGTGCATCTTGAAATCTCTTTATCTCATTAATAACAACGTCTTGCGCATCTGGGTCTATTTGAATAACCTGTTTATCATGTCCTTTGTAAACATACTTGAATAAATATTTCACAGATTTTATACTTGAGCAAACCTCAACATTGATGTGGCAGTTGAACATCATCAATAGCCTTGGGTTGTACGGGACAACCCATCTGTTATCAAGAGTTTTTCCTCGTACGGACACTTCTATCCCAGTGTTTCTCCTTCAGTATAATGGATATGCGTCAACTCCTTGTGTTGTCTGTTCATTAAATTGTCTAGGATAGCGAAAACGATAAATTGAAGGATCACCCTGCATACAAGGACTGTTTGTTCGTAAATGTCCACAAGGACCATGAATCATGTGCTTGACAACAACCTCATGCATTTTGGGATGTGTATGTATGTTACGGATTTCAGCACATACAACCTTATCATAATGGTCTGGATTACTGATTTTGTATTCGGAGTACATGATAAGAAGAAAATGTGCATGCGGCAAACCGCGCTTTTGAAACTCTATGACATAAACGTATGACTTAACTTTTCCGAGGATATGTTTTTTGAATAGTTGTTCCTTAAGATCCTCTAATTTAGCACGAAACACTCTTGAAACAAGCTCTGGACGATCTTGTGCGGTTTGACCAACTTTAAATTATCAGTTATCTCATGCCACCCAGGATTACATGTCATTGTAAGAAATAAATCAGGCTTGCCGTCATCTCGAACTATAGTCATCGCATCTAGAAATCGGCGATGCATGTCGCGAGGCCCTCCGATGAAAGATGCAGGCAACTCAATTCTCCTCCCGACCCTGTTTGGATTAACCTCACCAACATTGATGCAATCCACAATACCCTGGTACAAATCTGCCCTGATCTTAGCTTGGTTTAGTTCATGAAATTGTAAACGTGACGTCTCAATCTTTATGTAAACATCTACTACAAACTGTTGTAGCAATCTACCACCAAACAGAAGCACATTCTCAGTAGATCGAATTTGGAACTTGTAACAGTAGTACTCTCGTATAGCCACGGTTGTTCGACTATGTCGCGTGTTAGCCTCTGAATAGAGAAATTGTAAACGTGACGTCTCAATCTTTATGTAAACATCTACTACAAACTGTTGTAGCAATCTACCACCAAACAGAAGCACATTCTCAGTAGATCGAATTTGGAACTTGTAACAGTAGTACTCTCGCATAGCCACGGTTGTTCGACTATGTCGCGTGTTAGCCTCTGAATAATGACAATGTTTAGAAAAGAAATTAGTTAATAACAATACACATTAGTGTATTATCATATGATCTTTATAACCAAAAAGGGTAAACTGTTGGTATCTTCCATTTCTTCATCGTTGTCATCTTGATTGTTGTGAACTTCTTAATTGATGCTTCTTGACGTGGTATGTTAGGATGCCAACCCAGCTCGCCATTAGGGAAAAATAAAGGATATGACAATGGATCGTAACAACCAAAATAAGGTTTAATAGTATATTCAGACCTACCGTACACAACAATACTTCTTTTGTACGAAGTGATATTGTCATTACCTTCAACCCAGATACCAGTTACCTCAGATGTTGTTGGTCGGTTATACACCCTTTGATCAAGTTCCACTGAAGCATTCAAAGTGACTCTATAGTTGTCTAGAGGTCCTAGTTCCCCAAGACTTCGAAATGTGTTAACATATGGGTTTGTAGAAAGAATATGTGTCAACATCTCAGTAATACTTCGATCAAGATTTGGCCATTGGAGTTTATGATCTAACTCAGTATCAGGATCATAAAAGTACAACTGTAAATACCTCGGAGTACCGTCCCTCGAAACTAATTGGTCGATTTTGTGATATATTCCTTTATGAGCGCGAAAAGTATATACACCATCTCTGCTATTGGTCATTGTCCCATCCAATGTCACGCCCATTGAGACGAAAGCAAAATTGGTGTTATAAGCACGTATATGATGCCTAAATATTTTTCCAATTTCATCTTGGGACGTGAAAATCTGGTACAGTTCGTTTGGAATTTCCAAATTTGCTAACCTTGTTTTCCCACTCATACAACAAAAGGTAGGAAATTCAAAAGTAAATAGTTTTGCTCCACAATGAGGACAAGGACTCCGATTGTTTAAAACACGGTTGTCTCTAGGTATACCATCGTAAACAAAGTTGTATGGATCCTCTTCTACGTTCTCATCTGGAACACCTAAAAAATTCGTTATATGTTTGTCAACAGAAGTTTTAAAATACGTCAATTTAATAATCCAAGATATTGTTAAATAGAAAGAAACCTTGTGATACTACAGGCATGACTTCATTTAAGACACACTGGTTTTCATTGTTCACATCTTGGATGGATGGTTGATGCGTAACTTCTTGAAACTGGTGTAATAGTGTACACGGTTGAATACGAATACCTAAGACATTCGTAGTATTAAGGGACGAGAGTTTATAAAAATGTAAAATTGAATAGAGAGCGTTGCTAAATAAATAGAAACCTAGTGATATGCGAGGCATGACTTGGTCAATTACTGAGGGGAGTGTGGTTGTCGGCGTAACATCGTCAGTCCTACTTTGTGTTTCAGTCGTATTCTCGTGTGTCATGTGACTATTATTACTTTCGGATAAATCGTTGGTACCAACTTTCGATACTTTGTTATTCTCTCTGCGCTTAGCATAATACCGTGCGTTATATTCTTTTCTTTTTTCAGCTGACGTAAATTCATTTAAGGTAGACGCAACATTTCGATCTTGTGGTTGTCTATTCTCTTTGCGCTTAGCGTAATACCGTGCATTATATTCTTTTCTTTGTTCGGTTGACTTAGATGCATTTGAGGTAAAAGCACCATTGTGATCTTTTAGTTGTCCATTAGTCATTGTAAATTGAAAATTGCCTTATAAATAAAATAAAAGAGTGTTATTACAGACAATGAATGTTTTAAAGCGGCATAGTCAATAAATTACATGAAAACAAAAGGTGAAGTGAAACTAAAGCGTTGGTGAAACAACGGTCTCGAGAAACATTGCACCGTTTTTTAGGCGAAAGCAAGTAGGATGATAAAAACATTTGAAGGGCTTCGTATCGATCAGGATTTCATAAATTTCCCCCTGCTTAGTCATCAACTGCCAATTACCGTTTGTCATAAAATGTGTCATGCTGCACCATTGATCCAATGTTATCATTTGAGGAAATGAGAAAACCTTAATCCATTGTTCCCCTTCTAGCTTCCACAAATCAATTGACATATCACGATAACCGATGCTCACAAACATGTGAAGTTCTTCCTTTACATTCAATAATTCTCCTTTATAAATTCCAACACAAGGAACCGGTGGAAAGCTTATCTCCTTAAACTGCTCCAAATTATCATCGAAGCAAATCACTACGTTTACTCCGTCAATGTAGCTTTCAGAAAGCGTGAAATATAGAGTGTTACCGCATAAAGTACCGGATGACCAATAGAAATTTGGCCTAGTGTACTCCGGTCTTGTTTCGAAAGGTATATTCCTCCAAGAGCCAAGTCTTCTCGAATAGACATGGACGTCATATACACCACGCCTACGCTTAATATGCAGGACCTTGTAATCTTCCGAAGCGTCATTGTATAACCCTTGTAATCCTGGTATACTTTGTTGACTCCAATAATCTTGATGCGATTGGGTTATACAATGACGCTTCGGAAGATTACAAGGTCCTGCATATTAAGCGTAGGCGTGGTGTATATGACGTCCATGTCTATTCGAGAAGACTTGGCTCTTGGAGGAATATACCTTTCGAAACAAGACCGGAGTACACTAGGCCAAATTTCTATTGGTCATCCGGTACTTTATGCGGTAACACTCTATATTTCACGCTTTCTGAAAGCTACATTGACGGAGTAAACGTAGTGATTTGCTTCGATGATAATTTGGAGCAGTTTAAGGAGATAAGCTTTCCACCGGTTCCTTGTGTTGGAATTTATAAAGGAGAATTATTGAATGTAAAGGAAGAACTTCACATGTTTGTGAGCATCGGTTATCGTGATATGTCAATTGATTTGTGGAAGCTAGAAGGGGAACAATGGATTAAGGTTTTCTCATTTCCTCAAATGATAACATTGGATCAATGGTGCAGCATGACACATTTTATGACAAACGGTAATTGGCAGTTGATGACTAAGCAGGGGGAAATTTATGAAATCCTGATCGATACGAAGCCCTTCAAATGTTTTTATCATCCTACTTGCTTTCGCCTAAAAAACGGTGCAATGTTTCTCGAGACCGTTGTTTCACCAACGCTTTAGTTTCACTTCACCTTTTGTTTTCATGTAATTTATTGACTATGCCGCTTTAAAACATTCATTGTCTGTAATAACACTCTTTTATTTTATTTACAAGGCAATTTTCAATTTACAATGACTAATGGACAACTAAAAGATCATAATGGTGCTTCTACCTCAAATGCATCTATGTCAACTTAGCAAAGAAAAGAATATAATGCACGGTATTACGCTAAGCGCAAAGAGAATAGACAACCACAAGATCGAAATGTTGCGTCTACCTCAAATGAATTTACGTCAGCTGAAAAAAGAAAAGAATATAACGCACGGTATTATGCTAAGCGCAGAGAGAATAACAAAGTATCGAAAGTTGGTACCAAAGATCTATCCGAAAGTAATAGTAGTCACATGATACCAGAGAATACGACTGAAACACAAAGTAGGACTGACGATATTACGCCGACAACCACACTCTTCTTAGTAATTGACCAAGTCATGCCTCGCATATCACGAGGTTTCTATTTATTTAGCAACGAATGTCTTAGGTATTCGTATTCAACCGCGTACACTATTACACCAGTTTCAAAAAGTTACACATCAACCATCCATCCAAGATGTGAACAATGAAAACCAGTGTGTCTTAAATGAAGTCATGTCTGTAGTATCACAAGGTTTCTTTCTATTTAACAATATCTTGGATTAATAAAATTGACGTATTTTAAAACTTTTGTTGACAAACATATAACGAATTTTTTAGGTGTTCCAGATGAGAACGTAGAAGAGGATCAATACAACTTTGTTTACGATGGTAAACCTAGAGACCACCGTGTTTTAAACAATCGGAGTCCTTGTCCTCATTGTGGAGCAAAACGATTTACTTTTGAATTTCCTACCTTTTGTTGTATGAGTGGGAAAACAAGGTTAGCAAATTTGGAAATTCCAAACGAATTGTACCAGATTTTCACGTCCCAAGATGAAATTGGAAAAATATTTAGGCATCATATACGTGTTTATAACACCAATTTTGCTTTCGTCTCAATGGGCGTGACATTGGATGAGACAATGACTAATAGCAGAGATGGTGTATATACTTTCCGCGCTCATAAAGGAATATATCACAAAATCGACCAATTAGTTTCGAGGGACGGTACTCCGAGGTATTTACAGTTGTACTTTTATGATCCTGATACTGAGTTAGATCATAGACTCCAATGGCCAAATCTTGATCGAAGTATTACTGAGATGTTGACACATATTCTTTCTACAAACTCATACGTTAACACATTTCAAAGTCTTGCGGAACTAGGACCTCTAGACAACTATAGAGTCACTTTGAATGCTTTAGTGGAACTTGATCAAAGGGTGTATAACCGACCAACAACATCTGAGGTAGCTGGTATCTGGTTGAAGGTAATGACAATATCACTTCGTACAAAAGAAGTATTGTTGTGTACGATAGGTCTGAATATAGTCAAACTATTCAACCTTATTTTGGTTGTTACGATCCATTGTCATATCCTTTATTTTTCCCTAATGGCGAGTCGGGTTGGCATCCTAACATACCACGTCAAGGAGCATCAATTAATGAAGTTCACAACAATCAAGATGACAACAAAGATGATAACAATCAAGATGCACGCTATATATCTCCCCCGGAGGCCATGTGGCTTATTTTTTCCTTCGGTCTTTCTCAAATCTATCCTGCTGTGTTGGCATTACAACTTCATCTCCCTAATAATCAGATGGTTAGATTTAGAGATGATGAGGTAATGTCTGAAATTGTTGATAGGGAAAGAGATAAGAGAACAATGTTAACTGCCTTTTTTGATACAAATAAAATGGATGAAACGGCCAGACAATATTTGTACAAAGATTTTCCAAAACACTTCACGTGGTATACAAGCTCGCGTCGTTGACGTTTACAAAAACCACAAAGAGGTCGCATGGTTTCAGCTAATCCAGCTGAAGGAGAAAGGTATTACTTAAGCGTATTGTTGTCAAATGTCAAAGGGCCTACTTCTTTTAAAGACCTTCGCACAGTTAATGGTGTAGAGCACACAACATTCCGAAAAGCAGCTCTTGATATTGGTTTAATAGAGAATGATGAAAGTCTATCACAATGTCTCGTGGAAGCCTCCATATTTCAATTTCCCGTTGCTCTTAGAAGATTATTCGCGACCATAATGATGTTTTGCGAACCTGGAGATGTTCGTAAGTTATGGAATGACCACTTTGATTCACTAGCTGAAGATCATAGATTACATCGTCAAAGTGAAGAATGAGTTCGGAATTTGGTTCTTACTGAAATTAATGTATTTCTACAATCTGGGTAAAAATCTGAACAATTTCGATCTTCCTAACATCACAGGAGATGTTAACATACAGTCTCGAGGTCATCGTAAGATACAAGAGGAGTATGGGATAGGCGTGGAACCTGAATATTTATGTGCCAAAGATTCACTTAATGCAGATCAAAAATTCGTGTATGATGAGATCATGACGCGTGTCAATAATGATTTACCTGGTGTATACTTTATAGATGGTCCAGGTGGAACAGGGAAAACATATTTGTACAAAGCTTTGCTTGCTGAAGTTCGTTCACGTGGTTTAATTGCTCTAGCAACAACTTCATCAGGTGCCGCAGCTAACAATATGCCAGGTGGGAGAACAGCGCACTCGAAATTCAAGATCCCTATTAATCTTGAAAATAATTCGATGTGCAACATCAATAAACAAAGTGGAGCAGCTGAAGTACTTAGGTCATCAAAAATAATCATTTGGGATGAAGCATCAATGGCAAAACGACAGGCGATAGAGGCGGTAGATAGAACATTGCAAGACATTATAGGCGTTAGACTCCCATTTGGTGAAAAAATAATGGTTATGGGAGGCGATTTCAGACAGGTGTTACCGGTCATTAAACGCGGCACTCGAGCGCAGATTGTAGACGCCAGCCTACGAATGCCGCCACTTTGGTCTTTGACTCAACATGAGAGCGCTTAATGATCCGTGGTTTTCTGATTTTCTTTTAAGAGTGGGTGATGGAACCGAAGAATCGATCGAAGGAAGCTTTATCCGTATTCCTGATGACATGACAATTCCATCGGCCATCCGAGAAAACTCTATAAAAGAATTGATTGATGCCATCTTTCCATCACTTCAAGAAAATATGCATTCTTCGGATTATATAATCTCAAGAGCAATATTATCCACTAAGAATGAAAGTGTTGATGAGATTAATAATCAGATGGTTGAAATTTTTGAAGGGGAGGAAAAAATTTATTACAGTTTTGACGAGGTAGAAGACGATCACAACAATTTATATCCTATCGAGTTCTTAAACTCCCTAACTGTGACTGGTTTGTCGCCTCATAAACTTCGGCTAAAAGTTGGATGCCCCATTATATTGTTACAGAATATAGATCCATCACATGGTCTATGTAATGGCACAAGATTGATATGCAAAGGTTTCCAGCGCAATATTATTGATGCCGAAATAGCCGTTGGCCAACATATTGGAAAACGAGTGTTTTTGCCAAAAATCCCTTTGTCTCTTACTGAGGAAGACATGTTCCCGTTCAAATTGAAAAGAAAACAGTTTCCCGTTCGACTTAGCTTTGCCATGACAATCAATAAAGCACAAGGTCAAACAATTCCGCACGTTGGTGTTAATCTACCGGGTTCTGTTTTTTCGCATGGCCAACTATACGTGGCATTGTCAAGAGGGTATACACCTCAAATGTTGTTTATCGAGAAGTCTTACAGGATCAATGAACTTACTTGTTTTTTATGTTGAACGTCCAAAAATATTTAGTCGACGTTGCATACAACGAGACACTTCTATCCAAAAATGTTTTGAACTACATGTGTAAGTTAATAAATTACTAGATTATTATGTGTCTTAAGTTAATATTTATTCATTACAAAATTGTAATATTGATATTTTTTTTCCTTTCTTTCATTAGAATGTCGCTAAAAATGGACGAGATCAACAATATTCCAGGTATCATTTAACATTTAAAATTGTAGTTTGTTTTTATCTACCTACTATACTATATAACATTCATTTTTTTATAAAACCAATGTAAAACCTTAATTTTTTTTTCAGTGGCTCCTCTGTTAGAGGAAATTGAGGTGACACCTCCGTTAGGGGAGATTGAGGTGACATCTCCGTTAGAGGAAATTGAGGTGACACCTACTTCAATGTCTGATGAAGAGTGGTGGGCAAACTTTGGTGATGAAGTCATCGAAATTTGCAGCGCGTATGACACAAATTGACCTCCTCACAATGGAGGTTAATTGACACCCGACTTTTGAACCCAAAACTACTATGTTATTACTGATATCTAAAAACTATGTTGATAACTTCTATTTTAAAACTCTTTTGGTTTTAAATTACTATATTTGTGACCAATATCTATTTTCAATTCGGCTGTTTGCTATTATTTGTTTGTATTCTACAAGGGTAGATAAGCTAAATCGATGATACAAATGAGAAAACCAATATACGTACATTCGAAGATATATCACGAGGGTATGGATAAACGAACAAAAATCAAGTAATGCGTTCGTTGTTTCCCAAATGAATTCCCAAATAACTTGTGACCATAACGAGCGAACAAATGACGAATAATGCTTATGTACTGTCGCCGCCGCAACGCGCGGGTACATTACTAGTATATATATATAGGGTTAGGTTCAAATGAGAACTTTTTGTTTTGAGAATTTTTGAGAACTAAATCTCAACCACTAATTTCAAGTGGGGACCATTATAATTCATGTGGGGTTTTTCCATATATATAAACTAGACCTGGCAAAACGGGCGGGTTGGGTCGGGCGGGCTAGTGGGTCAAAACGGGTTTGGATCAGAATGGGCTCGGGTTTAAACGGGCAAATTCTAAAAAGGATCATTTTGGTTTGGGTCAGAATGGGCATGGGTTAAAACGGACACGGGTGAGAATGGGCACGGGTCGAAACGGGCATGGATTAGATTGGATTCGGGCCAAAACGGGCTTTATTAAAAAAATCAACTTTTTAAACTAGACAAATCAATAACAGAGATGGATCATCACATACTTGAAGCAAATAATCACCTTGATTGGATCGAGATATTATAATTTTATCCTGTATTTTTATTATTTTTATGTATTTTTTGAGAGATTGAATCATATATAACATGCTAAATCCATCACTTCATATTTTTTTCTATAAATAAATATATTTAACTAAATTGGAACTCAATAATAAAACAAGATTATAACTGAATAAAAAAGTATTTTGCTCGATTGAATCCATGTGTAGTAATCAAAAGTTCAAATCTATAGAAATCTCACGCTGGATAATTGATCAGTCATCGGCCGGCGGCTTTTGACCCCATAATTGATGATGAAGACGATAACCTTTGGCCGTTATATTACGATTAACCGAGCTCGATCTCAATTACGTCGGAGAATTCAAGCTCCTGAACAGAAGCTGTTTCACGGCGGAGATGAGATCCTCGATCGCATTTCTCGGCAGCTAGTTCATCTACGACTGAAACTTCTTGCAAATCTCATATGCCGATCAAGATCTCTCCATCTCGTCCTTCACAGCCTCCTCAAAGAGTCCACAGATCCAACGGTCGTGATTTACGCGCCGATGTAGGATCGGTCACTTTGCTTAAAATTTTGAATCAAGTTTATGATGAATTCAATTTGAGGATATGACTGTTGGAAAGAAGCGGCTGATGAGATGAAGCGGAAATCAAGTTTCTGGATCCCGGAGAAAGGAGGGGGAGAATATCAGAAGAAGGGAAACCAGGTTTCCGATGGGTAGGCCAAAATTTCTAACGCCCATTATGGCCCATCATTCTTTTTTTTAGTACCCATCATGACCCATCTTCTATTCTTTTTACGTTCAACTCTGCCCATTTACATCCATTGTAAACTAATCCTTAACCCAAACCAGCCCAAAGTCTTTAAATTAAAGTCCAAAATGACCCAATTTTAAGAGTATGGGTCAAGATTGCCGGGCCTAATATAAACTAGTGGCTTAGAATGATTATTTTTAGTTCTCAAATGATCCTCTCAAAAGTTCTCAAATGGTTTTTCCATATATACAGGGAGATGATCATTTGAGAACCAATTTGATTTGAGAACTAAAAAGAACTAATTTGAGCCACAAGTTTATTTACATGTATCCCCCTCCCATGAATTGTAGTGGTCCCCCCCCCTGAAATTTTTGTTTTGAGAACTTTTGAGAACTAGATCTCAACCACAAATTTCAGGGGGAGACCACTACAATTCATGGGAGAGTGATACATGTAAATAAACTTGTAGCTCAAATTAGTTCTTTTTAGTTCTCAAATCAAATTGGTTCTCAAATGATCATCTCCCTATATATATGTATATATGAAAAGTTCATTGTAGACACCCCCATAAGTGTAGACAGGTAGACACCCTTTTTCACCATTAGATCTCTTGATATAATGGTTGTGATTAATTTCTTTTTTTTTTCCTTTTTTTCTTTTTTTACACTTCTCAAACAGTTTCGCATGTGAACAAACCAAAAAATTTTTTGTTTTTTTTTTTCAAACAATTTCGCATGTGAAAAAAACAATTTTGTAGACACTTTCGCATGTGAAATATCTATTTTTCACATGTGAAATTGTTTGAAAAGTGTGAAAAAAGAAAAAAAAAGATTAATCACAACCATTAGATCAAAAGATCTAATGGTGAAAAAAAGTGTATACCTGTCTACACTTATGGGGGTGTCTACAATGAACCTCGCCCTATATATATATATATAGGGTTAGGTTCAAATGAGAACTTTTTATTTTAAGAACTTTTGAGAACTAAATCTCAACCACAAATTTCAGAGGGGGACCACTACAATTCATGGGAGGGGGGATACATGTAATAAACATGTGGCTCAAATTAGTTCTTTTTGGTTCTCAAATGATCCTCTCCCTATATATATATATATATATATATATATATAGGGTGAGGTTCATTGTAGACACTTTCGCATGTGAAATGGCTCCTTTTCACATGTGAAATTTTCTGAATAATAAGAAAAAAGAAAAAAACAAATTAATCACAACCATTAGATCAAGAGATCTAATGGTGAAAAAGGGTGTCTACCTGTCTACACTTATGAGGGTGTCTACAATGAACTTTTCACTATATATATATATATAAACTAGTGGATTAGAATGGTTCTTTTTATATAAACTAGTGGCTTAGAATGGTTCTTTTATATATATATGAGAAGATGAAAGAAAGAATATCAAAATGGAGTTACCTATTAATCATTATTTTATGCATTTATAATATATAACAGAACTTACTTGCATTGATACAACCTGGTCATGCTTTGGCTTCCTTGAGTTCATAGGGTAGTGGGGCTTGCGATGACCTATTATTCATTATTTTTGCAATTATACAAGGTTCAAACACAAAATATATAAACTTACCTGCGTAGATAGGAGCTTGAACCAAATGAATGTCAAAATGAACTTACCCGGCCATGCTTTGGCTTCCTGTACGTAGTGGGGCTTGTGGTCACCTATTATTATTTTTTTTAATGTAATTACACAAAATATATAATGAAACTTACCCGCAAAGATAGAAGCTTGGACCGAATATCAAAATGAACTTACCCCTTGAGTTTATAGGTAGTGGGGTTGCGGTCACCTGCTATTCATTGTTTTAATGCAATTACACATTACACAAAGTTATAACACAAAATATATAATTAGACTTGCCCACAAAGATTACCTTGGACCAAATGAATATCAAAATGAACATACCTCTAGTCATGCTTTGGCTTCCTTGAGTTCACAGGTAGTGGGGCTTGCGGATCACCTGTTATTCAATTTTTCATGAAATTACACAAGTTCAAACACCAAAAATATATACACATTAGTTATCCGCTCTTAGTTGTAACATGAAAAGTTTATTTATATGAGAAGATATAAGAAAGAATAAACACTTACACATAGAACATAAAGTGTAATCCATGTATAGCACATGTTATTCATTTTTCATGAAACTGCACAAAGCTTAAACGGAACGTTTTCAACCATTTTCTCGACAAAGAACATACATGTGAATTGACTCTTCAAATCCCCAAATTAATGCAAAAGAATGATAGTCAGTTCTTGAACGATCACCAAAGACTTTCAAAATAAACAAACAAATCTTTAACATAGAGCAAATACAAGATGAACAAATTAGTATTGATAATATCAAGCCAGCAAATAATCACGCATAAGCAAGTAAGACATATACAAAGCTTCTTTAAACCAATCATTTAAAGAGCGCAAGATTATCAACCAAGAATGAACAAACAGTTCAGAGAGAAAACAAACAGTTCAGAGAGAATTAAATATAACAGGAATTTGAAATTACACAAAAAACAAGTAGCATTTGCAATTTATCAAATAAAAAAGGGTCACAAACAAGTGTGAAAGGTGCAGAATATTACTATAAGTAGCTTAAAAGAAGAGCCCAAAGATAACATATAGCAAAAGTTGTCTTAAACAGAAATCCGAAAACCCTTTGAAGATAACAAATAACAAAGAAAACTAGGAAAGGAATTAAAAAATAAAAATAAAAAAACAGTAACACATTTGATAAATAAACAAAAAACCTAAACCCCAAACAAACAAAAACACATATAAATACAAAAAAGGAAAACAAACACAGTAATAATTCTCAAGGACAATAATGAACAAACACAACTAGTTAAATTTTAAACCACACGGTTCAACAACCAGAAACCAATCTTTTAGTCTATATAACTAACGATCCTCGATTTCAATATACCACAAACAATCCTTTGATTGAGTGAAATTTAACTACCAAAAGTCTTTCAATTCAATTTCAATATACCAACAATAATCCTCTGATTTTCACAACTAATGATAACAGAAGATCAAAGACTAGTACTGCTTAGCAATCTTAATAAGAAAATCTCTTAGATCCAAGACGAATAAAAACACATATCTAATAGCAGAAAACAAAGCACTAACAAGCAATGACAAAACTACTACCAAGAAACGAAACACAAAAGACAGCAAAAAACACATACATGTGAGCGGCCCAGAGTTCAATTTTCCAGTTAACACTCACGACAGACAGTCAATTATTGTCACCAAAAACATGATTGTACTTTTCATCTACAAATTCCAGCACATTACCAAAATAAACATGATTGTACGTCTAACAATGAATGCAAAAAGGAACATGTAAACAAGTACTTACACTTAGCTCTCTACAACCGAACCCTTGAGAAATTGTCAAACATATACAAAAGTATAAAGAACTCGTCGGAAAACTCCATTCAATAATCCCAATGGGTGATTGGTATTATGGATGTGGCGCAACTTAGGATACATCTTTTAAAAATTAATAAGTCAAAGAAAAAATGAACGTGTTAGCTACTTCACATGTTTATAAAATGACACCCGAAAATACTATATGTGCAAGATAAATGATAGGCAAACACATAATATAAGTTGCAACCATACTATAAAAAGGCTTTGTTGAAAAGTAACTGTATCAATTTGAACAATTTAAAAACAAATGGATTAAACGTCAAAGGACAACACGTTATACCCTCAAAAGAATGGTGTGTGGATGAATAAAAGATATCATTTTGTCAACATTTTGTATTCTTAATATTTTGCAACAAAACATTGTCTAAAACAAAAATTGGGAACACTTCGAAAATAAATAAACATATAAAATAGTAAATATAAACAAGGTTATCACAAATATAAAACAAACACAGCAAAGCAAATACTCATTAACATATTTGATAGTAACAAGAGCCATATATAACACAAAACCAAAATACCAACACTAGCAGAGAAAAGATTGTCACCCAAAACCCAAATCGAGAGAACAAACAATTAACAATAAACAATAAACAGAGACGAAACTAATACTAAGATATATAATAAAAACAATCAAATAAACTAACTATTTGCTAATTTATAAACCCTAAAACTTGCCATTTATCAAGGAAAAAGGGATAACAAACAATAAAAGTGAAGGCAATAAATAAAACTAAAACTAGCATTAAAGTAGAGTCAAAGAGAACACATCATGTCAAAAATATTCATGGGCAAATAAAACTCAGGAACAAAAAAAATTCAAAGACAACCAAAGTGAAGTCAAAGACAACCAAAGTGAAGTCAAAGACCAACATCTAATAATAATCACACATAGATTACATGAAAATCACAGGACTTTGTTACAAAAATAACAAAACAAAACATACAAACAAACATAGATGTTGTAAACAAGCTTTTATTCTAAATAACTAACAATTTCAATATACCACAACAATCCCCTATTTTTTACAACTACTAATAACAGAAGATCAAAGACAGCATTTAACAAGAGACTACTAGCAATCATAATTGGAGTCATATCAAGAATGTGATTAAACTCCAAAGTCTGGACTGTCACACTTGATTAAATATTCTCTTGGACACAAAACAAATAAAAAAACACAGAAAACAAAGCACTGAAAGCAACGGCAAACAACTACCAAGAAACTAATCCCAGAACGCAGCAAAAAACACATACATGCGAGCGCCTAGAGTTCAATAATCCCTATCAGAACTTAAAATACAATAGATAGTAGTATGCAATAAATTCATGTCGCCAAAGAACAGACAATTAATTCATGTCACCAAAGAACAGAGAGGGAACTTGCTACAAGTCAGTAGGGCCAAGAAGACTTACAGTGCAGTCCTTGGAACGAATCAACTCACTTATCTTGTCAAAAATAGCAGCAGCTCAGCCTCATTCCACCACTAAGGAAAAGGTCTTTAGCAACATTACATAATGTTGCATTACATCCTCCTGTGATACTATAATAGTAATAGAAAACATTTTGAAAAAATAATGATAAGATCAGTAACATGATACTACATTTGGACCAAAATATGAAAAGAAAAGAGCACCTGTTATTCAAATTTTCATGTAATTGCACAGATTCAAACACCAAATATATAATAGAACTTACCTGCAACAATCGTGGTGCTTCTTCACTTGTAACTATAATGAATCAAAATATGAAAAGAAAAGAGCAAAATTTAGATTACAAAAATCCCAAAAAAATATAATTATATGAGAAGATAAATTAAAGAACAAAATCCTACACATATGACACAAAGTGAGTTCCTCATGATCGTGAGGAGAGAACCCAAACTCATCATACTAGCACATGGCGATGTGTCGTCCTTGTAGTGACCTGTTATTCAATTTTTTATGCAATTATACATGATTCAAACCATAGTTATCAAAAGCGTTCGCTTTTGGCGCCTAGGCGCAAATTTTAAGCGATGCGCAGTAAATGCGCTTACAGTTCCTAGGTAATTAAGGCGCCAAGTTTGGTTAGTTTCCGGTAAGATTCCGGCAAGATTCCGGCGAGATTGCAGCCGGATTACGGCGAGACTCCACATATCTCTCTATTTCTTCCTTTTTGGTTGATACTTGGTGACAGTTTGTCATGTTTTTGTCTACAACGGCGACGTTTTGCTTGCTCCGGCGATGTTTTTGTTTGCTCCGGCGAAGTTTAGGAAAAGAAAAGAAGAAGAAAGGAAAGAGAAATAGATACAGAGATGATGAGATACAGAGATGATGAGATAGTTTGGGTAAAAGTCAATACTAAAAAGACTAATCTACTGTTTACTCTGCAGGGTGCTGTTTTTTTATCAGCTGCACCACTGCTCATTTGCAGGAAAAAAAGAGCTGGTTCATTTTTTCTTGGCATTTGTTTCTCCATTATTTTTTAAGTAAATGTTTTGATAATGGTTCTAATGTGATGTTTTTCTTTCTTTATAAATATTAAGTCGATCCAAAAACAATCCAAACATTGGATTATATGGGTATTTGGAAAAATTTTATCATTTTGGTATTTTTATATTTTATTTTTATTTTTTTATTTAAAAACGCTTTTTTTTTCTCGGGCCCACACTTTTTTTGCGCCTATCGCCTAGGCGCACCCTATGCGCCTTAAGTGCGCATCGCGCCTTTGATAACTATGATTCAAACACAAAATATATAACGGAACCTACCCACAAAGATAAAAAGATTGGACCGAATTAATATCAAAATGAACTTACCTGGTCATGCTTTGACTTCCTCGACAAACACCAAATATATAATAGAACTTACAAATATCACATTATACAATAATAACAGGAAAAACTTACTTATATATAAGAAAGTATTTACACATAGAAAACAAAGTGTACAAGTTCCTCAAGATCACGATGAGAGAATCTAAATTCCAATCTCATCATACTTTCACATAGTAATGGGTAATTTTTCATGAAATTGCTAAGATATCAGAAGTTGGACAGAATGTTAAACAAAGAACAACAAAGCAATCACAAGATAAATTACATGCATACACATAATATAAGTAATAGCAACCATACCTCATTCTCATCAGTGTGAAGAATTCTTAAAAAACAAATAGACTAAACATCAAAGGATAACACATTATACCCTCAAAAGAATGGTTTGGCAGAAAGAAAAACAGAACAATCATGGAGTTAGCAAGAAAGTACCAAATAAATACATGTGTGGATGAATAAAAGATATCATTTTGTCAGCATTTTGTATTCTTAATATTTTTCAACAAAACATTGTCTAAAACAAAAATATGGAAACATTTTGAAAATAAATAAACAGATCATTCAGTAATATAAACAAGGTTATCACAAATATATAAATAAACAACAGCAAAGCAAACACACAATGATTTTACAAAACTAGTAAGATATTTGATGTTAAACAAAAGCCAAAAATAACACATTTAGTTGAGAAATATTCATGCCACAATGAATAAGGCTCAACATGCAAACAAAAAGTTCTTCCATATACAAAGAACAGCAAAGTGAATACAAGATAAATGATATGCATACACATAATATAAGTAATAGCAAACATACCAGAAAAGGCTTTGTTCTGATAATGGGGGAGAGACTCTCATCAGTGTGAAGAATTCTTAAAAACAAATAGACTAAACATCAAAGGACAACACATTATACCTTCAAAAGAATTGTGTGGCAGAAAGTAAATAGAACAATCATGGAATTAGCAAGACGTTGTTAAAGAGCAAGAAAGTACCAAATAAATACATGTGTGGATGAATAAAAGATGTCATTTTGTCAGCATTTTGTATTCTTAATATTCTTCAACAAAACATTGTCTAAAACAAAAATTTGGAAACACTTTGAAATAAATAAACAGCTCATTCCGTAATACAAACAAGGTTATCACAAATATATAAACAAACAACAGCAAAGCAAACACACGATGATTTTACAAACTAGTAACATATTTGATGTTAACAAAAGCCAAAAGTAACATATTAAGTTAAGGCTCAACATTAGAAGAAAAAGTTCTTTCAAAACTAAAACATGGTATGCCTCATCACCAAACACTAGCAGAGAAAAAAAATTGTCACCCAAAACCCAAATCGAGAGAATAAACAATAAACAAAGACAAAACTAAGTATGAAGGAAGTCACGGAACTAAGATAAATAATAAAAACAAATAACATCAAATAAACTAACAACTATTTGCTAATTTATAAAACCAATAACTTTACAGCATTTTTGATCCACCAAGTATAGAAATAAAAAAATACAACTTGCAATTTATCCAAGAAAAAGGGAGAACAAACAATAAAAGTGAAGGCAATAAATAAAGCTAAAACTAGCATATAATTAGAGTCAGAGACAACACATTATGTCTGGAAATATCCATGCATGGGCAAATAAGACTCACGAACAAAAGTATCTTCAAAGACAATCAAAGTGAAGGCATAAAGTTAGAGTCAAAGTCCAACATCTAAAATTTTGAAGCACGCATCAGATAACAATTTTACAGCCAAAAAGCAACTTCTAATTACATACAAATACAAAAAAGGAAAACAAACACAGGTTGTAATAATTCTCAAGGGCAATCTTAAACAAATACAACTGGTTGAATTTTAATCCTCGATTTCAATATACCACCAACAATCCCTTGATTTTCACAAGTACAAATACACCCATTAGAAGCGAAATTTAACAACCAAAAGTCTTTCAATTCAATTTCAATATACCAACAATAATCCTCTGATTTTCACAACTAATGATAACAGAAGATCAAAGACAAGTACTGCTTAGCAATCTTAATTAATTAAACTCCAATACACAGTCACACTTTATTAAATAAGAAAATCTCTCAGATCCAAGACGAATAAAAAACGCAGATTTGATAGCAGAAAACAAAGCACTAAAAACAAATGACAAAACTACTACCAACAAACTAAATACAAAAAATAGCAAAAAACACATACATGTGAGCGGCCCAGAGTTCAATTTTCCCTATCAAAACTTAACACACAATGGATAGTATGCAATAAAATCATAAAGGCCTTGCCTATAGTCAAATTACTCTCACGATAGACAGTCAATTCTTGTCACCAAATAACTAGTGGGAGAGGGAACTTACTACCAGTCAAGAGGGCTATGAAAGTTATATGAATGACATCTCTTCAACCTTTGATAGTCAAATCGAAATCAAGAACAGTACCTTCAAACAACTAGCAGAAAAGAATAATTTACCTCCGTTTCAGAAGATTCGGCCAAGAACAACACAGGAACAAGAAGACTTGCAGTCCTGATGATGATGATGACGAGTTCTTACGAAAATCAACCTTTGAGTACCTCAATTCTGGTAGCGGAAATACGCCAAGAACTCTTTTATCAACCGAATCAAGACTACAATCGATTTCCCCATTTGTTCTGAAGAAAAAAAAAACAGAAAAAAATCGTCAGATGATCCTAATCGAACCTATTTCAACAGAATGTAACACATTAACGATCAAACACTCAGTAAACCCACACGATCCCAATAACTGACGCAAACAGACTGCCGGATCAAAACTCGATGGGTTTCATTTGATTTTGAAACCCTAATTAGTTGAAAACCCCCGATTAGAGCCCTAATTTGCGCTAGAGAATAATGATGATGATTAGGTGAAAAACGAACCGATGATATCAGCGAAGCGAAAGAAATCAATCAACAAAAACTGGATTCAACAGACGAAGAACCCTAATTTGCGCTGGAGAATAAGCAATAACGAATGAGAGCCAAATTATCTCGAACTCAGATTGCAATGAATAACGAATGAGAGCCAAATTATCTCGAATTTATATCTCGAACTCAGATTGCTAAGGTTGCGTTTGGTTATGGAAAACGTTTTCCAGTTTTCCATTTTCAGTTTTCTAGAAAATGAAATGGGTTTTCCATTTCTAGAAAACACTTGGAAAATTTTGAAAACGCGATCTAACCAGAAGATGTGTTTTCCATTTTCTGGAAAATAGAAAACGGAAATTGGAAAACAATGCAAAACTATTTTCCAAATTTAGTTAAAAGAATGGAAAACTGTATTTTCTGTTTTCTAGGAAAATTTTTTCAGAAAACTATCACTAGAACGCGTTTTCTGTTTTCCATGTTTTCTTAGAAAACAGAAATGGAAAACACCCCATGTTTTCCACAACCAAACGCGTCCTAAATGATTTAACGGCTAATTGGGGATTTGAATATTTTTTGAGCCATCACTAGTGGTGACCAGTTTGTGTGAGGTGAGCAGAGAGGTGAGACTCCGTGAGAGTGTTTTAGGGTCAAATAACTTTTTTAACCCTAGTTTAGTGATCAAAATTTCATTGTCTTTTCTTTTGATAGTTAAATTCATTTGTCTGAATATATTTACTAGGGGTGAGCAAAAAATCGACAAAACCGAACCGAACCGAAAAAACCGACAAAATCGAACCGAAAAAAGCCGAACCGAATAAAAAACCGAAAAAAAACCGAACCGAAAAAAACCGAACCGAAAATAATGGTTCGGTTCCGGTTCCACGCAGTTAAGAACCGAACCGAACCGAAAAACCGAACCGTTTAAAAAACCGAACCGAACCGAGGGCATATGTGTAAATTAGTGATTTATAAGGGGGCATTATGAAACTTAAAATATTAAAATATTAATAATATTTCCAACTGATTAATTGATTTCTTAATGATTTAGTGATTTTATTGTTTTAATAATTTATAGTTTTATAATGGTTAGTAAATCGTTAACTGGTTAGTAACTATTTCCTATTTGTTCATGTTTCCTACTAATTAATTGATTTCGTACTGGTTAGTAATTATTTCCTATTTGTTCAAGTTTATTAAATACGGTGAAATTTCCTATACTCTCTCATTACTAACCATATAATAAGCAAGAAAAAAAAACCGAAACCGAACCAGAACCGAACCAGAACCGAAAAAAACCGAAAAGAACCGAAACCGTTTGGTTCTTATTTTCAGGAACCGAAAGTTTCGGTTTTCGGTTCGGTTCGAGCCAAAAACCGAACCGAACCGAACCATGCTCACCCCTAATATTTACCAGGTTAGTATTATTTTGTTAAAAAATTATCTTTGATTTGATTTGTAGTATTAAAAAAAGTTAGCGTGTAATAGTACATATATTTAATATTAACTAGTTTTAAATACGGCCCCGCGTTACGGCGGAACCGGTATAAAATAATAATTTGTTTAAATTTTTAATAAAAGATTAATTATATTATCCTATATAAACATAAGACAACTTATGGTACTAACTCTTAAACATAATGTACAATCTATCAATGCATACATTGTCCAGAAAATTATGCCTGCTTTACAAGTTCTCTTTGCACCATCTATGTTACAACATTTGCAGCCATTTGTACAACACCTTCAAAGAATCAACGGATGCTGTGGCCCACTTAATTTCCCTTTTTTTCTCCATTGGGCCACCTAAATCTTTCAATTGTGTCAAACACCGGATTTTCCGGCAAGAAGGTACCTCAGGCGTGGCTTCGGCGAGGCTCATAATAAATGCAGCAAGGTTGTGACTGATAGAGTTGGTCGTTAATCCACACTGTACAAGCATGGCTTATCCCAATATCATACATGCTTTCCTTTCTCTCTCTCTCTCTCTCTCTATCTATCTCTCTCTCTCTCTCTCTCTCTCTCTCTCTCTCTTTCTGCGTCCACTACCGGTCCTCCCTATCTTCTATCTGCGCCGCCGGTTGCAATTTGGGTTCATCACCGCCAATTTCGGTTCATAGGTGGTGGTTGTTTGCTCACTGGTGTTAAAAGGAAGACATACTTCTTCATCAGATTCTTTTCCCCTCACTCTCTAAATCTTCATCGACGATGATATAGTGTAGATCAAGATCGGTGTTTTGTTCATGACAGGTCTTCACTGATCAATCAAAGAAGAAACGTGGTCGATTTGGATCATCATTTAATCATAGCTACCACTCCCCTCTCTTTCTCACGTTTCTGTCATCTAAATCCCACACAGTAGAAGACGATGGAGATAAAAATGATTTTAAAAGATCGTCTCTATTTCTTTCTTCCCATGAATGACCAAAATCGACATCTGCATCTTCAAATGTGAAACACGCTTCGGATTTTTCAAAGACTGCTCAATCTTAACGCCAATAACCATGGATCTACATTGTTTAACTTTAGCATCAGAAAATAAAAGGGCTTGCTTTTCTTCGACTAGATTATATTTGAATCGGTGGTGGAGGATTGAAAGGAAAAAGAGGAAAACAACCATCAGAGCGAGAAGGTGTACTTTTGTATGTTTTTTTATACTTTTCTTGAGATTTCCAACATATATTTCCTCTTTGTTTGATTTTTTTTCCATGATTGAAATAGGGCAGGACTTCTATATGCTCACTATGGTGGTGGTGTTTGGTTTCTGTAAGTTTTCCGATCATTCATTGATTAGGATTAAATTGTTTTGTATTGTTTCTATGTGATTCTTATCATGCTTTATGGATGCAATTTAGGGCAGTTGCATTTCGTTTGACCTTACCATGGAAGATGGTTGCACTATTCTATCAAGGTTTGAGTTATCTACACATATTCGAGAAAAAATCAGTGAAAAATGAAACAGATAAGTTTTTTTTTCTAATGATGGTGTCTATACATTCATGTGGTGAACTATAAATCATTTTATATGTTAAAAGTATCAGCTTCTGGGGTAAGCAATCTTTGATAGAACTTATAAGAAACTTTGATGCTCAAAGTCAGAAATTGTATTCAAACTCAAGATTTAAAAAAAAAAATTATCTTGAAATGTGTGTATTGAATTTGATGAACCTGGAACAATGGATTTGAAAGTTGTGTTGTTTAGAAAACAATGTTTATTGTGAAATTGAGTGTTTGTAACAAGCTGATATCAAGAGCTTAGGCTATCTGAGCACCGACGAGAAAAAGTTTTGAGGACGATTTAATTTTGTTAATCTACTTTTATTTGTGGTGAAGTGTTTAGTTTACTTGATAAGTGATCAATTTGAAGATAAGTTAATCCATTTTCCTCTTTAAATTAGCTTGGATATTGTTGGTATCTGTTTAGGTCATCTAAGTTTCATTGATATATTTTATCTTGCATTTATTATCCTCAGCTGAATGTTCATGTTTTATTGTATTTTGTTCCGTTTTTAGTATGTGGTTATGGGGTCCTAATTGTTTTTGTGATTGATGTCTATTCAAGGAATACATCGTTGAACTGTTTAAGTTGTTTATCGAATCAACTGGGCGACTCATATGTGTTTGTTTTCAGGTGTTGTTGGGCCCGTTTTTCATCTTCATTGCAGGTTAGTTCTTTTATGTCGTCATTCTCTTTACTTTTGGTTGAATTTCTGCTTATTATGGATGTTCATGGTTGTGTTTTTGTCGATCGTTACCTCTGTGGATTTACTTATATTCAGTCCATAAAACTTTATTAATTTTGATTAGTTGTTAGTCTGCATGGTGTTGCTCTGTACTTAGCTTGGTATTCTGCTTTTTTTTGCTGCTACATTGCTTACTCCATTTGTGTTTTATTTACTCTGCACACCAACTATTTATAGAAATGTTTGGTTGCCATTTGTTGTTATTTTGGGTTTTCCTTACCGTTACCACATATAGCTTTTCTTACAGATATAATAAGTTTTATGAACTACTTATGAGGTTTATTCAGATATAATAAGTTTTATGAACTACTTATGAGGTTTATTCTTATGTTTGTAGCTATTGTGTATCTTTGTAACATTTTCTTAGCTCTTGGCTTTTGTGACATGTCATGCTCTTTCCCATCCACATACATGTCTTTATTTCACATTATGAGATTTTTATGACCACCTTTTATACTATATATAAATACTTTCAAGTGCAGATTTTTTGTTCCCATGATGATGCAAAAAAGGAGAATCTATTGCTTCCGCGGACATGGAGTAAGTTATCTTCACCATTCTTTATTGCTTCAGTTCTACAGGGTGGGGTGTAAAGTGTAGGTATGTTCAAATAATTAAGTTGCCGTCTTCTCTTACTTTTTTGTCGTAAACAATACCAGAGATTTGCAGCATCTTTGATGCATAACAACTAATATTATCTCTTGATAACTACTAAAGATTTGCAACACCTTCATTCGTTTCGTTTCAAGCACATGCTTAGTTTTTTTTTTTTTTTGTCTCAATTTTGTGATGTTGTGTTCTTTATTGCTTTGTTCTTGAATAGCAGGTAACAGGGTTCTTCATTCGGCTTGGTTGTATTTTTGAAGACATGTATTCTTTTCGGTTAATGTAATATAAAGTATTATGTGATTATGTCCTTTTAGTTTGTTTTTAGGTTGTGTTTGGCGCACTAGCTGAAAAGCTAGCTGCTAGCTGATAAGCTAGCGGTTAGCTGATAAGCTAGCTGCTAGCTGATAAGCTAGCTGCTAGCTGATAAATTATAAGCTAGCTGATAAAAAATAACGTTTGGTAAAAACTAGCTGGTAAACTAGCTTAAAAATATAAAATGACATAAAAGTACATGTCATAAATGTAAATAAAGATATTTATTTATAAGTTAGGGAATGGTAAAATTGGAAATATTATAAAAGCTAGTTGAAAAGCTACTCCAACTAGCTTTTCAAAAGCTAGCTTATAAGCTAGCTTTTTGACGTTACCAAACGGGGTTTTTAAAAAAAACTAGCTTATTAAAAAAGCCCCATTTGGTAACGTCAAAAAGCTAGCTTATAAGCTAGCTGATAAGCTAGCTTATAAGCTAGCTTATGGCGCGCCAAACACAGCCTTAATCATTTCTTTAGTTTTATGAGTCAACTATTGTAGCAAACAATTAAGTAGGTTGATGTTTTATATATGACATTGATCTCTTAATGAGCCACATTTTTAACATTGCTTTATGAAGATATTGCCCGTGTCATTGTAGATTGTGATTTTACATTTTTTTTTAATTTATGAATGCTAGAACTCATTCCGAGGTACATCATTTGAATGATAAACATTTACTTCCTTTTGTTAGAACAAAATTTATATGTGTTATCGACATTAATTTCACACGACACTTATCTTTAATCGTTTTGCTAAACGACTTTCTAAGACGGTCCAACTCCGCCGCGAAGCGCGGGTCGACCAACTTGTAAGTGTACAAAGGCAAAAATGATGTTTGTGAAAGAAAGCAAACGACAGAAAAATATTTTCTAAACAATTATAAGTTTTTAGACTTTAGACAAAGCGTGCTTTGTGATGTAGATTAGTAAGGAGATGTTCAAATAAATTTGTTTCAAACACATAATGCTATGTCGAAATATTGATTTTTAAAAGTACATTGAATTACATAACCAAACAATTCGAGAATAATAAATAATAAAATCTAGAATAGCAAGGTAAATGTATCTTTATAATATATATATATATATATATATATATATATATATATATATATGTATATACACACACACATTTTTAGAACCTGTAAATCTAGGTTTAAAGCTAAAACCGCTTTTAAATGACTCAAGGAAAACAGAAATATAAAAAATACAATCAGAATCATAAGGAGAACGTATCCTTATTAAAAAACATATATATATTAAAAAAAAAGTTTGGACCGGTAGAATTTTAATCCAGAAGTACAAAAGAACATGTGAATGATTAAGAAAAAAAATGTATTTATATAGAAAAAACAAAAATATATGAAGATCTGAAGAGGAAAAAAAGGTCCACAAGATTCAAACCTGGGCTGGTTCAGTGCCATACTTATAGCATGAAGGTAAGGTGGTTAAAATGAAATAAAAAAACTCTTAACGGGGTCGAACCTAGGTGAATAACCGGTTCAGCACCAAAGCACTTACGGGTTTGATCATGCTTGGTCAAAACTAATTTGACCTTAAAGCGGTTCGGATTATAAATCGGTTTGGTGGTTGAAAACCTAGACCCTCTTCCAACTGATATGGCCAGTATGAAACATGTTTGATTCAACCCAGTTCTTGAAATCGGTCATTGAGGTCGCCAATTGAGCTTCGACTGCGTCCTCTTATATCTCGACTTTATATTCTAATTGGTTTTTCGTTTTTTAATGAAAGTTGTCGTTCAAAAAAAATCTAATTTGTCTTCGAGTAAGGCTATGTGTTGTATACGTTCCACCATGTCCATGTAATCTTTCAAGCAAATCGACACCTTTACCGATGCGGATGTGAGTCTGCTTCTTCGTAATATAGTTTGAAATAAACTCTTTATTTGTAAGTTATTTGGTACTTCACTTATAGTTTATTGGTTTTTTTTATAAATACAGTGTTTACCTATTCTTTTATATGGTTTATAATAAGGGTAAATTTTTAAAATCATCGTTTTACCAATTATCCTCCAAATATATTGGGAAAACACTAAAATCCTGAACTCATTGGTTCAACTTCAAACGGAGGTCTAAGGGTTACCATTAAGAAAAAAATCAATCAAAAATAAAGGGGGTGTAATTTGGATAAAGTTGTGTTTCCTCTATGTGCCAGTCAATTACGTGTTACCTTGAACTCTCAAAGCTTTGGTAGTGACTCATCAAATATAAGTGGTATAAAGTTTACGTTATATTAAAAAAAGTTGGGGAAAAGCTTCGCAACCAAGTCTACAGAAGACCAACACCAAGTTTTTAGCAGTGGGCTAGATTAAGTTTTGTTAATATTAATGAAACAGCTCCTATAAAACTATAGAAAAAGTCAAAGCAGCCAATCAACCACACATGTTCCCAACTTTGACCTTGCAAATAATATATATATATAATATATAATGATTCCATGATCATTATCTTCTAAATATATTTTTCACTAACATTTTTATTTATAAAATACGATGACTTTTTATATTATTTGTTATGGACCCTAGAAGCTCAACTTCCTGGTAGTATCATTTTATGTTGATATTAGAAAATGCAATATCCAATATTATATATATTAGACTAGTTTTTAAACCCTTGTATCACACGGTTAGAATTTTTAAGAAAATAGTAAATATAATAAACTATATTAAATTTAGTATAATAATTAGAATTAAAAAGTATAAGAAGTTGTTTATTGAAAAATGTTATAATTTAGAAAATATAGATTTATACAGTACATTTAATGTCTGCTTTGTCATTTTTTATCTTCATCCAATATCAAAAGTTTAAGTCCATCTCTGCTCTTCAGTCTTGACAATGCCATCTACAATTGTCCATGAGTGAAACATGGATTGGCTGTTCATGAGTCGAGCCGAGCTGGCTCAGGCTCGGCTCGAATTCTTAACCAAGCTGAAATTTTGAACTCGAGCTCGGCTTGGTTTTGGCTCGGTTTTAAAAAGAAATCGTAGACAAAAACATTAAAGTAAAGTGGTTTAACAATCATTCTATGGTTTATAAGAGGCATGTCCAACACATACACAACACAAGTACAAAATACACCACACATCAAATCCAACAAGGTAACAACTACAAGATAAATGTTCAAAGCGGAGATTGAGAAAGACTAAACCGTAAGGATTTAGGGATTTATGGTGTATACTTATATTGTATCAAGGATTTAGGGTAAAAACATGAGTTATTTTGTTTGGGCTCTCTGTAAAATGGGCTTTTTACATATTTAAGTATTGTATATAAGATATAAAATAAGGTAAATAAATCGAGCCAAAACCAAACGAGCTAACGAGCCAAAACCGACTGGCTGGTGCTCGGCTCATTTACAAACCGAGCTGGCTCGGCTCGGCTCGGCTCGGTTACAAACCGAGCCACCTTCTAGCGAGCTACTTCCAAGCTATTTCCGAATGAGCTTCGAGCAAGCTCCGAGCCACGAGTTATTTGAACAGCCCTAATGAGGTGAGGTAGAGAGGTGAGAGTGTTTTAGGGTCAAATAACTTTTTTAACCCTTATTATCACTTGCTTCTTCACATTAAAATTTCATTGTCTTTTCTTTTGATAGTTAAATTCATTTGTCTGAATATATTTACTAGGTTAGTATTATCTTGTTAAAAATTATCTTTGATTTGTAGTATTAAAAAAGTTAGCGTGTAATAGTACATATATTTAGTATGCATGAAATATATAATTATTCCATGATCATTATCTTTTAAATATATTTCACTAACATTTTTATTTATAAAATAAGATAATTCTTATGTTATTTGTTATGGACCCTAGAAGCTCAACTTCCTGGTAGTATCATTTTATGTTGATATTAGAAAATGCAATATCCAATATTACCCTATATAAACATAATACAATCCATAGTACCAACTTTTAAACATAATGTATAAACTTCCAATGCATCCATTGTACCGAGAATTATGCATGTTGTACAAGTTTTCTTTGCACTATCAGAAAATGCCTATGTTATAATTTTTACAGCAGTTTGTACAACACTCCAAAGAAGAAACATAAAGAAAGGGATGTTGTGGCCCACTTATCCCTCATTTTCCTCCCTCTGGGCCCGCTGAATCTTTGAATTGTGTCAAAGAGCGGATTTTCCGGCAACAGGGCAAGGTTTATGGTACCATCCTTTTGTACATGTCTTCTACCTTAACCCATACCTCAACCTCAAGGAGTTTTTCTCACGCCTTCAACAATGGCTGCACCTTCTCATTCACTCCATTGTCGCTGCTCTCTCCACCAAACCATGTTTATCTCTCTACTTCACCAAACAACCTTCCTCTGTTGTGTCTTTATCTAAAGAAGAAGAAGGTGGACCTAATCGTTACTGGAAAACGTTGAAGCAACCGTCGGTTGCTTTAGGGTTTTGATCGGAGCATATTTTCCACCGGAGTTGTTGCTAGTGTTACCTTTAGATCCACTCCGGTCCGATCTTCATCGGATAATTCAGAGCCATTTGGCTTTGATTCAACTGCCGATGTTGATAATCACAAAATTAACTCCTGATCTGGCCGTATCCTCACTCATCATCAGGTAACCTCTTTACAAGAGCCTCTAATTTTTAGGGTTTAGTGGTTATTTTTAAAATTCTCCACATTGATTACTGAATTTATCATCCTCTATAGTTAAGTGATCTTAATTTTGCATAATCGTTGTTGTATTATGTAAACTCCCCTCCTTATATTCAGAATTCGTGTATTCATAAATTGGACATGTAAAATCCTCTCCTGCACAGGCACAAGTAAGATTGGACATATAGCTTATACTCATGAAATTAGAAGGCATCTGGGAGGAAGAAGAGGCAAAACTTTCATTCCTTTAAGCATTCGCAGACTGAATTACAAGATATTCCATTTAATAGGTTTGAGGTGTTGATAATTTGTTTGAATTTGATTTTATGTTATCTTCGTTTGTGTTTTTTATGTTGTGACCTCGATTCTTCCATATGATGCTTATTCATACGGTTAAAATCTCCTTTGTTTTTTCAGATGGATAATCATTTGTGCACAAGCTACTAGGTATGTTATTATGTGTCTTCTCTACTCTATTTGTGTTCTTAGCAACCAAGATTGGTGGTTTTTGTTCCTTCGTATGACAAAGTGTTTGGTTACTTATAATTGGTGTGCTGAAGCTAAGGTTTAGGTTGGATAAAAGGTAGACAAAGGTACACTCTTATTTTCTTCATTTATTTAAGTTTGACCTAAATTGGATTTGATCATTCTAAATTTGAAGGTTTAGCAACATTCTTCATCATTTGTTACGGTTCTTCATGTCGTAGGCTGCAAAAACTATAAGAATTTGTCAAATGAGTGAAAGTTGTTGTCATTAGCTATAGGAGTCCCACGTCTTATTTCATCTTCATCTCTGTTTTTCCTATTCAAGCAGATCAAATAAGCCAGGCACCAAACCTATGTTTTTCCTATTCAAGCAGATCAAACAAGCCAGGCACCAAACCTACGAATCATGCCTATCTCACCTACTAGCCGCTGGAGGACCTTGAGCTACAGAAATTTAGTATATACATGAAGTCTGTGACAAGGTATGAACATTTTAAAGAACTAAAACATCTATAGTTTGTTATTATCCTATATATACAAATGAAAAATTATTGTACCATTTTTAAAACATAAGGTACAAGGTGACAAGGTATGAACATATTTATTTGTTGAGATATTTTACAGTGCTATTTTTTTGTTATTTTTGTTTTATGGATGCTAAATTATTCATGTACGACGCCAAATCGATGAAGCAAAGTTCTTAAATTGGTGGTTTATGGCTGACAATCGGCTTTATGTATGCTTCTCAGAGTAAATTCAATTAAAGTTCTTAATTTCATTTCATTTTATAGATTATAGAACAACCGTTTACTTCGACGTTAAAGTATGGATTAGTTCTGCTAATTTATATGCTCTTTTTATAGGTTGTTCGATCATCTAAAGGTGTTGTATTGTTGTAATTGCGGTTTTTATCAATCGAAACACTAATATAGTCATCGATGCAAGTAAGTGACCTCTTTCTATCTTTTTACTTTTTATTTTCTGCTATTAGTTCTCAATCCAACTTAATTTGTAATTCTTAGCTTCATTAAGTTCAACTAACAGAAGACGGAGTTCTCATAAAACATTGTGTTTATTTGGGTGTATTCAAAATTGAACATATAAAGATTTGTTTAGGTACAATCTAATATTTTTAACTTCCCTTTTGAGTTTTCTATTTTTAACTGTTATCTGAACTGACATTTTCTCTGATATGCATTTTAAGCTTGCAAATATATCAAGATGACCATGTTTTTTATAATGAAGGGGCTATATACTAGAACATTCACACCGACAATCATTATAACATGTATATTTCTTAAGTCTGTTCTCGGTAATATGAGGTGATTACCTGAGTTATTTAGGCGTTTATGGAACTTGATGGGGTTGCTTAACATTAATATCGGTTTTGGTATTGCAGATGCTCTAAAATATCTTTCGATAATATTATAGATTCAGACTTCTTTGTTAACTTTAAATAAGAGGTACATTTTGATAAGGTAAGTATTTTGTAGACCTGTTTTAGTTTGATTTAAATTTTTTCAGATATAAAAGAAAATTCAAGTTCCATCTTCTTATATAAATCTACCTTTTCAGGGTTAAGGAGATGAGGTGACCAGTGTTCTCTAATGGTAGCTAGCAACACTAAATTCTTGATTATAAGTATATGTTATTACAAGGTAGTTGTGTTTAAAAATAACAAGGCTTCAATTCAGTAAACAAAAAAGAGCAGTGCACATGTAGCAGGTACGCTATATATTGACGTTTCTAACAAAAGATCCCACGCCAGTTTTCCTTTAGGTTTTGTAGGATTATTTTTGGTTCTTTCCTTTTCGTTTTTTAGATCATGGGTCAGTAGGTTTCTAAAAAAAGATCCCATGCCAGCTTCAAGCATATCGTATTTTTTTATTTTTTATTTTGTCATTGTAAGATGTGTTTTCAATGTCTAGAAGTGTAAAGTTTAACTTTAATAAACACAATACTTTTTTTTTCAATATGGAAGTTCATGCCCGCAACTCTTCTTTAATTGAATTTCTAATCCACTTTCTATATCTTAAAGCAGATATACAAAGAGATAATTAGTTAACAGATAGCTAAATGAACAAATATACGTCTAAACTCTTATATGTGAGTAATAAAAGACCGCAAACAGATGCTCTGGAGGATAGCAGCAAGAGGACCAAAACGAATGACCCGCAATAAAGAAGAAAATGTCCTAGAAGTAGCATTTGAATCTCATGTTTGATACTATAGCAGTGAAGATCAGTAGGCTGACAAATCTTTTGTTTTGCTCAAACCCATGAAACTTTTAGTGAACTTCATATCATCAACGTAAGATCATGTTTTCTAAATGTAACTCCAATGAGGAGGGTTGACTTTTATTTTGTAAATGATGTAATACTCTATTTATTTGGACTTTCCCTTTATAAATGAAAAATAATTTCTGCACCGCCCTTCATAAAATCAGCCATCTCACGTTGCAACATGTGAATTGCTTGCTTCGTAATGTTTGGGCGTTTAGTTTCTTGGTTAAAATTGAGATATTCAGAATGTAAAGACGCCGCTGCGAACTCTTCTTATCACATTCAGTAGGTGTAGTAGGTGTAAGAGTTAAATCAGTTACCATTTACTTATGTAAATTCAGGGGGGGGGGGGGGTGGGTGGGATGGATCTGGAACATTTGCTGATGTCTACATTTTTTATATTTTTATTACCAACTCAGGTGGGATCATCGAAATTAGCAGAAATTTCTTTACCAAGTCAGGTTATAGATTTTCATAACAAAGTGCCATTGGATTTTCAGATTGTCGTAGCTATCAGTAAAATGATTTGGCTAACCGGCTTTTTAAAACGGTCTGACTCCGCCGCGAAGCGCGGGTCGACCAACTTGTTATATACATTAGACTAGTTTTTAAACCCGTGTATCACACGGTTGGAATTTAAAAATAATAATAAATATAATAAACTATATTAAATTTAGTATAATAATTGGAATTAAAAAGTATAAAAAAAATTTATTAAAAAAAGTTATAATTTTGAAAATATAGATTTATACACTACATTTAATGCCTGGTTTGTCATTTTTAGATCTTCATCCAATATCAAAAGTTTAAGTCCATCTCTGCTCTTGAGTCTTGACACAATTGTCCATGAATGAAATATATATGGATTCTTTAAATAACACAAACTCTGGAAAGTTGTAACACTTCGATTAAACCATTTATAAATACCCGACGCGTTTTCTATCATGGTTGATAACCAATAAAGGATCGTATTTTTATATTGTTATTTCATGTATTTAATGATTTAATCCTTTAATCACAATATTCGTGACATTCGATGTTTCAATTTATCACAAATCGGATCCATAACTCAATCTTTTTTGTTATATATGCAAAACCAGAAAACTTTAGCGTTCTACACATGTACAATACTTGTGGGTAATACTAGTCATACACACAAGTAAATGTATGTGAGGTTGCGCAAAAAGTTCGCGGTTTAAAACAAAATTAGCAAAAATATGATTTTTCATACGATTTCGGTATTAACCGGGAGTTCGTACATTCCAAAAATTCTCATTCTATTATTCCATAACATTTTATTTAAAGAATTACATATCACAAATTAATACGATGAATTATGATGAATTTTGGTAAATTTTGGTGATTTTTCATATTTTTAACAAATAATATATAAATAAATATATATAAATATACCTCGTTAAATGTATCCCAAGCCTTATAAATCTTAAGAAAGTATTCTAATATCATGTTAAACTTAAAACATTGATTGCATCGAAGGATACAAAGGTGAAACACATAAAACAAAAGTTGAGGGACTAAATGTGTCATTTATTGAAAGTTATAAAATGCACGTATCCGTATATCATCGAGCATGTCCCGAGCCTTAGAAACTTTTATAAACATGTCTTATAATGTTTTGGTGCATAAAATAGCAGTTCCGTAGAAGTTTGGGGGTCAAAATGCAATTAATAAACCTCAAGGACCAAAACTGTCAAACTGTCAAACTGCTCCACGGGTCGCCGAGACTGGGCCTCCCACCGTCGCGTACCGCCGCCCAAATCACCACTCGGTCGCTATCAGCTTCGTTTTTTCGACTTGTTCTCCACGATTGGACCTCCATACGTGTTATTTTGGCCAGATTATCACCATAGGTACGTGTCCTAAGCCCCTGCGAGGCTGCGACCTCAAACACTATAAAAGGGAGCCTAATCAGTTGAGAATTCCTCACCAATTCATCTCATCTTCATCACAAAAACCACAGTTCTTAGCCGAAAGTTGTTCTTCAAAATTCTCTCAATCCAGAAGTCCTTTGAAGCTAAATTTCTGCAATTGCATGTTATTAGGTATGGTTAACAATAACCTATCTCAGTTTTTGCTAATATTGTATCTAAGTATAATTTCTAGAATTATGTTAAAATTAGGAATCTTGATCTTGCTTTGCCAAAATCGGGTGATCGGGTTGGAATTAGGGTCTGAATTTTTGTAGGTAATCTTAAAATAATGTGTTTTAAGAAAGCCCTAAGTTAATTTTTAAGTTTTGAGAAGGTTTGGTATTTTATCTAAAACTTGGTCAAAATTAGGGTTTTCACGTCATTGTTCTGCCAAAAATGGATAAACGATGTTAGATTAAGGTTTGATATTTTTAAGAATATTATAATATATTATTATGAATAAAACCCTAAGTTTATTTCAAAATCTAATGAGTTTTGATATTTATTTAATATTTATGCTTAAATTAGGGTTTTTGAGTCATTGTTTTGTCAAAACTAAATAAACGATATTGAATTAAGGTTTCATATTTTAAAGAATATCATAATATAATATTATGAATAAAATCCTAAGTTTGCTCCAAATTCTATTGCGTTAACATCATACGACACGCGAATTAGGTTAAATTGGAAATTATTGCGGGAATTCTGTCCGAGTAAATCAGTTAACGATATAAGGTGAGTTTCTACAAGCCCTATTTTATATAGTGAGTTCTATGAGCCCACTCTTAAATATTTTAAATGCTTTTAACATTTTCGGGCTGACAATATTTGTGAAACTATATTCAGCTGATAATTGTGGCTTGATATATACGTGTTATATGATGAAGTTGTTGCTAAATTGCTTATACGTGTTATGCAATTATGTTAATTATAATGTGATGTGTATATACTTGCTTTGAAATTAAGTAGCCAAGTGACAAGGGAGTTGTTAGTAAACACATAGGGAATATGTATGATTATATGAGAACAGGTGGTGGATTTCCTTGTGTTAATATGTGGTTGATATGCCGCTGGTACATCCAATATATATACATAATAATATAAGTTACCTGGTATATTGGAAGTGTGGAGGATACGTCGCTAGCACATCCTGTATACATACACTAACGGTAAATTAAGGGATGTCCATTTGTTGCAGTATATGAATGTCTTACCATTGTTTAATAACAAACCTAAAGCATCCGGTTATTTAACTAAGGGTAGGTAGTGTACATGATCGGTAACTAAGATGACCTAATAGAGTTAAAGCATGAGTTGCTCCTATGACCTAATAGATTTAAAGCATGGGTTTCTATTATGACTTATTAGAGTTAAAGCATGAGTTGTTACTGAAGAAGAAGGGCTGCTGCTTCCTTATAGTGGTGGCTTAGGGAACCGTATATGGACGGAGTTGCAGTTGGTCATTGTAACAACTATCTTGCGCCAAGGTGGGATGACAATTGTAGTGACGGGCAGACCTTTCAGAGGATATGTAGAATGAAGAGACGCTACTTCCCTATAGCGGTGGCTTAGGGAACCGTGTATGGATGGGGCTGCATTGGGTTGTTGAAATAACTATCCTTCGAGATGGGACGAAGTGTGCAGTGGTGATCGGACTCTTCATGGAAAACCAAAATAGTTGGTTAAATATAATGACCTAGAAGTTAAGCTTAGGGTCATGGTTAAGATAATAGGATATATTATCATAGTGATTATGTGTTAGGAATACACGTGATATATATATATATATATATATATATATAGTGTGTGTGTGTGTGTGTGTGCGTGTGTGTGTGTGTGTGTTGTGAAAACCGGGTAAACGTTTAAAAAACGGTTTTGAACTAAATGGTAGAACTCACCAACGTAAGCTGACTTTTTAAAGGTATATATGCTAGGTTTTGCAGAAAGACGTTTAGAAGTAAAGGCACAGTTCTCGTAAGGACGGGATAATCGGGAAAGCTATCAAGGAAGAGTTTCTGGAAAGCTGGCTTAGTTATAGTTTTCGTTATTATAATTAGTTGTAGTTATGTATAATATCTCTCTTACTATAGTACTTGGCTTATATAAATAAAAGTTTTAAATTTCCGCTGCTTAATATCTCTGTTGTGCCATGTGTTCATGAGTAAATCTGATGTGTGACCCATCCCGGCGCCAAGTCCGGGAGCGGGCGTCACATATTTGTTTAAATGATAGGTGACGGCTCCACAAATGACGGTGTATTAAAAAAAGATCATGTAATTAACATTTCGAATATTCTCAGATAATAACTAGTCTCCATTGGAAAGCTGACAAGATAAGCAAATGCCATTTTTTAGTTATATAGAAATAACAAACAAGTACAGAAAATAAATCTTACAGCATGTTTGTAAAGGAACAAAAAACAAATCTGCTTAAGTGCATATGTATTAACACACATAAAGAGAATGTTTTAAGAGAATAAGAGAAGTTCCATATGGATAGTTAGATGCAAAATATCCATAGAAGAAGCTATTGTTAGCATAGGTTAACAATAGCAAATAGAAATCTTGTAGAAGCAGTCAATATGAACAAACTTGTACCTACCAATTGCACTTATACTTTACGGACCAACAACATATGAAATTACTTCAATTCTCACCTTAGTGTACAAACTAAAAAAAATCAACAGAAGTTAAGTTACAAACACACAAACAAACTAAACTCTTAACGAACAAGAAAACACACTACCCGAAGTGAAGCAAATCTCAAAACTAGCTCGGTTGGAGTAGGTTAGAATCAAAATTGATTCAATATAACTCAAGTAAATCCTCTAAAACGGCAAAAATCAATGATTATCCATGAACATGTGATCAATTAAGCAGTAAACCACAAAATTTTCAAAGTTTTAGTTGACAAATCACTTACACAATCATCAAATCTTGTCGCAAGTAAAAATCTTGTCGCAAGTAAAAATCTTGCCGCAAGTAATGAACGAAACTGAAGATTTAGAAGAACAAAAAGGTAAGTTGAAGTGATGGGTAGTTGGAATGAAATCAGATGGATAAAAACCCTAAAAAGAGGAAAGGTGGAAAAGGTAGAAGAAATTAGGATTGGGTGAAGCGTAAAGGAAGAGGAGAGAAATTCGAATTTTCAGGGCCGAGAATGGGTGATAAGGTTTGTATGTGAGTTAAGGGAAAAATGAAAGGGGTGTTAATTGTTACAAACACACAAACAAACTATAAACTTAATGAACAAGAAAACACACGACCCGGAGTGAAGTAAATCTCAAAATTAGCTCGATTGGAGTAGGCTAGAATCAAAATTGAGTCAATATAACTCAACCAATGTCACATCCCAACCGACGGCGGAATATGTCGGGGCGTGATGATTGTCCATATGCTCACAACACTAAATTAGGGTTGCGATAATTCTTAATCAAACTCATTTCATAAATATTTAAACGATGTAATCCGAAAAATATTCCCAACATGGATATGGCTACCGCTGTCCAAGCATTCAAAATGGTCCTTAAGAAGGATTCACCCTTCTACCAAGATCTTGTAATAATGAACCCATGTCACATGCTTGATGAAGTAAGGCATAGGGCCCTAAGATTCATCGGACTTGAAGAAGATAAGATAGTGCAAGAAAAAATGGATGCAGTCCTAGGATACGGCTCTTCCAACAGGAAATCAGAATCAATGCATCCTAGGTCTCGGAGGCCTAAACCCTATTCCAAACCTGATAATCCTAGGGTTAACAGGGTCGATCAGGGTGAAGACGAGGATAATGAAGAATATCCTACTTTTAATGAGTTTTGTTTTACTACTGATGTTGCAGGTGTGATTAATGCTATGCAGGATTTGGGGGACAAAGCAAGATGGCCATGTAACCGAAGATTGCATAGCTATGCGCAAGGAGATCAATTATCTATTAAGCAAAGGCTTCCTGAAGGAACTCTTGGGAAGGAAGAAAGACAAATCCAAGAGCGCTGAACCGCCCGCAAAATCCAGGGGCACTGACCAGACCCAGGATGCAGACAGATCACGCGGACATCCTGAGCGAGCAGCATCCCCATCCCCGGATGCAAAGGTAATCTATTTTATTTCTGGTGGATCTGATATATGTGGTACTTCTTATTCTGCAGCTAAAAGGCACGCAAGGGAGACCAAGTCAGGCGTAACCAGGAAGTCAGTCAAAGCCTCTGTACAAGCAGACATGAAAGACGTACCTTTGGCGAAGATGACAGGTGCAACTTCATGGACACTCATCATGATGGGCTTGTGATCACGCTCTACATAGCCAACCACTTCGTGAAAAGGATCATGATTGATGGGGGTAGTTCATATCAACATCATTCAACTAGAAACATTGATGAAGATGGGGATACCCCAGGATGAAGTCATCGCCAAATCCACAGTCCTCGTAGGCTTCAGTGGCGAAACGAAGAACACCCTAGGAGAGGTGAAGCTTGCAGTTTATGTTGAGGGGGTGAATCGATGCAACGCTTTTGTGTCATGGATGCTCCGTCCGGATACAACATTATCCTGGGCAGACCCAGGATTCATGACATGAAGGTTTTCCCCTCGACCTACCATCAGTGTGTCAAACTACCGACACCCTGGGGAGTAGTCACCATCAACAGCGACTAGCAAGAAGCAAAGGACTACTACACTTCATCTATGAAGATTTCAGCAAAAGCCCATCAAGGATAGCAATTAAAGAAGAAGGCCACGGACGTCCTAGAGGAAAGGAAGCAGGATGTCAAACAAGTAGTTCTAGATCCCTTGCATCCTGGGAAAAAAGTGTAAATTGGCACTAACATCCCTGGCCCCATTGAAAAAGAGTTAGTAGAATTCCTCAGATCCAGAATGTCAACATTTGCATGGAATACTAAAGACATGACAGGTATATCCAAAGATGTTATTACTCATAAACTTGGTATTGATCCCTCTTACAGGCTCATGCATCAAAAGAGAAGAAAGTATGCTCCAGAGAAGTATGTGATAATCCAAGAGGAGGTGGATCGTCTATTGAAGAACAAGATGATCAGGGAAGTCAAGTTCCCAAGATGTTTGGCCAATGTGGTGGTAGTGGAGAAGAAAATGGCAAATGCAGGGTCTGTGTAGATTACATAGACCTAAACCGTGCATGTCCTAAAGACCCTTTTCCCTTACCACACATTGACTCCATGGTAGGTGCAACGACATGCCGTGAAATGTTAACATTCATGGATGCCACCTCAGGATTTCAACAAAATTCAAATGGATCTAAGTGATCAGGAGGATACATCGTTCATTACGCCAACATGTATTTATTGTTATGTTGTTATGCCCTTTGGATTAAAAAATGCAGGGGAAACCCACCAAAGATTGGTGAAAGCCGCCCGCGATCGTCAAAAGAGTTATGCTGACGTCCAATGAAAACCCCTATCATTCGAAGTCGGTGATAAAGTTCTTCCGAAGGTTTCCCCATGGAAAGGAGTCATCCGTTTTGGCAAACGTGGTAAGCTAAACCCTCAATACATTGGTCCATTCCAGATCCTCGAAAAGATCGGGCCAGTAGCTTACAGACTACAACTGCCAGCCGAACTTAGTAGCGTACACGACGTTTTCCACGTCTGTAACTTGAAGAAGTGCCTTGCCGAAGAATCGCCCGTCATCCCTCTCGATGAAATTCAAGTTGATGAAACCCTTCACTTCGTGGAAGAGCCTGCTGAAATCGTCGACCGCGAAGTCAAGAAGCTGAAACGAAGTCGAATCCCCATCGTTAAGGTTCGATGGAACTCCCGGCGCGGATCCGAGTATACTTGGGAACGCGAAGACAAGTTCAAAGCCAAGTACCCGCACCTCTTTCCCAACCCAGCTCCTGAAGACGACGCAGTCTGAATTTCAGGACGAAATTCCTTCAACTAGAGGAGAATGTGACAACCCGTAAGTTTCCTAAGTCAAATCATATAATAATACGTGTAATTAATTATTTCTGTGTGCATAAATCTGTGTTTTAGTTAACGTAGATAACGTCTTATGCAACTATCCGTTAGTCTTGGCGTAACCCTAAATTAACATTTCGACGATCGACCTTAAAAACAATGATATTGTATATATATACAATAGAGAAAGCTACTTATGCTTTCGTGCCATTCGGATCCGGATCCGGATCCGGATCTACCCATCTTCAACCCATTTATACGTAATCTTCACCTACTTCTCTCTCCATTGTTTCTGCCGCTATCTCTCTAAGACGATCGATGTTCAGACACCACCACCATCGCAAGACAACCTCCGGCCATCGACTACCTTCAGAAAATCACGGGTTAGGGTTTCTTCATCTTTAATCGCATATCTTTTGTAGGTCGCATCGATGGTAGCAAATCATTTGTTAGGGTTTTTATTCAAGAGATCTTCAAAGATTCACCAGGTATGATTTATTGAAATTCAATTTGTTGAAATTCACTGTTAAGAAGATTTGAAATCGGTTCCTTCGATTAACCATATTGTTTTCATTTTGTTGTACTCATTACCCTTTTTCTATGACGCAGTTGCTCCTAATAATGTTGAGTTCCTTTACGATTTCTGAATGTAGGTCTGGAATAGATCGTACGGTTGATGAGTTCTATTATTCGCAAATGGAGCTTCATCTAAGGTTACCTTCTTCTCCTAATTTTCTCTCACTAAACAGTTACAACTGTAGATTGAGGAATATGGTTCCCTCCGGCCGTTCCACCGTTCCTAATCGGGGAAATTCTACTGCGTTCTGTATTACTTGAGGTTTATTTACGGTGCTGAATTTGATGCTTAATTTAAAATTAATTTCATCATGTTGTCTTATTTATTGTTGTGTTATTTATTATCATAAACTCAAAACCATACTTGAATAACACAGATTAATGAGTAATCTGTCTATTTGAATGCCAAATATGAGTTTGTGGTTATGAATTTATGATTGTAGTAAGTGATTGGCATGTAAATAATCTTCTTTTATGCTTTTGATATCTATCTTTTCTAACTTCCTCTCAAATACTTTAAATCAATATGCTGATTGATCTTCTAATAACATTTAATTTGGTTGGGATTCATCATATTCGAACTATGGTACCAACGTGTATTCAGTCTACTCACCACAGATGATGTCCAGTAAAGCCGTTAATTTGAATTTGCCACCACTTTTTTGGAATGTTTCTACCTTATATGTGTCTTCTTTGCACAGGCACATCTCGCTTTGAATGTTAAGCAAAATGAATGAAACAACTCCTAAAAGTGTCTTCTTTGCACAAGGTCTGTGTAACATCTTTGGTTCTTTTTGGCATTCACTTTCTTGATTTTAGTTATCAACTGATGATAATGATATGTTTTTATTACAGTTGACAAAATCAAAAGATCTCTGTGGTATATGGTAAAACCAAATGGAACTAGGCACATACTATTAGTTGGGTCATGGGTGAGAAACCTATTAACTAAGTTTATCTTTATACTCTTTTTCCATGAAGAACCGATTCTGGTGTACACTATGATGGATGCTGTGGATTCGTCCGTAATGTAATAAATATCAGGTTCTCTTTATTTGTGCTACTGACTTTCTTTGCTACCTTCAGTTGTACGTATAATAACTCAGATTTTTAAGCTATATGAAAACCTGACTTATTTAAGCACAACAGTGTATTTAGGCATAACAGTTATTTTCAGGTTCATTTTTTTTTAGGCATGACAGTTAGGAGTTCAAAATTGTATTAAACATTACCTATTTCAGTTACAACTATATACTTTAGGTAGTATTTTGTAAATGGCAAAATTGGTCTCCCCTATTCTTTTATTTGTAGTGGTGTTTATTGTCTTGCTTTTATTTGTTGTTATATTTGTTATTATTATCTTAGAGGATATTAATTTTTATTCTGAGTAATTCTTTTTTCAGATCTCTTGCTGTTGCTATTCCCTTTGCCTTTTCTGCTGGTATGTGTTTTTTGTGAAACTTCTTTAATATGAGATCTTAAAGTTTAGTTAAGAGCCAACTTATCAGTTTGGTTTTGCACTAACCCTATCTGTATGTAAATGTTTGATTTCATAGGTCTTTGTGTTTGTTGTATCTGGCTTTACTATGAATTGGTACATCAAGGTTGCTCACCATTTTTTTTCTTCCCTTTTTGGGTTACAGGTTTAATTGATTTTGTTAACACGGAGATAATTTTGAATGGGGTCTGATGTTGAGGCATGTAACTTTTAAGGTATAGGTGTTCTAACTCTTAATCATTTGTCTAACCTTTGTTTTATGGTTTGTACCTATTCTTAATCTCTATGAGTTTTTGTGACCATTACTTTATTTCTGTTGCATGTAAAAGATGAATTTTCGATGGCTAACCTCAGGGAAGTTGATATTGATGTTGCAACATATATTTTCCAGGTACTAAGAGTTGGTTTGATCAATATCTAGAAATGAATAGTATGTCACATGTTCACCCACTTTGAAAGTTTTGTGCATTCTTGGTTGTAGAGGGCAGTGAGCATACACCATATTACACACCAACTCATTCAGGTACTCACATACACGAGATCTTTCTTTTTCTCTCTTTTTTTTCTGTTTGTTTTGCGGTTTAGAATTGGTGATGATCAAGGTAGAATTGCTGCAATGATATCAGATGATAATGATCTTCTTGCCTATGGTCACCCCTCTATAATTATAGATTCAATCAGAACATGAGTTCCAATTAAACTATTATCACACATCTATACTTCCATTTCGACTTTATATCAATGGTAGTCGCATTTGTTTTGAATTCTCAACGTTAGTTTTAATTAGTTTTTGTTCATGGCTTCCTAATGGTAACAACAGTTTTGGTTAAGAGGTTTTCAAAACTTTAGGCTTTGGTTCAAGTTTTGAAGTTCTTGCATATATGAATATTTGGCTATTCTCACTTCCTACAAAGCATTGATTTCGGGCAACTTATTAAACAATCTATCTTCATACTCTTATACTTTTGTAATTGGAGATTAAAATGATTGTCAGATGAAATGTCATTTTTTTTATAATCCCTCACCCAAAAAGACATATCAAACATCTCGCGCAGACACGTCTGTCTCTATGCAACAACTTCCTTTTACGAAATAGACACTCGCGCGACAACGTGCTACGATCAAGACATGAGTTTCGTACGGCCCTTAACCAAGTTTCTAAAACAGTCCAATGCATTTGGCCTATCATTATAGCTCTACTCATTTACCTATTACGGATCAAAACTAGAATATTCAAATAGCATATAAGTGTTTGAGCAGCTTAGGATGACAACTAAACCATTTTCAAAAGAGAGAGGGCCATGACTACTGCTGTTTTCAATGGGGAGAATTAGGTTATAGCCTTATTATTGCAAAGACTTTGATATAAGAAAGTGGCAAGTATAGTGCTTCTTTCTAACATCTATAGCATTTGGTTGTTTCCTTTCTGCTTCCTCTATACAGAATCAATTTGATTATAGATTTTCAACTGAATTGAGGCATTGATTTTATGTGGATGGGTTCTTAATTTGATGTTTAATGCTTGCTTTAGAATATAAAAAACTAACACTTACTGTCCGATATGCAACAGAGCCAAACGTACACATGTGAGCCAAAGATCAAAGCATTTGAGGATTATCGAGGGTGGTTCTCTACAAAATGCCCAAATACCATCTGCAACAACCTGCGGCATAAAGAGAAATGGTCGCTTATATGCCAGGACGGTCACCAATACCCACTCCCAACTACCTGTAAGCATTCACCTATTAAAACGTCACATTAATTTGAGTTTTGAATTGAAGTTTGAATAATAGTGTTGGCACATAACAACTTATACTTCATCTGTATGTGTAAGTAGAATGACCCAATTAACAAGAACATAGAGCATTGCACATAAAAAAATGAATATCTACTTTAGACCCTAAACACTTTGAAACTTCTAACAGATTTCATTTCTACTATCAAAAATCATTTAATAGATTCTTAGGCTTAGAATATGTGTTTCCACTGTTATTAGTTTAGGATTTCAGTTATAGAAAATTAAAAATTTTCAGATGATAGAATAGCGTTTTTAAAACCTACTTCAAGCCAATAGGTTGTGCCCAAACATCAAGCCTTTCAGCTTCATACTGACACTGCAATACAAGTACTTGCTTACTAATTTCTGTTTGGATGGGATTTGATGCACTAAATGGAATTTGCCACCAGTTGCTTACTGGAATTGAACTCAGTTGGTTCATATAGCTATATCCGTGTTTGACTTTTTATTTAGATTCTCTATTTTAAACACATACACAATGAAAATGGAATGTAAGCATGAGTCACGACTCTTTGTGCCACTACCTCCTAATTTATACCTTGCCACTTTCTTCTGTGCAACCATCTTTAATATAAATTTGGGTTCTGAAGTTGACACTTCTAAATATTTATATAAGTAGAGTTCCCCTTTCTTTTTGCTATTCTAATTCTTTTATAATTTCGATCAGTACTTTTTAATGAATTATAACATTTTTGGTAACCTTTAAATCATAATGAATTTATATTTTCTTTTAAACTTATTGTTTTAGCTTTGTAACTCATTAAGTGATTTGAGAATCTCTCGACCTTTATTAAACCGCTCGAAAAGCTGCTAATATGTTGGTTGTCAAATTTTTGTATTTAAGCAACCAATATGTATTAATAAATGGGTAAGTTAACTCTATTAAACGGACACAAAGTGTGGCTAGAATAGGATCATTAAGCTTCAAATGGCAAGGCTGTGCAGGTGTCTTGAATTTACTCTATGGTGATTAGTTTTGTCACAAGCTTACCTAATAATTGATGTGGTTACCTAATAGTCGATGTTATCTGTATGAGAAGTTTGAGCATTATGCTAACAATTATTTCATGAGTACCGATAATGTGAATCTATGGGTTTTCTTTTCAAAAGCTATCTTGATGGATAATATGCAGGCCAAAGGGCATTTGGCATTTGCTAATAGTATTATTTAGCAAGGATAATGTATTTTAATTTGTTTCGGAAGACAATTTTAATCACAAACATAAATATACTTTCATTTTTTTTTCATAATTCCTATTTCTTAAGTACTTAATTTTAGCAATAAAAGAGTATGCTGATTTGTATTCGCTCGCTTCAGGTACTGTGTAAATGGCATGCTGATGGATGCCACAGCAACCCTGTCGTAGTGTTTTTCAACGACACAATGTAGGTCGTTCTCAACACAAGTGGTAGTGACATAAGACTCAAAAACGGATTCGACAAGCCAAAGATCATCTCGGTGTTCAGAAGAATTACACTATCAGGTTGAGGCACAACACCGATGCCGTTGTACAACACATCTCAACACCTGTGCTATAGAAAGAACCCGGCCAGACGCTGAAATTGACATTCCCAAGTCCCAACACAGCTCTAAACACCTGTAGGAAAGTCAACTCGCAAACATGTCTCAAACTCACCAGGTACCTTCCTTACAAACTACTCAAACTCAACTATATTCTACACTTCAATCACTCACAACTCCAAAAAAAATGTACATGAAGGTGAAGCATCCGCAAAGAGAGCTAAAGATAAGGAAGAGTAATCGTAGATCTCGCCAATTACTATACCAAATTATAAAATTTTGTATATGAAAAAGTAGGTACCATAATGCTCACATATTAAAAGGAAGCTAATTGTTTTTGTTGATCAAAGAGGAAATTAGGGCAGCATTAGGTGGCAAAAAACTGAAACACAATCTGTACTTATGGTTGATGGCAAAAATGAAAGGCCATATGAACTTATGCTTTCAAACTATAGGTTAATGAATGTCTAACTTATCTTTAGCCTAAAAAATATTATTTGTAATTTATCCATTTAAAAATATGGATCCCAAGCTTATTTTCATTTTACCTGCCCGAAGCTCACGCACACGTATATAATAATCTTGTAGATTGCCTATAAAAATATTCTTCACATTTTGATTTTCAAGTGTTTTGATCATTCATTTGGTAAAATTTTGCTAATGTTGGAATTTCTTATCCAACTTTTGGTAGATATACTATTAATTAAATCATCATGGTCGAAGTAGGCATTTTTATTTGTGCAGGTACGCTTTACATCTTTCTTAAGAAACTTATATTTTCTTTGTTTTATTAAAGCGTTTGTTGTACTTTTTGAGTTACCGCAGCAACGCGCGGTCGATCTCTAGTTATATATATATATATACTAGTTTTTGATACTCGTGCAACGCACGGGTGAATTTTTAAAAAATATTAAAAAATAATAAGGATAAGTAAATTTAATATTAAATACAAACATTCAATTTTCTTGACTAAAATAATAAGGATAAGTAAATTTAATATTGAATACAAACATTCAATTTCTTCACTTAACAATATTGAATACCCGTGCATCGCACGGCTGGAGTTGAAAAAAATCTAATAAACATAATCATACTCTACTCATTTAAACTCGGTTAGCATAGTTATAATGATACATAAATTGATTGATTAACATTAATGTCATCTATAGTAGTTTAATCATTACCTAAATAACGGAATCAAAATGGACACCTAACTTAAATACATGAAACAAATTAATAAAAGTGAAGAATATTGTTTTCTTACATGTTTGATTTGTTAACAGTCTATACATACATTCATCTAATTCATCCTAAAAATATATATACGTATTCATCTCATTCATCCTAACAATGATATACAAAAGGATAAATTAAAAAATCTAATTCATCCTAAAAAATGATATACGTATTCATCTCATTCATCCTAACAATGATATACAAAAACATAAATTAAAAAGTATATTGATAAATGATAATAAATTATTATTGAAATGTCATCCATAACCCATAAAGGAAAACGTCAAATTGAACTAAAAACATTCAAAATATCAGAAACAATCAAAACATAAGAATCACTAAAAGTTCAATCAAACCATAGGATAATTATTTTAAGTAGTATAGATGCAATCGTTTTCCAATTTTGGAATCAAGAGGTTGTGCTTGCCATTAGCTTTGTTAACTTCATTGGTGGCAGCAAATGTCTTTGTTCACTTCATTGGTGGCAGCAAGTGTCTTAGTATACCATTGGATTCCCACTATCTTCAGAAGGGAAATTAACATATTTGAAATTGGTTGAGTTTAAATTTGTACGCTACATAGAAAGTATAATACAATGTGTTAAATTGATATGTAGTATAAAATTTTAATATGTATAAATTACAAAGTGATTTCAAACGATTTATTAAAGTGACTGAAGTCAATATAAATGTCAACTTTTTTTCCAACAGATCATTAAATTCAACTGGCAACATGTTCCAAGTTCGATCCCTGAGCTCCAGGTTTTACCACCCGGCCGCTCGCGGAGGTGGATTTTCCCTGGAATGAACTCAACTGGTGTAAATAGTCCCCGGATTTTCCGGGGCATTCGTTGACCGTTAAAAAAAAAAAAAACACCCTGTAAATCAGAATAGAGTGGTGGTTAATTGAAAGAAGGGCCGAATTAATCATTAAGACTTCCATACCTATAAACATAAGGTTGTTTAAGTACCCCAAAGTTCTAAGATGCATAGATTTACATGGCATACTACACATAAATATTGTCATAAATCTAATTTGGGAAGTAAACACACACCCAAAAGTCATGAAAATTTTGAAATTAAAATGAAAAAAAACATCCTACATTTTTCAAGAAATTTGTTAAGAAGCCTCTTTGATTCACGGTCAAATAAAGTAAGGGATACATTACCAGTACAATCTTGTACCCTCAAAGGACTTTTGAACCTGCAACATAAAGAAATAAATAGTAGAGATACAAATGAGTATTTTTATTCATTAAAATAAACAATCATCATTCATAAATACAAAAAGTTTTTGTTATAAACCTCACAACTTATAAACCTCACGATGGCTGGAACAATTTCTTCACTCCATTTAGAATTGCTACACTTAAATATATGCTTTACTTCAAACTCATCAGAACTATCATCATTCACATTGAAATGACTTGCCTCATTACCTTCTTCTTACAACTATTACAGGCAATGTCATACCATTCCTTATCACGATGAACACCCTTAATACTAACCAAAATAACAACGGTTTTAACCTGTCAGATCAGTACGTAACTTTAGTAAGCATTCTTTGTGAATAGTCTAAATAAAATGAAACTTAATGATAATACCTGGTCAATCTCATTGACTTCTGCAACGTGATTAAAGTCAGTCTTTGTCAAAAAATCATCGTGCAAAGACATAAGAATTGCAGGTCCAAAACCACGTTGTCTGGAATACTTTAACATGTATTTATAAATAAGAAAAGATAGCAAATTTGATGTGGAAAGCAAAATAAATGTAAGAGCATTAGAACAAACTTACTTGATTAAGATGATGAAAGCACAATGGAGTATTTGTGAATATGGTGACTACGGATATAGAAGTGTGTAGCTTATATAATACATGGAATAAAAACGGAATAGGAAATTTTATTAAAAAAAGATTTGAAAAATTAAATGATAATATCAATCACATATTTGACTTTCTAATTTTAAGTCTAATTAATTATGATTTACGAAAATAAAACTAATGTTTTTATCTAAAATTCAACCTTCTTTAGTTAAATAATATTTCATCCATACTAAACAATGAAATTATTGGGCAATCAAAATTTTAAATTCATTAGAATTGAAGTTTTAGGGAATTGATTCCATTATGTTCACATTTATTGAATTATTTATTTGCCACAATTGTTTACATTTACCTTAAATACTAACCTTAAATACTAAGACCATTCCTTACTTGGAAACAATCGTTCCTGTAACATGAACAAAAAGAACAATTTTTTTTTAGTTCGTGCTCATTCAGATATTAAAATTATAGCTTCTAAAGAAACTATTGTTAAAAACCTGGTAGAACATTGTAATTAGAGTCAAGATGTAAAAAAACTTGGTGTGATGAGTTTTTTGGGCTACAATCACCATACATGTCTGAATTCTTTCTTTCTATGCCAATATTTCGATAAAGATTAGAGTCAAGTTGCCTGGAATTTTCAACCATCTTGTCTATGCCAATATTTCGATAAAGATTTAATTTTTACCATTCATTTTTCTTGAGAACGCAGATCTCTGCTTAGGCCATTGATGTCACAGCATGGAGAGAAGTTCAATTACCCAAGACGTAATCCACTTCAGCTTAAAAAATTTCTGCAATCATATATTAGACTATTGGAATATTGACTAATCAAAAAGTCAAAATATTAAAAATGAAGAGCTTGTTACCTTGTTGTTGAAATTCCAACCAGTAGTAACCACTTAGTACCTGCCAACATAAATAAACTTGGCGTAAAAAGTCTCTTCGAGACTCCAAGATATTCAGATTTTGAAATTTGATTTGTATCCCATGTTGATCAATCAAAAACAAATAAGAAATAAAATCTTTTTGATTTTTCAAAACTTTATATCAAAACATACCTAAAATCTTTTTGGTATTTTCTGATATGAAAAGTAAATGCAATACAGAAACATACACTATTTTTGTCTTTTGTGAGAAAGATCACGACTTAGGATCATATTGGGCATAACGTGTTGAACTACAATTCAATTTTGATTATTTCAGCACATAAGCCATGTCGATTGCAGATATAATTTGTCCAACTTTAAACTCAGGTATAATCATACTCATAACATCTGGATATGATAAGGTATTGATTAGATTTGCTTTGACCAGTGTACCCCCACACTATCAGACATACTCATATATGTTTTTGCTTATCACATTTTGTGATCTCACTTGTGATTTAACACATAGTGAATTTATTCATGATGTAGTCAACTGTGTTCCATGCAAAAAAAAATAAGAACGTTAAATCGTCTACCTTAAGGTGGATCTTTCGATACGCAAATAAGGCCCCGTATTTAACAAAATAACAAAAATAAAACAAGTTGAAATTGTATAACTCAACAATAATCAGGTCGGTACTCCCGTACACGCAGAGAAAGTCCGATGAGTTATACGAAACACCAAGAAAATAAAGCAGAACCTCCATTGAACAACAATCAGGTCGATCTTTCGATACGCAAAGAAAGTCTGATCGTTTGAGAAAATAAAGAAAATCAAACAAGTTTAAATCTTTGTAAAATGAACACATGTACACACAGTGACTTCTCATTATTTTTCACATATCCTTTTCTTGATATATCATGAGATACGCATCAAGATGTTGTCCACTAGGTCAAGCATCAGATTTAGTGTATATCACATTTGTATACTTTCTGATTTTCCGAGCCTGCTAGCACATCGAATAATGGTCTTATGGCCTTTTCACTTACTTTATCCATGAGTCAGACAACATTAGCCAATGTATCATCATTTTCCAATCATGTCAGATACAGTTTCTTATTTTTTAATGTTTTTGTCTTTTCAAAATTTCTCCCCTAAAAATGACAAACTCTATCTATAGATTTTTATTTTTACCATTGGAAAAATAACACACTATTTTTGTATTTTTCAAAGAAACAAACTCCCCCTCAAAGTGAGAGGGAGTGAAAAACGAAAGAAAATTGATTAACCAACACGGATACCTACGTTTTAGCATTTTGAAAACACAAATTTAGATTTGGAAATTCAGTTTAAGTTAAACACAGATATTCCACTATCAGCAATCTGGCAACTACTGATAGGTCTTCCTGAAATACCCGCTGACACCCAATAAAACATTAGTCGCTTTGGGATCGACCCGATCAACGGTATCGGGTCGCCCGGTGTCTTCCACAAAGTCTTTGTTGGCCTAGGAAACAACCTTTGGTTTCCATATCATTGAAGATTTTAATTCTAGATCAGAACCTTAAACTACCGACGTCTTTGGTTTTGACCAAAACGACTTACTAGTTGATTTATACATTAGGGACCATGGTTCATAATTTTTTTTTACCATTTCCATCTACATATTTTGCATTGTTGTGGACGTATGCAGTCGTTGGACAATATGAAGCCATATGTCCAGGTTGACAACAACATAGCAAACTCTATCACGAAGTTTAAAATCATTTGAAAAGTTCTTTCAATTTATAGAAAATGATGAATGATCAGAAGCAAAATTATCAAAGAAATCATTATAGGAATCATACCTCGGAGATTGATTCCGCGAAGAAACCTTATAATCAGATGACGAACCTCCAGAATAATAAAAAACTTGTTTCGTCTGAGGTTGTGATTTCTCACCTTCAAAACCTTTTTATTCTTCGTTGATTGTGAATCTTGAACAGACACTTCTTTGATCTTATAACCCAAACCCTTGGGTTTAAATCCAGGAAAATTCGAAGATCCAGAATGAGAACCAGAAGCATCTCTCTCTTTGGCGTCGCTAGTGAATTTAGCTTTAATGTCTTTCAGCTTGTTCTCACACACCAAAAATTTAATTGCTTTTTCTTCAGATGAAGTACTTGCTGACTTTTCAACGTTAGCAAAAATATTTTCATCTTCCAATAATGATGAACTAGAATCAAATTTTGGAGCTTCACCAATCTTTTCTTTCTTCTTAGCTGATTTAGATTTCTTCTTTGTTGGTGTTGCAAACTTGGAATAATCATGCATGAAATTGCTTGAGCGTGTGGATCTTCTACTTAGTCGTATTGAAATCAATGTTAAACGAGTAACACACGAAGAGTAAATAAAAATATGATTTGTATTAACCACGGAGAGTTTACACAGAGACACTTAGAAGATATGACCAAGAAACTTTGAAATTCTATTACAAGACGACTATTTATAGACCTTGAAACCCGCTGGTCCGAACCTCAGGTTCGGACCTGTTCGGCCATGTCCGAACTCCAGATTCGGCCAAGGTTCGGCCATACCTAATCTTGCATGTCTTCGTCTTGTATTCGATACTTCACATAACGATCAGAACAATGTATCAACGAACTCCCCCCGGCATGTGCAGTATCATCTCTTCTATTAAAACTTGTATCTTTTATCTTCAATCAAACTCTTCCTCGATCTTGACGATGAGTTCAATCTTGAATACTTGATATTGCATCGTGTATAATCTCTTTATCAACAATCTTCAGAAGACTTGAAATTGTGAAGTTCTCTTTCCACTTAGAAGTCTGCCGACATAAATAATCTTGGCGCAAAACGTCTCTTCGAGACTCCAAGATATATTAATTTTGAAAAAATGATTTCGTATTTCGTGTTGATCAATCGAAAACAAATCAAAAACAAATTCTTTTTGGCTTTTAGAAACTTTATATCAAAACACACCTAAAATCTTTTTGGTATTTTCTGATAAGAAAAGTAAATGCATAACAAATCAGACACTATTTTTGTCTTTTATGAGAAAGATCACAACCTGGGATCATATTGGACATAACATGCTGAACTACACTTCAATTTCGATTATTAAAGCACATAAGCCATGCCGATTGCAGATATAATTTGTCCAACTTTAAACTCTAGCACAATCATACTCATAACATCTGGATATGTTAAAGTATTGATTAAATTTGCATTGACCAGTGTACCCCACACTATCAGACATACTCAGATATGCTTTTGCTTATCACATTTTGTGATTTTAATCACATAATGATTGTAACCATGATATAGTCAACTGTGTTCCATGCAAAAAGAAATAAAAACGTTAAATCGTCTACCTTAAAGTCGATCTTTCGATACGCAGATACGGCCTCGGATTTAACAAAATAAAAAAAATAAAACAAGCTGAAATTGTATAACTCAACAACAATCGGGTCGGTACTCCCGTACACGCAGAGAAAGTCCGATGAGTTATACGAAACACCAAAAAAAATAAAGCAGAACGTCAAACGAACAACAATCAGGTCGATCTTTCGATACGCAGAGAAAGTCTGATCGTTTGACAAAATAATGAAAATCAAACAAGTTTAAATCTTTGCAAAATGAACACATGTATACACAGTGACTTCTTATTTTATTTTTCACATATCTTTTTCTTGATATATCTTGAGATATGCATCAAGATGTTATCCACTAGATCAAGCATCAGATTAGTGTATATCACATTTGTATACTTTCTGATTTGCTGAGTCAACCTTACACATCGATCAAATGGTCTTATGTTATTACCTTTTTTAGAATTTGCCAACTTGTGGTAAAGAAGTTTGAGACAAAGGCAGGTACTGAACCTTGGATGCACAAGCTGTGAATGTTTAGTTAGTTGTTTTCATGTTACGTGGGTTATGTGGGCTTAGTTATTCTTCTCCATGACTTTTCACTATATGTATAGGAAAGAATCAAAGAAATAGAGGCAGACGAGTTTATGAATGAAAATACTGGTTGAATTATCTCATTGATTTTTGGGTAATTGATCCACCATTTCTAGTTCAAGTGTAGCAAACTAGAATGTTGATCTTTGGAATCTAGATTCAAATTGAGTGGTGAGAATGTATCTCATTCGAGTTTAGAATTTGCTCAACCACTTATTCGGGTGGTGTGTCTGTATGTTGTTCGACCGTTGACTTATCTTTGTTTTTGTTTGAAATTTCTAATTTTTCTCCGTTATCGTAGAAAAAAATATAACATTTGGTATCAGAGCATCAGGCTCGTTTCCACATTTTTCTTCATTCCAAATCTGTTTTATTTCCACACACACACACAAAAAAAAAATCAGCACTCTAGGTCAAAGCCATGGAAACAGATAACAGAACCATCAAGAGACAACTAAAGCAATCATCAACTGGCATCACCATCACGTGGACGTGGGAATTTGTAAGCATGGAATGCACGAGTTCGTTGCTAACATCCTCCTGATCTTCATAAAAGTTTGTCCTCAAACCTTGAATAATACTGTTATCTTCAAGCTTTACTAACGGGTGTAAGTCCGGAGAAACATGTATCTTCCTTTGCACTGATCCCAATCTAGAAAGGTCCGTTGGCCGCCTTTGACTTGGGTAGTCGTGAAGTGAGGAGTATACGAACAGACAAAGTTTTATGAGCATTTGACCCAAAAATTGAAGGATTAAATTTTAGTTTAGGAACACTGATTGAAATAATCATTTGACTTGAGGTTTATAGTTGATTGCTTAATCCTCACTTGTTCATGGCTATTGTTATACCCTGAATTCCGGCCCTAATTTCACTAATGCTCTTTGACAGGTCTGGACCCCTGGATGTCGAATATCCAGGGATTGCGCATTAGACTTATCGGGACCCAGGATTCTCATATTCTTAATTTAATTACTGTCTTAGGATGTAATGAATCCAGGGTTTATTTATCTGTACTATCTGATCCAGGCATGCACGAATACCCAGCATGCTAGGGCAATTTTGACTAATCATTTTTTGACCCCATGTGATCAAGTCAGGTACGAAAGAATGTATAACAGTCATATGGACTCACTCAAAGCTGGAGCACGTTGGAAATGATAGACTCGCCGCCAAGTTCGGTCAAATAACGGCCAGAAGTCATTGGAAGGGCAATCCCAAAGATTCTCGGAGTTATAGTTAGGGA
>JBCNJP010000008.1:48472298-48540464 GCA_039602395.1 Deinandra increscens subsp. villosa
TTCCAGAATAGTAAGAAAATTCCTTCTGAGGTGATGATTTCTTTGCAAGTTTTGCTTTAGGAACCTTCTTAGCCTTCACTGGTTGCTTAATTTGAACTGATTCTTCCTGCACTTTATAACCCAAACCTTAGCATTTAGATCCTTGAATCTTTGAAGAATTTGAAGAAGAACCTGAATCATCTCTTGCCTTAGCTTCACTAGTAAATTTGGCTTTGATATTCTTCAGCTTGTTCTTCTCAATCAACCCTTTTTCTTCTTCAGTTGCAGATGAAGAACTTGACACCACCTTATCAAAAACTTTTTCATTCTCCAACAAGACAGACTTTGAAACAAATTTTGGAGCTTCACCCAAAACCTTTTCTTTCTTTTTAGACTTGGAATTGTTCTTCTTTGGTGGACTGGCAAATTGTGAATAATCATGCATCTTAGCTTTAGGATCAAGCGAAGCAGAAGTAACTTCAATTAAACCCACTGGTTGAGGAACCGAGTGAACATTCTCCTTCTTAGAAATCTCCGTACTCTGATCCTGCTTGTATAAAAAGTTGAGCAATGTCGGTGACAAATTGCAGTTCTTGACTTACCTTTTCAACTCCAAAATTTCCAATTTCAAATCATTGATCTTTTGTTGAGCCTCAAACACCTCTTTCTGTGACTTGATGAACTTTTCATTTAGATCATCGTATTCATAAGTTTGTAGCTTTCGGATCTCACATTCTGCAAATAATTCTTCAAGCACATTTTCTCTCTTTTGTTTATAGATCTCTACATCTTTAGCCAATACTTCATTTTTGTCACGATAGAGAACATTCTCATCTTGAAGCATAGAAATCTTATTTTGAAGCTTCTCAACAGTAACAGCAGTTTTAGCAATAAGAGTAATAGCTTCCTCATACCTTTGCTGAACTGGAAATCTCTTCTCAAACAAATTCTCAAAATCTTGAGCTGCGTCTAAAGCTTCAGCTTTGGCTTTTGCACACTCTTCAGCCAATTGAATCTTTTCTTTCATAACATCTTCGTGAACATGAATCAACTCATAATACTTCTTTTGAAAATCTTCTAACTCTTTCTTGAGCACCACAATCTCTTCAGTTGACGTTTGACGACGTTGTTCAAAACTTGCAATCTCCTTGATCAATTTTTTACATTTAAGACATTCAAACTCTTCAACTTTTAAATTATCAGAAACTTTAGGTAAATTGTCTTGAACCAAAGATGCACTCGAATAAGAATCAGAATCAGTCAGAAAGATGTCATCATCAGCATGACGAGCAGTCAAAGCAATTGAAATTGGAGTGTGATTCTTTCTAGTTACTGAATCAGCATTCCAGGCAAATTCATTTGGATGCCAAAACGTTTTTGTCACATCATTAGCAAAAGTAACAGTTTTCTTCTCAAACTTATTAGCGTCATTTGAAGGATGAAAAACTAAATGTGCATGTTGACCAGTTTTCAATTTACTCTCAACAGAACTTGGACATTCTCGTGCAAAATGACCATAATTGGAGCACTTATAACATTTCACCTTCGATTTATCCAAACCAATCTTACCATCCTGATTCAATCTCTTCTTCCTTGTCCTGTTGAAAAATTTCTTTGTTCTTCGAACCAACATTGCATACTGCCAATTTAGATCCATTTCCTCCAAATGATCATAATCAATTTGATCTTAATCTTCACTTGCCAATTCAGCATTATTCACAGCACCAGTGATAACACCAAAATATGAAGATACTAATGCAGACATCAAAGCATTATAATCATCGATAGTTTGAACAGACAATGCACTATGAGTCGAAGAACTAGGAATCGAAACAGTACAACCAGCAGAAGAATAACTTGGAATTTCAGATTTACCTGCAATGAATGTTGTAGGGGGTGCAGAACTAAGAATATTCGATTTCACAGCATTCAGAGTTGAATCATTATTACCATAATACACTGCAGGATTTTGAACTTGCTCAGGAAGTGACTTGTTCACCGTTAACTCCATATCCCTTGCTTGGATTCTTTGAATTAGGTCATTAAATGATAATTTTGAGTAATCTTTATCATGAGAGACCATCATCACATTTCTCCCATTTCTCTGGTAGAGCTTCCATGATCTTGTCTTTCTTATCAGCTTCATCTTTTGTAAGATTCATCAATTTCATTTCACTCATTAAATGAGCAAACCTTGCAATCAGATTTGGAATCGATTCATTATGATAATATTTGAAACTATCAAATTCCTTCTTCAGCACCTTTTGTCGACTTTTCTTGTATTGGTCATTACATTCACATCTATTTTCTAGAGCATCCCACAAACTCTTTGACGTGTAGTTACATGAAAATTGATGTAATAACTCTGTTGGCAATGCCATCGTTAAAGTACCATAGGCTTTCTTCTCAGCTTGATACGCTTTCTTTTGTTGACCTGAAAGCTTCCTTTGAAGAATTGGTTCCCCATCTTCACCCTTAGGATAAACATATTGATCAGAATATGATAACCACATATCAATATCATTTGCCGAGACATATGCTTCAAACCGTGTAACCCAACTATGATAATCTTCCAATTTGAGCAATTTAGGAACTTTCTGACTTTTTCCGATTTCATTATCATAGTTCATCATCGATTGCATCGTAGCCTGAACCGAATTCTGAATAGCCGCGAACGCTTGAAAACCAGACATTTTGAAAAATCTGGTTACTGTTCACTCCGAACTTCCGCCGAACTTCCTTCGAACTTCTTCCGAACTTAAGTTTCGCCGAACTCTTACCGAACTTGACCTTTGAACCGTACTCTCACCGAACTCTCTCTGATCACTCACCGAACCAAGAAATGACCGATCTCCGTCCAAACTTCGAGTTCGGAGCGGTTACGCCGAACTTGTCCGAACCTCAGACGAGATAAACTTCACTCGACACCATTTTCGCGATTTTCAGTGTTTTTGACTGGAATTTTTGACAGGAATTCAAGTAAACTCAATAGAAACGAATTAGGAATGAGTTTTTTACTTGAAGCACACTCGAGAAGATCAAAAGAACTCAAAAATGATTGACATTTTCGCAAAAACGAGAATTTTGAATCAAAACTCCCAAAAACAATGATTTCCGACCAGTAGAGCAAACCAAATGCTCTGATACCACTTGAAATTGCTTGAACGTGTGGATCTTCTACTTAGTCGTATTGAAATCAATGTAATACGAGATAGAACACAAATAGTAAATACAAATAAGCTTTATATTAACCACAGAGACCACAAAGTACACAGAGAAGATATGACCAAGAAGTTCTTGAATTCTATTACAAGACAACTATTTATACACAATGAAACTAGCTGGTCCGAACCTCAGGTTCGGACCTGTTTCGCCATGTCCGAACTCCAGGTTCGGCCAGACCTAAACTTGCATGTCTTCGTCTTGTATTTGATACTTCACATGACGATCAGGACCATGTATCAACAATGCAATTCATCTTTAGGATCAAGAGGAGCAGAGGTAAATTCAGATAAATCAACTGGTGCAGGAACCTTGTGAATATCATTCGCTTTTGCACCGTCTTCACTTCCGTCCTTCTTATATAGAAATTCAGCAATATTGGTGATAAATTGCAATACTTGACTTGTCTTTGTAATTCCAAAATTTCCATATAATCAAAAGCTTGTTGATTTGGAGTAGATTTGTTTTGGAGAGACTTTAACCAATTGAGCATGTTGGCCAGACTTAAGCTTATTATTAGTAGATGTTGAACATTCAAGAGCAAAATGTCCATAAAGTGAACACTTGTAACATTTTACCTTCGATTTATCTAATCCAATTTTTCCATCCTGATTCAACCTCTTCTTCCCAGTTCTGCTAAAAAATCTTTTAGTTTTTCTAACCAACATAGCATACTGCCAATTCAAATCCATTTCTTCAAGATGATCATAATCAATATGATCATAATCTTCTTCTGTCAATTCACCATTACTCATAGAACTAGTAATAACACCGAAATATGACGATACCAATGCAGACATCAATGCCATGTAATCTTCAGTTGTCTTAACAGATAAGGCATTGTGTGTTGATGAATTTGGAACTGAAACAGTGCAACCAGAAGAATAACCATCATTTTCAGATTTTTCGACAACAAATGATGTAGGGGGTGTATAGTTTAAAACATTTGATTTCACAGCAGATTTAGTAGAAACATTTTCTCCATGATATACTGTTGGATTCTGAATTTGAGCAGGCATGGACTTGTTCATGGTTAATTCTATATCTTGAGCTTGAATTCTTTCAATAAAATCATTAAACGACAAACCCGAATACTCTTTATTATGTGTGATGATCATAACACAATTTTCCCATTTTTAGGTAATGCTTCCAACAATTTTTCTTTCAATTATGTATCTTCTTTGGTAATGATTACCAATACCATTTCACCCATCAAGTGTAAAAATCTAGCAATCAGATTTGGAATTGATTCATTTTGATAATGCTTGAAATTATTAAATTCCTTCTTCAAAACTTTATATGGGCTTTTCTTGTATTGATCATTACCCTCACATCTTTTCTACAAAGCATCTCGTAAAGTTTTTGATGTAAAGTAAGCAGAAAAATGATGTAACAGCTCCTTGGGTAATGCCATCGTCAAAGTATCGTATGCCTTTTTCTCAGCTTGATATGCTTTCTTTTGCTCAGAACTAAATTTTCTTTGAAGAATCGGCTCTCCAGTTGCATCCTTAGGATACACATATTGATCTGTGAATGATAACCACATATCCATATGCTTCAAAATGTTTCACCCAACTATGATTATCTTCCAATTTGAGTAACTTGGAAACTTTCTGACTTGTTTCAATCTCATTATCAAAGTTTATCATGGTTTGCATCGTGGATTGAACCAATGATTGCTTAGCAGCAAGTGCTTGATAATCAACCATTTCAAATTGTCTTGAAATCTGATTACCCGAACTTATCCGAACTAAGCTTATCCATCCAAACTGAAACGAAGTTAAGCGAATTGGAACCGAACTGAAATTGATCTGAACCGAATAAGTATGATCCGAACTGAGGCGAACTGGATTCCGAACTGAAACAATATTAACTGAACTCGTCCGAACTACGACTTCGGTTACACGAACTGGAACAAACTGTAAAGCGAATTGAACTCACACGAACTTGACCGAACTAAGTTCTGAACTCATACTTTGCTTGACCAAACATATCCGACCCTAACCGAACTGGGACTTGGGTTGACCGAACTGGAGCGAACTCACCAGAACTCACACTTCGGTTGACGGTTATTTTTCACAGATTGTTCTTCAGTCGAACTCAACCGAACAGAAACATACTCGACTCAATTTTCACGATTTTGAATGTTTTGGAACGTGATTTGCAACAGTCAATTAGATAGACTCAAGAGGAATGATTTGGAAGTGGATTTTTCACTGAAAATGTATCAGATATGATCAAATGGAAGCAAAAAACGCACAGAATTTTTCAAAAACCCACTTTTTGACTAAAAACCCCGAAAAACATAGATTTAATGATCATTAGATTGAACCGAAATATCTGATACCACTTGTAATTGCGTGAGCTATGGATCGTCTACTCGGTCATGATGAAATCAATGTAAAAAGAGTAAGAAAGTAAACACGAGAAGGTAAATACAACTGAGATTTGTATTAGAACCACAGAGAGAAACACACACAGTTAATTGGACTCGTAGTACTAAGCACTATACAAGACTTTCTATTTATACTATTCATAAGCTGTCCGACCTGGGCCTGACCGAAGTCATCCGAACTCACAGTTCGGATGCACACGAACTCCCACTTCGGGTCAGTTCGTATGACTTCGGACACATACAATTTTGCAACTTTGTCTTGTTCTTGATACTTCACACGACGAACCGAAACATGTACTAAAAAGTATAAGAAGAAAATGATTTGAAGTGAGCTATAATATGAGGTATATAAGCAAGCAAACATAATTACAACCATTTAAGATGTAGTGCATTATAACACCAAATAATAGACTTTAGTAAGGTTCTACTTAAATGGTGGCTTCGTTTTAGCTATGACCAACATTAAAGTGTTATGAACAAATTGAGTATAATGTTCTATTTGAATATTGGCTTCGTTTTGGCTATGACCAATGTTCAAATGTTATGAACAATTTTAGTATAAAGTTATACTCAAACATTGGCTTTATTTTGTCTATTACCAATATTAAGTCTTATGAACAAATTTAATATAAAGTTCGATTTCAACATTGACTTCGTTTTAGCTATAACCAATATTCCAATATTATGAACATATTAAAATTAGGTTGTACTTGAGTATTGGCTTCGCTTTGGCTATAACAAATACTTAAGTATTATGAACAAATTAAATATACAATTTTACTTGAACATTGGTTATAATTTTACTTGAATATTGGTCTTCGCTTTGGCTATAACCAATATTCAAGTATTATGACATACATAAGAAATACACAAGAAGTAAAATATGAGACACAAATCAAATTAAAGTAAACTATTTTCTTACAGAAAGGAGTTGCAAGTTAGAATTACTTTGAACACATACAAGTCATGTCACTAAAAGTGGCTACCCTCTTGGCTCTTAGGGCTTTGACCACTATGTGACCGGGGTTCTAATTCAAGGAGTGGCAGTTTTACCCCATGTGGTCCCAGGTAGGGCTGTCCAAAAAGTTCGAAACTCGAAACTCGTTCGAACTCGCTCAAAAAATATTCGGAAAATGCTCGTTCGATCGTCGCTCGCTTTAAAAACGAACCGAGCGGCTCGGTTCGATTTGTAAAACGAACCAAGTATGAGCATAGGGTGCGCTCGCTCGATGCTCGCTCGAATTTATATATATACATTTAGTTATTTATTTTATATATTTTTATTATTTGCTTTATCAATTTTAATTTTGTTATGTAAGGAATTAGGATTGGAATTAAGATTTTCCATTATTCCAAAAATTTTGTGCACTTAATATTTGACTTTGGATGTAAGTTTAATATGTTAGTTTATCATCTTTGTAGCTTCCATCCTCTCTAGCCTCCTCTATTGTCATTGTTTTTATTAATCTTTGCATATTGTTTCTTATATAGAATGTCTTTTCATAAAGAATCCAATGGTATCGAGACTTCTCATGTTGAATTAAGTGATGGAGAGAGTTTTGAGTTAGTTGATGAAGTAAAAAATAGTGAAAACGTAAGTAAAGATGTTAATGCAACTAGAAAGGAAAAGCGAAATAATAGTTTTGAAGTACATCCAAATTTTGTAGACATCGAGGACATGTACAAAGGGAAAATGGTAAAAAAAAAAAAAAGAGTGCATTCATTATAATTATATCAGTTCATATTAGTGTTAGTTGGTCTAATAAAATACAAACAAGACTAGTGTGTTAGTTATTGGACAAGATGTGTTAAAATTGAAAACATGGATGAAGGTGTTATGTCAGATCACCACCCACGTCACTTTCCTTTTTGTTCTGCGACGCTCAAAATTTGCTCGGTGATCGCTCGAAAAATACTCGGATCGAAAGTCGCTCGTTCGATTTTGGATCGGTTGAAAAAATGCTCGGTTCGGTTCAGTTCGGTTTGTAAACGAACCAAACACGAGCAAAGGTCCGTTCGGTTCGATTCAGATCGTGAACAGCCCTAGTCCCAGGAGGGGGTTTCTGCCAGAAGAAAGCTTCAGGAGGGGGTGTCTTGGTTCTCACGGAGGTCCAAGTAATCGACCTTGGACATAGCCCCGTAATGGTAGGTTTACACGTGAGACCAATGTCGCCTGATCGATACCATTCCAAAAAAAAAAATACCATAATAAATGTGGAGAAGTACATATACAAGTCGTAGTCAAAGTTAATAGACTGTAACAAAAAAAAAAATTGTATGAGAATTATGAATGTTACAACCACTCATCATGAATTGGAAGTTAAAATAATATATATGGTGATTGTGAAAATTAATTTTCAGTTTTAACTTTCCACATTAAAGTCAATCATCAATGTCCAAAACTTATATTTGAAATCGAAATTTATTTAAATACCAATATAAACTTAATTCAAAATTGATAGTATATTGAGTGTAATCGGATTCATACAAAGATTCAGAATAAGCATATGTAGTTATACAAATGTATAAATTAATGGTTAAAAATATATAAATAAATGAATAACAAGGGTTAGGTTCAAATGAAAACTTTTTGTTTTCAGAACTTTTGATAACTAAATCTCAACCACAAATTTCAGGGGGACCACTACAATTCATGGGAAGGGGGATACATGTAAATAAACTTGTGGCTCAAATTAGTTCTTTTTAGTTCTCAAATCAAATTGGTTCTCAAATGATCCTCTCCCTGAATAACAATTAGTACATTTGTAATTTGTAAAGCATTTTAATGGATAATAGAATATTTATCCAAACATATGGATACGAGATTTGTAGAATCGGGAATTCCCATGGCATAAAACAAAGTTCATAACGATATTGAAAATTTATAGAAATCGTAGCATAATGTTAACAACCATAAAATTAGATTTCATATGGTTTTCAAAACTGATGAAACTTATTCAAAATTTTCAAAAATCAAACACACTAATAGTGGTGACCGAAACATTTCTTAACAGTTTGATTTAAATTTCGTAAATCAAAGAAAAAACCATGTATAAAATGCCGATACATGAAGATCGAATTGAAATAATCAACATAGCTCTGCTACCACATGTTGATCAATTCAATCAAGTGATACACTAATACATGTAAGTAGAAGACATACCAATGGAGATTGAGATTATAGATGAAGATAATGATGCCATAGCCATGATGATTCTCTCTTCTCTTTAGATGTCTTTGATTGATGGATTTTATGATTAGAGAAAATAATGTATGTATAGTGTTTTAGTTTTCTCTAAATAATTTATTTATAAGACATCAAACGATAAGAGACCGTCATAAAATTTAGTTTACAAAACACATTGTATGTAACCAAGTTAATTTAAAAATTAAAAGTATAAATTTTAATTTATTATATTTCTTTTGCTGTTCAAATTAAACATTTAAAGATATAAAAAAAAAACAGCGAGCGTGACCCCACAACAGCAGACAAAGTTCACCAGAGCCACAAGTAGCCAAACAGTTGGGTCCCACAGTCCCACATGGAAACATCAATGCTCACGTGGCACAATCAGACGTTAGAAACAGATCGTCTCTCTCGTCCACCAATTTCAAGATACGACCACTCTCTCTCTCATCTTCTGATCTCCCTGCCACGTGTCACATCATCATCGCACCCTTATTTCCCCACCCAAACTTTTGTGTTTGTTTTTTGTTTCCAACTTTTGTCATATCTCGCCCTCCGTTTCTCGGACCTACGATATTTGTTACTCCGGATCCAGACCTAGGGTTTGTGGATACCAAGTGTTGAGTTTCGCGGCGGAATTTGTTGAAATTCAACTTTTCCGGTGAGTTTTTCCGGTAGATCTACTACAACTGGTGTTTTTCTATTGCTTGAAATTTGTGGACTAGTTTGCTAGGTTTTCATCGTTTGAATTTAGTGATTGCTCATTTGTTCTGTAACTTTTGTTTGTTTGATTGAAAGATTGTAGATTTTGGAATAGAAGTGTGGTGGAGTTTGATTGTTTGCCTTGATGAAAACAGATCTAATTTTGTTTCAAATGTTGAAAGTTTCAATTTTCAGGTGCAATCTTCTCTTTTGGTTGGATTGTTGAACAGAGGTAAAAGGGTATTCTGTCTGGTTTTAGTGTTTACTGTTACTTTGGTGAAGTATGACAGCAGATCAGTGGGTGGTGTGCATTATTAGTGCTGGATAGAGTTTGAAGGAATGACAGACTTGTCTATTTATGAGGTACAAACTTCATCTTCATAATTGTGAATTTGTGATGAGTTTGAAGGTGTGTAATGGTGTGCTTGTATGGGTTGAAGTTAGTTGTGATGAGTTTAGCATTTAAGCTTATTGCCATGTAGTTAAGTAGGGGGGGGGGGGGGGGGGGTGCTAAAGGGTTGTGTTCACGGGTTGGTGGGTCGAATCTTGAAAACTATGTCGACACATGAACCCAAACATGACACGTGTATTTGCGGATTGATACGAAAAGAACATGTTTAACCATGAAATTTGTTTAGTCTCTTTTTGTTTATTAATACACTAAAATTACAAAATTCACAACCAAATATGCAATGTATACATTGAAAATTACGTTTAAACTTTTGAATTTGATGCCTCTGTCTCTTTTATTTTTTATTTATTGGCATAAAATACCAATCAGTTTAAATTATGACATAGAAGTATAGAAAACATGTACCATTGGCCGAAACCCAACTTGTTTAGCTAAGCGTGTTCGTGGTTTCGGTTCAAGACTCACCACAACCTGTTTAGACTAAACCCAAACCCATGAATTTGTGTTAGGCTCTTCACACCACTATAGTTAGGTGATACCAGTTCTTATTAGTGAAGATGACCTGGTTCATGCAGGGGTTAATCTTGATGGGTTTAAGTTTGGTTAAAGAAATGGGTGGGAAGTGGGTAGTTAGTAGTTATTAGTTTTATGTTTGTGTCTAGACAATGGGATTTATTTGGTAGATATTTCCTTCATTTATGTTTGCATGAAGTCTTCCCTCTTTATGTAACGTTTGAGTATGAATGAAGGGAGGTGGTTTTTCAGTTAATGATATTCATTTTTTGAAAGTTTTTGGGTCTTGTAAAAGCGCAATCAATCAATCAATGCATAATATGTGTTTGTTTCCAAATGAAAAATGCACCAAGAAAGTACAATCAGAAGTACGGAAGTGCATGCCACATGTATATACAAAGTACCCTATTTTGTACACCCATTACATACTTATAGTTTTACATAACAGCTAAAATTCTGTAACCATTGTAACAGCTTGAAGATATTATCTGGGATGATTTTGAACATAGTGGTGATCATATAGTGCCCCACTCTACTGAAGATCATTTTAGTGAAGATAAATGTGAGGGAAATAACACCTGTAAGAAGCCTCGGCTTGAAGTAACGCCTCCCCAGAGTAACAAAGCCCATGCTTCTGGTAGTGTTTGTCAGTTTAAGGAAGAAAGAGAAAGTATGACATTAAACAAAGAAACAGACATTATTGAAAAAGACTCATGGTCTCATATCCCTGATGAGACCATGCTTAGTGCACAATCTGGTGATACTAAACTATCACAATATAGCTTTAAAAGCAGCAACATCAACTCCGGTAGTGAATTATGCACAGATGAGGAAATGCTTAAACTTAAAGACATGTCTGCTGCAGTTGATAGAAACTCCTACAACGATCTTAACTTGTTATCCAATGATGGCGATGATAAAGAATTAAGTGATCTTTTATATTTTGGCTGGCCTGATATTGGAAACTTTGAGGACATGGACAGGATCTTAAGGTTATTCCCATTTCAAAAAAACTAAATCATGTTCACTTTTTCATGTTAAGAAATTCGAATTCTTTTTTTTTTTCCATCATTGTCTCAAAATACATTTACATTTATATTTGCAGCAATTGCAATTCGTCATTTGGGCTAGGCAATACAGGCAATGAAGATGAGTTGGTCTGGCTTAGATCAGAAGATCCAGGTGGAGGATATGAAGAAGCATTGAAGATGGATCTTAAGTTTCCATGTTCAGAGGCAAGTGCTTTAACAAATGTATCACAGGATCATGAACCTCGAGAATCAGATAATAAGGCATCCAGATTTGTGTCTGAAAGCAAAGTTGATCTTTATCTTAAAGATCAGGTTGGTTTTGTTGTATTTTTTGGATGCAAGTTTGATGAAAAATCACTCTAACCAGTTGACCATATTGACATAATGTTAGATAATCGTTTGTTATATTTATTTAACCGCAAATCTGAGTTCTTTGGTGTACCTTCTTTCAAAATGAACAAACAAACAAACTTAGTAATATCTCACTCATAGCGGAGCTATTAGTAGAGCCTGGAGAAGGTGGGATGATTGAAAACCTTTCCTTTATGCCCGGGGATAGAGAGGTTGCACCCAATAAGATTGTTGGCTCCAAACCACCCCCCCCCCCCCCCCCTTTTTTTTTTCTTTTCATTGAAAATGAGTACCAACTTACAAATCGTTTTGCGTTATGTCTAACTAAATAATATTGATAATCATTGGCATGTCAATTTGCAGAAAGAGCAGTCAAGACAACAGAATCAGACTGAAGGAATGAAAGCAAGCTGTTGGTTGAAAACATATGGTTTGAAAAGCAATGACATTCAGATATCTTCAAGTGATAAATCTGATAAACCGATCATGCTAATAGGCAATTGGCAGCAAAACAAATACTCAGGACATGATTCTGTTGGTTACATGAAGAGTAGTGCCTCAGGAGAGTTAGATTCATTGAATGTACCGGAAGGTTCTTCGATTAGTTCCGAGTTGGATGAAATCTCACCGGAAGCAACTGCTTTTCGCCAGCTCCAACAGGTTATGCTTCAGGTAACATGACTTTGCATTATGGGTGCAATCATGATCCATTCTTCAAAAACTTTGTTGCTTTTCAGAAAGAAAAAAAATGCATACGGGTTCATTTGGGTCCACTCAAATTATAAATGGGTCAATTTGGGTCCACTCAAACTATACAATGGGTCAATTTGGGTCCACTCAAACTATAAAACAGGTCAAAATGGGCCATTCTTACAAAAATTGCCAACTTAACCATAAAAAAATATAGCAGGGAAACTATTTTGATGTATTTTTTTCTTTTCTGAAACGACTAATTTCAACCAGTGTCCATTTTGGTCAGAACCCGTTTTGATCTGAACCAAATTGATTTTATTTAGCATGTCCCTATTTTGATCCGTTACCCAACCGGACCGACCGCCGATTTTGCAAGGCTTAGTTTGCATTAACACTATCATGATATAAACCACACATAATATTCATAATTAACTATGGGCCCCAATTTGTTTTTTTGTTTTTTTTTTCTGATAAATTGCATGGTTTTAACCTGTGAACCTTTCAGTTGGATGTGAGGACTAAGTTATGCATAAGGGACAGTCTGTACCGTTTGGCTAGAAGTGCAGAACAACGACATAGTTATGCAGGCGTAAGTGACAGTACTGCAAATCATGGAGTAACTAGCGGGCCCTTAATGACCGAAGGGACGAGCAAGTATGTTTTCTTTCTCTAATCTCAATATTTTAAGGAACGGTCAGTCTTCTCATGTCTTTTTTGTAATTGAACACCTAAGCATGCTGAGTTATTTAGGTCAGGAATGCTTGCATGTCCAAAGGGTTGGATATGTGATTTGCAGTTCTCTTTTTCCTGAATTTGTTAAAATTTGTGTTTCAGGTATACTGGCCTTATGGATATGGAAACCGATACAAACCCAATTGATCGAACAATAGCACATTTGTTGTTTCATAGGCCTTCAGACTCGTCTAACATACCTACGCCTTCACCTCTCAAACTAAATACAAAGGTAAGAAATGATAAAGCCCTTTATGCTGGTGTTAAAGATAATAATTTCAACCCTTTTACTTATGAACTGGTCAGATTAAATAAACCATTTTCGTGTTGATATGTTTGTAACCATATTTAATGCATTGACTCACTATTCATACAAAATAACAAAAAAGGGTAAACTAAATGGAGAAAAACTGAGAAAGTGTTTGTTGGTGAGTCCAACCTGTACTAAATTTACATATCATGACCCTAATCCGTTTTGACCCGTTACCAAACTCCCCACCCCGCCCCTGGTTCAGTTGAATTCTATAAACAGTAACATAAATGTTGTCATGTGTGTGATCTACCAGGTTCATGGATCTCTGACAGGTGCACCTACGGTGGCCGAGGAACCATCCTGTCAACAAACAGAAGAAGAATCAGATGACAAGATTTCAAGTACTTGAAAAAACTAATGTGTCATTAGGTAGGCATGCTAGGTTTCGAAGTTACTTTATCATGTGCAATTATAATCTGTAAAAATATCAAAGCGGGCCTGATTGAATCGCGAGGTCTTAGTGTTTATCGTGCCCATCCTTGTCCAGTCTCTCCATTTCGACTGTCGAGTCCTTGTAGTTGTTGTATCTAGTTTTCATGGGGTCCCGGTTTTGACTTGCAACTCTTCCATATATGTTCATATGGTGTTGTTTTGGATACTTGTATACGTCCACCAATTGGAATCACACTTTTTATGTCTGTTTTTTGGGTTATTGACTTATTGTGTTTGTCAGACCATATGTAATGGGGTGTGATATGGCAAATCATGATGGTGATCACGGTATAATAAAAGGTGAAATTTGTTTCTTCCATCGACCACCATAGCTGGTGAAGGCACACTAGGCGCTTAGGTGAGACACATCGTCTGAAAAACGCCTCATGACAGTCTAGGCATTCTTCCAATGAGATTCCGGAAAAAGACGACTTTGTGTTTGACTTTCGCGGCCACTTTCCGATGTGTTTCTGGTAGAAAAACGGCTTTCAAGTGACTTGTTCTTGATAGGTGGAGTTCAGAAACTTGAAGGAGAGAGAGAAAGAGAAAATGGAACTATAGAACTTGATATCTCATAGTTCTTTTATCTTTCAAAAGGTTTTTAAATTTCTTTTTCTCTTTTAACCGCAATTTTTCGTCCATCATAGGTGTTTAAACCCTTACCATTTAAAAAATATAAAACTTTATCCAACACCAAAGTAACATCAGGTCAAAGACCCTTTGTTAAAAAAGATTTTTATAATATATATACAAATTGTAACTTTTTTTTTAGAGGGGGAGTTACTATTACGTTGGTAGCCAGTAAAAGAAGTACAAATCAATTTGGTAACCAATTAGATTTTGACAACAATACATACTCCGGACAAATCAATTTGGTAACCAATTATATTTTGACAACAATACCTACTCCGGTTGCCTGCTGTCTTATTACAGCTCACATCTTCACATCAAGACTCTCTCACAGTCTCACGTATCCTCACATCTCTCTCTTTCATCTGCTAATTGCTAATGACGGAGAAGGCGACCACCGGTATTTCTGCTCGCATGTTTGCCGCCGTCTACACCACGGCAATAGGTTCATCTCACAAGCGTTCTCTCCCTCCCTCGCTTCGGAGTTAGTGGTATTGTCCTTCTTCTCTGATTTGTTTAAATCGACGGTGCTTAATTGATGTTTATTGCGATGATTTATTGCTGTGTTAACACCTCATTGTTGTCTCCGTCCCAGTCCTCATTAAACGACGCTCTCCTTTTTCTCTTTCTACAAAGAGAGAATTCCGATGGGCTTTTTTCGCTTTCTCCGTCCGGTAAATCGGCGACCGCCGTTTTGCGAGAGCTTTCATGCCCTGGTTGTGCTACCGTATAACGCCACCGGCGAGTGATGCTTAAGGCATCTGAGGTTTCTTTTGAGGCCTCTAACAATGGTTGTTTCTCTCTCTAAAAACCCTTTTGGTGTTTTTCTAAAAAGGGAGAATTCCGGTGCGTTTTTCTCCTGGTGTTCGTCCGGTAAATCGGAGACCGCCATTTAGCGCGACCTACGCCACCGGTGATGATGCTTTTTTCATATCTGTACCGGTGGTTGCAGTGGCGGATCCAGGAAATAATATCAGGGGTAGCGGGGACTAACGGGGGTTCGGGGGCAGCGCCCCCGGAAAAAAAATTTAGGTAGTTAACGGGCTTTTAATCATATTTTTAAGGGGCTTTAATCATATTTTTAAGTAAAAGCCATAAAATTTCTTCCAGGGGTCGCGAAAAATTCGTTTCAGGGGTCGCGAAAAACCGAAAACCTATAAAAAAAAAAAATTGCACGTCGGGGTAAAAGTTCAGGGGTAGCGGGCGCTACCCCTGGGACCTTAGTAGGTCCGCCACCGTGGTTGTTCCTCTCTCTAGAAACCCGTCGTTAGTTGTTGGATTTGTAACGCCTGTTGGATATGGATTTTGAACGCATGTTAATGGTGAATATTCGTTGCTTTGACTCACCTTTCTTGGGTCCGGCTAGATTCCGGTATGTTGTCGTCGCTTGCTTTTGGTTCCATTCATGGCTGTGGTGATTCGGTTCCGTATACCCGAGGGCGGGGCGAGGCGTAAATGTTCTATAGCAGCTGGACCGATATATGATTCGAACCTATATTGCTGTGATGGTCCATGTTGCCTCTACGATTCAAATATTCAAGGTTGTGATGACAGTTGAGCTATCGTCTGAACATTGAATGATGGTGGTTTCGAATACCAGTTCGTGGTTTTGGAATATCAATGGTTTACAATTTGATAGTTTTAGATGTTAATAGTTTCCAATAACCAGTTGTGGTTTTCTATGTAAATGGTTTTTAATATAATGGTTCTTTTAAAAGTTTACTTTTTAATCACATTTACAATTACTTATTGTGAGGGAAACATAACTCTTCATTGGTGTACAAGTGTTTAAGCAAATGATAAGAGACTTGATGCAAGCAAGTATAATGATCAATGAGCAAGTAAGTGGAGACCAGACTTGGTGCAAGTAAGTGGGGTACGTGTCTAAACCTATTCAGTTTTAAGTTACACATGTCTGTCCACATGACATATTCAAATACTTATTAAAACTAATAAAACTAATAGTCATGTAACATTGTCAAGATAGAATATGTCATATGACATATTCAATTTAAAAAACAACATTTAAGGTAACTACTTATTAAAACTAATCTTCAAGTAAGAACAACATTTAAGGTAACCTCTTATTTATGTTCCTATTTTCTAAAGTTATAAAACTATTATGTTAAAGCTACTATGTTCAAGCACAAAATCTTAATGCAATATTGCCTTTGTAATTTACACACAAAAAAGTTGACCCGCCGCAACGCGCGGGCGGGTCAATTTCTAGTATTATATATAGAGTGAAATCTTCTTTTGTCTCAATGATGTTGCTGAGATCCTCACACTTTATAAAATATAATAAAATACAAGTGTTTTAAAGAAGATGATTTAACATGCTACACATATTACTCTTTTATAAATATATTTAGAGAGTAATATTTTTTTTATATAACTATTAAATATATTTTTTAACTTTTTTAATATTACGTTTTTTATCTCCGGCGCACGCTTTTTTTCGCCTTGCGTCTAGGCTCCAGGTAAGGCTTATGCACCTTGAGTGTGCCTTCGACAAATATCCCAACCACACCATTACACCTCATCTTTCCTTTTAAAATTAAGCATCACATTCATACAGGGAACATTACATACATTTATAGTGATCACATATCTACCTGAAAACACTTTTCACCTTCATTGTCATTAGTCATTACTGGACCAAACCATTACAAAGTCTCGTAGGTGAACACATTTGACTTCCGTTTTTGTTTGTAACTAGAAGTGAGTTAGATGTGTAAATGAGAACCAACATTATCTATGATAAAGGTTGGCACATTTTAAGGGAGGCATTGCTATATTGACATATTCATCTACAAGCTACTCCTATCAATGTTTCTTACCATTGTTCGGTCGGCCTTAAAATGAAAACAAAAAATAAAGAACTCATTATCTTGATTCCAAATCTGGTGAACAAGTTGTGCACCACCCGGACGGGGTTGGCTTTGGTTTACATTTTAGATATCTTTAACACATGTTAATAAGTAATTAGTTAATGAGATTTTCTTTTATAAAACTTCTCTATTAAAAAATCTTCTCATAATCTAGTTAAACAAAATATAAAAAATTCATAACTTTTTTTCCGCTATTTATAGTGTATATATACTCTTGATATAGTTCTGTATTCACTCTCGTTTCTCTATATTTATAAGCTATTTCAAGTTCATAATCTCTACCATGAATCATTCATATCGAAACACTTATTTCAATCTAGGAGATTTGGAAAAGTATGCACCTATTAAATACTATGAAAACTTCATTCTTTTAAAACGCAAGTCAGGTTCCAAACATAGAATATCCTCTAACGTCACCAGATGTTGTTGATAGAAGCACGAGGCAACAAATGGTATCATGCTGAAGGGATCGCTTTAATTTCAGCAGGGTGTATTGTTAGTGAAGACAGTATTCGTGAAAAAAGTCAGAAAGAAACATCAATGAGTGCACGTATAAAAGAATTTTATGATGCAGCTCAGATAGAAGATCCATCAAAGATTGGGAAGAGGAATGAAGGTCAAACTAGAGGTCATTTTAAACGAATCAGTGGAGTAAAATGGGTTGCTGCGTATGGTGAAGCATATCGACGAAGAAGAAGTGGAATGAGCTTGAACTATATTGAGAATTAAGCTTTTTAAAAATTATGCGACACGTGGGACCAAGTTTAATGACTTAATCGTTTTTAATGAAGTTATGTGTAAACACGAGAAATGGGATTTACAAGTAAACCGTGACACAACACGATCCTATCCTGAATCTGATGTTGGTAACGAAGAAAGTGGTGGTAACACAAAAATATCCATGACTACCGAATAATGGGAATATTGTGTAAATTCCAACCCAGAAACGCCAGGTAGTAGTGGCTCAAGAGTCAGGAACTTTCAATTGGTGTAGAGATGCAACTTAAAGAAAAGAAAAATATAAGGCTTCTAATGAAACTGTTGAAGAACTTCCTCTAATGTGACTTACTAGAGAGAGTGAATTTGAACTCATGAAAAAAAGATTTGCATTTTTATTACTGGCCCAATCCGCATCTTTACAATGACAGCGCAAAGTTATGACAAAACTATAACCAATTTTGGTACCCCAAAGGGATCTAAGGAGATGTTTTGTTGAACAAAAGAGGTTAACAGACCCATTAAACATCCGTTACAAAAGAGCAAAGTGTTGAAAAAAGGAGAAATATTAGTATTAGTGCACCCGCTATGGATGCTCCATAGCGGCGCCAAGGTCTACATGTCCAATTTAAACGGCGCCATAACCATCCCCCCACCTTCGTTAAGTTCAACCAAGTTTTGACGCCAAAGATACACGGGGCTATCCCTTGCCTCTACAATGCATATACCACTAATATGTTGACACCTCATAATATATTTAGTTAAAGATATCCACTTCTAGGGGTGAGCTTAACTCGGGTATACCCGACATATCCGGCAGAACCGACTCGGTAAACCCGAAAACCGTACCCCTTTCTTCTTTCTACGTCGGTTCTCGGTTCCCACTTTTTTGTTTTCGCGGGTTCGGTTCGGTTACGGGTCATACCCGACGGTTCTGCATATGAAGGACTGTTTAGTGGAGTATACCCCATATATGCTATGTGGTGTTAAAGTCCAGTCATCGCTCACGTGATAAAATTTAATACAACATAACATGAGAATGTAAAATGAGAGTAAGAAAGTTGAATGACACATCTTCGCTTTTAACCGGACGGAATGTAGGGAGATGTTCAAATGAGAAGTTTGTTTTGGATAAAAAGGATAAGAAGAAATTTCAACCTTTGGATCTTGATCTAATAAAAAGGGAAGGATGGTTATTTTAGTCTTAGTCATCTTTGTTGACTTTTTACACACTTCCCCATTTTTTTAGACATTCATAACTTTCACATACGATATTATTTATTTTATAAAAATTACACCATAAAAACGATTTTTTATCATTAAAACGTGTATAGTGTTGCTTTATAAAAAAACAAAAAAATAAAAAAAAATACTCTTTCGATTTTTGACATAATGTTCAGATCATTGTGTCATTATGTCAAAATGTTCAGTTCATTGTGTCATTGTGTCAAATATATATATATATATATATATATATATATATATATATATATAGGGAGAGGATCATTTGAGAACTAGTTGGGTTTGAGAACTAAAAAGAACTACTCTTAGCCACTAGTTTATATATATGGAAAACCCCCCCATGAATTTGAATGCTCCCCCCTTGAAAATTAGTGGCCCAAATTGGTTCTCAAAAGTTCCCAAAAGAAAAAGTTCTCATTTGAACCTAACCCTATATATATATATATATATATAATCCTATATATATAGGGGAAGGATCCTATGAAAACCCTTTATTTTGTGAAAACGTGAAAACCACTTTAAAACCTACATAACTTCTTTATACGTTAATGTTTATTCATGAAATTTGCGCCAAATGTCTTAGAATTACGTTATCTATAACTCTGGAAAACAATATTTATAAAAAAAAACGTAAAAAAAAAACGTAAAAAAAAAAAGTTTTTTTTTTCCCGTTTTTGGTACACATGTGTACCATCATCACTACTACTACACAAAAACGAATTATAAAGTATAAAAACACTCCTTATGTTAAAAATATATTAAAAACATACTAAAAACAATAAAACATTTATGTTACGAATGATAATTAAACATAGTACACATGTGTAGCAATACTTAAAAAATCATAAAATGTTATTTTTTTCTTTAGATATAAAGATAATAAAACTATAATAATTAGGGTGCAATTTCCTTTTAAAACTATTAGTAACTCATATTAAATTTTGAGTTTTTTTATTGTGGTACACATGTGTACCAAAAACGGAAAAAAAATAAAAAAAAATAAAAAAAACGTTTTTTTTTGTTTTTGGTTTTTATAGAATTAAAGATAACGTAATTCTAATACTTTTGGCGCAAATTTCATGAAAAAACATTAACGTATGAAAAAGTTATAAAGGTTTTAAAGTGGTTTTCACGTTTTCACAAAATAAATGGGTTTTCACACGATCCTAATCCTATATATATATATATATATATATATATATATATATATATATATATATAGAGTTGGGTTATAATACAAAGTACTTTTTATGTGAGAAGTGTGAGAAGTGATTGATGTGTTAATTTTTAATGAATGATATTGTCTTTTTATGTTATTTTGGTAAATTTATGACAATCCTAAAATAAATACACCATCCATTGGATTCCAAACACTACCAAACATCATTTATTAAGAATTATTAAAAGGGCATTGTGTTAGGATATTATTACACTGTGTTTACATTGTGTTATCCTTTAACTCTAATTTTGATAAACATATGACATTTTAATATGGAAAAAACAATGTATAGTGTTATATATTTACCAAAAACATAACTAAAAGATAACACAATGCATTAAAATCTAACACATCATCCACTTCTCACACTTCTCACGCAAAAAGTACTTTGTATTATAACTCTACCCTATATATATAATTAGATACTTTTTCGGTTTTGTAACACCATATGACACAATGATTCGAACATATTGACACAATATGACACAATGATCCGAACATTTTTGAAACAATATAACATAATGATCTGAACATTTTGACACAATGATCTGAACATTTTGATACAATCGAAAGAGTAAAAAAGTTTAGTTTTATATATAACAACACTATACGCGTTATAAAGATTAAAAAACGCTCATTTTTATGGTGTAATTTTTTTAAAAAAATAATGCCGTATCTAAGAGTTATGAAGTTTAAAATATAGGGAGAATTTGATAAAATATCAAAAATGCCCTTCTATCTTTTCCTCACATATTCTTAAAGATCCAATGAATATGATTTTTTTTATTGTTTTTATTCAAACTAAACTTATCGCTTAAACAACTTCACATTTGCAAATTACTCCAAATTAAATTAATTATTATTTATTAGTATAGTACTCTTCACGTTTAAAATTAGTATCTCTGCGATATAAACCACATGCCTGACCGTAGATTACCAATTCATCCTTTGACCACAGAAAATACGCGATTCAAACTCACAAATGGCGGAGTATCGTCCACTGAACTCAGAATCAACCGATCACCACACCGGAGATCATATAAAATTGCTCTGGTGAGCATTTTCCGGCGCCGGCCGTCCTCCTCCTCATCTTCCTCTTTCATTTTGTGAGCAAACACATGCATGTAGTCGATTGAGTAACGAATTAGAGGGGATGAGTTCTGATTTTGATGCGAATTAATCCGAATTGAAGAGAAATTGTAGTCGGATCGGGATTTTGACATGCATTCTTCCGGCGGTATGAGCCGAGTGTTCAGTAGGGTTCGGAATCTGGATGCCTACCCCAAGATCAATGAGGATTTCTACAGTCGTACGCTCTCTGGCGGTGTTATTACCCTCGCTTCCTCTATCGCGATGCTCTTCCTTGTTTTCTCGGAGCTCGGTATAATTCTGTGAATTATAATGTATAATTTGCCGAGTTTATAGTTCTGCGTAATACGAAAATTGTCATTATGAATCTCTTTGCAGTTTGTTGAAATTAATTTTTGATTGAAATTATGTGTTTATAGTATTGTGAGATCCGTTATGATCATATGAACATTCATAATTGCTTGTTGCTGAAGATCTCTCTCTCATCATATTTCCAGAAATATACAACACTCTAATTTTGTATGAAAAATTCTGATGGTTTGCATTTTGTTTCTTTTTGTTAAAATATGTAGTTTGAAAGTGTTGATATGCTTATACAACACACATAGCTTGGTAGTCTTAGACAGGTGAATTTCAGCATCTCAGTGTTGTTGTTGGTGGTGGTGGTGTGTATTTTTTCCCACTGCAGTTATGTATCTGTAAATTCTGATGGTTTTTTTTTTCTTTTTGTTAAAATATGTAATTTGAATGTGTTCATATGCTTATACAACACACATAGGTTGGTAGCCTTAGACAAGTGAATTTCAGCATCTCAGTATTGTTGTTGGTGGTGGTTGTGTGTATTTTTTTCCCATTGTAGCTATTATGTATCCGTAGATTCTGATGGTTTTTCATTTTTCTTTTTGTTAAAAGATGTAGTTTGAATGTGTTCATATGTTTATACAACACATATAGGTTGGTAGCATTAGACACGTAAATTTCAGCATCTCAGTGTTTTTGGTGTTGGTGTTTGTTTTTTTCCCATTACAGCTATGTATCTTCAAACCGTTACAGAAACAAAGCTTGTAGTTGATACTTCAAGAGGGGAAAAACTCAAAATAAATGTAAGGTTGAGTTGATAATTTCTATGTTTTAGATTAGAATTTGCACTTAGAACTCAATTCGTGTCTGTTGCTTTGCAGTTTGATATCTCATTCCCCGCTGTTTCGTGTACACTACTCAGTCTTGATGCCATTGATATCAGTGGGGAGCAACATCTTGATATTGTATATTTGCTTAAAGCATTCTCCAGCTATTTAATCCACATCATTTTGACTACAATCTATGCTTTGCAGAAACATGCTGTAATAAAGAAAAGGATTGACAGTAACGGCAATCTGATTCAAGTCAGAATGGATAAGATTGGTACCATTAAGCTTGGGAAGCCAATCCAGAAACATGGTGGGGAGATTGCTCATAATGAAACATATTGTGGTTCATGCTATGGTGCAGAGCTCGTACGTCTTCTTTAATGCATATCACTAGATGAGCCCTATAAAAACTGATCAAATCACTGAATCTTGTTACTATTTAACAAAGCAGTCAGCAGATGATTGTTGTAATTCATGTGACGAGGTTCGCGAAGCATATCGAAGGAGAGGCTGGGGATTGATGAATCCTGATTTGATTGACCAGGTTGGTGGTTTTATTCAAGATTATATGTGAATCTTTTTTAACAATTCTGACAGCTAACATTGTTGAGATGTTAGTGCAAAAGAGAAGGTTTTGTTCAGAGGATTAAGGCTGAAGAAGGTGAAGGATGCAATTTGCATGGGTCTTTAGAAGTCAACAAAGTGGCTGGAAATTTTCACTTTGTCAAAAGCTTTCATCTAGCAAATATGCATGTTTCCCATGATGTTAAGTCTTTTGAAGATGATAGTTATAATGTAGGCTACCATCATATACAGTTTTGCAACATAATTCAGTTTCTGTGATTTTCTTGATTGCTTTTTAAGTGCTAATATTTTTGCAGATAAGTCACAAGATAAATAAACTATCTTTCGGAGACCATTATCCTGGTATTATAAATCCACTTGATGGGTAAGAATGTTGTCTTATCTATTTAGCTTAAAAAATCATTTCATTTTGGAAATTAAGGATCTGATGACAATTGTTTGTTCTTTTTGTTATTGTTGTTTCTATGGTTATCAGGGTGCACTGGTCTCAAAGTATTCCAAACGGAATGTATCAGTATTTCCTCAAGGTTAGTAGTCTATGGTGTGTCCACAACTCTCTACGCGCATGTGCACATGATACATAATATACATAAATACATAGTTCATACATACAAACATACATAGTTTAAATTCGCCCCATACATACATAGAAGAACATGATATAGTATAAAATGCAGGTGGTGCCAACTGTCTACACTCCTCTTAAAGGTGCGGTTATTCGGTCAAATCAGGTACACAATGAATTTTTAGAGAGGGAGTGTTATAAGATCAGCTTCGGTGTTCTAAAACACTTGAAATTTTGTATCCTGCAGTTCTCTGTGACAGAACATTATAAGGGTCCGGAAGGCCGTCAACGTTCACTTCCTGGAGTTTTCTTCTTCTACGACCTTTCTGGAATTAAGGTCTATTTCCATTTCTGTAGCCAAAGCTATCATACATGGTTAAAATCAAAATACATGGTCCTACTCCTATTGGTGTTAGCTATTTAGCATTTTCATTGCATAAATCGACCTAAACACATAAACTGAAGCAAGTCAGCCGGTTTGAGATCCAAACGGTTCAGTTTTCGTGCTTTGCCAGTTTAATTGTTCGGAATATATAGTTATGTACTAGTTGGGTGCCCGCACAATGCGGCAGGGGACACAACACACTAACACACACTGCTAAAACGTATCAACAATTAATTGGTGAAGTATCATATAGATTTAAAGGTTTAATGAAAGCTTATACTTATATAAAATAAAAATGGTTTTCAAAATTTAGTTAAACATTGTTACATAGTTAAATCTGTAAATTAATTTTGCTATTAATCGCTTATTTAGCTACTTCTTTTTTGTATTTAATAACATAATGGACAAAGACGATTTGTCCTCTTAAACTCTTAATTTATTAAGTAAAGGACAAGTTTGTAAATATAATTTTTCTAATACAAACTAACGATTTTGAAGAAAAATTGTAAAATACAAACTAATCTGCCCGGCTGAATCAAATCCAGATGGTTCAGTTTGTTTGCCCATAGTTTACGTCAAAACTGGCCGAACCGGACTCTGAACACCCCTAGCGTCGGTCACATTCTTATGTTATGAGAGAAATAAAAAAAGTAAAAATCAGCTACTCTCTTTATATTTTTCTTTTTGTGGCTTCTGCAGGTGAATTTCACAGAAACACATACCTCCTTCTTACATTTCTTGACGAATATTTGTGCAATAGTTGGAGGTATATGTTCGATTACGCTCACAATCCCAACTCATATAATTAAAGCGTAATGGTGTCAATTTGGACCATTTTCTCATAAATGGGTTGATTTTGGTTATCCTATATTATCTAATAAGTCAAACAGGTAAAGATATAAAAAACCAGTTACAAGGGAAATACATCAAGCGGGTTGAACTAAAAAAAAAAGAAGTTACAAGGATAACACTTCAAATCGACCACATGGGATGAAAGCCACCCAACTTCTGTTTTATTGCACATCATCCTTGGACCTTGATCACTTTATTTAATAACTTATACTACAACTGCCATTAGTATAGTTTTGTAATATTGTTTGACAAATTAATTATATCAGTTCTTTTTAAGAATGGACAAAAATGTATCAATTTGGTTCTGGTAAAAGCGCGTTTGGGTGAAATGGACGGTTTTAAAGATATATCAAATGACTTGTTAATATTCACTCTTTCCTTTCATTTTTTTTTTTACAATTTTCATGAACAACCAATATAATAAACATGTAAAAAGTTGAAATTTGATTAAATGAATAATTTTGTCCACTGAAAGTATTATCTATTAACAAAAATCAAATAATTGAATAACAATTTTCAATAGTAATCTTGTGTATAATCTGCTTTCTTACTCATCCGATAAACAAAAGCGTAGAAAGGTTAGGTTGCCCAATTTGACCCGTTGGATAGTTATTTTATATAAGCTTTCTCTCATTTCAACCTGTAGGGTACAGGAATGTGGCGCAAACTTGCCAAACATGTAAAAAATAGGGTCATTTGGGTTATTTTTTATGGAGTTTCGGTAGGCATTGCCAGGTTTAAGTTGATGGTTATTTCCATTTATTTTTTTATTTTTGTTTGTTGTATTTAGGTATCTTCACAGTTGCAGGGATAGTCGATTCGTTCATCTACCATGGTCATAAGGCGTTGAAGAAGAAAAGGGATATCGGAAAACTAGGTTAAGGTGACTATGCTAATTCTACTTCAAACCTTGGACTTCTAATCCAGGTTCAGTTTCCTTTGATTTTTTCATTATAATTATCTTTTCTGTAACAGTTTTGCACTATGATTCATCTTAATGTATAGTTTAGTAACATAGGAACAATTTTAGCAACATTTTTTTATTCTTCTGCAAAAATATACACAATATTTGCTATCAATATACATACTACAGAAATTTTGCTTTCAGGTTTTAGATTCTTTATTTGATTTTCAGATTTCATGACTTATATTATAAAAATGTGAACACCCCTAAGAGCACCAGCAATGGGGCGGTGACCGGCGAATGTGGTGGTGGCAACGCACAAACAGGCCCTTGCGGTGTTGCGTTGCTTTATTGACAAATAATTTTTTTTTATCAGTTGTTTGTTTAAAAAAGTATCTCTGTACTTGAAAGGTGTTGTATAAACATATGATGTATGTTATAGATATAACTTATAAGATATCTTTTGCTAAAAAAGAAATCAAATTAGCTTTCTATTAGAGGGGGTACAATTTAAATACAAAAGGTGTAAGGGCTTGTTTGACAAGTTCTGAAATGACAATAAGCATAACATGTTGTTTTTTTACAAGTTTTGTTGTGTGTTTGTTAATGATTTAAATACATTCCGATTTATTATTATCAACCAAACAAAACATATTTTTTTTTTACAAATTGTGTATTCGAAACAAAGGTCATGATCAATGGCCAAGGTTTTCTAATCATCTTGATGGGGTTGCAGAGATAGAATCATCTGTGGGTGATTGAGACTGATCCCGGTCAAAGGATAAATCTTCTTCGCTGTCTGAATCAAGGTTAAGCGCCTTAATGCTCTCAACTTCTTTTACTACCTCACTCATATTGGGTCGTTTTTCTGGTACTTTATCGCAACAACGAACTGCTAGTTGTAGCAGCTTCAACATCCCATGAATCGCACTTCTTTGCACCATGAGTTCCAAATCAAAGATCTCTGCGGTCCATTCTTCGCGGACTGCACGATGAACCCAAGTGCAAAGATCCACAGCTTTGTCGTCTTGTGGAACCGAAAGAATGCTAACTCTGCCTGTGAGGAGTTCCATAACTAGGCTACCATAGCTCCACACGTCGGACTTCTTTGATACCTTCTTGGAGGTTAGGTATTCCGGAGATTTGAATGAAACCATCCGATGAACCGCGATTGTGTTTGAGATAATCAAGGTAAGGCTGTAGTCAGAAACTAGCGGCATGTTGTTTTCATCGATGAGTACATTCGATGATTTTAGATTACCATGGGGAACTAGACTTGAATTGGGATTCATGTGTAAGTACTCCATGGCTCGAGCCACTCCGTGTGCAATGGCTAGCCTTGCACCCCATCGGAATGGGATTCGATCGCTCGTCCCTCTTCCCCCTGTACCATGCATGAAAACAAATAAAGTCAGTTAATGTTATAGATAAAACGAGATTGTAGGGTCAAAGTTACCATGAAGGCGAGTGAAAAGATTTCCATTCATTATGAACTTCTGCACCAACAATTTCTCATCATTCGAGTGCAAATAAGCAAGTATTGGCACCAAGTTGGGGTGCTTCTGAGCCGCGATGATTTTCAAGTGATTCAAGAATTCATCGCGACTCAATGGCTTTAAGTCTCTTAACCTTTTAACCGTGACATGTCTTCCGTCATCCAATCTAGCCTTATATGTATTTCCGAAATTCCCTTTTCCCAAACTCTCTGCAGAAGCTGTCATAAGATCACGTAGCTCGAACCCAGGCTCTCCATCCACAAAAACAAGCTTTCCTTCTTGGATTAGCCCCTTTGCTTGGTGATCTATAACAGTACTTGACATCTCATCCCCCTTTTCCTCGTCATTTTCGAGCTTTTCCTTGTCACCCTCGCGTATAACGTTATTTCTCTCTGAGATCTTTTGGTTAAGTTGTTTGTTCTTCTTATAGAACGAGATTAGCAACATAACAAGAACAATTGAACCTATAACGTTAACGATGATCAAAGTAGCATCAACCGACGACTTGTTTGAGCCAGCAGACGTGTCACCGACGTGTGATGTGGGGCCACATGTTGTGGAAGTGGGTGGCCCACACAACGAATTATGATCATATGAAGAGGAGTTAAAGGACCGAAGTGTTCTAGTATTCGGTATAGGCCCCGAGAGATTGTTGTTTGAAACATTAAGTTCTTTCAAACTAGACTGATCAAACCATGGAATTGCACCCGTTAACTTGTTTTCTTGAAGTTGTAACGACTCCAAGCGCACCAAGTTAACGAGTGAAGGTGAGATTACCCCATCGAAGTTGTTTCGAGACAGATCAAGGCGCGATAACTCCATATCCTTTGAGAAGTCCATTAGTTGCCCAAATATCGAATTATTTCTAAAGCTTAATACCGACAACACGCTAAGGTTAAAGAGGGCATCGACCTTGATCTCCCCGGCTATGTCAAGACTCTCAAGAGTCAAACCAACGACTCTACTACCGTTACACCGAACCCCGTACCAGTTCATGCAATTAAAGCTTTGCCAATTTTCGTCGAGAAAAGCATTGTGAAAACCCGCCTTGAGTGCTAAAAGAGCGTTTCTTTCGTCCTCGGTGAAGCCGATGATGATTTCGGCGTTATCTTGAGCAGCAACTAGGTAATCATGTACTACCAAAAATACTATAACTAACAACTTGAAAAACTTCATAATTTTTGTGTTTGGTTTCAATGATTTGAGATGGAAAATGATAAATGGTGGTGTACTAATAGTACCATAGGGAAAACATATTCTACATGGATGCCATATGAGTTGAGTTGAATTGTGATTGTTCGTTGTTTGAAGATGAAAGCAAGAAAAATATTTATATTTATTGGAATTTCCAAACTGAGAATCCGAAGACTAAAGAACAGGTGATATTGTAGTTCTTAAGCTTGCATGGAGTATGTGTAATGATTATATCGCTATCACATACTTTTTGATATTTTATGCGTACTTTCAAGTTTTTTTATTGAATTACAAATTGTCTTTAAATTTATCTATTATTCAAATTCCCTCAAAATAATAAGGTAATAAACAATCAGTAGTGTCCTTTATTTTCTTACTTTATAATACATTATAATAGAATTCACATTAGAAATTTTATACATAACTTACATTAAAAATTTACATTAAAGAATATTTTAATAGGTGTTATTGTAAATAATAATCCACTACGAAGATCACAAAAAGATAGGTGCACAAGTTCTTTAAAATCTTCAGTTAGTTGTAATTTTATACCCGAAGAAGCGAAATTATCTGATTTTTCAAACTGTTATGGACAAAAAGTAGAAACATATGTTTTGGGTACAAACAATATGTACCATTTAATAAAACACTTTTACAATAAAATAAATCCAACAATTCACATGTTTGTTAAAAAAATATATGATTTGAGTGCATATCTAAACAACATGTCATTTACATATTTGATTAAACATACTATTTACGTAATATATGACATGAAAAGTAGTAAAATTTGTCAATTGTATGTAAAGATTTTAAATTTCATTGTTAGTCACGTATATACCCAAAACAACAAAAGAGACGGAATGACACAAAATAATACATTTGATAAAAAATAGAACACAAATTGACAAAAACACATAAGAGAAAAAGAAGATACTTATAAATTCAAAATATTTTAAAAAATAAAAACCTTCAAATAATATTAATATTAAACTTCCATGTTATATCATCTATGTTTTATAAGATAAATATTTTATATTATCTCCATGTCACATCTAAATTCAAACAATGACCAAACAACAACAGCAAATATCAAATCCAATTTCGTAATTTGTTAGTACTGAAACTTCTCTAATAGAAAAGTGAGCTGCATTGTTACTTTTTATAGTTAAACAAATTATATTTCATATTTAAAATTCAAGTAATTACAAGTAACGAATAATTATAGTTATAAATTTAATTTTAATATATGATAATTAAAATCTTGTTATTAATTAATAAGTTATGATAAATTATTGAAAAAAAGAAAATTTATATTTAAATATTTAATTATTTAAAATTGTAAGCATTTAATAAGTGAGAAAATTGATATTTAATATGAGAGAGAAGCAGGAAAATTATTATATATAATAATGAAATTTGGTTGGTGAATAGGATGCTTTTTGTTTCTCATAGTTTGACCATAAAACTTTGGGGTTTTGACAGTTTTTACCCCTTAAACTTTTAAACACTTTTTTTAACGAAATAATAAACTTTTGATTTTCATAGTTTAGTCACATATGTTTCATACTCTTACGTTTTGTACCCTTTAACTTTTAAAGTCTTTTTTGTTTTAAATTTTGTTGTCTTCTACTTCGGCCACAAAATTTTAATTTTTCAACTTTCGTTTTTAGTATATTTTTATAGTTTTTATACTTTCACTACAGGACTTTTGGACTTTTACGTTTTATACCCCTTAACTTTTTAACCCTATAACTTTAAAAGTTTTTTTGTTCTTTTTTGTTTTATGTTTTGTTGTCTTCTACTTTGGCCACAAAAATTTTAACTTTTCTACTTTCGTTTTTAGTATACTTTTATAGTTTTATACTTTCACCACGAGACTTTTAGACTTTTACGTTTTATACCCCTTAACTTAGTATATTTTTATAGTTTTATACTTTCACCACGAGACTTTTAGACTTTTACGTTTTATACCCCTTAACTTAGTATATTTTTATAGCTTCATACTTTCACCACGAGACTTTTAGACTTTTACGTTTTACACCCCTTAACTTTTTAACCCTTTAACTTTTAAAAGTTTTTGTTTTTTGTTTTAAGTTTTTTTGTCTTCTACTTTTACCACGAAACTTTTAACTTTTCTAATTTCGCTTTTAGTATACTTCTATAGTTTTATACTTTCACCATGAGACTTTTATACTTTTACATTTTATATCACTTAACTTTTTGACTTTCGTTCAGTATACAAATTCAACCCCGCAGCAACGCGCGGGGTGGTAAACATCTCGTTATGATGAGAATGAATCTAGTGATGACATGTGTCCTTAAATGTAATTGTTTATTAGAATATGAAGATGAAGATGAAGATTGTTATCCGTTAAGCCCTTGCACAAGAGGGTATATATGGTCTTTAACCTTCAGGATTGTTCTTGTAGTTTATATTTATAGGGGTTAGATCAATTAGAAAATTGATTTTACCTAATAAAGAATAGGAAGCAATAGAACTTTGACGTGTAGCACACTTAAGAAATAAGATTTTGGGTACTTTAGTCTTAAATTATAATAGTACAAATAATGTTGTTTTGATATAAATCAGTATATATATATATATATATAATCAGTACATTTTTTATGCAAACCAACACAATTATATTAATGTTTTACTTTAAAACAGTACAAATAATGTTTTCTTAATGTAAAACAGTACAAATAATATTGTCTTAATGTAAAGCAGTACAAATAACTTTTTCTTAATGTAAACCAGTACGTATATAAAATCAATATATTTTTAATAAGAAACAACACATTATGTGTTGTTTTATTTAAGAAAAAATAAAAAATATGTTGTTTTAATACAAAACAACATAAAAATAGTTGCTTTAATGCAAAACAAAACATACAATACAAAACAATATAGAGTATATTGTTTAAATGTAAAATAGTACAATTTTTACAAACTAATACACTTTTTTGAAAATTTGTACATATATGATAAACTAGTACATTTTTTAAAAAAAAAAGTTAAAAAAGTTTTTTATATATCAATACTATACTCATATTAAATATTAAAAAAATGCTCGTTTTTATGGTGTAATTTTAATAAAAAAATTAACATCATATGAAAAAGTTAAGAACATTTAAAAAACGTGAGAGAAATTTAAAAAAATTAACAAAAGAGGTCATACCAAAAATACCCCATACCCGTTAATATTCATATTTTATTATACTTCAATCTCAACCATTGATTTCTAAAATAAAGGGCTGAGATCTTTTCCTATTATTTTAAGGCAAAATATTTTTTTTAGTGAATCTAACCTTTATATTTATATATCAATTTGACTGATTTATTAAAGTTTTAGAGTACAATAAAATAGATGTTTTTACAGTTTTTAGGCAAAACACTATTTTTAGAGGATCTCAATATCTCATCCCTATATATATGCAGACGTAGTTTTAGGAGATGGTTCTGGTACAAACCTCTTTTATTGTTTAAACCCTATGAATCAGTATCCAAATGTGAATTGTTTTGATGATTAGGCATAAGAGTAACTTAGTAAATTTGACTACTTTGGCTGTGTTTGGCGCACTAGCTGAAAAGCTAGCTGCTAGCTGATAAGCTAACTGTTAGCTAAAAAATAACGTTTGGTAAAAACTAGCTGATAAAATAGCTTAAAAATATAAAATGACATAAAAGTACATGTCATAAATATAAATAAAGATATTTATTTATAAGTTAGGGAAGGGTAAAATTGTAAATATTATAAAAGCTAGTTGAAAAGCTACTCCAACTAGCTTTTCAAAAGCTAGCTTATAAGCTAGCTTTTTGACGTTACCAAACGGGGCTTTTAAAAAAAGCTAGCTTATTAAAAAAGCCCCGTTTGGTAACGTCAAAAAGCTAGCTTATAAGCTAGCTGATAAGCTAGCTTATAAGCTAGCTTATGGCGCGCCAAACACAGCCTTTGATAAATATTAATTCAACCAACGTTTTAAACTAAAATAACTATTATATCCTTCATAATCTTTTTAAAAAAAACTTACACCACAAATTAATCAAGTATTTTTTTATCTTTAATATATAATATTCCCATGTATATATTTTTTAATACATTAAAAAAAATAGAAAAGATTTTATATAACAGTGCTATTATAAAAAAATAAAACAATGTTATTATCAAGTTGCTATAAGTATTACAAGTTACACACTGCTATTATAAAGTTTATATAGAGCTATTATAAAATTAACATATGTTTTATAACATTTTGTTATTTTTATAAAATAGTACTGTGTATTTGTAATACTTACAGCTACATGATATATAACACTCTGTTGCTTTAATAATAACCCTGTTATATAACATGTTTTTATAAACTTTTTTGAAAAGTATATATAATTTTTTTTAAATATATAGCAATAGGGTGTTGCTATTCGTACCCCCCTCTTCCATCTTTTTTATTTGTTGCACCCCCTCCTTCAACTTTTAGATTTATACAATTCAAACCTTTTTATTTTTTTCAAACAAAATAAACTTTTGTGTATGAAAAATATCCATTTTCTTAAATTAATTTTTTTTATTTTTAGTTTATGTATACGTCATAATAAAAACTTATATTCCAATATTAAGAAAAAACCTTATAACCTCACCTAAAAACAAATCGAACTCTCTTTATATTGTGTTTAAACATGTCAAATGATTATTTTTAAAGATACTTTTTACATATTTTAAATAACAATTTTATCTATAGCTTTCAAACGTGATTACACAAATTTTTTTCTTTATTTAAAAAAAAAGAAATATATATTTTAATTTATTAGTAAACGTGGTTTTTTTATATTTGTTGTTATTTTTGGTATTTTTAAACTAGAATATTAAAAGACGAAACTAGCCGGTTTGACCACGGTTGGACGAGAAAGCCCCCCCCTTTTCAAAAAAGGACGAGAATAGCCGCATCCACGGTCGTCTATGACCTGCATCCACGGTCGTCCGACCGTCAAAACAGGTGTCAAAAACAACGGTCGTCCGACGAAAATACACGGTCGTCCCGCCCCCACGTACGGTCGTCCCGCCCCCCACGTACGGTCGTCCCGCCCCCCACGTACGGTCGTCCGCCCCCACGTACGGTCGTCCCGCCCCCACGTACGGTCGTCCCGCCCCCACGTACGGTCGTCCCGCCCCCACGTACGGTCGTCCGCCCCCACGTACGGTCGTCCTGCCCCCCGTACGGTCGTCCGCCCCCACGTACGGTCGTTACGACCGTCAAAAACAACAGGTGTCGTTTTCTTATAGCTTCGTCTAGACGGTCGTCCGACCGTGAATGGCGTGGCCAGGACGACCGTGGAGCCGGCTATTTTGGTCCAACCGTGGTCAAACTGGCTAGTTTCGTCTTTTTCCCTTTTAATTTCTTTTGTTTTATATTTGTTATTATTTTTATCCACTTTTTTTTTTCTAAACTACAATGTTATTTTTTGATCGTAAATTGTTTTTAATATTTTCCCCATAAAGAAGTTTTAAATTCCTTGTCAAAGAATAGTATTTTTTTGATATTTTTCAATGAAGTCTTTATAATATTTTTTTAGAAAAAAACATTTTTAAAGTATATATATTTATAAGGGGTAAATATGACAAATTTTAATTTTTCAGGGAGGGGGTACAATAAGTAAGGGAGGGGGGTACGAATAGCCTACCCCATAGCAATATTGTACACATATTAACGATTAAAAAAATGGTTGACTTTATGATGTAATAAAAAAATGTATATAAAGTATATAAAAGTTATTTTAGTTTTAAAGAATTGATGAATTAATATCTATTAAAAAAATCAATAGTCCATATGATTGTTCTTATTAGCTCTTACGGTTTGTATGATAAAAATAAGTTTATATTTGATCTTCCTCCTGCAGTTTAAATATAGCGATCTCTCGTAAAAGAACAAAGAGAGAGGTTATCCTAAGAAGTATCATTAGGATAAAAAGACTAAAAAGTCATCTCAACCATTAGATCTTCAATTAAATTATAATTTATGACCCAAAGTTTTTCCGTGTATAATTAGGGAGAAAAAGAAAAGATGAAAGGACATTTTTGAATTTTTATTTAGTTCTCTCATTTTTATACTTTCATAACTCATAGATATGATGTTATTTTTTTTAATTACACCATAAAAACGAGCGCTTTTATCTTTAAAACACGTGTTCAGATCATAGTGTTGAAATGTTTAGATCATTGTGTCAAATACTCGTTATTGGGTTATGTCAGATCATTATGTCAAAATGTTCAGATCATTGTGTTAGAAATTCAGATCATTGTGTCAATTCGAAAGAACAAATTTTTTTTTTTAATTTTATATATAGCAACACTGTACGCGTTTTAAAGATAAAAACGCTCATTCTTATGGTGTAATTTAATAAAAAATAATATCTTATGTAAAAGTTATGAATGTTTAAAAAATGAGAAAACTTAATAAAAAATCAACAAAGATGACTAAAACTAAATTGACCCTCCTTTCTTTTTAATTAGATTGAAGATTCAATGACTAAGATAACTTCTTAGCTTTCTTATCCTAACTAATGAAACTTCCTATTTTAACATTTCTTAAAAGAACAAATAAGAAAGAAAATAATTATAAAAATTACATAAATTTTCATTTAGTTATGAGGAGAAAAAAGATCATTGTTAAAAAAGTAGCATAAAAAGTTACCCTCGGTCGGCAAAAGACCTAAATTATATATATAACAACAAAATTTGGTAGATTAATAGTTAAGTTTTTAGGTTTTTAATATTGGCCATAAAAGTTTAACACTCTGACATTTTCTATCCTTAAATTTTACACTTTGTTTTTTTTAAACTTTATATATATAACAATAAGGTAAGTGAAAGTTAGGTTTTTGGGTTTTTAACATTGACCACAAAAGCTTAACACTTTGACATTTTCCACCCTTAAATTTTATACTTTGTTTTTATTTAAAACGAAATAGTAAACTTTAGGTTTTCATAGTTTAGCCACATGTGTTTCTTACTTTGATGTTTTCTACCCCCTAACTTTTAAAGTTTTTTGTTTTAAGTTTTGTGGTATTCTACTTTGGCCACGTAAGTTAAAGTTTTCGACTCGGAACACGACTTTTTTATAGTAACTACTTTGCTCACGAAACCTTTATAGTTTTACCTTTTATACCCCTTAACTTTTCCAAATTTTTTGTTAACTTAGAGTTTTCGACTTTGACCACGACTATTTTATAGTTTTATTAGACTTTTACGTTTATATCCCTTAACTTTTCTCTTTCGTTTTTTAATATACTTTTATAGGTTTATACTTTCACAATGGAACTTTTAGACTTTAACGTTTTATACTCTAACTTTCTACTTTCTTTTATTATTATACTTTTATAGTTTTTGACTTTAGCCACGACTTCTTTATAGTATAAATTTGGTAAAGGAATAGTTTAAGTCTCCGAGAAAACAAAATTCAACCCCGCAGCAACGCGCGGGGTGCTTAACATCTCGTTATAACAACATATGAAATTTGAAGACGTTTTTGTAGTTGTTGATACAAGAGTTACAAGTGAGTGTAAACATAAACGACTAAAAACTAATTTATCCTATAAATATAAATTGTCTTGATCAAAGGCTTCTAATAAATGCTGAACAAACCGAGGTCTCTTACACAGCTACATCCTTGGCTTGTAGTTGTCCTCGTTTTATTCTATTCATTTTTGAGATGAGATAAAATACGAATGTTCTTTTATAATTTTTTTTGTTACTCCGTTATAAAAGCAAACATAATAAACCCTAAAATTGTATTGTAAGATACAAGGGAAAAGATCAACAAAATACCAACAATTATCTAGAAAACCAAAAAACCAACTTTTTTTCTCTATAACTTCTTCATATATTAATAATTTTTAAAAATAATTTCAATAAAAAGTCTATAATTTTATTAGCTTTATTTATGGGAAAAAAATTAAAAAATAAAAAGTTTAGTGATTTTTTATTACTAGTGCATCATGCAGTAGTACTAATAGTATTGCATAATGCATTATAATTAAAAACTACTTAAAAAGAAGAAACTTAACTTAAATATAGACGTGGTTTATGCGAATAATGTAAAAAACAAAGAATTGACATTCATAAACCAATTTTATATTATTATTGCATAGTGCATAATTAATTTCAAGCTAAAATCCGAATTTTATTTTATTTTTAAAAAAACTTGAAAATGTTTTTAAAGTTTTCTCTTTTTCCGGTATTCTTAAAATCATGAAATAAACATATAAAAAAGTTTCTAAAAATTATAATTTTTTTTTGGTTTTTTTGGTTTTTCTTTTTTGTAAAATATGGGTTTTCAATAGAACTCAACCCTACTTATAAAAGGAATTATAAAACTTTAGAAATAAATAAATATTTAAGACGTACAGTCTCAATGAGTCTTTCTTGTTGTTTTCTTGGTCTACCGTAATTGGTTTTAATAAAATAACCGTTAAAAAAATTAAGATGTAAAACTAAAAAATTGATTCAATAATTTACACATCTGATCGAACCATGGTTTACTCTTGTGTTTAACCTTGAGTCTTCTGAATTTACACGTTTCCTAACCTTGATAAGAACATTGGTGCGCGATTCCACGGTTAAATTGTGGATCGCTCTCTGTCCCATCGTCATCCATTTTGTTGCATTGATGCTATAGTCAGTGGCGGATCCAAGATTTTTTTCTAATGGGTTCACTTCTTTTATGGTAGTTGGAATTCTGAAATCTAAATCTAAAAAAAATTCGGCTTAGTCTATTCGGGTCGGATAAAGTAATGTTTATATGCACGATTAGATAAGTTAGAAAAGTTTTTTTTTTTGTGACTTTACACATTTCAAATCCTGTATAAATAAACAATGATTCTCAAAATCTACAATAGTTATATGCAGCACAGTTGGTTGCGTCCAATACTAGTTCGAACCATGGGGTTTTCCGTTATTTTTTAGACGCGAGTTTGAACCATGGGGTTTTCCATTATTTTTGGTAGCGTAAACTATATATTAATTTTGTTAAAAACAGAAAGTAACCAAAAAACGGACAAATGGAGGATTGAATCGGTGACCTATTTGTTAAAAGCGACGCTTTGAACCAGTTTAACTAAGGTTGCTTTTGTGATTAGGATTCACTCCCAATATTTATATGAATTCACTCCTACTTTTTTATACATAATTCTACAAAAAATTCGAAAGTCACTGGGTTCCCATGAACTCGGTGGATCCTAAATATATCCGCCCCTGGCTATAGTTGCATTTTGATCGTAAGTATATTTACAATGCATGTCTTGACGCGGGGAAAACTTGTGTACACAAATAATTGAATTGGTATAACGCAACTTAATAATATGTAAAATACAAAAAGATTGGGCAACAAAGTTAGAATCCAAACGCTTAAAGTATCCATCCGTGAGAAGTATGATAAATCTAAGAAAACTAAGAAGGGTTTGAGGTCATTAGATTATCTAATTAACGGTTGAGATTAAATAGATGGAGAAAAAGAATGATGGATAGGCATTTTAGTCTTAGTCATTTTTTGTTGACTTTTTTTTTATCTAGTTCCCCCTTTTTTTGGCCCTTCATAAGTTTTACATACGACATTATATATATATATATATTTTTTAAATTACACCATAAAAACGAGTGTTTTTATCTTTAAAACGCGTACATTGTTGCTATATATAAAATTTAAAAATTTCTCTTTCGATTTTCTAGTGCGTCATTGCATCATCGTGTCATTGTGTCTAATACTCGTCGTTGTGTATTTATGCTATTATTGTGATAAATTTATCTAATACATAAAAAATAATAACAAAATAACATGAATTAAGTTAAAACATAAAACACACTGATAAATACATATTACACAATGACCTGAAACATAAGACACAATGATCTGAAAATAAGACAAAATAACGAGTATTAGACAATGATAAATACATATTTGACCTGAAACATAAGACACAATGATTTGAACATAAGACACAATGATCTGAAGGTAAGACACAATGTGTCTTCTTATTATTTAAAAATGACACAATAACTAATATAAAGACACAAATGACAAGTAGAAAGACACAATGACGAGTATTAGACACAATGATGCAATGACGCAATACGAAATTGAAAGAGTATTTTTATATATATATATATACATAGCAACATTGTACACGTTTAAATAAAAAATTGATTGTTTTTATGGTGTAATAAAAAAAACAATAATGTCATATGTAAAAGTTATGAATATTTAAACAAATAGGGGAACTTTATAAATACTCAACAAAAATAGCTAAGACTAAAATACCCTCCTTTAAAAATAATAAAAAGACACATGTCATCGCAAGAGAACTTCTTAGCCATTATAGAAAACTAGAATATCTTATTTGAACATTTCACTAAGTATCTTAAAATAAAATTTTACGTAGAGCATTCGGATCACATTCCTTAATTCAATTTAAATTATAAGAATAGGGATAGGGGTGGTGAACGATCACCTTTTTTTTATACATCACAATAAATACAAAAATTAATAGTTAATTAGCTTCGATATCTCCGTTATCGAAGGTACATGTTTCTTCTTAGCTAGGGATTATGTATCCCTGATCATGAAAGTCTTCGATCACCGGAGCGACCGAAGAAGATGAAGAACGTGTATTTTTCTTGGTCATGGCTAAAAAATCGGAGAAGAAAAAACGAAGAAGAATAAGGAGAAAACTAACTTGGTTAATGGAGAATCTTGAAAGGTTTCCGGGGGAAGGTGAAGGTAAATGGGGGTGATATGCTTGTATTTAAAGAACGGTAATCATACATATCACATCACTTGGAAGCCGTAAAAAATGTCAAATCCCAACAGTTTTACCGTGATAACGCCATGGAAATAGCATCTTTTGAATTTTGACAGGTGTTGAGCTTATCCACAACCGTCAAAATTCAAGGGGCAATTGTTAGGGGTATATTCTTAGGATGCTCGCAGGAAGCTCAGACGATTCAGGAATCCTGTTTTAGTTTGAGAATCCCACCGATTCAGATATCCTAACTTATTTCTATTCGACTAACCCCTATTATTGCCACGTGATTATTTGGTTACATGTATGGTTGAGTGGTCAATCACCTCCGAAAGACTTGCTCTAGCTATGGAAAGACGTGGACGAGTAAACGAGTATTAGTCTAACGTTCAAGTTAAATGGAGAATAGGATCCCGGGAATCTCGGGGAGTTTGTTATATTTGTAACAGTTATATAATCGAGGACTCGATCGGTTTAGAAACACATAACACTTACACACTCTAGCTCTGATAGTATTGATTCATTGTAACACTTAGCCCGATCGATCAATCCTCCAAAAATTCTTTGTAATTTTCAGTTTTCGATTAATAAAACTACTAGGCAGCATGCTCTTCAGGCCGGCTCCCGAGGTTTTTTGCCAGGATTCCTAGAGGAATCTCGAAGGATTCTAGATTTCCCTCGTTACATCCTTGTGTTGATATTCATATATTGATACATTGTCATACTTGTCAACAAGCACACTACCTCACTTACTAAGTTTGGAATACGAAATCATCTTATTGATTTTTGACCAATACAGTGTGCATTGGAGGAAATCAAATCACAGCAGCCGTTTAGGCATTATAATGGTGGCAACGTTGGTGGTGGATAAGCTGTTTAGTTCGATTAATGTTAATATGTGTGTCTATATACTTATGTTTAAATTAAAATCAATGAGGTCTTTAATTTTGATTAATTTGTAACGGTCCAAATTGACCATTTTGCCCTCGTGTGCAACGCACATGGGGCCAAGTTAACAGAAGACTTGACAGAAGTTAGGTCCAGGGACTCAAATAACAAAAATATGCAACCATGAGGCGATATTTGTTAATAATATAGAAATTGGACTCAAATGGTTAAAACCTCCAAACCACAGGGATTCAAATCGTATTTAACTCGTTGATGTATCTTTCAATTGCCTCATCTCCTATTGGGATGCAGAAATGAAGTTAAACAAAAGATAATAACTATCAATTTTGGTTAATTATAAACGTCGATTTAATCTTGGTGGGTTAATTGTTTATTAGGCTAACTAAAATAAATCCATGACGAAACCACAAAAGCTAACATATCAAAAGGGGTTTTGAAAACAAAGAAGAATGAATTCTTAATGAAGACCTAAATACTTAGGGGGCGTTTGTTTCGCGGAATTCGTTGGAATTTGAATTGGAATTGGATTTGGAATTGGAGTTGGAATTCAAAGGAATTGGAATTCAAAGGAATTGGAATTTGAAGGAATTGGAATTTGAAGGAACTGGAATTGAAGGAATTGAAATTTAAAGAAATTGGAATCCAAAGGAATTGGATTTTAATTTTAAAATTGAAATTCAATAAAAACCACGACTGGACCCGTCTCACGGACCAGTCCGACCCGACCAGACCCCCAGACCGACCGGACCCGACCAGACCCCTAGAACGACCGGACCGACTCCCAGACCGACCGGACTCGACCAGACCCCCAGACCGACCGGATCCGACCGGACCCGACTCCCAGACCGACCAGACCTGACCCCTGGACCAGACCGACACCCAGACCCGACCCGACCCCGAACCAACCCGACCCGACCCCCAGACCGAACCCCGGATCCGACCCCACCCCCGGACTGAACCCTGGACCCGACCCGACATCTGGACCGACCCCACCCGAGACCAGGACCAACCAGACCGGACTCGAACCCCGGACCTGACCCGACTTACCCGGACCCGACCCGACCCCCGGACCGGGTCGGACCGACCGAACCTGACACCCGGACCGACTGGACCCGACCCCCAGACCGAACCCGACCCCCGAACGGACCGAACGAACCGGACCACGGTCGGTCGGTCCGGGGGTCGGGTCCGGTCCGGTTCGGGGGTCCGGTCCGGTTCGGGGGTCCGATGCGGTCGGTGGTCCGGTCCGGGGTTCGGGTCTGGTCGGTGGGGACCGGGGGTCGGTTTCGATCGCTAGGGCTCGGTCGGTCCGGGGGTCCGGTCCGAGGGTCCTTTTAGGGGTCGGGTCCGGTCGGGTATGGTCGGTCCGGTCCGGTCGGGTTCGGGGGTCCGGTCGGTCCGGTCCGTGTCGGGTGGGGTCCGGTCCGGTTCGGGGGTCGGGTCGGGTCCGGGGGTCCGTTTAGGGGTCGGGTCCGGTCGGGGGTCCGGTCGGGTTCGGGGGTCCAGTCGGTCCGGTCCGGGGTCGGGTAGGGTCCGTTCGGTCCGGTCCGGGGTCGGGTGGGGTCCGGGGTCGGGTGGGGTCCGGGATCGGGTGGGGTCCGGTCCGGGGTCGGGTAGGGTCCGTTCGGTCCGGTCCGGGGTCGGGTGGGGTCCGGGGTCGGGTGGGGTCCGGTCCGGGGATCAGGTCCGGTCGGTCGGGTCCGGGGGTCGGGTCCGGTCAGGTCCGATCGGTTCGATCTACGGTTTGGTGTGGAAGGAATGTGAAATCCTTTATTATTATTATGAAGTAATGTAAAATCCATTGAATGAAGGAATTTGATGGAATCTAATCAAATTCCAATTCCAATCCCTTATTAACCAAACACATTAAATATGAAATTCAAATTCCAATTCCACTGAAGTCAGCCAACCAAACGCACTATGAAATAGAATTCGAATTCCAATGAATTTCTACGAATTCCATCATACCAAACGCCCCCTTAATGTATCTTTCAATTGCTTCCTTTCCCTCCTTATTTATAGCAAAATGTAATTTCTTCATCCAACCAATATGGGATAAAGAAATGAAGTATACAGAAAGTTGATAACCACTCGATTTCAGTTAATTAAACGAGTTGGTTTGGTCTCCGTCAATTAACCATATATTACGATAACCAAAATAAACCCGTAACTAAACCAATAAACTAATAAACCTAAAAAGAGCTTGATAATAATGAAAATGAAGTCTAAATGGAGACTTTAATACTTTATTTGCTTCATCTCCTTTTAGTTATAGCAAAATGCCAATAGCTTTATTTTTTATCCGGTCCATATGAGATGAAGAAATAAAATAAGGTTTGAAGCTTTAGAAAATTATACCATTCGATTTAGAAATTATAAATACACCATCAGTCATTTGGCCGAATGATATCGATGATAACAGGAATACTCGAGACTAAAAAGGTCAAGAGTTCGAATCATTAGGTTTTTCATTCGATCTCTCGGAATAGACTCAACCGGTATTTAGGTTTTTATTCCTTCAACGTTTTTTTTTTTAATAAAATACTTAAAATTAAAAGCATGCTATGTTTTCCCAAAACGCACACATGAAAAACTGCCACTAAACGTACGAGAACCAAAAATCAGTTTGTTCTGTTCATCCGTTTCACAAATCACACTCTTTCTGCATGCATACTTTTCTCTAGGGTTTCGATCTCATCGAGTTCTTCAGTTTCACGACGATAATTCACCCCAAATGGAGCATCATTGTTGATTCCACAATTCGAAACGGAATTAAAAATGGCGGAGGACGGATCGGAGAGGGGGAGTACAAGGAAGGGAAACGGAGGATTGAGTTCCATCGATTCAATGGAATCTCATCGGTGGGTGTTTCAAAACGAGAATGATTCAGAGATGGATTTCGAGGACGATGATGACGGTGATTCAGTGTTGAATAATGACGTGGATTCGGAGGATGAAGATAGTTTATACCAGAAGTTGATTCGCACTGGCCCTAAGATTGATTCGTTCGGTGTTGAAGCTCTTGACGTCCCTGGTGCTTATAGGAGTGATTTCGAGGTATCCTCTTTGTTTCTCGATTAAGGCTTACTATTTCTATTTCGTTTAAAATAGTTAAATATATACTTAGGCCAACCGATCTTACAAATTATAGTTTAGGATAGATAGTCTGGCCAAGCTTGATTTAAAATTTGACAGTTTTTTGTTGTTCTTTTGATTTTATCATTTGTCTTAATCTTATAATTAAAAGGAAAAGTAAAAAAAAAATAGTCTAAACAAACACTCAACTTCAGAAAATAGGACTAAATCATAAAATAATAATAAAGTTTTAATATAGTTTTAATAAAATCACTTTTTAACGTTAAATATTGCTCAGGTTTTCATTATTGTTGATTTGTTTCATTGTTATGAATGAAACTAGGGGACGATTCTCAATATACATATATAATTTTAGAAAGAAAACATGAAAATTAGTAATACTGGACGAAAAAACCACAGGGGCGGTCGCATCCGCGGAGCACTACTAAGTTGCGCCAACTTCCAGCGGTGACTTTTATTTTATGTTGTTTATTAACCATGTTAAACATGTCGGTCATGTCATTTGAGTGAATATGTTATAGTTAAATGTGTTAAACTAGTCATTTCGTGTAACAAGTTTATTAACATGTACTTGTTCATGTTTGGGACTTTGGGTAATTAATACGTTTTGTTAAACAGGCCGTGATCATGTTTAGTGAATGTGTTAATTGTGTCATGTTATGTCTGACATGTTTAACGTGTTTAGATGTGTTGCTTTGAGTTTTGACAGCCCTAGTTTCGATCTTGTGTCTATAGTGTGCCCTTCCATGTTCTAAACAACCAGAATTCTACAATGAAACTCTATGATGGATATTAATTCTTTCCATTTGGAGAAAATGGGTAGCTTAGCTTCCTTGTAAACTAAATGTTAAATGCTAGTAATCACAACCTTATGGCACTAAACAAATATATAATTACAAACCAGGGAAACAAGATTTCAGTTCAGATTTAAGATCCACCAATTATTGGGCACTTCCCTAAGTGGTTGCAATTATTATCTCCCAGTTTATTTTGGACTACCATAAACACTTCAAGATAGGAAAATAGTCTACCACATCACCTTATAGAGTAATGTGAAGGATTAGGTAAATTGAAGCCAATATACTATAAACATCTTTTAAGTGCTGTGTTTTGAGCTTTTGGAATTGGATACTCAGTGACATGTTATTTGTTCATTGGGTTTTATAGTTGATCGTATATTTTCTTTGATTCGGTTTAGCTTGGTTCATCAAAATTATAATATGCTTGGTCGGTTAGCATTAGCTGTCGCAGAAGCTTGGGTCACGGTCTGCCTGAGGTTTGATTTTTTGCTAACAATGAAAGTAACAGAATATGATTACCTCAGAATAGAGCATTCGAGCTATACCTTTTTTTTTATTTACCTTGTTTGCATGTAAACCTATAAGAACATCTAGATGAATAAACAAACCTATGGCAAATTCAATTGCATTGAAAATTTTGTTGGTCACCTTTTGTGGTTGTTAATGATTTGCCCCCTTTCTGGATATACCCATTGGTACCTAACATTCAGTCAATATTAAAAGTAGCCATGTAGGTTGACTTCCAAACATGAGGCTTCAAGACTTAGAGCATCAGTTAATATTAAAAGTGCCTCTAGTTCTCCTGGATTTTTAATGGATTGGACTGGTAAAAAACTTCAGTGTACTTTGTTGCTCAGGTGATGGCATTTCTACATTAATGAACTTTTCTATGTTCGAGATCATAGTGAGTTAGGTCATGCTCCAGTTATTTGTTATTCAGTTATCTGTTTCTCCATCAGTGGTGTACACTTGGTTGTTGCAGTTCTATTGTACTGGTTTATTCTACTATATCGTGTTGTAATGGAGCTCGGTAGTAGTCTCGGACTCTCGGTTGTGTCTAGGATCTAATACTTTTGAACTTGTATAGAAGTACAAAACAGCAATGTGTTTGAGGGGATCATTTAACTTACAAAATAAAAATACTTTTTAAGCTTAGATTCAAGTCTTCTCCATGCTTTTTACTTATGCGTTATGCCTCCATAATAGTCCTATGATATACATTCTGGTCTGAGTCTTATCTGTGCGTTTTACTTTTACTCATATTCTCATAAGTCTTATGCATATATTGGAATTTGGAAACACAAAATCACACTATTATAGACTAGTTATGTAATTAATGTAATTTTCATAGTCTGAAAGGTCTTTATGTCTAACATCAAACTCTATATAGAGAGCTCCTATGTAAACCTTTTATGCACTTAATGAATGTATAACTAGTTTTGTGGTTCAGCTCATCCTATAAAAGTTGGATGGAAACTCAACATGATACGATGTATACAAAAAGACATTAAAGACAACCTATGACGTACTTTAGAAATTTAACAAGAGTACTAACTAAGAAATAATGTCAACTTTTTCACTTGGCCTACCATAAATAGCTAATTAGTATGGACTAAATATCATGTGGTTTATCATAGATAACTAGATAAGCCAGAAAATATGACGAAATACCTTTTGAAAAGAATCTACAAATGAAATGAAACATCTTTTAGTTGGGGATCTTGCAACTTTGAGTTTGTTTTGAAGAAAGTCCTCTTTTTATTTAATCATAGTTGTCAAAGGCACAAGGTGCAAACTGCAAAGGGTGAGCCTTGCGCAAGGCCCTTAAAAAGCGAGGGCTTTTTAAGTGAGGTGCATAGTATAAAAATACAATATTTAATGGTTTTTGACATACTTTAGGCTTGTTTCGTGCTAGTTTATGTTGTTTTAGGTCGATTCGAGGCTTTTTTAGGGCTAGTACAATTGTTTCAGACCTGTTTAGATGATTTTTGGCCGGAATTTGTCTGGTACTTGGCCTGAAAATGCGCCTGAGGGCCTGAAAATGGGGCTATTGAAGCGAGGCGACAAGGCTGAGCTGGGCTTCACCTGAGCGCCTAGGTGTTTGCCTTGTGGGCTTTTGACAACAGAGGTACTATTTAGTTACTTCTTCCTTTTTTTTTTCAAACAGGACTGCTTAACTGTCTCTTTTTGTTTTTTTGGCTTGGTACTTCTAGATTTGATCTTTTGTCCTAGTAATATTAATGTGCTGATTTTATGTAAATGCTTATTTGACTACTACATGTATGATACCAAAACGTAAGGTGGAAATCAATAGTCGAGTAATTTGAAATGGGCAAGGTTACAATGAAAGTAGATGATCACTATTTGCACAATTGCACCCTGAATGTCAAACTGTGCTTGCAGGATGCTAGTTTCGGGAAGAGTATTTTTCTTGTTTGTCAAACGCTAGCTATTGTTTTTGGGGATGTTGGAACAAGTCCACTCTATACCTTCAGTGTGATGTTCAGCAGGGCTCCAGTTGAAAGAAATGAAGATATTATTGGAGCTTTATCTCTTGTTCTATATACATTGATTTTGATCCCACTTATCAAGTACATCCTCATTGTTCTTTTAGCAAATGATGATGGGGAAGGTATGTTTGGCTCCTAATCTTAGTGTTCACAGATACAGATATACAGGTGGCGTTTTCAAACCATTTACTTGAAAATGGGTTGATTTGGGGTAAATTTTGTCTCTAACGAGTCAAACGGGTTACATTTTAAGACCTACTTAATAATGAAATGGTTCAAACAGGCCAAGTTGAAAGTCTCCTAAAAGTGTCGTTTGAATTTTTCAACCTCTTTACTGAAAACAAATTATTTGTTGTTTTATAGTATAGTTTTTTTATAGTCGTATTAATTCGATACTTATTCCTAAAACTAAAAAAAAATGATTAATAAATAATATTGGCAGGTCAACGGAATCAGTAATCAACCATGTTGCCACCTTAGTCAGGAGTCAATAACCTTTTTTTATTCCTAAAACTAAAAAAAATGATTAATAAATAATATTGGCAGGTCAACGGAATCAGTAATCACCCATGTTGCCACCTTAGTCAGGAGTCAATAACTGCTTTAGTGAAGTTGAATTTTATTTATTTATATGTTGCAGGTGGTACATTTGCTTTGTACTCACTAATATGTAGGCATGCTAAGGTGAGTCTTCTGCCAAATCAGCTTGCTTCTGATACACGCATATCAAGCTTCAGACTGAAGGTGCCATCTGCAGAACTCGAGAGATCATTGAAAATAAAGGAGTATCTTGAAAATTCATTGGCTCTCAAAAAACTTGTTTTAGTGTTGGTGCTTGCTGGTACCTCGATGGTCATAGCTGATGGGGTTGTTACACCTGCAATGTCAGGTTTTCTTTAATTATTATTTTAAACCCGTCTTCCTTTCTCACTTCTGATTCGAAGACCTAAAAAATATTAAGCTCAAGAAGCCATTTTTGTTTAAAAACGTTTAGTTATTATATCTTTCTTGCAGTAATGTCTGCTGTTCGTGGCTTCAAGATTGGAGTTCCTGCAGTTGAGCAAGGTGACATGATCCTTATGTAATACTTTATACTTAGCCGGACGATAGTTTACAGCTACTTCAAAAATGTGATTGTTTCTTCTTGTTTAATCCTTACAATAGGAGAGTAGTAGCAGAATATATAATTCATGCTTTTCTCCTACAATATTTAAGTTTGGCTAGGAAACGTAGTATGAAAAGGCAACATATCTCATCAGGAAATTCAAGTTTATGGCTTTTACATCTGATCATTTACTCATCAACTTTCAGGCATACATGATTAGTTACCAAAACGGCACTTATTCTTCTAGTGACAGTAGTTCAGTAGTATCTTTCTTCATTTTTTGTTTTATATGTGTTACTCCTATAACTCTAAAGAGATTTTGTACTAGTGTCCTTTGGCTAACTTCTTCGTTGTACTTTTGGATGAAAGGTCACTCTTTTTCTTCTAACCCATTGTAATATCTTGTTTGCTTGTATTGCAGATCATGTAGTGATGATTTCAGTTGCATATCTTATTGTTTTGTTCAGTGTACAAAAATATGGAACAAGTAAAGTTGGGCTTGTTATTGGGCCGGCCTTATTTATATGGTTTTGCTCTCTTGGGGGAATTGGTATTTACAATCTTGTGAAACATGACAGTAGCGTTGTGAAGGCTTTTAATCCTGTCCACATCTATTACTATTTCCAACGCAATTCATATAAAGCGTGGTGCTCTTTGGGTGGATGCCTTCTATGTGCAACTGGTAAACTTTATGTATATATTGGATCTTGGCTTCTCTAATATTTTTGAAGTACTTTCTAGACAAATAGTGTTTAACCACATCCAGAATTTCCTCAATAGAGTTAAAGATCAGTTCATCCTTTAAAAATCCTGGAAAGTAGAAAGTAGAAACCACCATCATTTGCTTAAAAAGATAGAAAACCTCATACATGGGGCATATTTTAACTATTGATTTTTGTTGTACATGGTTTCATTCTATTTTCCCTGATATAAATTTAGGCTCAGAAGCAATGTTTGCAGATCTTTGCTATTTTCCCGTGAGAACAATCCAGGTAAAGCAGTAACCCGGTAACATACTACAAATATCAAGAAACATTGTATTTACATATTTCTTACAGCTTGTATCGTGCAGATTACTTTTGTTTTACTTGTACTTCCATGCCTTATGCTGGGTTACCTGGGTCAAGCCGCATACCTATTGGATAATGGTGGTGATGCAACTCAGGCTTTCTTTTCTTCTATCCCCTGTGAGCCTCCTCCTGTGTGTCTAACATCCTTGATACAGAATTACAGATTTTCCATTTTCTCTTTCAGCAGTGTACACTTGATTGTGATTGTGGAAGCAGTACGTCATGTTGCAGTCTTGACCCATTTTCTTATGAATGGGTCAATCTGGGTTGTGTTTCATCTCAAAAGGGGTCAAATGTATAAATTTAAAAAAAAAATCTAGCTAAAAAGAAAACCGGTCAAACGCTCAAATGGGCTTAAGCAGTCGAAAGTGACCCCAAGTCTGTTAAACGTTACAACCTCTTAAATCTTTGCTGGAGAACTTTGAAAATCTGGGTTGTGTTTTATCTTAAAAGGTTCGAAGTATGAACTTCCGAAATCTAGTTAAAAGGGAAACAAGGTCAAATACCCAAGTGAGTTGAAAGGGTAGGAAGTGACCCCATGTGCATTCAAACGTTACAACCTCTTAAATTTCTTGCATGAAGAACTTTGAAAATCTGGGTTGTGTTGAATCTCAAAAGGGTCAAATGTCTAAACTTCAAAAATGTAGTTTAAAAGGAAACATGTCAAATACTCAAATGGGCTGAATTGAATGGGTCAAAAGCGACCGCAAGTGTATTCAAATGCTACAACTTCTTAAATCTCACTACTGGAAAAATTAACCTGATTTCTCAATTATATAGTTTCTTTATCATATTTAGTACATTGATTGTTTATAAAATTCAAGGAAAAAGGAAATAAAGGGGGGGGGGGGGGGGTGATTCTGTCCCAACCAGTTTTTTTTGAGTTTTTACCTGTTAACCAACCTGTCCGACTCGTCCATTTTGCCACATCTTAACTACATGCCCATGGCTAAAGGTTTTGTATACTCTTCAATGCTGTGTTTGCAGATGGTGCTTTTTGGCCAGTGTTTCTAATTGCTAATATAGCTGCACTAATTGCTAGTAGAACGATGACAACAGCAACTTTCTCTTGTATCAAACAGTCAACAGCTCTTGGTTGCTTTCCACGCCTGAAAATCGTGCATACGTCTCGCAAGTTCATGGGTCAGATCTATATACCTGCCATCAACTGGTTTCTCATGGCCTCTTCTGTTCTACTTGTCTGCACCATTGCAAGCACCAATGAGATAGGGAACGCATACGGTACTCTTTTTCAACTTGCTCTTCGATATCTAATGCAGTCTCTGGTATAAAGATACCAAAGAAGGAATGGAATGGCCCATTCTATTGGAGTGAAGAAAAAACACTGTTCTATTTGCTCCAAGGAATGGAACGAGTCATTCCTTAAGGAATGTGATCCCTGCCATTTTGCTGATTTTCGTTCCATGAGAAATGGGAAGTGGCTGCATGGAATGGCATGAAAACTCACATTAGAAGTTCTTTTTGGGTAGTCTAAATCCTGTAATACTTATGACTAGATTAGTTTTTTATTTAACAAAATATATTTAATAAATTCTACTTAACAACTTAAATACACACAAGCATACATATATAATGGAAAAAAATGAATAATTTTTTACTTAAAAGTATCATGCGATTCTAATTAAAATTAATCTAATTAAAATTAATTTACATTAAAGAACATTTTTAGCACTTTTTCCCCATTTTTTTAGTTCATGTGTATGTGTGTATTAAGGTACACAAAAAACAAAAAAAAAAAAAACTTGAGTGACCATTTGATTCCTATATGTCAACCAACCAAACATGATGATGGACTATAATGAAGATCTGTAAAACAAACACAGGTATTGCTGAGCTCGGAGTGATGATGATGACTACTTTCTTAGTCATCCTAGTGATGCTTCTTATATGGCAGATAAACATATGTACCGTCGCCCTCTTTTCTTTAATTTTTCTTGGACTAGAGATGGTATTCTTTTCATCACTGTTACATGGCATCGGGGATGGAAGTTGGATCATATTGGTGCTTGGTATAGTTTTGTTTCTTATAATGTGCATCTGGAACTATGGTAGCACACTCAAGTATGAAACAGAGGTCAAGAAAAAGATGTCAGTAAATGTGTTACGTGGATTGGGGTGCAATCTTGGAACTGTGAGAGCTCCTGGCATTGGCTTGCTTTACAATGAACTTGTGAAAGGGGTTCCTGCCATATTTGGACATTTTCTGACTGCTCTGCCAGCAGTCCATTCCATGGTTATTTTTGTGTGCATAAAGTATGTCCCTGTGCCCGCTGTGCCTCAGAATGAGAGATTCTTGTTTAGGCGAGTCTGCTCCAAAAGTTACCACATGTTTCGTTGCATCGCCAGGTATAAATATTTTTCACCATTTCATTCCTGCGTGCAGTAAATTTATCGTCATTTGATTCTATTCAGAAGCCGTTTCACAAAACCTTTTCTCGAATGTTCTGATAATAATGACGCTAGGATTTTATTATAAAAAGAAAGAAAATAAACATGATAGTGACTACAAGTTGACATGTGGTCTGTCAATGTTAGAAGACTCAAAATAAGCATACAGCCCTAATGTCCTATGGACTACTAGAGATTAACTTGGTGAGAGCCGTCTCTCAAAACCCTTAATAATTATGTGGCCCTAGGCGCGTATAAAAAATGGGCTCCTAAAAATATAAACACAATATTATATTATTGTTAGAAAAATCATTTGAACTTCAATATATTTTAACTCAATATTTTATGCTAATGAGAAGGTGCTAGCCGCCCATTACGGTGGCGAGATGAATGTGCTAAACTAAAAGTCTAAAACTAAGGAAACCCAAATAAAAAAATAAAAGAAGGGAAAAAACCAAAAAAGTCTACGGGGAAAAAAGGAAATTAGAAAAGAGAAATGAAAAAGATGTGTTGAGATTAAGGATTTAAACTCATGCATTTTTACGCCACACCACATAACCAATTTGTTAATTCAAAAGCTTTCACATGTATATAAACATATCTAAAAACTATATATAAAATAAATAAATAAATAAAAAATCAGGCCCCGGGATACCGGGCCCTAGGCGGTCGCCCCTCCCGCCTGGGGTCAAAGCAGCCCCCTGAACTTGGTCATTAAGAAACATTATCCTAAGACAATAGCACTCCCTCTCGTGTACGCCAAAGTCTCACTCATTAGCCCGTGTCTTTTTTAATATTGATGATTTTACCTGAAGGTGGAAAGATGGGCGGGTTAGGTTGGCAGGTTTATTGTATGGGTTGAAATGGGGCTTGGTTGACCCACAAACACTGTTTTGTCTTTTCTTAAATTTGCAATAAATAATTTTTGTGTTACATGTCTAAAGTTAGAAGTGGCAATTTTGACCCATTTACTTTATAAATTGGTTAATTTTTATAAATTGGTTAATACTAGAACATGATTCCTATCAGTTACCTTTTGAGCCATTACCCGATCAACCCATTTGCTACAATTATAATCATGCAGTAGACCTTCTTATACCCGTTCCTTCATCTGTAAAAGTGTCCATTCCGGCTTCTCCATAGAACTTACAGTGTCATCATTGGCACAATTGATAGAATGATCAAATGAACTTTCAAGGTTTTCTGTTTTCTTGCATTCCTCAACAGAAAGTTCTGTTAATCATATATATGTAGGGGTAAATTATATAAATCATCCCCGTGGCATGTCTAATATTATGGATGCTATCCCTACGCAAAACTAGTTGCAAAAATGCTCCCTATACTTTGTCAGTTCACTTGCACTTTTGGTACTTGCTCCATTAGAGTTAACACCACAGCTGTTATGTATTTGGAAATCACCGTTTTGCCATTCCGATTAATTTTCTTTCAGATTTATTTAGTCTGTCACCACCAACCACGCTAATCATATCTTTATAACGTTGCTATCGAATAATCACTTGCATACATGATCAATCGAGAACAAGATATAATTGTTGCACGGGGTGAGGATTTACAGTTATTAAAATCCATTGCTTTTAACAGGTATGGTTACAAAGATGCTCGTAAAGACAACAACCATATATTCGAGCAGCTGCTGATTGAAAGCCTTGAAAAGTTCATTCGCCGTGAAGCTCAAGAAAGATCATTAGAGAGTGATGGGGAAGATGTTGATTCAGACTTGGAGGAGGACCCGCCAGGCGTTCTCATTGGTCCAAGTGGCAGTGTCTATTATGGTGTCAATGAAACAGACAACCTTCCGATAGACTTCTCAGAAGCCAACACTTCAAACCAGCCTGAGCCCGAGCCTGAAAAGATTCAAGCCAACTTAGATCCCGAGCAAAGCCTTGAGAACGAGCTCGCTTTCCTGCGCAAGGCTAAGGAGTCCGGGGTCGTTTATCTTCTTGGACATGGAGATATTCGGGCTAAAAAGGAATCATGGTTCATTAAAAAGTTGATCATAAATTACTTCTATTCATTCATGAGGAAGAACTGCAGGAGGGGGAGTGCAACTTTGAATGTTCCCCGCACGCACTTGATTCAGGTAGCCATGACTTATATGGTCTGAGACTCTGAGTGGGTCGGGTTTTATTGATCATGATACTTAATCTAGAAACAAGTCAGATTTTTGACCTCATTGACCCGTAATTGTTTTCTTATTAACCATTCATGGATTCATTGATGTTTCAAAGCTTGCAATGATCTTATACAAAACTGACACGGTTTTCACCCAAATTTGAAAACTTTCTTTTTTGAATCTAATGACACAATTAACCGAAATGCTCAATTCGGTGGCGGCTAATGTCAACCTGTTGATAATGATCGAAGCAATTTTTTGAATCTAATGACACAATTAACCGAAATGCTCAATTCGGTGGCGGCTAATGTCAACCTGTTGATAATGATCGAAGCAATAAACCATGAATAAAGTTAGAAGAAATGACTAGTCTGGTTTAAAGCAATAAACCAAGAATAAAGTTAGAAGAAATGACTATTCTGGTTTAGGTTCAGTGTGTTATTCTAGTATAAAATTATGTTAGAGTTTTGCCACATTGTTTATATGCGAAACCAACCTTTCTTCTTAAACATGATTTTGGATACGTATGACAAAAAAAAAAAATTAAACCTTAAAAAACCCAATCCTCACGATCGTTTCTGTTAAAACGATCGTTTTGGGATCGTTTCGTACAAAACGGTCGTTCAAAAAAGGGGGACCCCCTGAATTTTAAGGTTTCGTCGTCGTGACACGTCATCCCGTTAAAATCGTTTTGGGATCGTTTCATCTAAAACGGCCGTTTTGGGTGAAACGACCGTATAAAAATGGTGTTTTTAGCAAAAAAAAGGGTTTCTATATAATCACTCTAAAAGAATCTAAAATATTTGGACGGGCATTAAATATAATTATATGGGAATGAAATTAGCTTTTTGAAAAAATGGATTTTAATATTTCAAATTATGGATCATTGGTCTATAATAGTCTGTACTAACAATTTAACCGGTGGCAGTTTCAACTTTCACTTTTCTGGCTAACAACAATTCCATGCTAGCAAAAAAAATATGTAATTTCGTTTGTTTCTGATGATTTAACGTTGATGTGGATATGATGTTCGATAGTTTTCAAGTCATCAAAAGCCAACGGAGTTGCATTTTTTGTTAGTATGATTGTTTTTGGCTAGGAAATTGAAAGTTGGGTTTGGCTAGGAAATTGAAAGTTGGGACAGCCCCATTCAAATACGAATCTTTAACGATCAATGATCCATAGTTTGGATTATTAAAGTCCAATCTGTTAATATATTTTATTGTTAATATATTTTATAGGTTTGCAACCGGAATGATATTTAATAGTACCTGAATGATATTTAATAGTACCTGATCTCATACCTATTCACATGCATCAGTACTAGGCATTGCAATATAATATAATCTTAGAAATATATATGCTAGTAAATTGTCATCTGAAAGTTGTTATCAAAATAGAGGTTTGACTAACTAGCATCTGAGTTGGGCCTTTTTATGGCTGGTTTAAGACCGGTCTTAGGTAATGGGAGTGTTAATGAATATACCTGATACTTGTGAAACTCACAAACCCAGAAGAGTAACGAGTTACTTTCAACACATCAAGATGAAAACGGGTCAACTCAAGCCGTATTTCCTTAAATAACAAGTCAAAAAGAAAAAATTTCACATTTCAAAATGATCACAACCACCTAAGAGTTAAATAGCATAAGACAATAGATTATAAATTTTATCATGTAATTAAGACGCTAACTACTTGTAAAATTTGAAATATGTTGTAGCTAAAACTCATATGTAATCATATCTTATTAAAAAGATTAAAAGAAAAAGGTATCCAGTAGTGCAAAAAAGCATGAGTAAGATCTTTTACTAAAGCTTAGGTTTCGGATTCGTCTTATCTATCGACCATCTAGGAGGGATGATCTTGTAATCTTCCACCGGTTTCTCCTCCGCCTTGGCTTCATCATTTTCCACTACATCACTCGGAAATGCATTGGGATTGGTCTGAATGCATTTCTGCAACGCCACAAACGGGTTCACACAATCTGATCCTTTCTCTTCAGCAGTGCTCTTCATAAAACACAAGAAGGCGTCTGAAAACTGGGACCCGCAGGGACCGCTCCTGAGGTTTTGAATACAAGGGCATTCTAATGCTCGCTGGGCTTTCTCTTCCAGAGATGCGTTTTCATCCTCGTTGCCAAATGCTGTGGCTTCTGCAAGCAAGGACTCCATTGAAGGTGGAGAAGACGAGTCCTCCCTTTTTGGATCTGGTACGGGTGAATCATCGAGCTTACTTTGATCTTGGCCCATTTTGTATTACTGTACAAAAAAAGAAATGAGATACAGGCATACACACTGACAAACACACATGTGTTATGTTGGGTTAATCCTGATCATTCACCTTTCTTAAAGTTATAAGTTATTTATGTAAATATTAGAAAGTTAAAGTTAGGGTCTTTATATGTATTTAATTAAGTAGAAGGGTCAGTTATGTATATCTAATAGTTAGAAACCGTCTAGTCATGTATATATGTGTGTCGATGTAAACATTGAAGGTGTAATGAACCCTAATCAAATTTCTACGTATTCTCTGTATATTCATCTTCTTCTACATTCAATTCCTGGGCAATATGTTACAGTCATCTCCATGCATAAACATGGTTGCCTTTTATTTTGAAACCGACTATCTTATTGCACATTGTAGTCCAATAATCAATGTTTAAATAACGGCCCTCAACTTTTAACAGAATGTGATATTGCGAGATACTTTTGACTCCCATCTCACAAGACATGTCCAGTTTTATTCACAAGACTGTCCTTTTCGGTCATTCTATGCATTAATCTATTAAATAATCAAAATTAGTCAAACCCTCAAACAGCCGATTATCTGATTACTAGTTATTACAACTTCAAAGAGAAAAGGCGCATCCAGACACGATTTTCTACAACCCAATTTATAACAGCTATCCTAATTATGCAGAATCACTCAATCACTTTCTCTGTCTATGTTTCTTATAAATGACCTTTTCTTTGATAAGTATACAAAGGAAGAGACTATCTAACTGTTAAAGTTATCAAATAATGTGATAATTTACTTGATAGGAATTAAAAGTAGAACAAAGCACAATGCACACAGCTTATTTGATCTTTTGCCACTTAAGGTAGCCTATAAACCTGCACAGCATAGAGAGTAAACCTTTCCATTTTAAATTCCCATATCACCACTTCCTATTTTTGTCTTTTGCTTTGCTTAAGCTTTTAAAACGTTTTAAGCAAGACTACAAGAGCAGCACTAAATGACACTCACACGATTGTTCAAAGTTCAACTAGATAGGTAATAAAAGTTATGCACAACTGCACTAGTATCAATTTTCATCAAATTTGGAGAGAAATATATTCAAGAAAGATGTTTCAAAAATCAAAATCATGAGGATCCTTGGAAAGCAGTACTGGTTCCAAATTTTAGATCAACAAGAATTTCAAATGTCAATCTTTCCGCCATTATTGTTCTCTATTACTTTATCACTAGCAAGTCTAGGGGCAGTGACATTTCTTAAGGAGCCGTTTGTTTCATCAACAGTTTTTAAAGAAGTTGTAATCTGTCAAGGAATTGTACTAAATTCCACTAAAAATTTTGTAAGGTGAAATGGCTTGTAAATTAGTAAAAGTAATTGGAATGGAAAAAAAATTAAACTGAAAAAATTACCTTTGAGTTTCCTTCCTTGATAAAGACTATATTCTTCTAGGATCCTATCCATCATCTATTACAATTTATTCATTCAACAACCTACCCAAAACAAGCTAGGATCCACCCATCAAATCTTTTACAAACTAGTTACACACCCTAACCACCCTGTCACAACAAGCCACTCTTTAGCAGCCTGCCCATAACAACTGTGTTATGAATGATGATGAATGACAAATTTGGACCGATAGTGTGAAGAAGAAGAAGAAGAAGAAGAAGAGAAAGAAGAAACAATCTGGGGCTTCTAATCGTACATTCTGTAGAAGCAGAGAAAGAAGGGTGTCGCCGAAGGAATAGGGAGTAAGGCTACTCCAAAAACTATCTTGTAGAAGGGTGGAGGGACAGCTGATGTTGTAGATGTCTAGAAGAAATAAACACAAGAGGGTAAAATGATTTTGGGGGCATTTTGGTCAAATTTCATGAAAACCTTTGGAACTCAAACCTTCCACCAAAATATCAAAGAAAATTTGAAGTTCTTTGATGTATTGAAATATGGAATATGAAGACCATATACTAATCTACATGTTCTTTCATCTTTTATGCATCTTGATTGCCCACTCACTTATTTCTCCACGAGTACCTAGGTTGATTCGTTGGTTGCGAGCCTATAATGAAGTTGAATTTTGGGCAACAATTAGAGAAACGAACAGCTATCAACGCACGAAAACCAACCAAACCACAGTTAGCTTTAACTTGGCCGCCCTGCAATCACTTATCGGTACACTCCAGAGCATAGAAGCCTCAAAAGAACTTACTTCTATCATACATTCAATTTAAAGTATACCTCATCAATTCCAAAATACAACAAACATTGAGATTTATCTTCTTACCCTAATTCAACATAACAAATACATGTTCTATAACAAATTTCACATATTAACCAGACATAATCAGATTAAATTCAGAAAATCTGGTGTAGTATTTTGCGTAACAGCTATAAATTGAGGCGGTGTTAAATTGGGAACAAATTCAAAACAATTCGCACTGGAAACGTATTAGCTATGCAGATTATACATGAAAATTATAACTAATTCTTTTTTTGTGTTCTTGTGGAAAGAGGAGCAATCGATCGATATAAGTTTGAGGATTACATATGTGCATTATACACTTGAATTTAAAAGAAAAGAAAAAAAACAGAGAAATAGAGAGAGATGACTAAATACCTGGTTATTGCTCCGATGGTAAACTGGAGGCCGGAGCTCTGTGAATCGTGAGGTTGGGATTGTGCGGGTGCAAGGGTTTGAAGACGAAGAGATAAAACAAAGAAAGGTACAAGTAAAAAAAAAGGAAAATTATCTTTTGATTCTTTTTTTTTTTTTTTTTTAACTTTGGAGTTTTTACTTTGTGTTTTGTGTGATGTGATTTTAGGTCTCTATTATCTTTATTTATTATAGGGAGAGGTTCAAATGAGAAGTTTGTTTTGGGTAAGAATGATAAGAAGGAATTTCAGTATCTTGATCTAATAAAAAAGGAATGAGAGGTATTTTAGTCTTAGCCACTTTTGTTGACTTTTTATCTACTACCCCCATTTTCTTTAAACATTCATAACTTTCACATACGACATTATTTTTTTAAAAAAATTACACCATAAAAACAAGCACTTTTTTATCTTTAAAACGCATATAGTGTTGCTATATAAAAAATGAAAAAAAAAAAAATTACTCTTTCGATTTTTGACACAGGTCATTGTGTCATTGTGTCAAAATGTTCAGATCATTGTGTCATTGTGTCGTCGTGTCAAAAGTATATAGTGTTGCTATATATAAAATTAAATACTCTTTCGGTTTTTTGCACAATATGAAACAATGATCTGAACATTTTGACACATCGTTGTGTCATTGTGTCAAAATGTTCAGATCATTGTGTCATTGTGTCGTCGTGTCAAAAGTATATATAGTGTTGCTATATATAAAATTAATTACCCTTTCGGTTTTTGGCATCATATGAAACAATGATCTAAACATTCTGACACATCATTGTGTCATTGTGTCAAAATGTTCTGATCATTGTGTCATTATGTCGTCGTGTCAAAAGTATATATATTGTGCTGCTATATATAAAATAAAATAAAAAATATTACTCTTTCGGTTTTTAACACCATATGAACATTGATCTGAACATTTTAACACAATATGACACAATGATCTGAACATTTTGACACAATGACACAACGACACAATGACACAATGATCTGAACATTTTGATACAATCGAAAGAGTAAAAAAAAATTAATTTTTTATATAGCAACACTATACGCGTTTTAAAGATAAAAAACGCTCGTTTTTATGGTGTTATTTTTTTTAAAATAATGTCGTATCTAAAAGTTATGAAGGTTTAAAAAATAGGGGGAATTTGATAAAAAGTCAAAAATACCCTTTCATCTCTTTATTTTCTTTAGTTTTTCTTTCTAATTTACCTAAAAAAAATTTAAGCCATAGATCTTCATTTAATTGAAGATCTAATGGCTATGATTACTTCTTATCCTTTTTATCCAAACTAAACTTCTCACAATAACCTCACCCCTTTATTATATACCTATATTTAACATTTTAAAAAAAATATATTTCCAGTGTATATTATTATATATATATCATTTTGGTTTGCTGACGTGTTCTCACGGTTTCTACTGTTCATATTGCAATGGCACGATGTGCATTTGACACGTGTCATGTGACGTGTGCTCTCTCTCTCTTATCTATATCCGGTGTGCCTATATCCGGTGTGCCTAATTTAGTGTGCCTAAAATCTGTGTGTTATCTCTTTGTAAGGTTTTATATATGGATTTCCTTATAGAAACAATGGTTTCATATTTCTTTCTCTCTCTACTTGGAATTCCAGGAGCTTCGAAGAACCTATCTCTCTCTTTACTGGAGGTTGCATTTCCTCTCTTCACCGAACGACAGTCGTAGCTGCGTTCACGGCGGCGAGCCGGGGCTGTCGTGACGTTGAGGTAGCGACGCTTTGTCGGATTTTGGTGGTTGAGATTCAGATCTGAATCAAAAATAGAGAGAGAACGTATCGGAACCTCTGGGGTGCGTTGTCGGAATGCTGTCGCAGCCGCCGATCTTTATGACGGTGGCCGGTTTTAGATTCACTCTGTCGGCGATGCCGTTGCGGCTGCCGATCTTTGTGACGGTGGCCGGTTTGGGCGTCTCTTTGTCGATGACGTCGCTTATATTTCTGGCATTTGATAGTGTTTGCGTTTTCCTTAGGTTTCTCAGGCATTATCTTTTCGGATGGTTGCTTACTGTTGACCTTGAGTTTTTCAAGAACACTGGTCTCAATTGGTTACATTTTGTTGTTCTTTATGTGGAGGCTATGATGATTTCTTAGATAGATTTGTTTCTAGCAGCGCTGGTTATGGTGAGCCGGAGGCGGTAGACATTATAGCAGCCATCACCGAGACCCCTGCCAGTATTTGATGAATAACTAAAATCTGAGCCTTACATGTTTTCTTCTTTGATATTTTTTTTGGTTCTTCATTCTTTTGTTGGGTTTTTTTAGTTAAGTGATTTTTTTTTGTTTTGATTATTATTTATTCTAATGGTTTACTAAATTTTGTAGTTTAAAGCAGGCTAGAGGTGAAAAAATGGTTCACTTGATTTTAAGGAGGTCATTTTTCCTTTCAAAAGACAGTTTAGATAATGAACTAGAAGTATATGTCTCATCCACTTTCACTCTCAAAATACACTTTGGATACCTATGAATCCAAGTTTAGGCATTGTGTTTTGGGTCATAATCGGAGTCAGAAGAATTTTAGGAATGTTAAACTGTTAATTGATGGTTGCAATTAGATAATAACGTAATTTAATTAAGTGTTGAAATTTTAATAACGTAATTTTAGGAATGTCAACTGGATGAGAGTATTCAATTGGGGACCATAAATCATTTATTTTTTTAATAATTGAAATTAAAGATAAAAAAGGAGCTAACCTATGAATCACAGAGGTGGATTATTGTTGAAAACCGTCCATCAATGCTCGGAATCGTCTGAAATCATCAGAAATCGTCGACAAATCGCCAATCGGAGCAGGTTTCCGATACGGACGTGTCAATGACGCATTAACTTTAGTTTTTGTTCATCTAAAAAATGGCCAGCTTTCATGTATTGGTTGGGTTCACTAGGCCCAAATAAAACCTAAACCAGTTTTAACGGTTGTTCAAGTAAATCATATAATATAATGATACAAGACTACAAGACCAAGACTTTACTAATGAATCATTTATTCAAATTTATATTAATGGTCGACTTTCGAGAATACTATACCGACTTTAACATTTGGAATTTGATTTATCTTCATCACATACCGTATGAAAATCTAAAAAATGAAACTTTCAAAACACACATCTCGCCCGCGGCATCACGCGACAGGTCGACAACCCTTATAGCATCATTACGCTTTAAAAAAAAACTCCATTCGACGTCTCGCCCGCGGCAACGCGCGGGTCTCAAGTCTCGTTTACATATTATCTATCATCAACTTACCAAAAGAGGGATAGTAAATGTGACACGTGATTGTAATTTTGATCAACTTTGATGGTCTTTTTATTAGCAGGTTAGAAGACATGCTTATATACTATTGTTACTCTCTTTCTCTACCATTCTGGATCACCTCATCTCTCTCTCTAGAATGAAATGACTGATTCTCTCTCTCTTCTCTCTCGAAGGTCTTTGGCCTAAAATGGCTACTTTAAGGCAGCCTAAAATGCCCTCGTAAATGATGTTTCATCTATGTTTTGCACTCTTGCAATGATATTGCCGGCGGCATGCCGGTTAACGCAGTCGTTGCCGGTTGAGCAATTTGGGGTGTTTTGTTTGATTTCATTTTGCTGGTTTGCCTTCGTGATGATCTCACCGACGACAGCGCAGTGTTTATTGCAGCCGTCACCGGTTATGAGCAGTTGGGGTGCTGTCGTTTACGATGGCTAAAGGAGATGAGGTTTTTACTCATCGTTTATCTCAGATCTGTTGTTATTGTTGATGGTTTCGTTTAGATATATCTGATGTTGCTGGATTCCTACTTATTGAGACTCTATTTCTATTCTTTATGGCGAGCTTTGAAGCTGAAGCTGAGCCTTTGTTTTTGGCAAATTTGTTATGGTTCCGAGCCTCTGTTTTTTGGCAATTTTATTTGGGTTTGTGGCTGCTGGTCTGACACGTACCGGTGACACCGCAGTTACACCGGGTGGTGACACCGCCGCTACTAGCGGTTGGTGACGCCGCCGTTTATACGGTTTGAGACGATGGCAAAGGTTTCTTTTTGAGATCTGCTAGCGTTTTCCTCACCTTATGAATGCCGAAATGGTTCCTGTTGTGGGTTAATGGTTTGAGACGGCGGCAATGATAAGGGCGATGATGACTTTGGTATGAGCTCCTTCTTCCGGTGTGGTCGGATTTTTCTTCTGTTCTGATGCCATAATAGTTTTTGTTGTGGGTTTCGGGTTTGAGACGGCGGCGATGATGACTTAGGTCTGAACCCATTTTTTCAGAAATGGTAGTAATTTGCTTCCGACACCGGCGATGATGATTTACATTAGGGTTTACTGTGACACGTCGTCCGAAACAGGTCAAACCTCTCTCCATTGACTTTTAATTTAATGTTCATACGTCTTAATTATGTGATGAACTGAAATAGCTTCGATGATTAACTGATAACTGATTAAATCCCATGTTTATATATCCGTAAATTATTAGAGTTTTCATATTTAAATATGGACTTCAATAATAAAAATAAATATAAAAATTTGACTTTTTATATTTTGTCAAAACCGACATAAACTGTTTCACTTTAAAACGTTTAGTGAATATGTGATAAAAAAACATAATGTTGTCAAGACTTAGCCAAACGAGGAACCAGATAAACCTATTGGGCCCGGTTAGGCCCAATAAGCCCGAAATGACCCGGATAAACCTGATACTTAACCCGGAGACTCGATTCGACTAACCGAGTCACCAACCCGACCCGGAGGGCCGACCCGCGGCCCAAATGACCTTGGGCCGAACCCGGTCCCTCTCTCCCTTTCGGCCCACTCGAAGAATCGGCCCAAACCCGATCCACCTTACTCGCGGCCCAAACCGGAAGCCCGACTCACCCTCTCCCAAATCCGATTGGGCTTCGACCCATTCTTTTCCCCGACCTTCGATGGGGCTTCGGCCCGACTCCCCTCCTCATTTCTTTTGGGCCTCGGCCCAACCGTAAAACAATTTGAATAAATTGTTTAGCCCATGTGAGTTTTATAAAATTTAGCCCACTTTATTTTTATAAACTTTTAGCCCATCAACTTTTTATAAAATCACCACCCTTGTAGTTTTAATATACTTGGACTATAATTTAAAAAGTTATGGTTTTTATAAACACCTAACCCCTTCATATTTTATAAAAGCTCTTACCTTTTTATAAAATACATAGAAGATTTATAAAACTAATCACCTACACATGGTTTAGTTGGGTGAATGAGAGGTAGACAACTCACCTAGTCTACACCTTGATTAGTGTTATTAACCAATGGTTAATAAACCAAATCTTAGCTATAAGAGAAAGCTTCCACCTCCCACTTGTTCCCTCACACCACAACACTCAACCATCACTCTCTCCCTCCCCTTGCTTCCTTTCGGCCGACACCACCTCCCAGCCACCACCTGTCGCCGGCTGCCGCCACCTCCGGCCACTGCCCTAGCCGCCGAGAACCACCGCCGGACCACCACAGCCCCGCCGGACCACCGTCGATCTCCTCCCTCTTCTCGGTTCTCACTCACAAACACTTGTGAGTTTTCTAAACCTCATTTCTCCTATGATTTCTACATACTTTATCACCCAAGAAAGCCCACCAAGTCTTGACAACCACACTAAAACAACTAAGTTTATGAATGCTCGCATTTGTTAAACAACTAACAAAAACTCTCTTCTCTATCTCTTTCTCTCAAGATCAAACACTCCTTTGGTGCATTTGAATGCTTAAAGATAGCCAAAGAGTGTGGTGAAACACACTTGTGAAATCAAATGAAAGTAATAAGTGTGCACCAAGATTCTTGTATTTATGAAATCCTAAATTTCAAAGGTAGTTGGTTAACAAACTCAAGACTCTTTATGTTATTAATAAAAATTAATAAAAAGATGACTAACTAAGATGATAAAATGATAATATGCTTGTATGTTTAATTTGTCCTAACACATTAAATGTGTTAGTTGATTTCCATTTAATTATTGTCCTAAGATAAATGTGTTAGTTGATTGTTAATCAAAATGTCCTAACATAAAAATGTTAGTTGATTGTCCTAACATAAATATGCTAATTTATTGTTAATTAATTACCAATTATGGTTGGGGTGATCTATAGAAGACCAGAGAGACACTGAGGGAGGGGTAGAGGTAGATCAGAGAGATCTGGAAGCGGAAGGGGGGTATCTCTTAGGTTTGACACACTCATCTATTATGAAGAACTTTAAACACTCATAGGTAAATGCTCCTCAACATAAGAAGTTCTTATCAAGTAGATTGTCCTAACACAAATGTGTTAGTTGATTGTTAATCATTTAAATGGTCTTAACACTATATATGTTAGTTGATTTAATTATAAATCACATTTTGTTAATAAATGGACAGTTCACATGTTAGAATTTATGTTAAACAAATAAATCTCTTAACTAAATTAAAGAAATTATTACCTATATATAATAAACCAAACTTTAAATAGTGATTTAACGAAGTTAGTAACGACGTTAGAAAAGTTAATTAACGGGGCTGGTTGCTTTTCCCTTTTCCAACACTCCATCGCCTGCTCCAACATACCTGCCACAATCCCATACCCATCATACCTGCTCCAACACTCCATCGTCTCTCTTCTCTGTGCATCCATGGTTATCCTCGAAGCTCTTACCTTGTTGTTAACAAGCCCACAGAAACCCTAGCCGGGTTGAGAAAGTCGTCCAACGCCATCCCCAATCCAATTCAGGTACAAATCTAAACCCTGATAGAGTTTCATATGTACCTCCCCCTCTCGCTAGAATTACTCATCGATGCAGACTTATTCGCCTCTTTTTCCTTTGTCGTAGTCTTCTTGCAGCGCTTTAGAAGAAGAAGAGACAGAGTACATCGAATACAAACTACATCCATTCGTTGTGACTTTGAAACAGTAATTTTCCCCAATTTTTTTGCAAATCTGATTTGATTTTGATTTATGTTTTGGATTACAGAAATTCCGAAACGGCAGTTCATCTAACAACGGAGAACCATTAGAAATCGAAAATCGTCACCGGAGAAGGAGTTGAGCACAACCAAAGGATCTCCGGCAATTATGCAGCCATTAGTGCTATTTTAGAAGATGTGAAGCACAAAGTACAAGCCCTTGCTCTCTGAAACAACCCCACTGTTATTTCTTTCATCTCTCTCAACCCCTCTCTCACAAAGCTTCCGTAGTAGCTTCCTGATGGAGAGCAAGACACTTAGGTTATTGGTTTGTAAAAGTTCTTTTGTCCGTTATATGAAAGCATAGAATTCAGATTTGGTGACTACTCGCATAATCTAAATTTAGGTCATTAATATTTGCAGATTCATCCTTGGTCTGTGTTCGATTACTAACTATTTTATAGAATTTTATACAGATGTTATTTAATTTTTTTTTGGTTATCTATCTTATATACACTATGGATTTTGCAACAGTATCCATAAAAGTTTGATGTAACTTGAATGCGCCATTTTGATGAAGCAAACAGATAACAAGGAATAAAGAAGATGTTGCAGAGGCAAGAAAATGGCAAGAAGCTGAAGAAGATAATTGGGCCATTCATGGCTCTCATACCATAGAAAAGTTCTTGGTAAACCCCAAGTACGCCATGCTTTATGATGGTCGGAAATCCTCTTATTGATCCTCTTATTGGAACATTATTTTATGACTCTCACTAATATTTCTTTTTGATTTTCAACCAGGTTCTCCATTTTAACAAACATGTAAAAAATCCCAAATAACAAGTACAAGTTACTACTTTAACAAGGAAGCAACTAAGCAGGGTAAGTGAACTCGATCATTCTTTCCTTCTCTCTCATCTTGCACTGCAACTAAGGGTTTGATTTTCCTCTCACGGAGTGATTAAAAGGTTGTTCTTATAGCATTTTTGGGGCTTTTGGGTTTGTTTTGTAATCAATGCAGCAGTTATGTTAGGGACTGCATTTTTGGGGCTTTTAGGATATGATTAAACCTAAAATAAGAATTTATTTATTGTAGATAAAGTGTATTTGGATTCTGAAATTAAATGGCTATTTTGTTTGTATTTTTGAACTATTTTTAAGTTATATTTTTTATGCATATGTATATAAATAATCAGTTTTGGTCATATAGAGTTAAATATTATACCATTTTTATTTGCAAAACCTGACAATTGAAAAACAAATTTATACATTTTCTCAAGTTCCAACTGAAAACGGAGAGCTGATCCAAGTGTTAAGGTGGGTGTTTTATTTGACGAGTTCAATTGGCATTGATCTGTAGGAATATGAATACATTTTCAATATTAAAGCTAACATCTACAGAAACACGGGTATGAACCAAATCAGTTTTATAGACCCCATCATGACTACTTCTCGTATACGGTACGTAAATTATACATTTGTATCTTTCATCAGTGTATCTATCTTAGCATTTACCTAATTTGTCCTTATATTTTATTGACATTGTACTTAATATTATTTTTTTGTAGTTTAGGCCTGGTCGTCAGAGAGTATCAACAATGTTGATGTATTCGAGTGATAATGTGGAAGTGGGAGAAACTTTCTTTCCTATGGTAAGAGTTGCATGCTTGCCTTTTAAACACACCATAGAGCTCACATATAATCTACACATTGGAAAAATGTTTATGAATACTCACACATGTGATGCATCTGATGGTGTTGGTTGATGATGTCGCAAATACTTGTCCTTTATAAATGGCTATGATGTTTATTTAGTTTGAACCAACACTAAAATAAAAAACATAGATACAAGCATGTGCTGCGTGTTGCAAACGCTTGAGTATTCATTTTTTTTTGGTTTCACATAACCAAAAAACAGTGAAGTCTAGAAGTGGTTCCAATATGGTGAGCCAACTAGCTATGCCATCACATGATACAGAAATGGTGAGGCCGCCGTAACACGCGATGGGTCTAATGAGTTGATTTATTTCATCAATGTATATTGTTGTAAAGATCTAGACCATTGATGCATATTTGGCAATTGTATTTGACTATATTCAGAACGCTTTTACTATGCACTCAAGTGGGGCTGTTATCTTAACGTAATTCAAAAATGATGAGGCCGCCGCAACGCGCGGCGGGTCACCCACTAGTATATATATATATAAAAAACCAGTTTTTGAATAGTAGAGGGAGGACATTTTTGTCATTTCATCTAATCTGATGAGGGTGTTTTCGTCTTCTTTTTCTTCGATTTACACACGCACCTCACCGTACCTTCGTCCATGTCTTCTGGCTTTTTCCCATACCGCAATGTACTTCTTTGGTAATTCACGCCACCTCCATTGCTTCAAGAAACACATCACCGCCCATACCTGCCATTCTTCTCCTCTGGCCACCCATATCGTTTTCACTGTCTGATGTAGAAACCGTAGACTTCCATAACTACCCGATTTTCTCCATCCGCCATGCTCCTTCACGCATAGCTGAGTAAGACAACACTAATTTTGTATCCATGTTCTTCATTTTCAGTCTGTAGCAGCTTATTATGGGTTATGGGTCGTATGAATAAGTGGGCTGATTTGGATTGTTCTACAAGCCCATGCAGCCATACACGTGCGTATTTTCCGT
>JBCNJP010000008.1:48540964-48570507 GCA_039602395.1 Deinandra increscens subsp. villosa
ACGCTCCCTGCGGCGCGTTATCGCGCGTGGGATTTTTGGGGGTGTGACATCATAACCATTAGATCAATAGATCTAATGATGAAAAAAGGTGTCTACCTGTCTACACTTATGAGGGTGTCTACAATGAACTTTTCACTATATATATATATATATATATATATATATATATATATATATATAATTAGATACTTTTTCGGTTTTGTAACACCATATGACACAATGATTCGAACATATTGACACAATATGACACAATGATCCGAACAGTTTTGAAACAATATAACACAATGATCTGAACATTTTGACACAATGACACAATGACACAATGACACAATGATCTGAACATTTTGATACAATCGAAAGAGTAAAAAAATTTAGTTTTATATATAACAACACTATACGCGTTATAAAGATTAAAAAACGCTCATTTTTATGGTGTAATTTTTTTAAAAAAATAATGCCGTATCTAAGAGTTATGAAGTTTAAAATATAGGGAGAATTTGATAAAATATCAAAAATGCCCTTCTATCTTTTCCTCACATATTTTTAAAGATCCAATGAATATGATTTTTTTTTATTGTTTTTATTCAAACTAAACTTATCGCTTAAACAACTTCACATTTGCAAATTACTCCAAATTAAATTAATTATTATTTATTAGTATAGTACTCTTCACGTTTAAAATTAGTATCTCTGCGATATAAACCACATGCCTGACCGTAGATTACCAATTCATCCTTTGACCACAGAAAATACGCGATTCAAACTCACAAATGGCGGAGTATCGTCCACTGAACTCAGAATCAACCGATCACCACACCGGAGATCATATAAAATTGCTCTGGTTAGCATTTTCCGGCGCCGGCCGTCCTCCTCCTCATCTTCCTCTTTCATTTTGTGAGCAAACACATGCATGTAGTCGATTGAGTAACGAATTAGAGGGGATGAGTTCTGATTTTGATGCGAATTAATCCGAATTGAAGAGAAATTGTAGTCGGATCGGGATTTTGACATGCATTCTTCCGGCGGTATGAGCCGAGTGTTCAGTAGGGTTCGGAATCTGGATGCCTACCCCAAGATCAATGAGGATTTCTACAGTCGTACGCTCTCTGGCGGTGTTATTACCCTCGCTTCCTCTATTGCGATGCTCTTCCTTGTTTTCTCGGAGCTCGGTATAATTCTGTGAATTATAGTGCATAATTTGCTGAGTTTATAGAAAATTGTCATTATGAATCTATATGCAGTTCGATGAATTTGATTTTTGATTGAAATTATGCGTTTATAGTATTGTGAGATCCGTTATGATCATATGAACATTCATAATTGATTGTTGCTGAAGATCTCTCTCTCATCATATTTCCAGAAATATACAACACTCTAATTTTGTATGAAAAATTCTGATGGTTTGCATTTTTTTTTCTTTTTGTTAAAATATGTAGTTTGAAAGTGTTCATATGCTTATACAACACATATAGCTTGGTAGCCTTAGACAAGTGAATTTCAGCATCTCAGTGTTGTTGGTGGTGGTGGTGGTGTGTATTTTTTCCCATTGCAGTTATGTATCTGTAAATTCTGATGGTTTTTAATTTTTCTTTTTGTTAAAATATGTAATTTGAATGTGTTCATATGCTTATACAACACACATAGGTTGGTAGCCTTAGACAAGTGAATTTCAGCATCTCAGTATTGTTGTTTGTGGTGGTCGTGTGTATTTTTTTCCCATTGTAGCTATCATGTATCCGTAGATTCTGATGGTTTTTCATTTTTCTTTTTGTTAAAAGATGTAGTTTGAATGTGTTCATATGTTTATACAACACATATAGGTTGGTAGCATTAGACACGTAAATTTCAGCATCTCAGTGTTTTTGGTGTTGGTGTTTGTTTTTTCCCATTACAGCTATGTATCTTCAAACCGTTACAGAAACAAAGCTTGTAGTTGATACTTCAAGAGGGGAAAAACTCAAAATAAATGTAAGGTTGAGTTGATAATTTCTATGTTTTAGATTAGAATTTGCACTCAGAACTCAATTCGTGTCTGTTGCTTTGCAGTTTGATATCTCATTCCCTGCTGTTTCGTGTACACTACTCAGTCTTGATGCCATTGATATCAGTGGGGAGCAACATCTTGATATTGTATATTTGCTTAAAGCCTTCTCCAGCTATTTAATCCACATCATTTTGACTACAATCTATGCTTTGCAGAAACATGCTGTAATAAAGAAAAGGATTGACAGTAACGGCAATCTGATTCAAGTCAGAATGGATAAGATTGGTACCATTAAGCTTGGGAAGCCAATCCAGAAACATGGTGGGGAGATTGCTCATAATGAAACATATTGTGGTTCATGCTATGGTGCAGAGCTCGTACGTCTTCTTTAATGCATATCACTAGATGAGCCCTATAAAAACTGATCAAATCACTGAATCTTGTTACTATTTAACAAAGCAGTCAGCAGATGATTGTTGTAATTCATGTGACGAGGTTCGCGAAGCATATCGAAGGAGAGGCTGGGGATTGATGAATCCTGATTTGATTGACCAGGTTGGTGGTTTTATTCAAGATTATATGTGAATCTTTTTTAACAATTCTGACAGCTAACATTGTTGAGATGTTAGTGCAAAAGAGAAGGTTTTGTTCAGAGGATTAAGGCTGAAGAAGGTGAAGGATGCAATTTGCATGGGTCTTTAGAAGTCAACAAAGTGGCTGGAAATTTTCACTTTGTCAAAAGCTTTCATCTAGCAAATATGCATGTTTCCCATGATGTTAAGTCTTTTGAAGATGATAGTTATAATGTAGGCTACCATCATATACAGTTTTGCAACATAATTCAGTTTCTGTGATTTTCTTGATTGCTTTTTAAGTGCTAATATTTTTGCAGATAAGTCACAAGATAAATAAACTATCTTTCGGAGACCATTATCCTGGTATTATAAATCCACTTGATGGGTAAGAATGTTGTCTTATCTATTTAGCTTAAAAAATCATTTCATTTTGGAAATTAAGGATCTGATGACAATTGTTTGTTCTTTTTGTTATTGTTGTTTCTATGGTTATCAGGGTGCACTGGTCTCAAAGTATTCCAAACGGAATGTATCAGTATTTCCTCAAGGTTAGTAGTCTATGGTGTGTCCACAACTCTCTACGCGCATGTGCACATGATACATAATATACATAAATACATAGTTCATACATACAAACATACATAGTTTAAATTCGCCCCATACATACATAGAACATGATATAGTATAAAATGCAGGTGGTGCCAACTGTCTACACTCCTCTTAAAGGTGCGGTTATTCGGTCAAATCAGGTACACAATGAATTTTTAGAGAGGGAATGTTATAAGATCAGCTTTCTTGGTTCTAAAACACTTGAAATTTTGTATCCTGCAGTTCTCTGTGACAGAACATTATAAGGGTCCGGAAGGCCGTCAACGTTCACTTCCTGGAGTTTTCTTCTTCTACGACCTTTCTGGAATTAAGGTCTATTTCCATTTCTGTAGCCAAAGCTATCATACATGGTTAAAATCAAAATACCTGGTCCTACTCCTATTGGTGTTAGCTATTTAGCATTTTCATTGCATAAATCGACCTAAACACATAAACTGAAGCAAGTCAGCCGGTTTGAGATCCAAACGGTTCAGTTTTCGTGCTTTGCCAGTTTAATTGTTCGGAATATATAGTTATGTACTAGTTGGGTGCCCGCACAATGCGGCAGGGGACACAACACACTAACACACACTGCTAAAACGTATCAACAATTAATTGGTGAAGTATCATATAGATTTAAAGGTTTAATGAAAGCTTATACTTATATAAAATAAAAATGGTTTTCAAAATTTAGTTAAACATTGTTACATAGTTAAATCTGTAAATTAATTTTGCTATTAATCGCTTATTTAGCTACTTCTTTTTTGTATTTAATAACATAATGGACAAAGACGATTTTGTCCTCTTAAACTCTTAATTTATTAAGTAAAGGACAAGTTTGTAAATATAATTTTTCTAATACAAACTAACGATTTTGAAGAAAAATTGTAAAATACAAACTAATCTGCCCGGCTGAATCAAATCCAGATGGTTCAGTTTGTTTGCCCATAGTTTACGTCAAAACTGGCCGAACCGGACTCTGAACACCCCTAGCGTCGGTCACATTCTTATGTTATGAGAGAAATAAAAAAAGTAAAAATCAGCTACTCTCTTTATATTTTTCTTTTTGTGGCTTCTGCAGGTGAATTTCACAGAAACACATACCTCCTTCTTACATTTCTTGACGAATATTTGTGCAATAGTTGGAGGTATATGTTCGATTACGCTCACAATCCCAACTCATATAATTAAAGCGTAATGGTGTCAATTTGGACCATTTTCTCATAAATGGGTTGATTTTGGTTATCCTATATTATCTAATAAGTCAAACAGGTAAAGATATAAAAAAACCAGTTACAAGGGAAATACATCAAGCGGGTTGAACTAAAAAAAAAAGAAGTTACAAGGATAACACTTCAAATCGACCACATGGGATGAAAGCCACCCAACTTCTGTTTTATTGCACATCATCCTTGGACCTTGATCACTTTATTTAATAACTTATACTACAACTGCCATTAGTATAGTTTTGTAATATTGTTTGACAAATTAATTATATCAGTTCTTTTTAAGAATGGACAAAAATGTATCAATTTGGTTCTGGTAAAAGCGCGTTTGGGTGAAATGGACGGTTTTAAAGAAATATCAAATGACTTGTTAATATTCACTCTTTCCTTTCATTTTTTTTTTTACAATTTTCATGAACAACCAATATAATAAACATGTAAAAAGTTGAAATTTGATTAAATGAATAATTTTGTCCACTGAAAGTATTATCTATTAACAAAAATCAAATAATTGAATAACAATTTTCAATAGTAATCTTGTGTATAATCTGCTTTCTTACTCATCCGATAAACAAAAGCGTAGAAAGGTTGCCCAATTTGACCCGTTGGATAGTTATTTTATATAAGCTTTCTCTCATTTCAACCTGTAGGGTACAGGAATGTGGCGCAAACTTGCCAAACATGTAAAAAATAGGGTCATTTGGGTTATTTTTTATGGAGTTTCGGTAGGCATTGCCAGGTTTAAGTTGATGGTTATTTCCATTTATTTTTTTATTTTTGTTTGTTGTATTTAGGTATCTTCACAGTTGCAGGGATAGTCGATTCGTTCATCTACCATGGTCATAAGGCGTTGAAGAAGAAAAGGGATATCGGAAAACTAGGTTAAGGTGACTATGCTAATTCTACTTCAAACCTTGGACTTCTAATCCAGGTTCAGTTTCCTTTGATTTTTTCATTATAATTATCTTTTCTGTAACAGTTTTGCACTATGATTCATCTTAATGTATAGTTTAGTAACATAGGAACAATTTTAGCAACATTTTTTTATTCTTCTGCAAAAATATACACAATATTTGCTATCAATATACATACTACAGAAATTTTGCTTTCAGGTTTTAGATTCTTTATTTGATTTTCAGATTTCATGACTTATATTATAAAAATGTGAACACCCCTAAGAGCACCAGCAATGGGGCGGTGACCGGCGAATGTGGTGGTGGCAACGCACAAACAGGCCCTTGCGGTGTTGCGTTGCTTTATTGACAAATAATTTTTTTTTATCAGTTGTTTGTTTAAAAAAGTATCTCTGTACTTGAAAAGTGTTGTATAAACATATGATGTATGTTATAGATATAACTTATAAGATATCTTTTGCTAAAAAAGAAATCGAATTAGCTTTCTATTAGAGGGGGTACAATTTAAATACAAAAGGTGTAAGGGCTTGTTTGACAAGTTCTGAAATGACAATAAGCATAACATATTGTTTTTTTACAAGTTTTGTTGTGTGTTTGTTAATGATTTAAATACATTCCGACTTATTATTATCAACCAAACAAAACATATTTTTTTTTTACAAATCGTGTATTCGAAACAAAGGTCATGATCAATGGCCAAGGTTTTCTAATCATCTTGATGGGGTTGCAGAGATAGAATCATCTGTGGGTGATTGAGACTGATCCCGGTCAAAGGATAAATCTTCTTCGCTGTCTGAATCAAGGTTAGGTGCCTTAATGCTCTCAACTTCTCTTACTACCTCACTCATATTGGGTCGTTTTTCTGGTACTTTGTCGCAACAACGAACTGCTAGTTGTAGCAGTTTCAACATCCCATGAATCGCACTTCTTTGCACCATGAGTTCCAAATCAAATATCTCTGCAGTCCATTCTTCGCGGACTGCACGATGAACCCAAGTGCAAAGATCCACGGCTTTATCGTCTTGTGGAACCGAAAGAATGCTAACTCTGCCTGTGAGGAGTTCCATAACTAGGCTACCATAGCTCCACACGTCGGACTTCTTTGATACCTTCTTCGATGGTTAGGTATTCCGGAGATTTGAATGAAACCATCCGATGAACCGCGATTGTGTTTGAGATAATCATGGTAAGGCTGTAGTCAGAAACTAGCGGCATGTTGTTTTCATCGATGAGTACATTCGATGATTTTAGATTACCATGGGGAACTAGACTTGAATTCGGATTCATGTGTAAGTACTCCATGGCTCGAGCCACTCCGTGTGCAATGGCTAACCTTGCGCCCCATCGGAATGGGATTCGATCACTCGTCCCTCTTCCTCCTGTACCATGAAAACAAATAAAGTCAGTTAATGTTATATAGATAAAACGAGATTGTAGGGTCAAAGTTACCATGAAGGCGAGTGAAAAGATTTCCATTCATTATGAACTTCTGCACCAACAATTTCTCATCATTCGAGTGCAAATAAGCAAGTATTGGCACCAAGTTGGGGTGCTTCTGAGCCGCGATGATTTTCAAGTGACTCAAGAATTCATCGCGACTCAATGGCTTTAAGTCTCTTAACCTTTTAACCGTGACATGTCTTCCGTCATCCAATCTAGCCTTATATGTATTTCCGAAATTCCCTTTTCCCAAACTCTCCGCAGAAGCTGTCATAAGATCACGTAGCTCGAACCCAGGCTCTCCATCCACAAAAACAAGCTTTCCTTCTTGGATTAGCCCCTTTGCTTGGTGATCTATAACAGTACTTGACATCTCATCCCCCTTTTCCTCGTCATTTTCGAGCTTTTCCTTGTCACCCTCGCGTATAACGTTATTTCTCTCTGAGATCTTTTGGTTAAGTTGTTTATTCTTCTTATAGAACGAGATTAGCAACATAACAAGAACAATTGAACCTATAACGTTAACGATGATCAAAGTAGCATCAACCGAAGACTTGTTTGAACCAGCAGACGTGTCACCGACGTGTGATGTGGGGCCACATGTCGTGGAAGTGGGTGGCCCGCACAAAAACGAGTTATGATCATATGAAGAGGAGTTAAAGGAACGAAGTGTTCTAGTATTCGGTATAGGCCCCGAGAGATTATTGTTTGAAACGTTAAGTTCTCTCAAACTAGACTGATCAAACCATGGAATTGCACCCGTCAACTTGTTTTCTTGAAGTTGTAACGACTCCAAGCGCACCAAGTTAACGAGTGAAGGTGAAATCACCCCATCGAAGTTGTTTCGAGACAGATCAAGGCGCAATAACTCCATATCCTTTGAGAAGTCCATTAGTTGCCCAAATATCGAATTATTTCTAAAGCTTAATACCGACAACGCGCTAAGGTTGAAGAGGGCATCGACCTTGATCTCCCCGGCTATGTCAAGACTCTCAAGAGTCAAACCAACGACTCTACTACCGTTACACCGAACCCCGTACCAGTTCATGCAATTAAAGCTTTGCCAATTTTCGTCGAGAAAAGCATTGTGAAAACCCGTCTTGAGTGCTAAAAGAGCGTTTCTTTCGTCCTCGGTGAAGCCGATGATGATCTCGGCGTTATCTTGAGCAGCAACTAGGTAATCATGTACTACCAAAAATATTATAACTACCAACTTGAAAAACTTCATAATTTTTGTGTATGGTTTCAATGATTTGAGATGAAAAATGAGAAATGGTGGTGTACTAATAGTACCATAGGGAAACATATTCCACATGGATGCCATATGAGTTGAGTTGAATTGTGATTGTTCGTTGTTTGAAGATGAAAGCAAGAAAAATATTTATATTTATTGGAATTTCCAAACTGAGAATCCGAAGACTAAAGAACAGGTGATATTGTAGTTCTTAAGCTTGCATGGAGTATGTGTAATGATTATATCACTATCACATACTTTTTGATATTTGATGCGTACTTTCACGTTTTTTTTATTGAATTACAAATTGTCTTTAAATTTATCTATTATTCAAATTCCCTCAAAATAATAAGGTAATAAACAATCAGTAGTGTCCTTTATTTTCTTACTTTGTAATACATTACAATAGAACATGTGTATTATACGGGTTAAATCATTAGAAATTTTATACATAATTTACGTTAAAAATTCACATAAAAGAATATTTTAATAGGTGTTATTGTAAATAATAATCCACTACGAAGAGCACAAAAAGATAGGTGCACAAGTTCTTTAAACTCTTCAGTTAGTTGCAATTTCATACCCGAAGAAGCGAAATTATTTGATTTTTCAAACTGTTATGGACAAAAAGTAAAAACATATGTTTTGGGTACAAACAATATGTACCATTTAATAAAACATTTTACAATAAAATAAATCCAACAATTCACATGTTTGTTAAAAAAATATATGATTTGAGTGCACATCTAAACAACATGTCATTTACATATTTGATCAAACATACTATTTACGTAATATATGACATGAAAAGTAGTAAAATTGGTCAATTGTATGGAAAGATATTAAATTTCATTGTTAGTCACGTATATACCCAAAACAACAAAGGAGACGGAATGACACAAAATAATACATTTGATAAAAAATAGAACACAAATTGACAAAAACACATAAGAGAAAAAGAAGATACTTATAAATTCAAAATATTTTAAAAAATAAAAACCTTACTTCAAATAATATTAATATTAAACTTCCATGTTATATCATCTATGTTTTATAAGATAAATATTTTATATTATCTCCATGTCACATCTAAATTCAAACAATGACCAAACAACAACAACAAATATCAAATCCAATTTCGTAATTTGTTAGTAATGAAACTTCTCTAATAGAAAAGTGAGCTGCATTGTTACTTTTTATAGTTAAACAAATTATATTTCATATTTAAAATTCAAGTACTTACAAGTAACGAATAATTATAGTTATAAATTTAATTTTAATATATGATATAATTAAAATCTTGTTATTAATTAATAAGTTATGATAAATTATTGAAAAAAATGAAAATTTATATTTAAATATTTAATTATTTAAAATTGTTAGCATTTAATAAGTGAGAAAATTGATATTTAATATGAGAGAGAAGCGGGATAATCAATATATATAATAATGAAATTTGGTTGTTGAATAGGATGCTTTTTGTTTCTCATAGTTTGACCATAAAACTTTGGGGTTTTGATAGTTTTTGCCCCTTAAACTTTTAAACACTTTTTAACGAAATAATAAACTTTTGATTTTCATAGTTTAGTCACATATGTTTCATACTCTTACGTTTTGTACCCTTTAACTTTTAAAGTCTTTTTTTGTTTTAAATTTTGTTGTCTTCTACTTTGGCCACAAAATTTTAATTTTTCAACTTTCGTTTTTAGTATATTTTTCTAGTTTTTATACTTTCACTACAGGACTTTTGAACTTTTACGTTTTATACCCCTTAACTTTTTAACGCTATAACTTTTAAAGTTTTTTTGTTCTTTTTTGTTTTATGTTTTGTTGTCTTTTACTTTGGCCACAAAAATTTGAACTTTTCTACTTTCGTTTTTAGTATACTTTTATAGTTTTATACTCTCACCACGAGACTTTTAGACTTTTACGTTTTATACCCCTTAACTTAGTATATTTTTATAGTTTAATACTTTCACCACGAGACTTTTAGACTTTTACGTTTTATACCCCTTAACTTAGTATATTTTTATAGTTTCATACTTTCACCACGAGACTTTTAGACTTTTACGTTTTATACCCCTTAACTTTTTAACCCTTTAACTTTTAAAAGTTTTTGTTTTTTGTTTTAAGTTTTTTTGTCTTCTACTTTTACCACGAAACTTTTAACTTTTCTAATTTCGTTTTTAGTATACTTCTATAGTTTTATACTTTCACCACGAGACTTTTACACTTTTACGTTTTATATCACTTAACTTTTTGACTTTCGTTCAGTATACAAATTCAACCCCGCAGCAACGCGCGGGGTGGTAAACATCTCATTATGATGAGAATGAATCTAGTGATGACATGTGTCTTTAAATGTAATTGTTTATTAGAATATGAAGATGAAGATGAAGATGAAGATTGTTATCCGTTAAGCCCTTGCACAAGAGGGTATATATGGTCTTTAACCTTCAGGATTGTTCTTGTAGTTTATATTTATAGGGGTTAGATCAATTAGAAAATTGATTTTGCCTAAAAAGAATAGGAAGCAATAGAACTTTGACGTGTAGCACACTTAAGAAATAAGATTTTGGGTATTTTAGTCTTAAATTAAAATAGTACAAATAATGTTGTTTTGATATAAATCAGTATATATATATATATATATATATATATATATATATATATATATATATATAATCAGTACATTTTTTATGCAAACCAACACAATTATATTAATGTTTTACTTTAAAACAGTACAAATAATGTTTTCTTAACGTAAAACAGTACAAATAATATTGTCTTAATGTAAAACAGTACAAATAACTTTTTCTTAACGTAAACCATTATGTGTTGTTTTATATAAAAAAAAATATGTTGTTTTAATACAAAACAACATAAAAAATAGTTGCTTTAATGCAAAACAAAACATACAATACAAAACAATATAGAGTATATTGTTTAAATGTAAAATAGTACAATTATTACAAACTAATACACTTTTTTGAAAATTTGTACATATATGACAAACAAGTACATTTTTTAAAAGAATTTTAATTTTTTTTTTATATATCAATACTATACTCATATTAAATATTAAAAAATGCTCGTTTTTATGGTGTAATTTTAATAAAAAAATTAACATCATATGAAAAAGTTAAGAACATTTAAAAAACGTGAGAGAAATTAAAAAAAATTAACAAAAGAGGCTATACCAAAAATACCCCATACCCGTTAATATTCATATTTTATTACACTTCAATCTCAACCATTGATTTCTAAAATAAAGGGCTGAGATCTTTTCCTATTATTTTAAGGCAAAATATATTTTTTTAGTGAATCTAACCTTTATATTTATATATCAATTTGACTGATTTATTAAAGTTTTAGAGTACAATACAAAAAACACAAATATAGTACAAAAATATAAATCCAATACAGAAAAATCAATAAAATAGATGTTTTTATAGTTTTTAGGCAAAACACTATTTTTAGAGGATCTCAATATCTCATCCCTATATATATGCAGACGCAGTTTTAGGAGACGCAGTTTTAGGAGATGGTTCTGGTACAAACCTCTTTTCTTGTTCAAACCCTATGAATCAGTATCCAAATGTGAATTGTTTTGATGATTAGGCATAAGAGTAACTTAGTAAATTTGACTACTTTGATAACTATTAATGGGAAATCGGATTTTAATAATCCCAAGTTTCATGTATTGGATGTGATTAATCCCACCTTTCGAAATTGCTCTCACCGAGCCCAAGTTTGAAACTATTTCCCCCATCAATCCCAAACTAACGGAAGAGTAACTTTGTTAGTTCTTTTATGAAAATTAGATTTAAATAATCCCAAGTTTTCATCAATTGACCGTCAATAATCCCAACTTTCATAAAAAATAATCCCAAATAATCCCAAGTTTCATCAATTGGCTGACAATAATCTCAAGTTTCAAAAAAACTAACAGCGTTAAGATTTCGTTAGTCTTCCTAAAATAACTATTATATACTTCATAATCTTTTTAAAAAAATTACATCACAAATTAATCAAGTATTTTTTTTATCTTTAATATATAATATTCCCATGTATATATTTTTTAATACATTAAAAAAAATTAGAAAAGATTTTATATAACAGTGCTATTATAAAAAAATAAAACAATGTTATTATCAGGTTGCTATAAGTATTACAAGTTGCACACTGCTATTATAAAGTTTATATAGAGCTATTATAAAATTAACATATTTTTTATAACATTGTGTTATTTTTATAAAATAGTACTGTGTATTTATAATACTTACAGCTACATGATATATAACACTCTGTTGCTTTAATAATAACACTGTTATATAACATGTTTTTATAAACTTTTTGAAAAGTATATATAATTTTTTTTAAATATATAGCAATATTGTACACATATTAACGATTAAAAAAACTGGTTGGCTTTATGATGTAATAAAAAAATGTATATAAAGTATATAAAAGTTATTTTAGTTTTAAAAAATTAATGACTTAATATCTATTACAAAAATCAATATATAGTCCATATGATTGTTCTTATTAGCTCTTACGGTTTGTATGATAAAAATAAGTTTGTATTTGATATTCCTCCTGCAGTTTAAATATAACGACCTCTCGTAAAAGAACAAAGAGAGAGGTTATCCTAAGAAGTATCATTAGGATAAAAAGACTAAAAAGTCATCTCAACCATTAGATCTTCAATTAAATTATAATTTATGACCCGAAGTTTTTCTGTGTAGAATTAGGGAGAAAAAGAAAAGATGAAATGACATTTTTGACTTTTTATTAAGTTCTCTCATTTTTTATACTTTCATAACTCATAGATATGATGTTATTTTTTCTTAAATTACCCCATAAAAACGAGCGCTTTTATCTTTAAAACACGTGTTCAGATCATTGTGTCAAATACTCGTTATTGTGTTATGTCAGATCATTATGTCAAAATGTTAGATCATTGTGTTAAAAATTCAGATCATTGTGTCATATCGAAAGAACAATTTTTTTATTATTTTATATATAGCAACACCGTACGCGTTTTAAAGATAAAAAGGCTCATTCTTATGGTGTAATTTAATAAATATAATATCTTATGTAAAAGTTATGAATGCTAAAAAAAATGGGAAAACTAAATAAAAAGTCAACAAAGATGACTAAGACTAAATTGACCCTCCTTTCTTTTTAATTAGATTGAAGATTCAATGGCTAAGATGACTTCTTAGCTTTCTAATCCTAATGAAACTTCATATTTTAACATTTCTTAAAAAAACAAATAAGAAAGAAAATAATTATAAAAATTACATAAATTTTCATTTAGTTATGAGGAGAAAAAAGATCATTGTTAAAATAGTAGCATAGAAAGTTACCCTCGGTCGGTGAAAGACCTAAATTATAACAACATATGAAATTTAGAGACGTTTTTGTAGTTGTTGATACAAGAGTTACAAGTGAGTGTAAACATAAAAGACTAAAAACTAATTTATCCTATAAATATAAATTGTCTTGATCAAAGGCTTCTAATAAATGCTGAACAAACCGAGGTCTCTTAGCTGCATCCTTGGCTTGTAGTTGTCCTTGTTTTGTTTTATTCATTTTTGAGATGAGATAATAATGTATATTTTCTAAAAAGAAAATACGAATTTTCTTTTATAATTTTTTTTGTTACTCCGTTATAAAAGCAAACATAATAAACCCTAAAGCTGTATTGTAAGATACGTTTGTATAAAGAGAAAAGATCTACAGAAAACTAACAATTATCTAGAAAACCAAAAAACCAACTTTTTTTTCTCTATAACTTCTTCATATATTAATAAATTTTAAAAATAATTTTAACAATAAGTCTATAACTTTATTAGCTTTATTTATGGGAAACAATTTAAAAAATAAAAAGATTAATGATTTTTTATTAGTGCATCATGCAGTAGTACTAATAGTATTGTATAATGCATTATAATTAAAAACTACTTAAAAAAGAAAAAACTTAACTTACATATGGACGTGGTTTATGCGAATAATGTAAAAAACAAAGAATTGACATTCATAAACCAATTTTATATTATTGTTGCATAGTGCATTATTAATTTCAAGCTAAAATCCGACTTTTATTTTGTTTTTTTTAAAACTTGAAAATGTTTTTAAAGTTTTTTTCTTTTTCCGGTATTCTTAAAATCATGAAATAAACATATAAAAAAGTTTCTAAAAATTATAATTTTTTTTTTGTTTTTTGGTTTTTCTTGTTTGTAAAATATTGGTTTTTAATATAACTCAACCCTACTTATAAAAGGAATTATAAAACTTTAGCAATAAATAAATATTTAAGACGTACAGTCTCAATGAGTCTTTCTTGTTGTTTTCTTGGTCTACCGTCTTGGTAGATTGGTTTAAATAAAATAACCGTTAAAAAAATTAAGATGTAAATGTAAAATGAATTGCCTTGTCTGTCTTCATTCCTTTACTAACGTACATATAGAGAACCGATTACAAGAGGGCTTTGCCTATCTTTGGTAATTGACAACTATAATACATAAGGCTACATTAAATGACAATTATGGTAAATGATCCGCTAATACACCCCCGCAGTCGAAACGGTAGGATCTCGGATGTTGAGACTGGATCGAAAGTCATCGAAGAGTATCTTTGGTAGACCTTTTGTAAAAATGTCCGCTATTTGGTAGCGGGAAGGCACATGTAATACTCGAACGTCCCCTTTGGCGACTAGTTCACGGACGAAGTGGATGTCGATCTCTATATGCTTTGTGCGTTGGTGTTGCACGGGATTTGTGGAGATGTATACGACACTGATATTGTCGTAGTAAACCAAAGTGGCTTTGGATGGCGGTGCACCCAACTCACAAAGAAGATTACGAATCCAACATGTTTCGGACACGACATTGGCGACGACGTGATATTCGGCCTCGGCGCTTGAACGTGAAAGTGTTGGTTGCCTCTTGGATGACCATGATAAAAGGTTGTCGCCTAAATACACGGCATACCCGGATGTTGACTGTCGAGTGTCCGGACAACCGACCCAATCCGCATCGGTATATGCGGTGAAAACATGGGCGTTGGACCGTTGTAGAGTGAGCCCAAATGGGCTAGTCCCGCGTATGTATCGGAGAATTCTTTTGAGTGCTAGCATGTGAGACGTCCGTGGTGCATGCATGTGCATGCAAACTTGTTGTACGACATAACTTATATCCGGACGAGTGATGGTCAAGTATTGTAAGGCCCCCACAAGTTGTTGGTATTCGGTGGGATTATCGATGAGTGTCCCAAAATTCATGCTGAGTTTCCCATTTGTATCTACTGGAGTCGCCGCCGGATTGCAATTAGAGAGACATGCCTTTTCCAAAATTTCCATCGCATACTTGTGTTGGGTGAGTACTATTGTATGAGGGTGTGGTCAAGTTACCCAAATCTTTCATCGAAAATTCTGCCGCTAACAGTGCCATTATTTTACGACGAAGTTCGGATGAAGAGGTGACTAAAATAATATCATCTACATAAAGTAGAAGATATGCGGTGTCGCTCCCGTGCCGAAATATGAATAATGAATTGTCACATCTACTGTTCGAAAACCCAAGTTTAGCCACATAATCCGCGAAACGTTTGTACCAAGCCTGGTGTGCTTATTTGAGACCGTAAAGGGACCGTTGTAGGAGACATACATGATCCGGGAATTTTTGGTTGCGAAAACCGGGTGGTTGATGCATATAAACGGTCTCGTTGAGGGACCCGTGGAGGAACGCGTTCTTTACATCGAGTTGGTGAATTTGCCAATTGTTATTGAGAGCCAATGTAAGAACGGTTCTTATTGTTGTGGGTTTGACCACCGGGCTAAAAGTTTCCCTACAATCAATTCCGATTTGTTGAGATCGACCATCACAAACTAGCCTTGCTTTGTAACGCTCCAAAGTACCATCCGACTTCATTTTGTGTTTAAAGACCCACATACTTCGCACTATATTCATTTTTGGTGACCGAGGTACTAATACCCAAGTCTTATTATCGATAAGGGCACGAAATTCATCGAGCATAACGTGATTCCAATCCGGGTTTTTGAGGGCATCGATAGGGTTTCGGGGAATGGGTGTGAGAGGAACGGAGGCGTGAAGGTTAAAGGGTTGTTTTGGTTTTGATATTTCGGACATGCTCCTAATATGAATTGTGCGACTTGGGAAATGGGGCGGAGGTGGTAACGGAGGTGGTACGGGAATTGGAGTTGTTGTTGGGGTTGATTGTATTTGAGATGTGAGGGGAGAAAAGGTGGTAGAATGTTGTGGGGCCGGCGAGTGAGGTGTAGGTAGCCATGTACAAACCGGTTAACCGTCGGTTAACCGGTTAGAAAATTAATCGATATACTAGTAGAAAATAACCAAAATTAATTGATGACCGGTTAATCGAATCGGGTTGTAATCGATTACTAGGCAAAAAAACTCTAACTTGTCTGATCGATTTCGGTTAAAATCGAATCGATTATTAAATCTTAACCGATTATAATCGGTTAATGCCAAGAACTTGCTACAACCGTGACAACGAACCACTTCTTTCCCATTTGACATATCACACAAATCAAAGTGGCTAAATACTTCTTTCAGTCTGTTGGTTGGTTTCACTCTCAAAACAGTGAGTGGGGCTACACTTGCGGATGAACCGGTAGGGGTACTAGGTTGAGAAAATTGGGTTGACATTGTTGAAGTCGACTGAGAGTCTAAGAGCAGAGGAGAAGGAGATGAAGTCGACTTACGAAGTGAGTGAGAGCATAGCAGAATCGATTGGGGCCTTGGGAGTTAGGGTTTTTTTTGTTAATCGTTGCGTGAGCGAAAGAAGAATCGTAAGTTATGGTCTTACGGAAATGAAGACGATTGGGGGTTAGGTTGACTCAAAATCGATTTGGGGTTTTTTTGGGCCTGGAACAATTAGGATTTATTAAATTGGTTGCTCTTTTATTACTAACCGATTAATCAATTAATGATCGATTCTTATAATCGGTTTTAAATAATCGATCCCAAATCGATTTCCAGGACAAAAATCTATGATCGATCTCTAACCTACGGTTATTCTCTAACCATAATCGGTTAGAGAATAATCGGTTAATTATCAGTTTTGATTTCGATTAATAATCAGTGTCGGTTCGGTTAATTGATTATTTTGTACATGGCTAGGTGTAGGCGAGTGGGGTGACGTCGGGGGAGTGGGAGAGTGGGGTGGGGTAATAGGGGGTTAGGTGGGGTCGGCTGGGTTGGGGAGGGAGTGGACTGTTGTGATGAATTATTGTTGGAGAGATTTTCCCAAATACTTGGATGAGGGGTATTGTCAAGAGTGTTATATAAGGGAGGAGGATAATTTATATTTTTAAAAGGAAATGAAGTTTCATCAAATATGACATGACGAGAAATGAGGAGGCGATTTGTGGAGAGATCAAGACACATATATCCGCGGTGGTTAGGCGGATGCCCGAGGAATACACATGGAGTGGACCGAGGGTTCAACTTGTGTATGGTATTTTGTGGAAATAGTGGGTAGCAAAGACAACCGAGAACACGGAGGTTTGTGTAGGATGGGTGGCAGTTGAAAATTAAAAAGGTAGGGGATGAAAAATCTAAAGGTGGAGAGGGAAGAATATTGTGTAGATATGTTGTGTGATTTAATGCATGATGCCAAAAATTGAGAGGCAAAGAGGCATGGTAGAGGAGAGTTCGCATCATGTTATTAATGGTGCGAATCATACGCTCTGACTTTCCGTTTTGAGGGGAGGTATGAGGACAAGAAAAACGGAAGGTCATCCCTTGTTGATTTGCAAAATTTTGAAAGGCATTATTAGAATATTCTCCACCATTATCATATTGAAGGCTTTTAATTGATATTGAAAATTGAGTCTTCACATATTTATAGAAATTGACAAAGATGGGAAAGACTTGATTTTTGGTGGCAATAGGAAATGTCCATAAAAATTTTGAAAAAGCATCAAGAAAGAGAAGATAGTAACGATGGCCTCCTGAACTTGGAACGGGGGAGGTCCATAAATCACTATGAATTATTTCAAATGGAGAAGTGGTAAAAGTAGTAGATAATTTAAATGGCAGTCTAGTAATTTTGCCCAACACACAAGATTGGCAACCCGAATTAGTCGAGTGCTTTATTACATTACGAGAAAAAGACAAATGTTTATTCAAAGAGGATAAAATGTGAGATCCAGGATGTCCTAAGCGAGCGTGCCAAAGGTCCTGGGTTGTTGCTGAAAACGCAGAGGGGGTTATGACTTGAGTGGACTCGAACGAGAGTGGATAGAGGTCACCCACACTATTGCATCGGAGGAGCGGTGTCCGGGTCTGGAAATCCTTCAAAACAAAGCCATATGGATCAAATTCAATGGTTAAATTATTGTCAGTGGTAAGACGTCTTACGGATAATAAATTTTTAACAAGATGTGGAACGTGAATGACGTTCTTTAGATGGAGGGGAGGGTAGGGTGATGGTAAGGTTTGATCACCGGTGCCTTGGATTGGAATCTGTGCGCCATTACCTACAATAATATTCCAAAAGATACCATTATTGACATAAGACAAGTAATTACCTTGGTTATTCGTCATGTGTTGAGTGGCCCCCCTATCCATAATCCAAGGGGATTCGACCGACTGTTGTTGTTGAAGAGAAAGAGCCGTGAAAGCCTGATCGAGATCAGTCGGATTGTAGGAAGCCTCTGAGCAAGCATAGGATTGAGGAAAATTGTTGCTGGGTCGTGGTCCTAGTATACTAGCCGAATTATTGGGCCTTTGTCCCCCAGAATGCTGTTGGGTTGTGGGGTAGGGACAAGGTGCATGTGTGGGCCAATTTTGAGCTTTAATATTTTGTTGTTGGGCCCAATATTGTGCTGTGGATGGGGGTTGAGAAGACCAAGGTGAACCTGGGTATACCCAATTGGGCCCCACAGTTGCTGTATTCCAAACATGGCGGCTGGATTGTTGAGCAGAATTTCCGCCACCCCTCTGATTTCTATTTTGACGATGACGTGAATTTCGACCTCGAGAAAAAACCGCCACAACCACGAAAATAACCGTCGCGGTTCTGATTGAAGTCGTATCCTGGTACGTTGGGATGGTACCCGTCGTTACCTCGTGGCTGTTGGGCATGGAGAGCGGCTCCGGCGGTGATGGCGGCATCAGAGGATTGATTATGTTTCCTCGTTTCCTCTAGGATTAGCTTCGATCGGGCTTCATAAAAGGTGGGGAGGGGATTAGTTTGCTGAATCATCATAGAGATTCCTTCATAAGACTCTGGAAGACCCGCGATCAGTTGCAAAACGAGTCTCTGATTCGAGACTTTTGCCCCGACGTTTGCCAACTGATCCGATAACATCTTCAGTGCTTGACAGTACGCAGAGCAGTTAGGGAAATTTGCAAGCTTCGTGGTGACTAGCTTGTGCTCGAGATATACCGCACGTTGGTTTTGGTTGTCTTGAAAAATTCCGACAAGTGAGTCCCAAGCTTGTTGTGCGGTAGAGTCGACCTTAAGAATAGTGTTGAGGAGGTCGTTGGATATAGTGTTGTAAATCCACTGGATTACGATGGCGTCTAGACGCGCCCATAACTCGGCATCGGATCTCGTACGTTCGAGTGTGAGACCGGATTTTGGTGGAAGAATGTGGTCTATAACTTGGAAAGCGCGACAATGGATCTTGAATAGTTCCGCCCATGAGGTGTATTGACTGTGACAACCGGAAAATTTCGTATTTTCATTCCTCTTCATACCATCGAATTGGCCTGAACACCTCGAGCACTAGGCAATTTTCGGGACGAAAATTCTTTCAACTTGGGGATGATGTGACAACTGCCAAATTTGTCACACCCTGTAAAATTTTGTGTCAGGATTGTAGGTCCGAGATCAAACCACCTACACGATATCTAGCCAAATACGAGTGCGGAATCCTCGTACAAGCTTGATTCAAGAGAAATAGTAGATGAATAGACTAGATCTATGAAAAAGATGAAGTCTTGAATGATAAATCTCTACTATTGAAGCTGATCGTAAACTAGCAATAAACAAGAAATCGTAAACTGCCTTTTGATTGATAGAAAAGCTTGATCTTTGCACACAAGAAAACTTGTCGGGTACAAAATCTTACAATCGTAAACTGATCTCTCAAGGGTTTATGATCGTCAACACCTATGGCTCCCTCCTTGGATCATAAACACCTATGGCTTTCCTCCTTGGATCATAAACACCTATGGCTTTCCTCCTTGGATCATAAACACCTATGGCTTTCCTCCTTGGATCATCAACACCTATGGCTTTCCTCCTTGGATCATAAACAAGCACCCCAAATGAGGAGGACTAGAGGGGTTTATATAGGCACCCCAATGGGTTTACTATTGGGCCCCTTGTGGATCATAAACCCAATAGTAAAACCAAGCCCAATCATAAACTAGCCTAAACACAATAAACAAATTAGCCTATGATCCTAATTAAACCCTCTAAGCCCAGCCCAACTTATTTAATATTACAAGCCTCATAATCTAGCCTCTACAATCTTCCCCTAGGCTTGTGATATTAAATGTCTTCGATCTTTGAAATTCTTCTTCTTGACTGGCTGGCAAAGACGTTGATGAAGATTCTCTCCGCAGAAATCTTCAATGGGTTTCATGACGGGCACTTGGGACTTCCTCTTGATCAGCATCAGCTCGAACTTCTTGAATTTGAACAAGCAATGAGATGGAGGATTCTCAATGACTTGCTTCTTTTGAAAGAACTGGTTCTTGCTGAATCTTCGGTAACTGTCTTGAATCTCCAAAAATTAGAGGGTAAATTTTGAAAACCTCCTAACTTTGGAGACCTTGATTGTTGATCTTCAAACTTCAGAATCTCTGACTGCTCTCTGTATCATTTTCTTTTTCAAAGAATTGAATTGAGATCTTCAGCTTCCCCTAAACTTGTGGGCATTTTCTTTGAAAAACTTTTGACATTTTTGGATACTTGTAAAGACACCAACAACTTCCCCTGAACAGTTGCTTGTATGAGATGGAAGTCTTGTCTGGCTGGTTCTTTATCTTTGAGCAGCAGCAGCATCTTTCTATCATCAACCTGTCTGACACACATTTGAAAAAATATACACTACCAGACATGTGATGACTGGTCTTTGGGTTAGAAGGTAATTATCATCAGTTCAGATGATTCAAAATAATATATTTTTAACCAAAAACCCTAATATAGATTACGGGTTTTCTTATAAAACTTCCCCTAAACCCAAGACCTTTAAAGACTTCCCCTTAGCTGATAACTTCCCCTCAGCTAAGGACTTCCCCTGAAATAATACATATTATCTTCGAGTTCCCTTCAGATACTATGTATTATGGAAGTCTTTTCATTAGATAATAAGTATCATCCTCGAGTTCCCTTCGGATAATACTTATTATCCCATACTCCTTCCCCTAAAAATTTGGCAAGATCTGTCGGAGGAAGTCTTTTCCTTTAGATAATAAGTATCATCCTCGAGTTCCCTTCGGATAATACTTATTATCCCATACTCCTTCCCCTAAAAATTTGGCAAGATCTGTCGGGGGCATATTGTCATGCATTAAAACCCATGAAAAACACATTTTGACTTCTCAAATCAACCTGGCCAAGACGAAAACACACCAAAAAGAACTTAACGACTCACACACTAAAGATAAAAGTAAACAACTACTTACCAAACCAAACATGAGAAAGTTTACAAGGGATCAAACCGTATGAATCTGACTGAGGAACCCTTTTCAGCTTCAGTTACTTGACTAGTCCAGGTGATTGCCGGTATGTTTGTCCGCTTTAAACTCAAACCCGTTTAGTCCCAACCGAATGCGTCATGCTTAATATAGTACAATATTACCATCATGTTTAATTGTCCCCACACCCAAGCGTACACAGCAAAACCTACCCAACCTCAGAGTTTATTGAGGATTCACAAACCCCCAACTTGAGGAACCATGCAACACCGTTATGACTACCACTTATTTCATTAACCATCAGTTGGTGATCAGGTCGGCCGCTAAGCACGCAAAGAAGACCAACTGAGTGATTATTTATTCTCTTTTCTTTTTCATTTTCTTTTTCTTTCTTTTGTTTTTTTTTCATTTTCATTTTCTTTTGCTCTGTGGTGTTGTCAAGATAGCATAAACATGGCGTGTGAGAGAGTGAATACTAGGTATAATTACCACTCTCAACCCGTTTTTGTCGGGACTCAGTCTTTTAAACCATGCAACCTAGGATGGGAAGCTAAACATATATATCTTTTAAGTTCACTGCACTTTCATTGGAGGTCATAAGTTTAGGTCGAGCCTACCGAGCATATCACTGTGGAGCTTGCCTTTCACTTCCGCCTTACGCGTGTCAGCCATCTCCAACCCGGTCATTCATTTTACTTCCCCTAAACTTCTCAAAAACAAGACACAAACAATTAAACACAAACAATTAAAAAATAAAAAGCACACTATTTTTGAGGGGTCAACTTTTTTCTTCATCTTTACATTTCTTCCCCTTGCTTTTTGATTTTTAATGTCACAATCTTGTGAACATCAATATTTTTTTTTTTTTTTTTTTTTTTGTTAAATAAACTCACAAACACACTTAAAAGAACAAAACACAAAATTTTGAAAATATCTGGCCAAGCTAACTTTCAAAGTATTGATTTGAAAATTTTTAGAAAATAGGGTTTCATGACATGCACACTTCATTCCGTTTGAAGTCAACCACTTAATCAATCAATTGAAAGTTTTAGGAAATTTGGTTTGACTCAAAACACCCTTTGCCGCTTCATTCACACAACCAAGTTAAGAACAGTACCTTTCGTGCTGAAATTTTACCTTTTACCTCTCAATGAGACATACCTTCCATTTATAGATTACTTGTCATGACATGAAGATACGTCTCCTAAACTGTGCCTGGAACAATCACTTATCAACAAACACATTAGTAAATAAAAACGTTAGTGATAATCCTCCTTGATCGTTCCTGCACAGAGTGAGAGATTAGTTAGCCAGTGGTACCCAGGCCATTGTTTTTCTGGGTACACCTGAGGAATCAATGAATGAAACTTCTTTTAAAAACATTCCTTTTGAAAAATCAGGAAGTTGTGATGATTCGGTTGTAGCTGCCTTGACTTTTGGCTTCCAAATTCCAGATGATTTAACATTTATTTTAGTCACTTTTGGAGTTGTGACCTTAGGTTTTTCAACCTTCTTCATTTTAGATTCACTTTTCAAAACAGTTTTTGTTTTAGTCACCTTTTGAGTTGTGACTTTAGGTATTTCAACCTTCTGCATTTTAGAAATATTTTTCAAAACAGTTTTAGTTACCTTGGGAGGGGTAACTTTGGGTTTTTCAGACTTTGTTTGTTTTGAAAATGGTTTCTTCACCTGTTTTTGGAAATTTTGGTAACTTGGAAAGCTGTTGTTTTGATTTAAAGATTTTCTTTCAGCTTTGGCAACACCCCAATGTTGATCAGAAGGTTTAACCTTAGGAGTAACAGTCTTCATTGCCTTAGGTTTCTGCACCATCATCGGCTTAGACTTCACAGACTCCTGAGATGAAACCCTTTGACTTTTCGGAAAATAGGGTTCATAGGGGCGATAAAGACAGTTTCTAGCAATATGACCAGCGATGCCACAATTAAAGCAAGTCTGCTTCTTTAGATAGAAGTCAGACGTGTACCCATTTGTCTTTGGTGGCTGATATGGAGCTGGTTTGCTCTGTGTCTGCCTCCTTGGTCCATTTGCTGATCCAAGATTGACTCTTGGCTGGTTCCTCGAAGCCTGTGTCGAACCTGTCTTAACCGTCTTTGTGCTTCCTTGATTCGTTGACGTTGAAGCACCATTCTTGCAATTACAACAACAACTGCATGATCCAACTGAAGAAATGGGAGACACAGCCACTCCCTTGAGTTTTTCATTCTTCACCACAGTTGTTAACTTCACACTTGGATGCTTAATGGTGATCTTTGGCTTCTCAACTTTGGCTTCACTGATCACTCCATCAGTTAGTCCCTTGAACTTGGAGGAGAAGGATGGTAAGTCATACCCAACATCTGGTTCTTGGTCAAACATAGATCCAGATGTCATAAAGATCTTCCCCTCAGGCCGTGTTGTCAAGATCACCTTTTCCCTTTTGACTTCGTCAACAACTTTCAAGCATGGGGTTTCAATTTTAGGGTATGGTTTCAACTCTACCCCAGCTTCATCAGACTTGGAGCTATGACATCTGTTATACTCCTGGCACTCAGCATCATCTCTTGATACATCCTCTATTCGCCCTTCACCATATGTCATGGTTGCCTCGTTGTCTATTTCCTCTTGGGTCAATGGTGTAGTTCCAACCAAGACACTATCAATAGGAGGAGCAGCTTCTTTATAATCAGACTTGGTTCGTTCAACTTGATCCTCACTAAGGAGCATTCCTATAATGTCTCTGGGAACTGGTGAAGGAATAATGCTATTTGCAGCCAAGGCCTTATCAGTCTTTTCTGATCCAAATCCAGGTGTGTGTTTCCCAACTTGACCAGTCACAACAGCATGTGACAATTCCTTTCCAGCATCAAGCATTCTTTTGCTCCTCATTTGATTCATATCAAGTTTAACCTGCATCTCATTGTTCTTATGCTTCAGGTCATCTATCTGCTTACTTAGCTCAGCTATTTCTAACTTAGCGTTGTCATACAAATAGGCATTCTCAGTTGCAAGGTTCCTATATTTTGCTATATCTAATTTCTGGGCTTTAACTTTTTCTTCATTCTTTTGCCATCTACCTTTAAATGAGCTCTTCTCGCACTTTGTCTCAAACAATTCTGACTGAAAATTTTTACAGATTTCCCTAAGTTCAGGAATTAATCGAGCACAAGTAGGATTGGGGCATATCTCAGCATCATCGTCCTCCAATATATTCTTTTCTTCAACCGAATCCATTACGAAAGCTTAGGGAACCTAAATCTAAAGTCCAAACGTCCAAAAACACTGATTACGATTAAACCACTCTCGATTACGATCCAAATAGCCGATTACGATCCACACAACCCGATTACGATCCGATAAAGACAGATTACGATTACACGTGTCACTCGTAAACACAAGCCGCCTCAAAGACACGTAAACACCGATTACGATAACCGATTACGACTCCGTAGTCGTAAACAGCTGTTTCCGGTCCGAGAAAGTCGTAAACACTCTTTACGACTTAGCAAAGTCGTAAACACGAGTACACGAGCAAGTACAATCGTAAACTCCTTTCGCCGGGTCGTAAACTCGATAAAAATTGAATCTTGAAGTCGTAAACTCAAGAACACAGCAGATCTTCAACAAACGCGGTCGTAAACCTTCAAACCAACCCAGAAACTTGTCGTAAATACCCAGAAACAGCAGTAGCAGCAATCGTAAACCCTCAAACAGCCTTTAAATCTTCAAAAACTTGAACTTTTTCCAGGAAAATGCTTGAATCCAATATCGTGAGAACCTCGAAACACTTGTTTCTTGGCTCTGATACCAATTGTAGGTCCGAGATCAAACCACCAAATACACGATATACTAGTCAAATACGAGTGCGGAATCCTCGTGACAAGATTGATTCAAGAGAAATAGTAGAAGAAGAACACGAGAATACGATGATTGAACGATAAAAGCTTGATCTTTGCACACAAGAAAACTTGTCGGGTACAAAATCTTACAATCGTAAACTGATCTCTCAAGGGTTTATGATCGTCAACACCTATGGCTCCCTCCTTGGATCATAAACACCTATGGCTCCCTCCTTGGATCATCAACACCTATGGCTTTCCTCCTTGGATCATAAACAAGCACCCCAAATGAGGAGGACTAGAGGGGTTTATATAGGCACCCCAATGGGTTTACTATTGGGCCCCTTGTGGATCATAAACCCAATAGTAAAACCAAGCCCAATCATAAACTAGCCTAAACACAATAAACAAATTAGCCTATGATCCTAATTAAACCCTCTAAGCCCAGCCCAACTTATTTAATATTACAAGCCTCATAATCTAGCCTCTACAGGGATGTGAACCAGCGTTATCACAGTCAAGGTCAAGAACGTACTCTGGATGATTCAACAACTAGAGCCGTTTGGAAGTTGGTAATTGTTTGGAGTAAATTTTGGAGTTTTCAAATCATTACGCAGCGGAATTTAAGTAATGAGTTACACAAATTGTATTAAGTTTCACAAAACAATAGTTTTCAAAAGATTTTTGAGACATGACATCGTCAGATGTTATGCCAAGAAAATCTCCAACGGCTACAATCCTACTCCAGAATTTATTGAAAGATTCTAAATGCAACAGTCATCAAAGCAGGTCCAGATAGGTAACAGCAGAAATGTTAAGCACCTGAGAATTCACATAAGAAAACGGTCAACAAATAATTTTGTTGGTGAGTCACACAGGTTTAAAGTAGCTAGCTTTAAAAAGTATACAAAAGTTGTTATGAAAGGTTGTTTATGCTATTCTTTGACAAAATCAGATAAGACTTGTTGAAATGTTACCATATACCCTGAATTCCGAAACTGACTGATTACCCACTCTTGGCATCTTTGTCCAGCGGATACCGCAAAAGTAAGATATAACAATTTGTACTCTTTGACTAATAAAACGGAGTCATGATTGGAGCGACCGAATCAGAGCAGGGGCGTTAACCCAATAGATCTATTCAAACGTTACCGTTTCATATGATAATTAATCGGATTCAGTTAATAGTGGGGTTTGGTTATAACATGAATAAACATGAAATAAAAGGTGTGGACGGCCGAAAGGCACATGTAACAGATAGGTTAACAAAGTCTAATTGTCTAGCATAGTAAAAGTAATATGAATTCTCCCCCAAGTAATTGAAAACAGTTAAAGAGAAAAGGGGCCGTGAAAACTCACATGATTCAGTGATGGAAATCGGTAGCACGATCAATGAAAATGCAAGCCTAGATAATTATAAGACATGCAATATAATAAGTAATTGGGTTGACATTAATGTCACTCCAATTAGGTAGGTCAAGTCTTGACGTCATGGTAGCCTTATGGTTTAAGTGATTTGGAAAGTCAAAGTGAAAGTGTATCCGGTTATAGTATTTATTTGGAAATAATGTAGAAGTATACATTTTTAATTAAATAAAATATATAAAATTCCCAAATAATATTTAAAGATGGTAAATATTTATGTAAATAAATATTAAGTCAAAATGAGGGTTTTCATATGAGAAATTGGTTATTTTGACTAAGTAGTTGAAAACCGGGTGATTTTGCGGTAACCACCGATTATACGATATTTATCCGTTTAAGTTAGAAATCAACCAAGTACATATAAAATATGATTATTTTCTGTCCAAAATGGGTAAATAAATATTTCAAGTGTTGGTTTGCATTAGTTTGCCGGTTTGATGTATTTAGTGTCGGTTTTGCCGTTTTGGTCCCGTTTGCCCGTTTAATGATATCGTTAGGTTCCTAAATTCACCATATATGCATTTGTAAACATGTTTTTACCATTAAAATGACCCTATGAGTTCATTTGGACCAGATTTGGGTTTTGTTACAAAAATGGAGTTTCCGGGCTCGTCGGGTGTCGGTTTTTGTCCCGGTTTGTGCCCAAATTCAAGTAATTCATAAAGGGATCTTTTGGCCATGTCCTAGGTTCACTTTAACCATCATAACCTACTGTTTAAAAGTCCAAACTTTCTGGTCAAAACGGATCTATGGTGAAAAGCACTTTCTAGGGTTTTTAAAGTGTACTTTTGTGTGTAAAAAGGTTCCTATGGTGAGTTTAAGCACTAGTAATCTTTCTAAAGTCTAAGATATCATGTTTTGGTCATATTTTCAGTTTAAAAACGTGTCATAGGCATCAAGGGGTCCAAAGTTGCAAGATCTACACATATTACATGATAAATACAAGTTTAATGGCTAAAAATGCAAACTAGGCAAACACTTGTGTAAAAATCTAACCAAACTAAGTCTTGAACATAATAATGTAAGTAAATGCTAACATGAGTTTCTAGTAACAAGATCTATGGTGAAACATGAAGATGAACACAAGTAAGTAAGCTTTTATAGTTCAAAATGGTGTTTAGACAACAATGTGAGTCAAGACTTGCTAAATGGAGTGATCTAGTTATGAAAGGATACTAGTAATACTTGTTAAGACAAGATTTAACTAAGAAAAGTGATGATGGAACCTTGTTAGAGGATGATGATGGCCGAAAATGATGATGATGATGGTTACTCTTGAGTGTTCTTGCTTCCTATCACCATGAATCATCAAGAGAATGAGTGTTTGAGTAGAAAATTTAGAGAGAGAGAGAGAGAGAGAGAGATACTTACGGTTGGAATGGAGAGAGAGAGAACAAGGAGAAAGTTTCTTGAATTGTGAATGTAACAAATGAAGGATGGGTTGTAAAAGTGTTTAAGTATAAAGTGTAAGTGAGAAAAGGGGTGCTTGGGAGTTGGTTTGGGTGTGGTTCGGTCCAAGTGTAACCGAGAGAGAGAGAGGGTGACGAGAGAGAGATGGAGAGAGTGTAGAGAGTGAAAGAAATGGGTGTGTTTGGGTCTTGATTTGTAGGTAAATATCTAGTAAAGTAGGAGATTAAATAAAGGCTAAGTGTTGTATGTGTGTGTGTTTCGGTTGTGTAGGAACCGAGAAGAGAAGCAAGGGAGCTCGGGTTCGAGCCTTGGGCTTGGACGGTTCAAGGGATGCTCCAAGGGGTTCAAGAGAGGTTAAATCTTGTGTCAATTGTGTGTATATGGCTGCAATTAAACAAGAGGGAGAGTGGAGTGTGAATTGGAGGGAAACTATGGACCAAAGGATATTAGATTTGTTGTCATAGGAGACAACTTTGGTCTATAGGTGTTAAAGGTGGGTGTAGAGTGCAAGGAGGTTGTCTACCTTTGATTTGAATGGCATAAAGAGGTCAACTAGAAGTAAGCTTCAAGTAACTAGCAATTGAATGGGAAAGGTGATGGTTGGGTGTTGATCTCGGCCGAATAAAGGGGAAAGGTCACGGGTTCGACCCCGTGGCCAACCGGTTCGCGAAGAGGAGGAAGGGGGACAAGGGACGGGTTAGATATACGTAGAGGAACGAGAGAAAATCAATAAACGAATCGAGTGTAACGAGTGTTTTATAAAAACAATTATTCACGACGTTTAAAAATAATAAAGTGATAACTTATGTGAACTAAAATAATACAAGGGTTTATATCTTGAAAACTTACGTTGCATGTATATATATATAACATGCATGCAAAAGATATTTGTCGTGAGCGTTAATAAAGCTTTATGGATCGTTTTGAACGTAAAATATATTGAGGTTTACGTAAGGAATGGATCACAAGTCTCGTTTCGTTGTCATTGTCTAAACACATTGTCATTTGGTTATGTAATTGTTAATATAAGTTATACATGTGAAACGTGTGTCATAAAATGATAAAGGTTGATAAAATGTAACTTATAGTTTAAATCGAATGTATAGTGAATGTAAAATGAAAATGAATAATAATGATAATCCACAAGATGATGGGATCATGTTTAACGTTTACCACATAGTTTGGTAATTTTGATAAATGAGTTC
>JBCNJP010000008.1:48571007-48599827 GCA_039602395.1 Deinandra increscens subsp. villosa
GACGGCTCTCACTAAGTTAATCTCCAGTAGTCATAGGACATTAGGGCTATGGGTTTAGAGTATGTTTATTTTGAGTCTTCTAACACTGACAGACCACATGTCAACTGGAAGTCACTATCATGTTTATTTTCTTTCTTTTTATAATAAAATCCTAGCGTCATTATTGTTAGAACATTTGAAAAAAGGTTTTGTGATACGGCTTCTGAATAGAATCAAATGACGATAAATTTACTGCACGCAGGAATGAAATGGTGAAAAATATATATACCTGGCGATGCAACGAAACATGTGGTAACTTTTGGAGCAGACTCGCCTAAACAAGAATCTCTCATTCTGAGGCACAGCGGGCACAGGGACATACTTTATGCACACAAAAATAACCATGGAATGGACTGCTGGCAGAGCAGTCAGAAAATGTCCAAATATGGCAGGAACCCCTTTCACAAGTTCATTGTAAAGCAAGCCAATGCCAGGAGCTCTCACAGTTCCAAGATTGCACCCCAATCCACGTAACACATTTACTGACATCTTTTTCTTGACCTCTGTTTCATACTTGAGTGTGCTACCATAGTTCCAGATGCACATTATAAGAAACAGAACTATACCAAGCAACAATATGATCCAACTCCCATCCCCGATGCCATGTAACAGCGATGAAAAGAATACCATCTCTAGTCCAAGAAAAATGAAAGAAAAAAGGGCGACGGTACATATGTTTATCTGCCATATAAGAAGCATCACTAGGATAACTAAGAAAGTAGTCATCATCATCACTCCGAGCTCAGCAACACCTGTGTTTGTTGTACAGATCTTCATTATATTCCATCATCATGTTTGGTTGGTTGCCATATAGGAATCAAATGGTCATTCAAGTTTTTATTTTTTGGTGTACCTTAATACACATGAACTCAAAAAATGGGGGAAAAGTGCTAAAAATGTTCTTTAATGTAAATTAATTCTAATTAGAATCGCATGATACTTTTAAGTAATATTTTTTTATTTTTTTATTATATATGTAAGCTTTTGTGTAATTTAAGTTGTTAAGTAGAATTTATTAAATATATTTTGTTAAATAAAAAACTAATCTAGTCATAAGTATTACAGGATTTAGACTACCCAAAAAGAACTTCTAATGTGAGTTTTCATGCCATTCCATGCAGCCACTTCCCATTTCCCATGGAATGAAAATCAGGAAAACGGCAAGGATCACATTCCTTAAGGAATGACTCGTTCCATCCCTTGGAGCAAATAGAACAGTGTATTTTCTTCACTCCAATAGAATGGGCCATTCCATGCTTTCTTTGGTTTCTTTATACCAGAGGACTGCATTAGATATCGAAGAGCAAGTTGAAAAAGAGTACCATATGCGTTCCCTATCTCATTGGTGCTTGCAATGGTGCAGACAAGTAGAACAGAAGAGGCCATGAGAAACCAGTTGATGGCAGGTATATAGATCTGACCCATGAACTTGCGAGACGTATGCACAATTTTCAGGCGTGGAAAGCAACCAAGAGCCGTTGACTGTTTGATACAAGAGAAAGTTGCTGTTGTCATCGTTCTACTAGCAATCAGTGCAGCTATATTAGCAATTAAAAACACTGGCCAAAAAGCACCATCTGCAAACACAGCATTGAAGAGTACACAAAACCTTTAGCCCTGGGCATGTAGTTAAGATGTGGCAAAATGGACGAGTCGGACAGGTTGGTTAACATGTCAAAACTCAAAACAAACCTGGTTGGGACAGAATCACCCCCTTTTATTTCCCTCTTCCTTGAATTTTATAAACAATCAATGTACTAAATATGATAAAGAAACTATATAATTGAGAAATCAGGTTAATTTTTCCAGTAGTGAGATTTAAGAAGTTGTAGCATTTGAATACACTTGCGGTCGCTTTTGACCCATTCAACAAATCAGCTCATTTGAGTATTTGACCTGTTTCTTTTTAAACTAGATTTTTGAAGTTTAGACATTTGACCCTTTTGAGATAAAACACAACCCAGATTTTCAAAGTTCTTCTTGCAAGAAATTTAAGAGGTTGTAACGTTTGAATGCACATGGGGTCACTTCCTACCCTTTCAACTCATTTGGGTATTTGACCTTCTTTTCCTTTTAACTAGACTGCCGCACACTTCGAACCTTTTGAGATAAAACACAACCCATATTTTCAAAGTTCTCCAGCAGAGATTTAAGAGGTTGTAACGTTTAATAGACTTGGGGTCACTTTCGACTGCTTAAACCCATTTGGGTGTTTGACCGGTTTCCTTTTTAACTAGATTTTTTAAATTTATACATTTGACCCCTTTTGAGATGAAACACAACCCACATTGACCCATTCATAAGAAAATGGGTCAAGATTGTGAAATGACTTACTGCTTCCACAGTCACAATCAAGTGTACACTGCTGCAAGAGAAAAAGAAAAATCTGTATCAAGGATATTAGACACACAGGAGGCTCACAGGGGATAGAAGAAAAGAAAGCCTGAGTTGCATCACCACCATTATCCAATAGATATGCGGCTTGACCCAGGTAACCCAGCATAAGGCATGGAAGTACAAGTAAAACAAAAGTAATCTGCACGATACAAGCTGTAAGAAATATGTAAATACAATGTTTCTTGATATTTGTAGCATGTTACCAGGTTACTGCTTTACCTGGATTGTTCTCACGGGAAAATAGCAAAGATCTGCAAACATTGCTTCTGAGCCTAAATTTATATCAGGGAAAATAGAATGAAACCATGTACAACAAAAATCAATAGTTAAAATATGCCCCATGTATGAGGTTTTCTTTCCTTCTTAAACAAATGACGGTGGTTTCTACTTTCCAGAATTTAAAGGATGAACTGATCTTTAACTCTATTGAGGAAATTCTGGATGTGCAGTTAAAAACTATTTGTCTAGAACGTACTTCAAAAATATTAAAGAAGCCAAGATCCAAAATATACATAAATGTTTACCAGTTGCACATAGAAGGCATCCACCCAAAGAGTACCACGCTTTATATGACTTGCGTTGGAAATAGTAATATATGTGGACAGGATTAAAAGCCTTCACAACACTACTGTCATGTTTCACAAGATTGTAAATACCAATTCCCCCAAGAGAGCAAAACCATATAAATAAGGCCGGCCCAATAACAAGCCCAACTTTACTTGTTCCATATTTTTGTACACTGAACAAAACAATAAGATATGCAACTGAAATCATCACTACATGATCTGCAATACAAGCAAACAAGATATTACAATGGGTTAGAAGAAAAAAGAGTGACCTTTCATCCAAAAGTACAACGAAGAAGTTAGCCAAAGGACACTAGTACAAAATCTCTTTAGAGTTATAGGAGTAACACATATAAAACAAAAAATGAAGAAAGATACTACTGAACTACTGTCACTAGAAGAATAAGTGCCGTTTTGGTAACTAATCATGTATGCCTGAAAGTTGATGAGTAAATGATCAGATGTAAAAGCCATAAACTTGAATTTCCTGATGAGATATGTTGCCTTTTCATACTACGTTTCCTAGCCAAACTTAAATATTGTAGGAGAAAAGCATGAATTATATATTCTGCTACTACTCTCCTATTGTAAGGATTAAACAAGAAGAGACAATCACATTTTTGAAGTAGCTGTAAACTATTGTCCGGCTAAGTATAAAGTATTACATAAGGATCATGTCACCTTGCTCAACTGCAGGAACTCCAATCTTGAAGCCACGAACAGCAGACATTACTGCAAGAAAGAAATAATAACTAAACGTTTTTAAACAAAAATGGCTTCTTGAGCTTAATATTTTTTAGGTCTTCGAATCAGAAGTGAGAAAGGAAGACGGGTTTAAAATAATAATTAAGGAAAACCTGACATTGCAGGTGTAACAACCCCATCAGCTATGACCATCGAGGTACCAGCAAGCACCAACACTAAAACAAGTTTTTTGAGAGCCAATGAATTTTCAAGATACTCCTTTATTTTCAATGATCTCTCGAGTTCTGCAGATGGCACCTTCAGTCTGAAGCTTGATATGCGGGTATCAGAAGCAAGCTGATTTGGCAGAAGACTCACCTTAGCATGCCTACATATTAGTGAGTACAAAGCAAATGTACCACCTGCAACATATAAATAAATAAAATTCAACTTCACTAAAGCAGTTATTGACTCCTGACTAAGGTGGCAACATGGGTGATTACTGATTCCGTTGACCTGCCAATATTATTTATTAATCATTTTTTTTTAGTTTTAGGAATAAAAAAAGGTTATTGACTCCTGACTAAGGTGGCAACATGGGTGATTACTGATTCCGTTGATCTGCCAATATTATTTATTAATCATTTTTTTTTAGTTTTAGGAATAAGTATCGAATTAATACGACTATAAAAAAACTATACTATAAAACAACAAATAATTTGTTTTCAGTAAAGAGGTTGAAAAATTCAAACGACACTTTTAGGAGACTTTCAACTTGGCCTGTTTGAACCATTTCATTATTAAGTAGGTCTTAAAATGTAACCCGTTTGACTCGTTAGAGACAAAATTTACCCCAAATCAACCCATTTTCAAGTAAATGGTTTGAAAACGCCACCTGTATATCTGTATCTGTGAACACTAAGGTGCTGTTTGTTTTTGAAGAGGTAAAATGTCTGCAGTCTGCGGACCACGTCTGCAGACATCTGTAGCAGAAGAGGTGGACTAAACCTCTGCAGTCTGTAAGAAGAAGAGTGTTTGTTTTTTAACTTATGCAGACTGCTAAAATAAACTGAAATTTAAATAAATCATTTTTTTAACTTATACATAATTCAATCATTTTATTTCTTTCCGTATATTTTAGCAAACAATTGTTTTTTAAACAATTTTCTTTTAAATAAAATATCAAAAATATTTTATAAAAACTGTTCAAAAAATGTTTTTTAAACAGTTTAAAAACGTTTTTAAATAAATGTTTAAAAAGTTTTGTTTAATAATTGTTTAAAATATTTTTTCTTAAAATAATGTTTAAAAATGTTTTTTAAAAACAAAACTTTTTAAAAAACAATTTAAAAAAAACTAATTAAAAAAAACATTTTAAAATTTATTTTTTAAAATTAATTGTTTAAAATGTTTTTTTTTTACTTTTTTAAAAGACGATTTAATAAAAGTGGTTAAAGAAGTTTCTTAAAAGTTTTTTAATATATTAAAAACTTTTAAAAAAGTTTTTTTAGAAAAAGTTTTTTAAAAAGAACTTAATAAAATGTTTTTTTATAAAAGTATTAAAAAAAAATGTTTAAAAATGTTTTTTTAATGTAAAAACAATTTAAAGAGAATTTTAGAAGATGTTAGAAGATGTCAGAAGTGACTGTGTCACATCTGCACCAAGAAGAGCTTGCGCAGACATTTTTTAATGAAATGTATTCGAGAAAACAAACAGTCTGCAGACAGGTCTGCGCGTGGTCTGCGCGACGCAGACAGAAGAGGACAGGAAGAGCTTTTACAGAAAAACAAACACCACCTAAGATTAGGAGCCAAACATACCTTCCCCATCATCATTTGCTAAAAGAACAATGAGGATGTACTTGATAAGTGGGATCAAAATCAATGTATATAGAACAAGAGATAAAGCTCCAATAATATCTTCATTTCTTTCAACTGGAGCCCTGCTGAACATCACACTGAAGGTATAGAGTGGACTTGTTCCAACATCCCCAAAAACAATAGCTAGCGTTTGACAAACAAGAAAAATACTCTTCCCGAAACTAGCATCCTGCAAGCACAGTTTGACATTCAGGGTGCAATTGTGCAAATAGTGATCATCTACTTTCATTGTAACCTTGCCCATTTCAAATTACTCGACTATTGATTTCCACCTTACGTTTTGGTATCATACATGTAGTAGTCAAATAAGCATTTACATAAAATCAGCACATTAATATTACTAGGACAAAAGATCAAATCTAGAAGTACCAAGCCAAAAAAGCAAAAAGAGACAGTTAAGCAGTCCTGTTTGAAAAAAAAAGGAAGAAGTAACTAAATAGTACCTCTGTTGTCAAAAGCCCACAAGGTAAGCACCTAGGCGCTCAGGTTAAGCCCAGCTCAGCCTTGTCGCCTCGCTTCAATAGCCCCATTTTCAGGCCCTCAGGCGCATTTTCAGACCAAGTACCAGACAAATTCCGGCCAAAAATCATCAAAACAGGTCTGAAACAATTGTACTACCCCTAAAAAAAAAGCCTTGAATCAACCTAAAACTACATAAACTAGCACGAAACAAGCCTAAACTATGTCAAAAATCATTAAATATTGTATTTTTATACTAAGCACCTCACTTAAAAAGCCCTCACTTTTTAAGCGCCTTGCGCCTAGGCCCAAGGCTCGCCCTTTGCACCTTGTGCCTTTGACAACTATGACTAAATGAAAGGTGGATTTTCTTCGAAACAAACTCAAAGTTGCAAGATCCCCAACTAAAAGATGTTTCATTTCATTTGTAGATTCTTTTCAAAAGACATTTCATCATATTTTCTGGCTTATCTAGTTATCTATGATTAGCCAAATGATATTTTGTCCATACTAATTAGCTAAACATGATATTTAGTCCAACTTACTACCTTTCTCTTTTTCGTGCCCCCGGTTACATCATCAAAGAACTCGAACGCCTACGTAAAAATTTCTTTTGGGGAAACACACCATCTCACAAAAAAATCCCTTGGGTCGCTTGGTGCAGAATCACGGCACCAAAAGGAAATGGGGGCCTTGGAACTGGAAGCTTGAGGGCAGCCAACCTTGCACTCATTTCCAAATGGGGTTGGCGTTTTAAAATGAACAACTCTGCCATATGGGCATCGGTAATCCAAGCCATTCATTCTTCCAATAGAATTCATGACATCTCAAACGATGGAATCGATTTCTAGAATGAACTGAAAGGCTCACCAGGAACGCCAACAACTATTAAATTCTGGTTAGACAACTGGTTAGCTCACACAAGCCTTAAATCTTTGTTCCCCGACTTTACCGCCTTGAGGCATCAAAATCTTGCTTGGTGAGTGATCGAATCTTAAACCCGGTTGACCTTTTAAACATAACCTGGAACTGGAAATCACCTCCCTCATCCACGGCCGAATGGGCTGCTCTTTCTCAACTATCCTCGATGCTACAATCTTTCACTGTTTCTCACAGCCCTGATCGATGGACCTGGTTGGGTTGCAACACCCAACGCTTCTCCTCAAGAAACAATCGCACTAGGCTCGAAAACTTGTCATGTTCCCCTACAAACATCATTGGTCAAATTGGGCTCCGAGGAAAGTGGACATCTTTGTTTGGAAAGCCGCCTTAAATAGAATTCTGGTCAAAACTGAGCTTCTAAAGCGTCAGATTAGTTTACAATGTTCCTCCTGCATCTGGTGTTCCACGGAAAACGAATCAACCGACCACCTGCTTTTTGATTGTCCTATTGCAACAAAAACATGGGACTTAATTGCCAATTGGACAAGGCACAACCTAACAAGCATCAAGTTCGGGACTTTACTCTAAACGAAGCATCAAGTTCGGGACAAGGCACAACCTAACAAACCCGGTAACGGTCTGGGAACTATGGAAGGCAAGAAAATGGGAAAGAATTCGAGGGTCGAAACACGCATCCGGGAAGAATCGTGGAAGAAATCAAGTCGGAAACATACTTGTGGCTGATAAATCGAGCAAAATTCACAGATTTAGATTGGAACTCGTGGCATCGTTACGCTTTATTTCAGTTGTAATGTATTCTGTTTTTGTTTTGTTTTGTTTTTTTTTTTGTGTTTTTCTCCGTTTAATCTTTCCATCTAGCTACTTGCTAGTTTGGCGTTTATTCTAATACAATTGGCTGCTGTTCGAAAAGAATCTTATGGTAGGCCAAGTGAAAAAGTTGACATTATTTCTTAGTTAGTACTCTTGTTAAATTTCTAAAGTACGTCATAGGTTGTCTTTAATGTCTTTTTGTATACATCGTATCATGTTGAGTTTCCATCCAAGTTTTATAGGGTGAGCTGAACCACAAAACTAGTTGTACATTCATTAAGTGCATAAAAGGTTTACATAGGGGTTCTATATATAGAGTTTGATGTAAGAATTAGGTTACGTGATATTGAATTGAATTAAGAAAAGATTATAGGGGATATAAATAAGAGACTAAATTACAATGTGAACCCTCTAACTAATGCTCAATAACAACCCTAGATAGAATGTTTATAATAGCAGCCCATTATGACATTAATAGTAAGACATAAAGACCTTTCAGACTATGAAAATTACATTATTACATAACTAGTCTAATAGTGTGATTTTGTGTTTCCAAATTCCAATATATGCATAAGACTTATGAGAATATGAGTAAAAGTAAAACGCACAGATAAGACTCAGACCAGAATGTATATCATAGGACTATTATGGAGGCACAAGTAAAAAGCATGAAGAAGACTTGAATCTGAGCTTAAAAAGTATTTTTATTTTGTAATTTAATGATCCGCTTAAACACATTGCTGTTTTTTACTTCTATACAAGTTCAAAAGTATTAGATCCTAGACACAACCGAGAGTCCGAGACTACTACCGAGCTCCATTACAACACGATATAGTAGATAAAACCAATACAATAGAACTGCAACAACCAAGTGTACACCACTGATGGAGAACAGATAACTGAATACCAAATAACTGGAGCATGACCTAACTCACTATGATCTCGAACATAGAAAAGTTCATTGATGTAGAAATGCCATCACCTGAGCAACAAAGTACACTGAAGTTTTTTACCAGTCCAATCCATTGAAAATCCAGGAGAACTAGAGGCACTTTTAATATTAACTGATGCTCTAAGTCTTGAAGCCTCATGTTTGGAAGTCAACCTACATGACTACTTTTAATATTGACTGAATGTTAGGTACCAATGGGTATATCCAGAAAGGGGGCAAATCATTAACAACCACAAAAGGTGACCAACAAAATTTTCAATGCAATTGAATTTGCCATAGGTTTGTTTATTCATCTAGATGTCCTTATAGGTTTACATGCAAACAAGGTAAATAAAAAAAGTTATAGCTCGAATGCTCTATTCTGAGGTAATCATATTCTGTTACTTTCATTGCTAGCAAAAAATCAAACCTCAGGCAGACCGTGACCCAAGCTTCTGCGACAGCTAATTGTAACCAGCCAAGCATATTATAGTTTAGATGAACCAAGTTATACTGAATCAAAGAAAATATACATCAACGAGTATCCAATTCCAAAAGCTCTAAACACAGCACTTAAAAGATGTTCATATTATATTGGCTTCAATTTACCTAATCCTTCATATTACTCTATAAGGTGATGTGGTACACTGTTTCCTATCTTGAAGTGCTTGTGGTAATCCAAGATAAACATGGAGATAATAATTGCAACCACATAGGGAAGTGTCCAATAATTGGTGGATCTTAAATCTGAACTGAAATCTTGTTTCCCTGGTTTGTAATTTTATATTTGTTTAGTGCCCATAAGGTTGTGATTACTAGCATTTAACATTTAGTTAACAAGGAAGCTAGGCTACCCATTTTCTCCAAATGGGACTTAAAACAGCAAAAAATCAATAGGGCTACCGACACAAGATCGAAATTAGGGCTATCAAAACTCAAAACAACAGTTCTAAACGTGTTAAACATGCCAGACACAACACGACACAATTAACACATGTACTAAACATGATCACGGCCTATTTAACGTGCCAATTACCCAAACACGAACATGTTGATAAACGTGTTACACGAAATGACTTGTTTAACACGGTTAATAAACAATATAAAAAATAAAGTCAACAGAATCTACAGTCCACAATATCCTAAACTATAATTTGTAAGATCGGTTGGCCTAAGTATATATTTAACTATTTTAAACGAAATAGAAATAGTAAGCCTTAATCGAGAAACAAAGAGGATACCTCGAAATCACTCCTATAAGCACCAGGGACGTCAAGAGCTTCGACACCGAACGAATCAATCTTAGGGCCAGTGCGAATCAACTTCTGGTATAAACTATCTTCATCCTCCGAATCCACGTCATTATTCAACACTGAATCACCGTCATCATCGTCCTCGAAATCCATCTCTGAATCATTATCGTTTTGAAACACCCACCGATGAGATTCCATTGAATCGATGGAACTCAATCCTCCGTTTCCCTTCCTTGTACTCCCCCTCTCCGATCCGTCCTCCGCCATTTTTAATTCCGTTTCGAATTGTGGAATCAACAATGATGCTCCATTTGGGGTGAATTATCGTCGTGAAGAACTCGATGAGATCGAAACCCTAGAGAAAAGTATGCATGCAGAAAGAGTGTGATTTGTGTGAAACGAATGAACAACATAACAAACTGATTTTGGTTCTCGTTTAGTGGCAGTTTTTCATGTGTGCGTTTTGGGAAAAACATAGCATGCTTTTAATTTTAAGTATTTTATAAAAAAAAAAATTAACATTGAAGGAATGAAACATTATTTATACCGGTTGAGTCTATATCGAGGGAAAACGGTCTTCATAAGCGTTCGAATGAAAAACCTAATGATTCGAACTCTTGACCTTTTTAGTCTCGAGTATTCCCATTATCATCAATATCATTCGGTCAAATGACTGATGATGTATTTATAATTTCTAAACCGAATGGTATAATTTTCTATAGCTTCAAACCTTATTTTATTTTTTCATTCCATATGGACCGGATAAAAAATAAAGCTATTGGCATTTTACTATAACTAAAAGGGGATGAAGCAAATAAAGTAATAAAGTCTCCATTTAGACTTCATCTTCATTATAATCAATATAATCAAGCTCTTTTTGGGTTTATTAGTTTATTGGTTTAGTTACGGGTTTATTTTGGTTATTGTAATAAATAGTTAATTGACGGAGACCAACCTAACTCTTTTAATTAACTGCAATCAAGTGGTTATCAACTTTTCGTATACTTCATTTCTTTATCCCACATTTGTTGGATGAAGAAGGTAAATTTTGCTATAAATAAGGAGGGAAAGGAAGCAATTGAAAGATACATTAAGTATTGAAGTCTTCATCAAGAATTCATTCTTCTTGGTTTTCAAAACCCCTTTTGATATATTAGCTTTTGTGGTTTCGTCATGGATTTATTTTAGTTAGCCTAATAAACAATTAACCCACCAAGATTGAATCGACGTTTATAATTAACCGAAATTGATAGTTATTGTCTTTTGTTTAACTTCATTTCTTCATCCCAATAGGAGATGAGGCAATTGAAAGATACATCATCGAGTTAAATACGATTTGCATCCATGTGGTTTGGAGGTTTTAACCATTTTAGTCCAATTTCTAAATCATTAACAAATATCGCCTCATGGTTGCATATTTTTGTTATTTGAGTCCCTGGACCTAACTTCTGTCAAGTCTTCTGTTAACTTGGCCCCATGTGCGTTGCTCATGAGGGCAAAATGATCAATTCGGACCGTTTATATAATTATACAAATTAATTAAAATTAAAAACCTCATTGATTTTAATTTAAACATAAGTATATAGACACACATATTAAAATTAATCGAACTAAACGACTTATCCACCACCAACGCTACCACCATTATAATGCCTAAACGGTTGCCGCGATTTGATTTCCTCCAATGCACACTGTTTTGGTAAAAAAATCAACAAGATGATTTCGTATTCCAAACTTTGTAAGTGAGGCAGTGTGCTTGTTGACAAGTATGGCAATGTATCAAAATATGTATATAAACACAAGGATGTAACGAGGGAAAATCCAGAATCCTTCGAGTTTCCTCTAGGAATCCTAGCAAAAAACCTCGGGAGCCAGCCTGAAGAGTCTGCTGCCTAGCAGTTTTATTAATCGGAAACTGAAAATTACAAAGATTTTTGGAGGATTAATCAATCGGGCTAAGTGTTACAATGAATCAATACTATCAGAGCTAGAGTGTGTAAGTGTTATGTGTTTCTAAACCGATCGAGTCCTCGATTATATAACTGTTACAAATATAACAAACTCCCCGAGATTCCCGGGATCCTATTCTCCAATTAACTTAACCGTTAGACTAATACTCGTTTACTCGTCCACGTCTTTCCGTAGCTAGAGCAAGTCTTTCGGAGGTGATTGGCCACTCAACGGTACTTGTAACCAAATAAACACGTGGCAATAATAGGGGTTAGTAGAATAGAAATAAGGCAGAATATCTGAATCGATGGGATTCTCAAACTATAACAGGATTCCTGAATCGTCTGAGCTTCCTGCGAGCATCCTAAGAATATACCCCTAACAATTGCCCCTTGAATTTTGACGGTTGTGGATAAGCTCAACAGCTGTCAAAATTCAGAAGATGTTGTTTCCACGGCGTTATCACGGTAAAATTGTTGGGATTTGACATTTTTTACGGCTTCCAAGTGATGTGATAGGTATGATTACCGTTCTTTAAATACAAGCATATCACCCCCATTTACCTTCACCTTCCCCCGGAAACCTTCAAGATTCTCCATTAACCAAGTCAGTTTTCTCCTCCTTCTTCTTCGTTTTTTCTTCTCCGATTTTTTAGCCATGCCCAAGAAAAATACTTGTTCTTCATCTTCTTCGGTCGCTCCGGCGATCGAAGACTTTCATGATCAGGGATACATAATCCCTAGCGAAGAAGAAACATGTACCTTCGATAACGGAGATATCGAAGCTAATTAACTATTAATTTTTTTATTTATTGTGATGTATAAAAAAGGGTGATCGTTCACCACCCCTATCACTATTCTTATAATTTAAATTGAATTAAGGAATGTGATCCGGATGCTCTACGTAAAAAATTATTTTAAGATACTTAGAGAAATGTTCAAATAAGATATTCTAGTTTTCTAAAATGGCTAAGAAGGTCTCTTGCAATGACATGTGTCTTTTTATTATTTTTAAAGGAGGGTATTTTAGTCTTAGCTATTTTTGTTGAGAATTTATAAATTTCCCCTATTTGTTTAAATATTCATAACTTTTACATACGACATTTTTGTTTTTGTATTACACCATAAAAACAATCATTTTTTATTTAAACGTGTACAATGTTGCTATATATATATATATATAAATATATATATATATATATATATATATATATATAAATACTCTTTCAGTTTCGTATTGCGTCATTGCATCATTGTGTCATTGTGTCTTTTTACTTGTCATTTGTGTCTTTATATTAGTTATTGTGTCATTTTTAAATAATAAGAAGGCACATTGTGTCTTACCTTCAGATCATTGCGTCTTATGTTCAAATCATTGTGTCTTATGTTTCAGGTCAAATATGTATTTATCAATATAATACTCGTTATTTTGTCTTATTTTCAGATCATTGTATCTTATGTTTCAGGTCATTGTGTAATATGTAATTATCAGTGTGTTTTATGTTTTAACTTAATTCTTGTTATTTTGTTATTATTTTTTATGTATTAGATAAATTTATCACAATAATAACATAAATACACAATGACGAGTATTAGACACGATGACGCAATGACGCACTAGAAAATCAAAAGAGAAAATTTTAAATTTTATATATAGCAACAATGTACGCGTTTTAAAGATAAAAACACTCGTTTTTATGGTGTAACTTTTAAAAAAATATATAATGTCGTATGTAAAACTTATGAAGGACCAAAAAAAGAGGGAACTAAATAAAAAAAAAGTCAACAAAAATGACTAAGACTAAAATGCCTATCCATCATTCTTTTTCTCCATCTATTTAATCTCAACCGTTAATTAGATAATCTAATGCCCTCAAACCCTTCTTAGTTTTCTTAGATTTATCATACTTCTCACGGATAGATACTTTAAGCGTTTGGATTCTAACTTTGTTGCCCAATCTTTTTGTATTTTACATATTATTAAGTTGCGTTATACCAATTCAATTATTTGTGTACACAAGTTTTCCCCGCGTCAAGACATGCATTGTAAATATACTTACGATCAAAATGCAACTATAGCCAGGGGCGGATCCATTTAGGATCCACCGAGTTCATGGGAACCCAGTGACTTTCGAACTTTTAGTAGAATTATGTATAAAAAAGTAGGAGTGAATTCATATAAATATTGGGAGTGAATCCACTACGTCAAAACTAACCTTTGGCCACGGAAAAAAACCGTGACAAAAGGTGTTTTGTCACGTTTTTTTTTCCATTCCAAACGACACCATAGGTGCCGTCACCATATGTACCCTACGGCCACGTTACAATATCAGTGGCTGAAGCCACCTATAAGCGTGGCTAAAGGGTACCAATATTTGTTGTTGTAATCAAACAATTCTTCAGAAAAGCGTGGCGAAAGGGTTCCAACGGCCACATGTGTTTGGTTAACGTGGCCTTTGGTATTTTATGGTCACGTATATTCGTGTTTTAGCCACATACATTATAAAAATACGTGGCCAAAGGGTTGCTGAAATCATACATTTTGTCACAGTACGAGTGGCCAAAGGGTGGCAACGGCCACGTTAAAATATGAATGGCGTGGCCTTTGGTATTATATGATCACGTATATTTGTGTTTTAGCCACATATGTTATAAAAAAAACGTGGCCAAATGGGTTGCTGAAATTATAATTTTTGTCCAAATACGCGTGGCCAAAGGTTGGCAACCGCCACGTTAAAATATGAATAGTGTGGCCTTTGGTATTATATGGTCACGTATATTTGTGTTTTAGCCACATATGATATGAAAAAACGTGGCCAAATGGGTTGCTGAAATCATAAATTTTGTCCCAATACGCGTGGCCAAAGGGTGGCAACGGCCACATTAAAATATAATAAGGGTGGCCTTTGGTATTATATGGTCACGTATATTTGTGTTTTAGCCACATATATTTGGAAAAAAAAGTGGCTAAAGGGTAGTTGAAATCATACATTTTGTCTCAATACGCGTGGCCAAATGGTGGCAACGGCCACGTTAAGATATAAAAAGCGTGACCTTTGGTATTATATGGTCACGTGTATTTGTGTTTTAGCCACATATATTTGGAAAAAGAAAGTGGCCAAAGGGTAGTTGAAATCATACATTTTGTCTCAATACGCGTGGCCAAATGGTGGCAACGGCCACGTTAAGATATAAAAAGCGTGACCTTTGGTATTATATGGTCACGTATATTTGTGTTTTAGCCACATATATTTGGAAAAAGAAAGTGGCCAAAGGGTAGTTGAAATCATACATTTTGTCTCAATACGCGTGGCCAAATGGTGGCAACGGCCACGTTAAGATATAAAAAGCGTGGCCTTTGGTATTATATGGTCACGTATATTTGTGTTTTAGCCACATATATTTGGAAAAAGAAAGTGGCCAAAGGGTAGTTGAAATCATACATTTTATCTCAATGAACCCTATATTTAATTACAAATCAAATAAAATTTAATTACAAATCAAATAAAATTTAACACATATATTTAATTACAAATAAAATAAAATTCAATTGCAAGTCAATACAAATGAAATACAAATAAAAAATTAAAGAAAATTACACTGCATACAAGCATTATTCTCAATCTAATTCAATTACAAGTCAACAACACTACCGCGTAAGTGGTCTTCATCTTCAACTGTCCAGATTTGAGCTTAATTAGGACCATTTTTTATTGTATTCCTTCCTATACCAAAACATATAATTGATAATTAGGTTATGGAAATTGATCATAATATATATAGCAATTTTGAAATACTTACCACCATGATAGATATGGACTGAGGAGTGCCATTTTATTGCAAGTAGTATGGGTCATCAGGTCCTACAGTTCAATTGATTTCCAGATGAACATTAGATATCCAGATGAACTTAAAACATCCGGATGAAGATCACATTAATTAAGTTCCAGATCAACTTCAAAGTCAGTTGAACTTTGTTTGCTACACATCTCACCATTTGTTCCAACAATCCCTAGCTGGCCCAAGTGTTTGAGGTACCAAATAACATTTAAAATGGGACTACATGACATTACCAAACAGATTACTGTGAAAATATAGAACGGAATGAAACTTGAATGGCAAATATTTACCTTTTTCTTTTCAACCGCTTCAGACGAGGTTGATCGACCACCGATTTCACGCCCTACAGTTCAATTAATTACTAGTAAATGAGCAATCAAACCTATAATGAGTTTGACAAATACTAACCGTTGTGTGTATGTCAGCATGATTAGTGCTGTGGCTAGATCCAACAAAAATCTCCTTAGAATTTTCCTAGAACAATGTTTTTGAAATGGTAAAAAGTTAGACCAGAATAATGACACAGACCTATCATGAAAGTATTTATTCTGTTTTTTTAATCTAACATAAGTTGTTCCAGTTTTATTCATACAGATTATGTATATACTCTATTTTTTCATATTAACATACATTTTCAATGAATAATAGCAGGGCCCCATTTAACTCATATCTTTGTTCTTACATGAAGTATATATTCTTATGTACCAGGAACTTGCATCTATTTGTGTTCTTCAGGAACAAGAGTTCATCCGGATTGTGTTCTTCATGAACAAGAGTGTATGTGATTATAAGGCACTTGAAAAATAGTATGATTAATTAAGTTGTGATGTAAAGAATTCACCTCTGTAGATGCCGGAGCATTAAGTTTGTGTGGTAACGGTGGTCCAATTGCAGATAGATGAGCTATAAGTAGATCAAGTTTTTTCTCCGAGTCTTGAATCTTCAAGAAGAGGGCCTTAATCTGTTCATTTTTTTCATCCCTAAGAAGTCTCTCCTCTTTAAGTTCGAACTCAAGTTTTTCCAATTGACCATCAGTGTTGTTGGATCGATCCTTGAATTTTGTACAATTAACAGAATGTAGTTAGATGCTTTTTAACAAAGTACATAAATAGGAAAGCATGTAGACCCTGTTAATTCATTATCTCTTAGTTAGTTCTTAATTATTAATATGTTATACACAAATTAAAGACCCTATTGATTGATTATTTGATATGTTATACACAAATTAAAGACATCTAAAGGGAATAGTGGAACACATCATGTCTTCAGTGGATATAAACAAACAGTTCACCATTTCTAGCAGAGTAGCAGATGTATGACATCAACATTCTTCTATTCTTCTACAGGGGATTTAAACTAAAATTTCTTTATTTTGTACCCCTCTAACATGAACCTACAAAAAATGTTGGAAACATTCCTATATATGTCCTCTAGGATCATTTCCTAGCTAGTAATTAATGACCAGAGTAACGTAAATTAGTTCTTAGTTATTAATACATCACATAAAGACCCTACTGACTAATTATTTGATATGTTATACCCAAATTTAAGACATCCAAAGGGAAGAGCAGAACACATCATGTCTTCAGTGGATATTATTAAACAAACAGTTCACCATTTCTAGCAGTGTACATAAAGAAGAAAGGAGGTTCACCAGTAACATGAATCTACAAACATGTGCATATGCTTGACCTCAATATTCCTAGCATAAAAATAACTAATTTAGCATGCTCCCCCAGTCATTTAAGAAGGTAAATAACTAATTTAGCATAAAATGAATGGGTTGAAATGAATGGAGAGGATATCTGCAATATATACCCCTTCCTAATCAATTCTGTATGAAACGAAATTTTATCGATCTGTAACTGTAACTGTACACAAATTCAGGGATCCCAAGTTAAACGTGTATCAATAATAAACAAAAGAAACAATTTTATGAAAACAGATTGTAAGTAATGAAACGGAATAACTTGACAATTACCGTTTTCTGGACTGAATGGTCTCCCAAATCACATCCCACTTCTGAAGAATCGCTAGCGCTGGCTGTTGAAGCTATTCGTTGTTGAAGCTCCATGGAAGATGTGAATAATATGGATGAGAAAGAAGACCTAGTTATTCGCTGGAGGTTTTTAATTGGAAATTTTCTGATAAAGTGAGAGGGAATCGATAATAAGTAAATTTAGTTCGAAATTTTGGGTGTAGTTTGAACTAATGGTGGGAAATTCAAATTTTTTGGTGAAAATTTTTAACTAAAAGGGGGGGAATTGTTCAAACTGATAAAAAAACCCAAAATTAATATAAACAATATGTATATTAAACATAATTAAACCTAAAATTAAACATAAACATAATTAATTAGTTAATTAAATGTCTCCACGTGGCTCTTCCAGCGGGTTCTTCTTGAAGATGAAATTCATAACTGTGATCCTTTAAGCAGATCTGGATGACGATCGGAGTTAAAAGCCCTAATTAACAAAATTATGTTTTAATATATATTAACTTTATTATTTTATTTTAGATATAATAAACAAGATTTTAATAACACGTGCCTTGTGGCCGTGATAACGCAACTACAAAAAACGAATACATTACTAAAACACAACTCAAAAATGAAAATGATAAATTACTATGCAATTCAGAATAAAAATACCAAAAGACGTACCGCCATGTTGTGAATTTCTCATGTATAATAATTTTGTTTCCAAAAATATTAAACGACGTCCAATTAGGATGTTGAGGAGCAATTAGGACCAACTAGACTCAATGAGGACTAAATACTGACAATTAGCGTCATTTATAAAGATACTTTAGTGAAGACCAGTTATGGTCAATGAATACGAATTAGGACCAGTTCAATGAGAAGGTCGATTATGCTCATAGGACCGATAAGGACGGAGCATGAAGGAAGTGACTAATGAGGATTGATAATCAAGTATGACCAATTAGGACTAATTGGGGCCAATTAGTTAAAATGAGGACCAATGATACCAATAAGGGTAAATCAGGGTTAGTGATCGTCGATTAAGACCAATTAGGTTCAATTAGGGTCAATGAGGACCAATTAGGACCAATAAGGATGAATTATGACTTATTAGGGCCAGTTAGGACCGATGAGGGCCAATTAGACAGAATCAGTACAAATATGGCTCAATTCGGGTTAATGAGGAGCAATTTGAACAAAATGGACCAATAAGGACCAATTAGTGTCAGTTAACCTTAATAAGGACCTACTACACTTATCGTTTACCATTTACATTGTAGTACAACAAATTTGAGTCAATTAGGCCCAATTGACCTTAATTGATTATAATTGGTCCTAAATGAGCCTAATTGATCGTAATTGACCGTAAGTGATCTTCATTGAACCTAACCGAGCCGAATAGACTATAATTGACCTTCATTGGCCCTAATTCATCCTAACTGAGTGTTCACTGGCCCTCATTGGTACTCATTTGTCATAAATGACCATGGTCGACCTTAATTCAGTCTACTGGTCCTCATTGAGCGTAATTTGGCCCTCAATCGGCCTAATAGACCCTAATTGGTGATATTTGGTCCTCATAAGGGGTCGACATTGAGCAAAATCGACCCTCGTTAATTAGTTATAACTGGTCTTCATCAGTGACCCTAATTGATCCTCATTGACCCAAATTGACCCCAATTTACCCTAATTGGGCCTCGTGGCTTCGTTGGTCCTAATTGGTCCTACTTTATCTTCATTTGTCCTCATCGGCCTTTTTCTAGGGCCTCCACATCATCATGTCCACATGTCAACACTAGATTAAATTAATATATAAATTTTAAAATAAATTCAATATATTATTTCAACTTTATAAATATAAAATTGAACCTTACATTTAATAAAATTTAAATTTCTAATTAATGTAATGAAACTTCAAATCTTTTAAAATTTCTAAACTTAAATAACTTCAACTAAATGGGCAAACTTCAATAACTTCCCCTGTATCAACTCTTAGGGTTCATTGTGATCCAGAAGAACTGCCGTTAGTGTAAAACTGCATTTTCGAAAAACAGTTACCCTCTATTTTCTCTCCAGGTTTCTAATTGGCGATTTAAACCTAAACCTTACTCTCTAATTTCTACCAAATGGCACCCAAATCGAATCGAAAGGCTGCATCAAAGGCTACTCAACTGTTCTTCGCCGAACACAATGTTGTAGCGTACTTCGAGAAGTCTGATAAGTCAAAGCTATTTGATGAAATGAACGATTTCCTCGAGAAATCCAACACTCATTTTGCTTTAACTGTGAATCCTGTAATATGCAAGCAGAGAATTGCTGAATTTTGGGACTCAGCCAAAAAATCTGTTGATAGCAACGGGGTTGGTAAAATTGACTCTAGAGTCAATGGGAATGAGATTAGTTTGAATGAAGAAATGATACGGAAGCATCTGAAATTCAATGATGCAGGAGGTGATCCTGATTACAAGTCTGAATTGTACTTGAAGACGTACGAAGCAATTGGGTATGGGGGTGACTTAACTTGTGGGACCATCAAAAAGGGACAACTACCCTATGTTTGGCGATATCTTGCTCATACCATTCTCCACTGCCTGTCTCACAAGAAAACTGCGTGGGATGAACTTGCTGCACCTCAATCATCCGCTTTTCATGGATTGGTAAATGGCCTCAATTTTAACTTTTCAAAAATGATATTTGATGGAATGCTGGAAAATCTAAAACCTAAAAGGATCTTTTACATGTACCCCAGATTCATCCAACACATTCTCAATTGTGAATTTCCAAATCTGCAAATCTCTGATCAACATCTTGAACTAAAGTCTTTTACAAGTAAAACATTTTCTAACATGCAAGTGAACAAAACTGTTTTCCTTGGTAAAGACACATCACACCCTATTCCTAAGGCCAGGACTGCTCCTGAGCAAACTGCTCCTGGTGACAACATTGTTACACCAACAAGTGTTGAGCCCACACCAGACCGACCATCCTCTTCCACTGATATACAAATTCCCACCATTCCCACCAAAAGGAAGAGGATGTCCACATCAAAAACCACACCCAAAAATACCACACGCACTCCACAATCACCCAGAAGGAAGAGGACTAGGTCTCCTTTACCTAGACCCTCCACAGGACTACCTCAGAATGAGGGTGGTATATCACCTAGGCCACGTGAAGTAGATTCCCCAACCCTTATTGCAGGGAATATACTGCTGGACTTGGTTCAATCACCCAACCGACATTCTGGTGATAAGGTGACTTGCAGTAGTGATGAAGCAAGTCAGGTGGAAAGGGCTGACACTACTCATGAAGTCCCACTGGACCCTGAGGACAGTGCCAACATCATTAAGACCCAATCCACGGCAACTGTGTCTGTCAGGGAACCTATTCAGGAACCTTTGATTGACAACAGGAATCCCAGGTGCCAAGAAACCATGGGTGCTGAGCATGAACAAGGTCGGCTTGTTTGTTCTTCTTTGCTCAAAGATACTGGCAACACACCAGTTGAGAGCAGCATGACACGTACTGAATTGACGGTTCTATGTACAAAACTTGAAAATGAATTGGCAGCTCTCCGTGCAATTGTGAGAGCTCAAGGAGAAGAAATTGAACGGTTGAAGGCAGGACAATCTATGAAAGCCACTGATAGGTAAGGTTGTCAACCATGCATGCATACGTTGAAATGAAATTCACATGCAAAACTAGATTTAATTCAAAATAGGATCTTGCACAGGGTGTCTTCCTCAGATGTTGATGAAGTTGAACAAGTTGATCCGGTTGAACAACTTCATCCGGAGGAAGAAGGCCATGTTGATCAGGTTGAACTAGTTGATCCGGTTGAACAACTTCATCCGGAGGAAGAAGGCCATGTTGATCACGTTGAACTAGTTGATCCGGTTGAACAACTTCATCCGGAGGAAGAAGGCCATGTTGATCAGGTTGAACTAGTTGATCCGGTTGAACAACTTCATCCGGAGGAAGAAGGCCATGTTGATCAGGTTGAACTAGTTGATCCGGTTGAACAACTTCATCCGGAGGAAGAAGGCCATGTTGATCACGTTGAACTAGTTGATCCGGTTGAACAACTTCATCAGGTGCAAGTGACTGCTGATAATCAGATTATCACAAGCGTGATGAGTGATCTGCAAACCACAAATGTGGATATAGCTCCTGAAGCTCTATCTTTCATGAGAAAAATGATGATTAGGAATACTCTTAACTGCACTTGGTTTAGGAGTGCTCCATCTCTGCCCACCATTCCTCTTTTAAAGCCTAGTGCTCCATCTCTGCCCATCATTCCTGTTTTAAAGCCAATCACTGCTGAGGAAATTCCTGAGCAAGTTATCTCGGAAGCCAGTCCCAATGCTGCAACTTCACTTCATGAGTCTCCAAAACCTGCTGATGATGATTCTCTTGATGAGAGAAGTATCTCTGGTTTCACTGACATGGAGGATGATGATAATCTGAGCACAGGAGGTCAGAGAGAAGACATGGACCCTGTTACAAAGGCTCTGTTGGATCAGTATGAAAAGGAGAATGCTGAGATACGAAAGAAGTTCCAAGAACAAAAGGAAATTGCAGAGTTTGAAGAACAGAAACGACTACTCATAGAAGAAGGTATTTATGAGTATGTCATCAACAATGCAGACCTAATGTCCTTCATCAATGCAGCAAGGAGAAGATCTGATCTGTACATAGAAGAAAGAATTGCCAAAGCCGAAGAGAAAGGTCTTTCAGACAGAGTTGAGATGTACAGAAAGCTCTTATGTAATGAGTATAGGATGATTCGGATGAAGAGAAGTGAAGATAACAAAATTTTCCTATGTCAGTTCAGTGTGATTCTCAGAAGCAAGGAATGCTTTACTGATGCATGGGTTGATGAAATGAACGGTGATGACTTGATCAGATGGATGTACATGATCCTAGTCATCAGAGCTGATCAAGCCAATGAGATGAATGTAAAGAGATTTGTTGATAGCTCTTTAGAACATGATCAACAAGAGAAGCAAGGTACTAGATATCAAACTCTATCTGAGGAGGATGACTTGCTGATTCATAAATGGTACTTCAAGGAAATCTTGGCGAGGGACCCAAAAATAATCAACTCTTGCAGATTGCCAAGGCTGAGAAACGACTATGATGCTATCAGGAAGAGCCAAATTGAAAATGAAAGAGTTACTGGTGTGAAAAGGCCACCAGGTATGCATGCTCTGTTTGACTCCTTACATCCTGAAGGTCTCAGCTACCTCAAAGAAAAGAAGAGTAAAGCTCCTGTGCAAACTACTCAGCAAAAAAAGCCGCCAAGGATCAACATTATCAAGGAAATGTTTGACACTGTCTCTGATCCTCGTATCTCATCATCTCAACCCTCCACCACAGCCTCACAACCGACCGCTCCCTCATTACCAGGTGCATTTCCTGGTCTGAATAGAACTCTAGCCTCACAGCAACCCAGAAGAAACCCTGCTGCTAGAACTAGTAGACCAGAAAAAAATCCTAAACCTGTAAAATTAAAGCCTATTCCACCAAAGTTTAGAGCAGATAACTTCACACCCATTGTACCACATCCTCACCTAAACAAACCCCGAAAACCCTCATCTCCACCCAAGTCACCAGAAAAACCACCCACCAAGAGAATGAAGTCAGTGGCTAGGAAGGGAAAAGGAAAAGTGATCAATGAGGAGGATGAATACAGAGATGTCCATGCTGAAAGGAGAAGAATCATCTCCTGGAGGTATGATGATGAAGCGAAAGTATACCTGTTCACAACCAGTTCATGTGAGGTACTAAAGTTTACAGCTGAAGAAGCTATGTACAACCTCACTGACCATGAGTTGGGTGATGTTAGACTGTCACGTGGTGATATGAAGGGCGCGTGTTCACAAGAGGAATCCTTAATGCTGAGGATAAGGATGTATTTGGATGAGTTATACGGGGAAGTAGACGAAGCCACACAACGCAGCTTTGACAATCCTGTTTCGACACTTGAAGTTGATAAGGATGGAAATTTGGTAGTCTATAGAGCTGATGGGTCATTCACAACGCATAGTACAGTTCCAGATCCAGAATGGAGCCAGGATGACAAAGACCGAATCCATTTAATAATGACAAGTAACAGGCTTCATCAGGTTTTTATTAAGAGAAAAAGGGTGACCAACTGGGAGTATAAGAAAGAAACAAACATGTATCACATTTTCACCAGTGAAGGTGAGACAATTAGAAGCTTACAGGATGCTCTAAATGGGCTTTCTAAAGATGAGATACGAGATATTGTCAGGATTGGTGATACTGAGAGCAGAATAATGACACGGACCTTTCATGAAAGTCTCCTATGTAACAAGGCCAAATTTCGGTTACAGGCTATTGAAGAGGAGAACAAGATGGGAACCGGATGAACTTGGCTGGAAGAAGAGTTGATCCCTGTATTTGTGTACAATTGCATAAGTTGTTCCAGTTTGTATGTTAACATGATAGTTGTTACAGTTTTATTCATACACTTTTCATCTATAATTAATAACATACACATTTTCAATGATTCATAGCAGACCTCCATTTCACTCATAATTAACTGTGATCTTACATGAAGGATATATTCATATGCTATGTTAGTGTAGTATATGTTGGCATTTTGATATGGTGGGATGAGATGATATATAAACATGATAAATTTTACTTCTTAAGTAAATTGGAAGAAGAGAAAACCGGATGAACTACAATTCTTCAGGAAGAAGAGTTCATGGGGATTGAGAGAAGATGAACTAGAGTTCTTAAGGATGAACCGGATAAACTAGAGTTCTAAAGTTCTTCAGGATGGTTAACCAGTTTTCTTCTATTATAAATACATACACATTTTCAATGAATCATAGCAGAATCCATTTTACTCATAACTGTGATATTACATGAAGTATATATTCATATGTTATGTTAGTATATGTTGGCATTTTGATATGGTTGGATGAGATGATTTATAAACAGGATAAATCTTACTTCTAAATTGGATAAAATCAACTTAAATGATTGAGATAAAATCTACTTGCAACAATCAAATTTAGAATAAAATCAACTTAAATGATTGAGATAAAATCTGTCTATATAATTAATGGTGTTAACCAAAACAAAACATGAGGAAGAGCTTACAAAAACTTTCATATATATATATATTGATCTTTATACAAAGATTTTCATCAGATCCTATACAAAAATCTATCTAACTAGCTAAGACCTAGCATCCGACATATAGTCTTCATCATCCAAGAAGCTGCTGCTGCTGCTGCTGCTGTCATCAGGAAACAGCTTTTGACCAGGGGGTTTTCTCGGTCCCAACTCGGAGGTTCTGTAGGTGGAATCCCTGTTCCGGATTAAAAACACATCCAGCTCTCTCTCCCCCTCTGGTCCCTGGAGATGAATTTTCATATCCCTTACAATTTCGGGAGTGATGAAATCAGCATACTGAAGCCCGTATTTGATGGACAGAGGCGGGATCCTCCAGTAAATGAGGAAATACCCAACCGATGTGTGGTTTAGGTATTGCACCATTTGATCCAGATCATTACAATCAAATTTGCGAATGTCGACATAGTCGACATAATCTACCTTTCCCTTCCACACTTCGTGGCCGGCGGCATTCCGGTGGAAATCGCCACAGTGATGGACCTTTAGGGTGAACCTCCGACCACCTGTAAAAAACCCAAATGCAGAGTAGAGAGTAAGTAACTAAAAAACATAAAACCCTACAAATAAAAACGTACAGCCATTGTTGAGTGAAAATACACTTACGGGGAGTCTTGCCGTAGTAGGGTGCTGGTTCATTAACACCCCTAATCCTCCATTGTTTACCAAAGGCAGCCATTGATCGATCGAAGTTTTTTTTCTTGTTGATCAGGAAATACGTTCGTACAGATGATTTTGGTGGTGAAAAAGTGGAAATTTAAAGGCAGACAGGGCACGCTACCAGCTATGGTGGGAAGAAGTGGAAAGGTCATGCCAAGATAACCGTGTATATTTATTACCTTTACCACGCAAATCCTGTTTTTACCGTGTCTATTTATTACCTTTAGCAACGCAAATTTTGTTTATCAATTATTTCTTATGTGATGGGAGTAATTAAATAAGTTCTGGTTAAAATATAACCAAGTAACACTTCTGTCTCAATGGTTCTTCTTAATCTTGTAGTGAGTTCCTTTCTTTTGACTGACCCAGGTTCAAGCCTTGTTTGCTACAATTTATAATTTTTGATTGTCTAATAGTGGATGACAGGATTTATAAACTGGCTAGATTTTAATTCTTCAATAAATTGGAACAAGAACAAAACTGTATGAACTAACAAGAACAGAACCGTATGAAGGTTCAAGCCTTGTTTGCTACAATTTATAATTTTTGATTGTCTAATAGTGGATGACAAGATTTATAAACTGGCTAGATTTTAATTCTTCAATAAATTGGAACAAGAACAAAACCGTATGAACTAACAAGAACAGAACCGTATGAACTATAATTCCTCAGGAAGAACAGGAAGAATAGAACCGGATGAACTAGAGTTCTTCAGGATCAAGAGTAATTATTCAGTAATAGAACAGGATGAACTACAGTTCTTCAGGATGAACCGGATAAACTAGAGTTCTTCAGGATGAACTATATATACTATAGTTGCTATTTCTGTTCGTAGTCTATTGGATATTCCCATGTATTTAAACCCATTATCTAGTGAATTAAAATCATTCTGGTTGAATACAATTCTCTATACACTAATATTTAGTCACACAACCTAATATATATATGTAGAAGACTGTGACCTTAGGGAGAAGATTTCATCCGGATTGAGAGAAGATGAACAGAAACGGATGAAAATACATTATATTAAATTAAAAATCAATTCATTACATAAAAGGGAAAAGAAGCGGCTGAAGACAAATCCCTCTTTGCTTTCTCATAATTACATACACATAATCCAAAGGGGGTATGATTCCATTAATACATTGATCTATAAAATTACAACTTTAAAAGTACTAACTTAAAGGGAAAAGACGCGGCTGAAGACAAATCCCTCTTTGCTTCTCACATGGTGCTCTAGAGAGATTGTCTGAGAATCATCATATAACGGCTACTTGCTGCTTTCTCACATGCACTTGCTTCTGATCAACTGAAAATGGTGAAGAAGTGGCTGGAAGAAATCAGGTTCATGGGGCCAGAAGCGAGAGAAGCACCTGGACAATACAGGTGCTGCAAACCACAACATGTGCCGGCCCTTGCCGCTGACTTTACAAAATTATATAATAACTTAAAATCTGCTCCCAAGAGTTATGAAGCCGAAACCCTTGGTGTCGTTGAACCACTTCACGGTACCTGATTTCCTACCGCCTTCGTCCGCCATTTTCGTTTTCAGATTGTCTGGGGCTGAGGGAACTGAAAATGGTGAAAAGCATCTCTTTTGCTACATCTCCTACATCGTTCCCCTTCCACAATCCAACATCGTTATCTGGGCCATTTGAGTGATTGGTACCACCCAATGTTGCAACTAAAGTTAGATCTATTATTAATAACAATAATAAATCATAATTTATCAAGCACATTATAAATTAATCAAGGAATGAGTAAAAGAAAGAAAGGAGGGTAGTGAGATCAACTACCTTGTTCAAGTTTAGGGTTGCAACAAACAGGGCATGCAAACCTCATATGGGCCCTTACTGCTTATTGTTATAAAATTATATAATAACTTAAAATCTGCTCTCAGTAAAGCATTTGTATGAACCATTAGAGACTCCTCGTCTCCATGGTTTCCACAATAACTTAAAATCTGCTCCCAGGAGATACAGAGTACAATCTTTCCCTGCATAAGAAAAAATTACCAAATCTGAGACGAAAATTTCAATCGAACTTCAGTGGTGAAGATGACAACTTACCGTTTTCCACATACGGATGACACCAATTCCACCTTTTTTTCCGGCGATGATGGACGAAAAACAGACAGAGAGAGACTGGGAGAAAAGGGGCATGGTGGAGATGATGATGAAAACTGATACAGAGATAAGTATATATCGATAATCGAGGGGCGTGGTAGATGGAGATTAGACCGATAAAGTAAATGAAATAATCATGATTACAAGCGCCGTCGATTGTTTGTCTTCTTTTAGCCACCTAAAATTAATATACCGTGACCATTTGTCATAATTTGTCACGCAACCAATGTTTAATATGAGTGGCCATATCACAAGATAATAAAAAATGATAAACATATAAACACAAATCTTCTCTTTTTCGCCACGCGTTTAATATTACCGTGACCATAAAATAGATTTTTGTCACTCACAACCTACCATTTAGTCACGGTTAATATATGTGGTCATAGGTAATAGATTTTTGTCACTCACAACCTACCGTGACCATTAGTCATCTAATATTTAATCACACAACCTAATAACAGTGGCCTTATGTATTAGCTTTTAGCCACATAACTAAGTAAAAAGCGTGGCCATTGCTCACATTTAGCCACACATAATATATACTTAATAGTTTTGTTTTCTTTTAATTTACTAAGTAATAAAATCTACTCTTTCATCACACAACATTATTTAAGCGTGGCCATACATTCCTTTTTGGTCACACGAATAAAAAATCATAAAAATTCCGTCGCCGTTTGGTGCATTTCGCCACTCTTTTTTAAGTGTGACAAATAAGTGCCACATGTTTTTGTAAAACAGTGGCTAAAGCCACTGCAACTGATTGTTGTTGTCACATAAACAAAAAAATACGTGGCTAAAAGGGTCCAAAGGCTATATATTTGGCCACGGGTACAAAATATGTGTGGCTAAAACGAGAATTTCTTACCTTTGGCCACGCTTTTTTCAAAACAGTGGCTATGCATTATCAAAAAAACCGTGGCCAAAGCCACTTTTTGACGTAGTGATCCTAATCACAAAAGCAACCTTAGTTGAACTGGTTCAAAGCGTCGCTTTTAACATATAGGTCACCGGTTCAATCCTCCATTTGTCCATTTTTTGGTTACTTTCTGTTTTTAACAAAATTAATATATAGTTTGCGCTACCAAAAATAATGGAAAACCCCATGGTTCGAACTCGCGTCTAAAAAATAACGGAAAACCCCATGGTTCGAACTAGTATTGGACGTAAC
>JBCNJP010000008.1:48600327-48705779 GCA_039602395.1 Deinandra increscens subsp. villosa
GATCTAGGAGTATATATAGGACACTTAGTCGTTTATTTAGCTCATTCGAGCTTTACTCGTTGTAATCTCGTACTTATTTCTCTGCTTACTCACTGTACTCAAACATTTACGTGATCAATAAATTGGTAGCGTGTGTTATCGCTACCCGGGGCTTTTATGCCGGTGGCGCCTTAGAGACATCTAAGGGCTAAGGGCTTTTCCCTAGTAAAATTCTCGGTGTTCCTGCTTGCATTCAAGGCTTCATTTGTGTTATTAACTTTCTTAATCGATTTCATAACTAAACTTACATTTTAACCCAGGATATTCCGGCTTTTGTCCCTGGAATTCAGTTGTTGTCCCAGGATTTTTACAAACAATTTTCATATCTTAATCCTAGGCACCAAACCTCACAATCTTATTTGGTTCAAGTTTTACTAATTTTGCTTAAGTAATTTTTAGCCAAAACACTATGAAGCTATGGGAAAGGGTCATCGAGACTAGAATCAGGCGGGAAACCCAGGTCACGGTAAACCAATTTGGTTTTATGCCTGGGAGGTCCACTACAGAGGTGATTCACATACTAAGGAAATTGATGGAGAAGTATCGGGAGAAAAGGCGTGATCTGCATATGGTGTTCAATGACCTAGAAAAGGCGTACGATAGTGTGCCACGAAAACTTATTTGGGAGAGTCTTGAGAGTAGACGGGTCCCCGGGAAATACATAGACATTATCAGGGATATGTATACAAGTACAGTGACTTGTGTCTGGGCGCCTGTGGGAGAGACTGATGCTTTTCATGTGGGGTGGGTCTCCACCAAGGATCTGCGTTGAGTCCGTTCCTCTTCGTTGTCGTGATGGACGAGGTGTCTAAATCGTTGCAGGAGGAAGTTTCGTGGTGCATGCTTTTCGCCGATGATATTGTGTTAATCGAAGAGAGTAAACAACGATTGAATGATAAGCTGGAGGGGTGGAGAGCTACTTTAGAATCTAATGGCCTAAGAATTAATCGTTCGAAGACTAAGTACCCACATTGTGAGTTCAGCGGTGGGGGTGGTGTTGAGGATGTCCAGATTACTATTGATGGTCAATTGGTCCCGACTGTCACCAAGTTTAAGTACTTAGGCCCGTTTGTCCAGAACGATGGAAACATTGATTATGATGTGGCTCACCGCATCAGAGCGGGTTGGTGTCGCTGGCGCGCAGCCACGAGTATACTCTACGACAAGAGCTTTCCTGTTAAGCTTAAAGGAAAATTCTACAAGGTTGCCATTAGACCGGCAATGTTGTATGGATCTGAATGTTAAGCCGTCAAGAAGTCACATGCATGAAAGTTAGAGGTATCTGAGATGAGGATGTTGAGGTGGATGAGTGGTCATACTAAGCTGGATCGTATTAGAAACGAGGTTTTTGGGGAAAGATTTGCGGTGGCAAGTATATCTGAGAAGGTACGGGAAGGAAGATTGAGATGGTTTGGCCACGTGAAGAAGAGACTGTTATCTGACCCGGTTCGTTTGATTGAAAGCATCACGGTCCAGGGGAGGAGAGGGAGGGGTAGACCTAAGCTGACGTTGGATGAGCGTATTAGGCTTGATTAGTTAGATTTGCACCTCTCTGAGGACATGGTCAAAGATTGGATTTCTTGGAGGCGTAAGATTAAGGTTAATGAACCCTATGGATGTTTTATTTATTTGTTTATGTATCTATCTATCTATATATGTATATACTTATCTATCTATTATTTTTATTTCTATTTATTTGTTTACTTATTATTATCGTTATTTTTTTCTCACTATTATTGTTTGTATTATTATTTTTACTCTTTATTTTTTTTTCGTGGGTGTGTGTGTGTTCTGTGGTTTTTCTTCCTTTTCGTCTTTTGATGTCCGGTCCTTGGATGTGTTTTCGCTTGTTTTACGGTTCAACCTTTTTGTCGGAGCTGAGGGTCTGTCTGAAAGCAGCCTCTCTATCTTCCGGGATAGAGGTAAGGCTAGCCTACATCCCACCCTCCCCAGACACTACTGGTAGTCATGCTATTGGTGGGATTTTACTGGGTATGGTTGTTGTTGTTGTTGTTGTTGTTGTAACTGGTCTATGGCAATGTTTGTGCCGAGCGCAAAGAAGTATATGAAGAGAAAATGCATAACACGTTTGAATCCAGATGGGAAATTAGGATTAGATAAATCAAAGGTAAAATGTTTTAAGTGTTCTAACTCTAGTCATTTTGCTCGAGATTGTGGAAAATATACAAGTGACCAGTTTAAGTCTAGCAGTCAACTTCATGATTCAAAGACTACCACAAATAATTCAAGTCAAAAGGCAATGATAACTCATGTTAATCAAGGATATGACTGGTCAAATGTTCTTGGTGATGATCACGTTGCATTAACTGAAATTAATGATTTAGTGGATTCTATTAATGCTGAAATAGCTAATGCTCAGTATGTAGCATCTCAGTATGCATTTACGGTTGAAATTGAACAAAGTGATTCTAAATCTAAATCTAGTGGCTATGAATCTGTCTGTGAATTTTGTTCACAAAAAGATAAGAGGTTTCAAAATTTGATTAAAGATAATGAGTTGTTGGTTACTGAAAATAAAAGGAAGAAAGAAGAATTAGAAGAGTGTAAGAGAAAGTTGGAAGTATTATATCTGAGAAAGCTAAATTTGGTTCTGAATTTCAAAGTTCGAATGAACGATTTACAAGTCTTCTATCTGAAGCTGTTGAGAAAGAATTCCAATATCAAAGTGAGTTTGCAATTTTTGAGAAGAAAATTGCAAAGTTATCTGAAGTGAATATTAAGTTGACAAAAGAAGCTAAAAATTGGAAACAAGAAGCAAAAGAAACTTAGGCTGGTTTCAATGTTTTTTCTTTTTTTTTTGAGAAATCAAAAGTTAAACTTGATGTGCTGAAAACTTGATATGCTGAACAAGACATCTGATGAACTAGCTGCAAAAGCAGTAGGTTATCAGAATGATATTCTAAGACTTTTGGTAGATCAAAAGGAGTTGGTTTGAGAGAATAAATTGCTAAATGAAAATAATGATATTCAGAAAAGAAATAAAGACAAGCTTTAGAAAGAGTTATTTGATTAGATGGATAATTTGAGGTTGCAGAAATCTGAAACAAGTCGTGTTGCAAAGAAACTAATCACAGCTGAAAAAGAGTTATCTAAAGCCCAACAAAAGAAATCTGATTTGAAACTCCGTGTAATTAATGCAGATCACAAGCTGAACAATGTTACAAATTCATAATCTTTCACAAGTTTCTTGTGTAAGGATGAGAATTTTGAAAAAGTGTTTGAGAAAACAGTTCCACCCCGGCTATAATCAAAGAAGCTGTCAATGTTGTTAAGGAAAAGGCTAAAGGATTTGATTAATCAAAATTCAAATTTTGAAGAAAAGGTGTTGAAGAAACAACAATCAAATAAAGCTAGGAAGAAAGCTGAAAAGCAATCTGAAACTTCTAAATTTTCAAAGTTTGTGTCTGGATCTTTGTCCACTAAAGCAGAGAAATCAATTTTTTCAACTGAGAAAATTCTTTCTCATACTGATATTAATGAGACTATCTTCTATGCACAAAAGGATGTTAAAGAAGTGAAAGCTGGATTTTCACATCTGGCAAAGCAAGGGTATAAATCATTTGATTTAAAAGAGAAGGTTTCTGAAAAACATGTTGGTCTATGTTTTTCAAAGGAAGCTATTGCTGATCACGGGCTCAGCGTCAAAAGAAATTGAAAAAGATTGATATTAAGAAAGTAAAAATGGATATTTTGAAAGCTGAAAAAGTTCAACCTGAGAGGTTTTACAAATTCAAAGATTCGGAACAAATATTTTCTGACAAAGAATTTCCACTTCATTGTGTGGATGCTCAGAAAATTGCAGAAGTTTTTGTGAAGAATGGTGGTCAACAGAATAGGAAGAAGCAATCTGTTAGAGTTTCTTCTAGTGGTTCTAATTCGACTCCAAGAAGTACTACTTCAAAATGGGTGCATGATTTCAGGTATTTGATTCTTTTTATGAACATTTTGGTTCTAACAATGGTTGTGAAGCTTTGCAGAGGCCAAAGCGGAAAAATATAAACAATTGTTTGTGTTACCAATGTCGCCAAAAGGGACATATGGCACGGGATTGCGCTACCACTTATGCTTCTACTCAAAGAAAAGCAAAGGTTCCATATGTTGGTAAATCTGCCAAATCAAAGTTCATTGATGAAAATGATTGAGTATTTGATGAATTTCATCCTACGTTTTACAAAAAACTAGGAAGATTTGTTCCTAAATTTCAATATGCTCAACATGTAGTTTGTTCGTCACATTCTACTGTGACTAGTTCATCAAATACTGATTTACCAAAGCAACAATGAAAACCTAAGGTGGTTTCAAAGGGAAATCAATACACTGGTTGACCATAAGCAATTAGATTCAGATCATTTATAAACTAATGTGTTTGACCAGTGTGTAGGTACTTTTAGAAGACCTATTGGTGATTGCGAAATTACTGATGGAGGAGTATTCTGCTTATTTAAGTTAAATATTAAAGCTTCAAAAAATTTTATAACTAAATATTTTTTGAAAAGCTAAAACCGAAAAGTATACATATCGGAACATCAATTTTCTTTCTTTACATTTCGTAAATAGTTTGTGGAGGAGAAAATTGAAAAACCAAAAATAGTGTCTTTGTGTTTTTTTTTTATTAAAATGAAAAATTCAAAAATAGAGTTTTCATTTTGGGGGGGGGGGGGGGGGGAAGAATTGAAAAATACAAAAACATAAAAAAATGGGAAATTTATTTATTCGACATAATTGGGAAATGATGGTACATTGGCTTACGTGTTTGGCTCATGGATTAATTAGATGAAAAATCCATAAGATCATTGTTTGATATGCTTGGTAGGCTCAACAAATTAGAAAGTATTCAAATTGATATACACTAAATTTCATGTTTGACCTAGTGGACAACATCTTGAGCATATTTCAACGATAAGTCAAAAGATGTGTGAAATCAAAAGAAGAAATCACTGTGTATACGTGTGTTCATTTTGCAAATATTTAAACTTGTTTGATTTTCTTTAGTTTCTTAAATGATCGGACTATCTCTGTGTATACATGAGTATCGACCTAATAGTTGTTCATTTAAGGTTCTGCTTTATTTAAGGTTCTGCTTTACTTTTTTTATATCTGTTGGAAATAAACATAAATCATGTGCTTTCTTAATACACATTTTTAGAAGTTCTTTTATATATATGTATTCTCACATGTTGTGCTCTTCTATTTTGCTGTGCTATCTGAATATATATTTTTGTGTTACCATAACGTATACTTAGGATTATGTTGTTTTACGTGTGTTGCCCTAACTTATACATTTTGTGTTGTCCTATACGACTGTAAGTAACCATTCTTATAAACTTGTGGTGCCATATATTAATAAAAATTATGCATCTTTATGATGCGTGACACTTACATTTTATAAAAAAAAATGGGTACAAAGAAAGAGATATTTAATATGCATACTTAACCAATGTAGTTCTTTTTTCATTGTTGAGAATCTATCCTTGCAACCCTTATTCTCCTCAGCATATCTGCCATTTTTGTGTCCAGTTCCGATTGCTCCTTGCAGTACTTCTTTACAGATTTAAGCCAATCTTCATTGTTCTTGTTAAGCATACGCTCCCGCAGCCTATTGGTCTCCTCATTTCTGTCCTTCAAAAACTTACTTAGCTGGTTGAAGTTGTTCGTGATGTGGTAGTCTTCGCTACTTCTCTTCTCGTTTGTTTCGATGATCTTGTTCTTCCAGAAGAGTTCGTCTTTTGTCTCCATTTTCTTCCTTTTGTTTTGCTAATTCTCTCCCCCCCCCCCCAAAACTGTGTTGTGTGTGTGTTTTTATGATTATGGTTTTGTGGTGTGTGAGATTTTTTTTGTGGTGAATGATGTGTATTTATAACTGTATAACCGGAGGTGACACCATGCAAAATAATAATCGTTGCTGACGATCACTTTTAGTTATAGGTAATAATTAGATTCGTTTGTAGGATTAAAGTAATTATTACACATGCCATCTCGCTTTGGGCAATGGATCGTTTAAGATACCTTGCCATTAATGGCGGTAGTCGTGCTGGCATTTATACTTTTGTATTAATTACAATTCCTATCCGCCTATAAATACAAAGACCAGTCATTTTGATTTTCCATACCATTTTCATCACTACAAATCATTGACTTTTGGATTTTTTATATATGGCGTCATCATCATTAAACAACATCATCGAGAATCCTACAAAGGAAGAGCTGGAGCATCATAAGAGGCAAAATTGATGAGCAGATGTATATGCATGACACTCTCATTGGTTCTATTGAAAGGATTAACGACAGAATCGGTTGTTTTGAAAGAATTTGTACCGAGGTGATGCGTCTCCTTGAATCAGACCATCGTAGTCGCATGATTATATATTTGCACAAGTTGCAAAAGAAGGATCACAAGACGTTGAAGAAATTGTAGAAACTTTAGATGTTGTATCTTCCTCTATTGATTTGAAGATTGCATATCTTAATAGTTTAGGGTAGTGCCAGGATTTCAATGTTATGTTATGTTATTTTATCATGTTATATATTCTTATTTTTAATTATGCACTTTTAAATATTTTGAAAAAAAAATCACTTCGTACCATTTACTTGTTACAATTAGTTTAACCACATACTAGTTGAAGATAATGGTAATTTTTAATTTTTTGTATATTTTGCTAGATGATAATATAGATTTTATTGTGATGAACAACCCATAATGAATATTATTGTATTAGGTAGTGCAGTGCTAGAGAAATCATCACTTTCCATGTGTCCATCCCATCACAATGTTACTTTTGTACAAAATAAGTGATATTGTAACCATTACCCTTGTCAAAATGCAGATAAAATCTATAGCATAGTAAGTGTTTAGCAATAATAATGTACCAAGAAAATCAACCGTTCAAGTAAAGATTTTAAAATTAAAAGCTTTTCTTCAGCCTCTTGTGGATCCTTGATGCTGCCCCTTTTTAGTCTTTCTCTTTGTCCATCAGTGACACTCATCCATTTCTCAAGATGACCGACAACAATATCAAGATGTACATTTATACCAGAGCAAAGAATGTGTCGTAAATACGTGCATCTTAGATCATCCAGCTCTTGATTCTGTATTGTTGATTCAATAGAAATCCCAGGTGCCCAGTCTTTTTACAGCACCGCCTATTAAATAGTTAGGAAATACTTTTTAATCGATTGTGATGGTCAATTAATGCTATTAAATATTTTCAAATATATTTCAGTTGTTGTGTTGGTGTATTCAACTGTCACTTGTTAAAAAATTACCTTTATACGTTTGCATGTGAAGCATAGCAAACACTCCATAATTAACACTATTCTCAGTAGTTTGCCATGACATTTCCATTCTGACTGGTTCCAGTGTTTCTATTAAGCTCAGTTTAAGAGGACATGTTGTTGCCAAGTACTTTACCATAGTTTTATGCTGCACCAATTTTTTTTAATATTTAAATATTTAAAAAAATTATATCATATATATCCTTAAAATATTCACGTACCAATATCGGTATGCGGACACCATATCTGTCCTCAATTGATATTTCTCCACAAAAATGTTGTCGATTATTTCCATTGCTGGATTCAGGAAGTTGTAGCAAATTATGTAGAAATGTGATGACACAATCATTGGTACGAAGAGTAAGTCAACGTTATCAAGTTTATCAAAAGGTGATGTGATCAACATCTTGTTTATATTTGTAGCAACCTCGTTAACTCATTCCTCGATCGTGCAAGTTGCCTCAAAGAACTCTGTCAACATGTCAGGATATAATTATATGGTCAGTAACTTTCTCTGAAAAGAACACACGACATGTACAACTGTTGGGCTATACTTTATGAGGCATGAACATTAGATTGGGCTAACTTGGTTTGGGCTTAAGGTGATTACGATTATGGGCTTCTTGGACCGATTTCTTTAGTGGGTTTACTATTGGATTAGGGTTTTGTAATGGGTAGTATATAAACCCAAGTTGTTTATGATTTTAGGTTGCTTGTTGTTTACGATTTGTGCCTCTCTCTTGTAATTCCGATCGTATACATCAATCCAAGAAAGTTAGTGTTCATCATTCAAGATTTGATCTTTTAGTGTTGTGTTTCACTCATATCAAGTCTATTTCATCTACTTTCTCTTTGAATCATATCTCGTACAAGGTTTCCGCACTTGTTCGAGATCAAAATATCGTGAACGGTTGTTGATCCCGGACCAACAATTGGTATCAGAGCCAAGAATCACTGATTCGAGGTTCTCATGGTATTGGATTCAAGCTTTTTCTGGAAAAAGTTCGAGTTTTTGAAGGTTTGAAGCTGCTTGGAGAGTTTACGATCAGGCTGCTGCTGTTTTTGAAGGTTTACGATCAGTTTCTGGGTGGATCTCAGTGTTTACGATTGGTGTTCATCGAAATTTCAGTGTTTACGAGTTCAAGAACGGATTTTTGAGGGTTTACGATCAAGAAAATCTAGTTTACGACTTCAAGTTCGGTGTTTTGGGTGTTTACGACAATTTGTACCGGAATCAAGTTTACGATTTGTTCAACCGGAATCGTGTTTACGATATTGCTTACCGGAATCGAGTTTACGACTGTACTCGATCGGAATCGACGTTTACGACTTGATTTATCGGAATCAGGTGTTCACGATCAGGAGTTTACGATCAGCGTGCGTATCAAAATCGTAAACGGTGTTTACGATCGTAATCTCACATTTTTTGGACTTTTGGACTTTTAGTTTTAAGTTTTCCTAAGCTTTCGTCATGGATTTCGAACCGAGCATGTACCAAAAACTGGACTTTGAGATTGGGTCAACTACACGTCCTCCTAGACTTACTTCTGCTGATAACTTCCTTGAATGGAAATACAGATTCCAGAACCATTTGAAGAGTGTTGATCTGAGACTGTGGAGATCTGTTGTTAATGGACCGTTCATTCCCACACACACTGAAGCAGGAAAGATAGGAGTGGTAAAGACTGAAGCAGAGTACTCAGATGACGATTGGGAGAGATGCAACAAGGATGAGAGGGCTTATGCAATCATGACTATGGTTTGACACCAGAGATTGCTCAAGGGTTTAAGAAGTATAAGACTGCTAAGAAGCTATGGGATGCTCTTGTAGTAGCATATGAAGGCAATCCAGACATCAAGGCAAGTCGTAAGCAGATGCTGAAGCAGAAGTTCAACTTGTTCAATCACGTTCAAGGAGAGTCCTTTGAAGCACAAGTTCAGAGATTCGTGTCCTTAATCACTGAGATGTCAAGTTATGATGTTGAACCAGAACAGGAAGACAAGAATCTGAAGCTCTTAAACAGCTTACCCAAGAATTGGAATACAAACATCTCAATCATCAAAGATAACAACAAGCTGGATGAATTAACTATTGATGAGCTTATCAACAAACTGAAATCGAAATTGATTAATGAAAAACAACGGGAGCTGAATCATCTGAGTTCACTGAGTATGGCAGGTAAGTTAAGTCAGGCTCTCTTGTCTGAAGATGTGGGATCAAAGCAAGCTGGGAGTTCATCTGGAAGTGATTCAAGTGCCAGACCAAAGTCAACAGCATTCGTGGCACGATCACAAGCTGGTTCTAGTTCGAGTGGAATGGTCAATTCTGAAGAGGCAAATGCCACCAATGATCCCAACTTTGCACTCGAAATGGGATTCATGAATAGCTACCATGCCCTTATGGCTGGAACGTTAGTGCCTGCAGAGATGCTCTCTGGTGATCTAAATCAAATCAATCCTGAAGATGTAGAGATGCTTGATGTCTCCTGGCAAATGGCCATGGCAGTTTTTCGTGCAAAGAAGTTTATGGCAACGACTGGAAGAAATGTCTGGAAGGATCAAGACAAGATCAGAATGGGTTTTGATAAAAGCAAGCTGAGGTGATTCAATTGTGATGAGTACGGACATTTCGCTAGGGAATGCACAAAGCCGAAGAAGGAGAGAGCAGAAGAGAAGAAAGATGTAGATGGAAAAGGAAAGGGCGACGCAAAGGCTCTGGTCGTACAGGATTGCGGGGAATATCAGTGGGCATCGCAGGTCAGGGAACTCAGTCTGACGGGTGCTATGATTGCTCAAATGGAGAATGGTACTGATGAAGAACATGCTTTCGTGGTCACTGATGAGGAAAACCTGGTTGAAGAACAAAGAGGCATTTGCTGCCGAGGTCGACAACTCAAAGGTATGTACTAATCCCACTTGTGCTCGTTTAATTCCTGGCCTTAGACAACTTTGGAAGAATAGTGAGATAGAACTGTTTGACATGCAATGCTCTAGAAGTTCGTTTAAGGGTAGATGGGAAAAGAGTGAGGATAAGGTCAAAGCACATAAACTAGACATAGAGAAATACCAAGCACTTGCCAGTCAGAAGTCTGTCCTGTATGACAATGCTAAGTTAGAAATAGCTGAGCTTAAAAATCAGGTAGATGAACTCACACATAAGAACAATGAGTTGCAAGTGAAACTAGATGTGAATCAGATGAGAAGCAAAAGAATGCTAGAAGCTAGTAAATCTTTGTCCACCTGCATAACTGATGTTAGAATGGGTAAGGATAAAGGTGGAATAGGAATTAGTTTCTCAGACAAAATTAAGAATAATGTTCCTCAAGCTGTGACTAGAGATATTATAGGAATGATCTTTGAGGAGGACCAGGTAGATAGATCTACATCTGAAATGCATGAAGCAGGACCTCCAATAGATAGTGTTTTGGTTGGTGTGAAAACTATAACAGTAGAGGAATTAGAAAATCAGAAGCACATGACCTATGGTTTGGGTAATCAGAATAGATTGGTGACAACCACATGTGAATCAGGTCCATCTCAGGCATCATTAAACAATAATGTGAGTTCTTCTGATGTATTTATTTATTGTGCAGATGAAGTAGGAATCAAGGATGTTTCTGAGAAGGATGCTGAATGTTTAAGAGTTAAAGAGAGTCATGAATCTAGTAGTTCAAGTTCTAATTTACCTAAGGATGATGTTATGGCACCTGTGTCAGAACTTATTATGTCCAAGTCAAAACAGTCTGTTGTGTCTTTGTCTGTTGGAAATTAAAATCTATGTGACTGACGCCATCAAATTTGTTTACCGATGCATTCGACTGAAGAATCCATGTGAATTGATTCGGAGACGCGGGTTGTGATGCTCGAGGTTTGCAGTTTGGACCGAAGACCTTTTTCCGGAAAAGTCAACCGTTCGGGTCAACGGTCAACGTAAAAGTCAACGGAAGATCGGTTCAAGCGAATCAAGCTTCGGATTAATTAAATCAACTTTGATTTAATTAGTATTTACGTTATTTATATTTCTTGTAATTTTCAGTTATGTTATGTTTTTCTGTTGTTAGTCACCCTCACTATATATATAGTGAGGGTGCCCATTACAAGAAAGAGTCTCTGAGTGTGGAGATGATGATTTTCTTGTAGAGTGTGAGATTTTCATTCTACAGAGAGAGAGTGAGTCATGTATTTCCATGAGAGAGTGTTTGTCATGATTTCTTGATTGTAAGCATTCGATTAATGAAATCATTCGACTTGTTCATCATCTTTCTTATGTTTGATTTTCCATTGATTCTTCTCATCTTCATCTTCATCTCATTTTTATGGAGTTTTCGAATCCGAACCTCGTTCTTGCTTAAAGTCATGATTCTTGATGTGAAATCGGCCCTACAAATGGTATCAGAGCGGGTAACCGATCAGATTTCATCTCACGATGAATCTGGTCACTCGAATCTGGATTTTGAGCTTGAATGGGTGAAGATGAGAAAACTCATTTTTGAGACTTTTTCTTCTATTTTTCTTGTTTCTGGATGGATATCGATGATATGGATGCTTGATTCGTGTTTGGGAGTTCATCTAGATGCATTTTTATGTTCAACTTCTTCAAATCTGTGGAGAAAATGAAGATCAGAGCTGATTTTTCGTAACTGTTAGAGTTTTTCCCGTTTTTAGGGTTTTTTGAAGATTTTGAGCTTTGATTCTCTGTTTTTTGGGCGATTCTTCATGTTTTTGGATGAAGTGAGGTATGATTCTTAGTGGAAAACGCGTTCCGGATCCATTGGAAGCATTCATTCCGTCTGACTCTCAAGCATTTGGGCAGATCTGGAAAAACACACACTAGTGTGTGTTTCATGGTGTTCTTCATGTTCTTGAAGATTTCCAGAATTTGAAGACAGTTTTGATCCGATTTGCTACTGTTATGGAGTGTTGGTGGCCACAACATTGTCATGGATGGTTTAGCTTCACACATCATACATCATAACGGGTTCTCCTTATGTTTCTGGGCAGATTCAAGTTCATCAAAGTAAGGGTTTTCTTCTTGTTCATCATTTTCAGATTTGTTCTAAGTGTTTTAAAGATATGAAGATGTGCTTAGCGGACTTGTTGAGTTCTTTAGCGGACTTGTTCTCCTCTTAGCGAACTTCATCAGTGTTTAGCGTACTTGAGCTTTGCCTTAGCGTACTTGTTTGCTTTAGCGGACTTGAGTCCTTAGCGGACTTCAGAAGTGCCTTAGCGGACTTCTGGTTGCTTTAGCGGACTTGTTTTCTTAGCGAACTTGTTTTCTGGGTTTTTGCTCGAGTTCTTTTCGGTGGATTCTGATCGTTAAGGGTGATAGAGCATGATCTCACGAGTCTAACGGTATAAAATTCGAAGAATTTCGTCAAGTATCATGGGAGATATAAAGCTTTTACGGTTTTCCGATGAGTCCTCGATTTTCCGGTCAGTTTTTCCAGCAGATTAGGGTTCGGTGGTTGAATGGGGAAGACGATGACGTGTTTCTTGTTGATTGGCTACAGGAGAATGTTTCTCTTTCCTCATTGTTGGTCAACTGAAGCTGTTTTCGCTCTCTTATTGGATAGAGATGGCGTGTGGGCCTTGCTTGTCTCAAAAGAGTCGTTGCTCTCCATCTATTGTCGCCAGCTCATTGGCTTGATGAAACTCGGTGGGACCAGGTCGGCTGTCAAAAGAGCCGTTAATGGCCCTTGCGCTGTTGCTTTCTGATTGGACCAGCCCCACTCACATGGATTCCCTCATCTAAACCGTTAGATCTCGTGGATCTCAGCCGTTGATGGAGATTAAAAGCTATTATCTGATTGGTTGTTGGTGCTTCACGTGGATCCTGATCAGATCCGTCCATCTGCATCAATTTTCTGCCGTTAGATTTTGTTGATTCTCAAATCTGATTGGTCAGATTTATTTGACATGGATCAAGGTTTTTCTTGAGGGATTTTTACCAACTAATTTAATTTTCAGCATTTTCGTTAATTGCGGGGTTTTTCTTGTCGGTTTTTAACAAGACTAACGAAGATAAAGCCGCGACGAAAATTCAGAAAATATTTTATTGGTCTCGGATTTATTCCTTTTTATTGGGGTTCTCGTTTATTGATGTCGCGCAAGGTTTGCTATCGATCACTGACGGGTTAGCTTTATTATCCGGTTAATTACTCAGCTTTCTCGTTATATCTCATGGTTTATTTTTAGTGGATGCAGCGCGGATGTCAGCGAACCGGATTAACTGGAATCTCAGTTAATTATGGAACTTATCCGTTAAATTTCTCGAGAAGCCGTTCCTTGACGAAAATTGACGGGATTTTTCCGATTGAGCCGTTTTCGCCGATAATTCTCAGAATTCTTCACGGAATTTTATTCCGAGCTCATTTTTCTTCGCCCAAAATTACGAAGACTCCGGTTATGATTATTTTCGCTCGGGATCTCAAATTTTCTCCGATTTGACAATTATCTTTATTTTCGCATCCAACCCAGTCACGCGGAACAGAAGATATATTTATGGATCATTCACAACTGTCAGCATCCGGCTTCCGGTTTTTCGCAAGATTGTCCGATTTCAAGATTGTTTATCTGGTTTCTCTAGGCAACCGATCGCGACGGTTCGACTCTCCGCATCTGATTTTACGCTTCCGAATTGATGTTTTTGGAGAGATTTAGAGAAATAAGAGGAATTATTATGGATTTGGATATCGGGTCGATTATCTGGAGTTAGAACATTTTCAGTGTTTGACTGGTTTATCTGATTCAGTTTGTTGTGGTTATGACTCCGATGTTCAGCATTTTCTCAGTATTGTACCCGACCGTGTGAACCGAGTGAGCAGCAGCACTTGGATCTCGAACTGGAGCAACGAGAACAGAAGAAGCTTATTTAGAGGGGGAATCTCTACGACAGATTGTCTCCGGTTTATCAGTTTCTCATTGAAGATGTACGACAAAGCGATTCTTCAGCAGTTGGACAAATTTGAAAGCATCAGTCAAGGGGGAATTGTTGGAACTTAAAATCTATGTGACTGACGCCATCAAATCTGTTTACCGATGCATTCGACTGAAGAATCCATGTGAATTGATTCAGAGACGCGGGTTGTGATGCTCAAGGTTTGCAGTTTGGACCGAAGACCGTTTTCCAGAAAAGTCAACCGTTCGGGTCAACGGTCAACGTAAAAGTCAACAGAAGATCGGTTCGAGCGATTCAAGCTTCGGATTAATTAAATCAACTTTGATTTAATTAATATTTACGTTATTTATCTTTCTTGTAATTTTCAGTTATGTTATGTTTTTCTGTTGTTAGTCACCCTCACTATATATATAGTGAGGGTGCCCATTACAAGAAAGAGTCTCTGAGTGTGGAGATGATGATTTTCTTGTAGAGTGTGAGATTTCCATTCTAGAGAGAGAGAGTGAGTCATGGATTTCCATGAGAGAGTGTTTGTCATGATTTCTTGATTGTAAGCATTCGATTAATGAAATCATTCGACTTGTTCATCATCTTTCTAATGTTTGATTTTCCATTGATTCTTCTCATCTTCATCTCATTTTTATGGAGTTTTCGAATCCGAACCTCGTTCTTGCTCAAAGTCATGATTCTTGATGTGAAATCGGTCCTACATTGTCATCAAAACTTGTTTCTGATTCTAATGAAAAAGTTAATGGTTTTAAAATTCGTGTGCCTAACACAAGAGTTGGTCGTGAGTCTAAGCCCAAGGACTTTGTCCCTTATCCCCATGTTGTGTCTACTTTCAACAAAACAAACAAATCAAAATCAGAACAATTTTGTTTAATTACAGAACCAGAAAAAGTTCCAAAACATGTAACACACAAATGGGATGATAAGCCTGAATGGAAGTTATCTTATCCAAGACGCTCATATCTTTGTAGTCATGTAAATGGGCCCAGACTTATGAATTGCTTTCACTGTGGAAAACCGGGACACTTTGCTGAAAACTATGTGAGCAGACCTTACCAACCATACTATGGCAAAACCCACGGACTAGTATGTTGGAGAAAATGATGACAGGTGAAAATGGAAAGCAAAAGCAACAAGCTTTGTCACAAGGGAAGCAGTGTTCAGAACCAATGAAGACTCAACAGCTAAGGTTTCAAACACAAAGGCTCCAGTGACAAAGTCTGTTAATGAAAAGTGGAATGTGGCCAAAACTCAAAAATAAACTTACACACCTAAGCTGTTTACAAAAGGAATGATAAGATGAAACCAGAATTTATTGAGAAACAAGTGTCCAAAGTCAAAAGATTTAATAAACCTAATGGAAAAACAAAGGTTGAGAAACAGGTTTCAAAACCAAAAGAAGTCGCTCAAATGAAACAAGCTGTTTATACAAAATTGAAAGTTGAGTGGAAACCTGTTAAAAAGCCAGCAGGTAAAAAGGCCACATCACCACCAAAGAACCTGCATCTGAAAAGAACTCAACCAATGTGATGAAACCACAGAAACACCCCATTTGGAAACCAAAAGTCAACACTCAAACTTTGAGTGTACTTGAATCAAAAGCAGGAATGTCTCTTCAATTAGTTAATTACACTGATTCCAAAGGTGTGCCCAGATCTGTTATGGCCTGGGTACCCGAATCTAACTGATCTTTGATCCATGTAGGGACAGCCTAGAAGAACTGTTAACAATCTGTGGTACGTTGATAGTGGTTGCTCCCGACATATGACCGGAGATTTGTCACTTTTGGAAGATGTTCAAGATTTCAACGGAGGAGGCGTTTCATTTGCTGGTGGAGTAGGTGGAAGAACCAACAAGAAAGGCGTGGTGAAGAATGGCAGCTTGACATTTTCTGATGTACATTATGTGGAGGAGCTGTCAAATAGTTTGCTGAGTGTCTCACAGATCTGTGATAGAGACTATTCTATATTATTCAACCGCAAGGAATGTATTATTCTCAAGCCCGGAGTTGAGATTCCTGAGGAGTGTATTTTGATGTGCACATCAAGACGAGGAAATTCTTATCTTCTCAATATGGGTAGTCCTCCAACTTCAGAAGAAACCCGCCTTATCTCAAAGCAAAATGAAAATTTGGCATTGTTGTGGCATCGTCGTTTAGGACATGCCAACATGAAGAACCTGTCAAAGCTGGCAAATGGAGAGCATGTAAGGAACCTCCCTATCACGGATTTCACGTCCATTGAGAAGTGTGTTGCATGTGCCAAGGGGAAGCAGCACAGATTACCGCATCGTTCCAAGATCGTCAATTCTGTTTCATCGATATTACAACTACTTCATATGGATCTCTTCGGCCCAATGCAAGTTCAGAGCATCAGCATGTTCTCATATTGTCTGGTGATAGTGGATGATTTCTCTCGTTTTACTTGGGTTATCTTTCTGTCAAACAAGCATGAAACTCCAGCGCTTGTGAAACAGTTTGTCACTCTTATAGAGAATCAGTTGAGCAAAAGGGTGAAGGCTATTAGAACAGACAACGGAACTAAGTTTAAGAATGCTGAATTGAATATGTTATGTGGAGTAAAAGGTATAGAAAGGCAATATAGTGCACCTTACACGCCTCAACAAAATGGTGTTGTTGAAAGATGAAACAGAACTCTTATTGAAGCTGCTAGAACTATGATGTGTGATGCAAGACTACCAATTTTCTTCTGAGCCAAAGCAGTCAACACTGCTTATTATGTGTAGAATCGAGTACTTTTGAATAAGCGGCATGAGAAAACGCCTTACCAGATTATCTATGGAGAAAAGCCAAGGGTGGGGTACTTCAAGACTTTCAGATGTCCTTGCACAGTCTTAATTCAATCGGATGTGGGGAAATTCGAAGCAAAGGCCGATCAATGCTATTTTGTTGGATATTCTGCAAATAGTGCTTATCGGGTCTACAGCAAAACCACCAAACTGATAATCGAGGCATTTGATGTTGACTGGTTGGAAGATAATCCGACAGATGCTGGAATTGCACCGGACTGGATCTTTGATTATGGGACTTTCTTTAAAGGGTTTGACTACTCAAACATGTTTCCTAGTCTGGAAGAAGAAGACATCATTGCACCAGCTCCTGAAGTGAGGCCATCAGTTGAAAATGTCAGAGACAGTGTATCAGAAGCAGCTCCTAAAGATGATGTTGTGAATGTTCTAGAATCGTCAGGAACTCATGATGATCAAAAGGAGCCCGAAACCCAAGGTACGAATAATGATGTTAATGATACTAACCTGCCTGTTTCTGTTTCAGTGCCAGATATTCAAACCACAAGAATCAACAGAGATCATCCTCTCAGCAATGTGGTTGGACCAGTGACAGCAGGAGTCACAACTAGAAGTCGCACGGGTGACATCAATCACTGCATGTACTCGTGTTTTATCTCCCAGATAGAGCCTCCAAATGTGATGGTAGCTCTTAAAGATCCAAGCTGGATGGAGGCTATGCACAATGAACTGAATCAATTCTCAAAATTGGGAGTGTGGCGACTAGTGAAAAGGCCAGAAGATAAAAAGGTTATACCCACAAGATGGTTGTACAAAAATAAGAAAGATGATACGGGTATAATCGTAAGGAACAAGGCAAGGCTGATTGTTCACGGACATAGACAGGTGCATAGGATTGATTATGATGAGGTATATGCTCCAGTGGCTAGATTGGAAGCAATTCGTATTTTCCTCGTTGTTGCAACATATCTCAATTTCACAGTGCATCAAATGGATGTCAAGACAGCCTTCCTATATGCTGACATGAATGAAGAAATTTATGTGGGTCAACCACCAGGGTTTGTGGATGAGGAACATCCAGATCATGTATATCTACTGGATAAAGCCCTGTATGGTTTGCATCAAGCTCCACGCACATGGTATGAAACTCTATCCAAGCATTTGGTGGAGAATGGATATACAAGGGGAGTGGTTGATCAAACCTTATTTAGAAAGAAGGTGAATGATGATATCATCATGGTGCAAGTGTATGTGGATGACATCATCTACGGCTCTACAAATGAAGAATTGTGCACAGAGTTTGAAGATATCATGAGAAAGAAGTTTGAGATGAGTGATCAAGGGGAGATGAACTTTTTCCTGGCATTACAAGTGAAACAAGATGAAACTGGAATTCTCATTCATCAAGCAAAATACGTGAATGAGATTCTGGCAAAATACAAGATGCAGGACTCCAAGCCCATCTCCACTCCCATGGAATCCCGGCCTCTACTGACAGTGGATGCAGATGGGGAACCAGTGAGTGAATTTTTGTATCGGTCAATGATCAGGTCACTCATGTACCTAACAGCAAGCAGGCCAGACATCATGCATGCAGTGTGTGTGTGTGCACATTATCAGGCTAATCCTAAACTCTCTCATTTAGCAGCTGTTAAACGTATTTTTAGGTATCTGAAGGGCAGGCCTCGGCTTGGACTTTGGTACCCAAAGAATACTGATTTCCAATTGTTTTCTTTTACTGACAGTGACTATGGAGGTAGTGATCTTGACAGGAAATCAACAACCGGTGGATGTCAGTACTTGGGAGACAGACTCATCTCATGGCAGAGTAAGAAGCAGCATACTGTGTCTAAATCAACTGCAGAAGCTGAATATGTGGCAGCATCAGCTGGATACTCGCAGGTAGTGTGGATTCAAATCAGCTAACTGACTACGGTATGGAATTCATTAACACTCGAATTTTCTGTGATAATGCTGCTGCTCTGCAAATAGTTAAAAACCCTGTTCAATATTCCAAAACAAAGTATATAGACATCAAGGTACATTTCATTCGTGATTGCTATGATAGGAAGTTGATTCAGTTGGAAAAGGTAAGCTCAGATCAAAATGTTTTAGACCTTTTCACAAAACCCCTTCCTCGTTCAAATTTTGAAATGTGTGTTGAAGGCCTAAGGATGATTGCCTTCGAGGAATGATTTGATCAAAACTTTTTGTATATAGTTTTGCTTTTTTTTTTTTGCTTACTTTTGCTTTGACTTTATTTAAAAAAAATGTGTTTTTGTTTCAAAAGCCTCATAAAAACAGGGGAAGAAATGTCAATGTTTCAGAAAATCTGAAAATCTGAAAAAATATGTTTGAGGTTTTTATGAAGTCTTTTGTTTGCCTTGAGTTGGCAGGAAGTGATATAAATTTCCAAGATAATCGGAGACTGACACGTGTAAGGCAGAAGTGAAAGACGGCTCAAAGATGATGTGTCGGTAAGCTAAATCAAAAACTATGATCATCCAAGTAAGTGCAGTAAACTTAACTTCTATATATGTTTAAGTTTCCCGTCCTAGTTTACATGGTTTAAAAGACTGAGTCCCAGCAAAAATGGGTTGAGAGTGGTATTCACCTAGTATTCACTCTCTCACACGCCATGTTTCTGCTGTTATGACAAACACCACAGAAAAATGAAAAAAATGAAAAAAATGAAAAAAGGAAAAGCTATAAAGATAAATAATTATTGTGTTTGGTCTTCTCTGCGTGCTTATGCGGCCGACATGATCACCAACTGATAATTAAGAAAATAAGTGGTAGTCATAGCGGTGTTGCATGGTTCCTCAAGTTGGGGGTTTGTGAATCCTCAATAAACTCTGAGTTTGGGTAGGTTTTGCTATGAACAATTGGGTGTGGGGACTATTAAACATGACGGTAATTTTGTATCATATTTAAGCACTTAAAATTTTTATCTGGATGTGAGTTTATGTGATTTCAAAAATTTTGGGCAATCGTCTAGAGCGTCGAGTAACGGAAGCTGAAAATGGTTACTCAGTCAAAGATGCGTCTGGTATGATCCATGTAAAATATCAACTTCGAGGCAAGTGAATATTTAATTCTGCAATATGGTTATCTGTGTTCTATGGTTTATTTTTGTCAAGTCTTTAAATTTATTATTATTATTATTTTTAATTTAAAATATTGATCATGATCAGATACTCGGGGTATGAGTCTGAGGGGAAGTGTTGTAAATTCTCAAAATTGTCAAAATTAACTTTTTCTTAAGAGAATTATCAATTTTTTTTAGGTTTGGGGTGTATTTGAAATATTTTCAAACAAGGAGGGGTCATTATGAAAATTTGTATTAACAAAACCTACAAAACCCCATTTACGATTCTCTCAAAACCATTTCCGATCCTCTCTCTCTCTCTCTTCTCTGCGTTTACGACCGCCGCACCAGAAACCCTAACCACCGCCTCTACTCACCGGAAAGTGCTTTCTGACCACCTCTGACCATTTCCTGTGTAAACCGAGCACACCTCTACCCTCTCCTTCCATTGTCGACCACAAAACCCTCTTTAATCGACCGTTTCATCCTTGAATCCTCGGTTTAATCTCGGTTCTTCGTGATTATTTCATCACTCGGTCATTTCTGCAATTTCTCACCGAATACACGAGTGTTGGAGTCGGTTTCGTGTTTGCAACACTTAAAAGGTAGTGTTGGTTGTTTATTTTGCATATTTGAGGTGTATTGATGTGTTTCTGAGCTGTTTGCAGGTTCAAAAATGGCGGACTTGGCGTTTACGATCGACGCATTGAAGAAGATGACCGTTCGAGTTTACGACTCGGTGTTTACGATCGGACATGATTACGATTCTCGATGTTTACGATCCGAGATGTTTCCGACTGAACTTTATTCGACCCGATCGTGAACCCGATTTTCTGATCGTAAACCCAAACAGTGAATCGTAAACCCACTTGAATTTTGAATTAAAATCGTAAACACTTAATGTTTTTTGAAATCTCATCAAACTTAATCGCATTTTTAAGATAATATTAAATGTGTTTAGTTAATTTGTGATTCGAAATCAATTTTTTTTCTTGAAAGTTTAAATTGAGATTTTCTGAACTTAACAAGTTAATTATGATAATCAATTGAACTTCAAGATGGTGTTAACAAACATAATTGCTCTTTGATGAGAATAAGCCTGATGCATTTGTCTCGTTTTCTCAGATGGCAGAAGATATGCTTGACGAAGAGATACACTTTGAGAGAGATCATTGCATCCCGGCCTATCTTGATGACCCTCCAGAGAGACATATGCAGTTATTCTACTCGTTGGTGGCAGGATTGAATGTCTGCAAAATAAATCATGCTCTCAGAACAAGTGTGCTGATCGATGAGCAGCTTGTCAGAGAATTCTGGGGAACAGCAAGAGCAAATGCTGACAAGACAAGAATCACTACAACCATTCAGAACCGACCAATCGTGATTCTTGAAGAAGACATTCGTCACGGTTTGAACATCAATGATAAAGCTGAAGATCCAATAGAGTATTCAAAGGCTGTTGTGTTAGAAGGTGCTCAATCCTTAGGGTATGAAGGAAAGTTCCCTCCCATTTTCAAGAAGTTATTGCCGCACTACTGGAGGTATCTGGTTCACTACATGCAGAAATCCTTCTTGGGGAAGAGAACAAGTTATGATCAGCTAAACAAAGTGCATGGCACATCGTTTGTTGCATTGGCCTTGGACTGGAACTTTAATTTCTCAAAAATGATGCTGTTGGATTGGATTGGCAATGCTGATTTGAGCGCCAAAGAACAGTTCTCGATGACGCCAAGATTTGTGCAGATGGTGGTCATGAAGAAATATCCCATGATAGAAGAAAGGATAGAGAAGTTGGATATCAAGTTCATGGATAATGGTGTGTTTGGCTTGCAAACCCAAGACAGAAAGGGAAAGAATAGCTTTCAAGGGAGACTTGAATGGACTAAGAAGGGTACCTTCCCTGAAGTTGCAAGGGAACAAGAGCAAGAAGAATCTGAGTCTGAACCAGAAGTCCATCCGGTAAATGTGTCTGTTGCTGAAGACCATGATGTGACAGCAACTGTGGCTGTGAATGTTCTAGAAGGAGCTGACGTTATACCTTCTGATGAAGAGAACGTGATGGACGACATTTTCCCAGAGCATGAGAATCAGAATGACGACATCTATGGGGATCTAGGGCCCATTAGTCACAAGAGAACGAGAGATGACTTAAACTCCTCTTCTAGCAGTGGCTCAGTTCTACAAGAGTTGGATGCTCAATTTGAAGTGGAGGATGTTCTTGAAGAGCTAATTCATGTGCGTGAGCCGTCACCAAGGAAGAAGTCAGATCCTAGAGCCATCTGGTTTAAATTTCAGAAAACTAGCTCAAGCCTGATGGTATTTGAACCTTCACATGCCAATGTACAAAATGTCGATGTATCTGAACCTACAAATGAAGAGAGCACGCCTCAGGCTGATCATCAGGTTGATGTACCGGAATCAACTCCCATGCAGACCGAAAGTCCTATTCGGAATGAACATAGCCCAGTTCATGATGAAAGGAAATTCTTTGATGTGGATAGCATGTTTGTGGAGCCAAGTCCTATGAGAATAAATCTTTCAACTGAATCAAGCCAGCCTCCTGTCGTTCCAAGCTTCCGTCCGTACCAAGCACTGGTTGAAGACCTTGCTCAAGCTAGTGAACTCCCTGTTGACCTCAGGATAAGTGCTGATCCTCAAATCAACTTCCTCGTGTCTCAAAACAGGAAGAGGGATGGGGAAATAAAAGAGCTAAAAGAAGAAAACAAGAAGTTGAAGGAGAAGGAAAGCAAGAGCGAAGCCAGTATTGCGTTTTTGTATGCAGGGCTTCTAGAGCTGAGGAAGAAGGTAGAAGACTTACAGAAGTCTAGTGGTCTAAGTGCTCAGAGTGCCACAGGACAGAGTTCTTCTCAAAGCGCTCCAACTGCTGAAATAGTGCATGAAGATGAAGGTGATGATACCATTGTAATGTCAGACTACGCTCAAGGAGGTAGAATCATCTCAACGGCACCAGAAGGTCATGAAAACTGGTTCAAGGAATTCTTCCAAGGACCTCCCCCTACGCTGTACTCGATTGATGTTGGTAAAAGTGACATCAACAAAAGGGGAAGCCGAGAACCTATTCTGTGCTGGCACTATGATAGTGAGAAGAAGTTGTTCGCGGTGATTAGAAATGGCTACAGTCCAGTGGAGTACTACAGAACAAGAGGCCAATTTCACTCCTGGACAGAGCCAGAAATCAGAAACCTTGTTGAGGGCGCCATTTATAAACAGATGGAGAAATGAAGATGGAGATCTAGTTCGTAACAACCTGATGAGCCATTTGGCAGAAAATTTTGTGAACTTTGATCTTAAACAGGTTCGGTGGATAGAAACTAGAACTGACCCAGTTACTGGAGAGCCTGTTGGTGAAGTAAGGCGACCACCCACCAAACGGACTAGAGTGATTAACATGTTGGATGAAATTGAAGATGGGACTCTAGTGAAAAATTTTGATAGCTGGTTCTATGATCCAACAACTCACGAGGTGGTGGTGGTTTGCAAAAACATGCGAGAGTTTCGCTTTTATGATCCGGTCGATCTGATGAGGTTTGGTGAACATGATATCAAGCTTCTCGCCTCCCAACCCATTCTCGGTGATGAGAATGATCTTGAAAATGCTATAAGGGTTGGAATCTTTCATGGTACAGCAAACCGGATCGTGGAGCGTGAATGGTGGTCCAGCAAGAAGCCTAACACTTTCAGATTTGATTTGATGCTGTCGTAGACGCTATAATGGTTCATGCCTAGGGGAAGATTGTTGGGCTATACTTTATGAGGCATGAACATTAGATTGGGCTAACTTGGTTTGGGCTTAAGGTGATTACGATTATGGGCTTCTTGGACCGATTTTTTTTAGTGGGTTTTCTATTGGATTAGGGTTTTGTAATTGGTAGTATATAAACCCAAGTTGTTTATGATTTTAGGTTGCTTGTTGTTTATGATTTGTGCCTCTCTCTTGTAGTTCCGATCGTATACATCAATCCAAGAAAGTTAGTGTTCATCAATCAAGATTTGATCTTTTAGTGTTGTGTTTCACTCATATCAAGTCTATTTCATCTAATTTCTCTTGAATCAATCTCGTACAAGGTTTCCGCACTTGTTCGAGATCAAAATATCTGTGAACGGTTGTTGATCCCGGACCAACAACAACTACTAGAAAGCTTGTGCTGCCCTGTCTGTGTTGGATTTTAAAATACAATGTTTTCCTGTTTTTTTTAAACATACCAGTGTTTCACATGTCATGAATAGTGTGTTTGGGCACCATCTTTCTTGTCTACTTCAGCACTGTTTAATACATCTGCCCAGGCTGTGAAAATGGTACAATGTATGATGTACTCACATGGGTAAAATAATTCTAGTGCAACCCTCGAGACAAAGTTAAGACTGCTGCTCATCAACAGTTCCTCCTTACATTTGTATCAAAACAAAAAATAGTTCAAGTCAATGTTTTTCTTTTTGTAATAGGTTATGATTAATTAAATTCTTACTATCTCTACCCCTGTGCTGTAAATATATTTCGGGTGTTTCACGTTGCAGTTCAACATTCACATTTTTGCACCCCCTTTTCATGCCATTGACTCCACTCAGTAGTATTTTATTTTATAAAACTTTCAAACTTCTCTTCAAGATTTGGTTTCATCATATTAATATCTGCCAATAGAATTTTTTAACAAGATACTTTATCCATATAGAGCCCAACTCAAGCCTCATTTGCCTAGCATCTTCTATCAAGACTGACATCCTTCCACTAAGCTGGTGCACCTTTATACGTTTCCATGTGTCGCATTACAGATATTCCACTTTCGTACACATGGTCATTTGTCCTCCATGACATGTTTGTTTTTATTGAAGAGCAGTGCTAACACTATGTCAAAAAGTGGCTTTGGCCACGGTTTTTTTTTAAACGCATAGCCACTGTTTTGTAAAAAACGTGGCCAAAGGTAAGAAATAGTAGTTTTAGCCACACATATTTTGTACCCGTGGCTAAATATAAAGCCTTTGGACCCTTTTAGCCACGTATTTTTTTTATTTATGTGACAACAACAATCAGGTGCAGTGGCTTTAGCCACTGTTTTACAAAAATATGTGGCCCTTATTTGTCACGCTTAATAAAGAGTGGCGAAATGCACCAAACGGCCACGAAATTTTTTATGATTTTTAATTCGTGTGACCAAAAAGGAATGTATGGCCACGTTTAAATAATGTTGTGTGACAGGAGAGTAGATTTTATTACTTAGTAAAATAAAAAAAACAAAACTATTAATTATATATTATGCGTGGCTAAATGTGAGCAATGGCCACGCTTTTTACTTAGTTATGTGGCTAAAAACTAGTACATGTGGTCACTGTTATTAGGTTGTGTGACTAAATAGTAGGTTGTGAGTAACAAAAATCTATTACATATAGCCACATATATTTTGTGACTAAATAGTAGCCAATTTTAATTAGTTAATTATCTGTGGCGACGGCGGATATACATCATTACTAGAGGTCGAGGTCAAATCTTTATCTACCACCTCGAGTTTCGGATATAAATCATATCATTAATTAATTAATTGTCGATCATCACCATATATGCACGTTAGCTCTCTCAGCTCTCTGTTTTTTGGTTTATCACCATTCTCTGAAAATGTGGCATTTGCGTCCTCTGAATGTGGAAGATAGCCTCGAATACGGTGAGTAATCATCTAAATGACTGAAATTCAAATGCTTTAATGTGGAATTCGCGTCTCTGATTTGGTTATTTTTATTGAACAGGGGAAGAAGATTTTAGTCTGTTTACTTTGGTGATCTATCACCTAGGGTATTTTGCGAGGCTTAATGGTCAGATACAATACATCGATGGGAGGGTTCGCTACTTCGACGAGGTGGACATTAACTCCTTCTCGTTCGATGACCTAGGTCAAATGGTGTCTGACCTAGGTTATGACTTGAACTCTTTCGACCCCTACCAGAGGATCCCAGGGTTGTCTCTGGATTTTGGACTGGTTCCATTCACTGATGATCCGAGGGATGTTAGGGCCTTGGCCTTGCACGTCATGGACGAGGAGGTCATATCCATCTACCTCGATGGATATGTGAAGGTGTCTTCCTCTTCCTCCTCCTCCTCCTCCTCCCCCTCTGAAGGTAGCTACCCATGGAGAATAGGCCGATATGACGATTCAGACAATTTCTCTAGTGGGAACATGTTTTAAGTTTATGTTGTTTTTTTATTATATATATTTGTAATTACTTAACTGATATCACATCTTTTGGATTATATATATAATTAATTGTTTATGTGTTATGCATCCGATGTGTCTTTTGACTCTTCTTCCTGAAGAATTCTAGTTCATCCGGTTGTCTTCTACATATATTAGGTTGTGTGACTAAATATTAGTGTATAAGGAATTGTATTCAACCACAATGATTTTAATTCACTAGATAATGGGTTTAAATACATGGGAATATCCTATAGAATACGAACAGAAATAACAACTTTGGTTATTTATAGTATATATAGTTCATCCTGAAGAACTCTAGTTTATCCGGTTCATCCTGAAGAACTCTAGTTCATCCTGTTCTATTACTGAATATTAGTCTTGATCCTGAAAAACTCTAGTTCATCCGGTTCTATTCTTCTTCTTCTCTAATGAATAACTAAAATTGATCCTGTTTAATTATAAATCATCTTAGTCCGTCAAGGAAATAAATAACTAAAATTGATCCTGTTTAATTATAAATCATCTCAGTCCGGTTCATCCTGAAGAAATCTAGTTCATCTTCTCTCAGTCCACATGAACTCTTCTTCCTGAGGAATTGTAATTCATCCGGTTTTGTTCTTCTTCCAATTTAGAAGTAAAATTTATCCTGTTTATAGGTCATCTCATCCCACCATATATCAAAATGCCAACATATACTAATTAACATAACTTATGAATATATACTTCATGTAAGATCACAGTTATGAGTGAAATGGAGGTCTGCTATGATTCATTGAAAATGTGTATGTTATTATAGATGAAAAGTGTATGAATAAAACTGTAACAACTATCATGTTAACATACAAACTGGAACAACTTATGCAATTATACACAAATACAGGGATCAACTCTTCTTCCAACCAAGTTCATCCGGTTCCCATCTTGTTCTCCTCTTCAATAGCTTGTAACCGAAATTTGGCCTTGTGAAATAGGAGACTTTAATGAAAGGTCCGTGTCATTATTCTACTCTCAGTATCACCAATCCTGACAATATCTCATATCTCAGCTTTAGAAAGCCCATTTAGAGCATCTTCTAAGCTTCTAATTGTCTCACCATGTTCACTGGTGAAAATGTGATACATGCCTGTTTCTTTCTTATACTCCCAGTTAGTCACCTGTTTTCTCTTATACACATGAAGCCTGTTAGTTATCATTATTAAATTGATTCGGTCTTTGTCAGCGTAGGCTCCATTCTGGATCTGGAACTGTACTATGCGTTGTGAATGACCCATCAGCTCTATAGACTACCAACTTTCCATCCTTATCAACTTCAACCATCGAAACAGGATTGTCAATGCTGCGTTGTGTGGCTTCATCTACTTCCCCGTATAAGTCATCCAAATACATCTTTATCCGCAGCATTAAGGAGTCCTCTTGTGAACACGTACCCTTCATATCAGCACGTACTTGTCTAACATCACCCAGCTCATGGTTAGTGAGGTTGTACATAACTTCTTCAGTTGTAAACTTTATTACCTCATCTGAACTGGTTGTGAATAGGTATACTTTGGCTTGATCATCATACCTCCAGGAGATGATTCTTCTCCTTTCAGCATGGAAATCTCTGTATTCATCCTCCTCATTGATCACTTTTCCTTTTCCCTTCTTAGCCAGCTGACTTCAGTCTCTTGGTGGGGGGTTTTTCTGGTGCCTTGGGTGGAGATGAGGGTTTTGGGGGTTTGTTTAGGTGAGGATATGGAGATGGAAGAGTATGACCACTTCTAGGTTGTGGTATAAAGGGTGTGAAGTTGTATGTTTTAAACTTTGGTGGAAGAGGCTTAAATGTTACAGGTTTAGGATTTTTTTTCTGGTCTACTAGTTCTAGCAGGGTTTCTTCCGGTTTACTGTGAGGCTAGAGTTCTGTTCATATCAGAAAATGCACCTGGTAATGAGGGAGCAGTGGGTTGTGAGGCTGTGGTGGAGGGTTGAGATAATGAGAGATGAGGATCAGAGACAATGTCAAACATTTCCTTGATAATGTTGATCCTTGGCTTCTTTTGCTAACTAGTTTGCACAGGAGCTTTACTGATCTTTTCTTTGAGTAGTTATTTCTGATCTTCAAACTCTGCACTTTCCTTCTGTTCTTGAAATTTCTTTTGTATCTCAACATTCTCCTTTTCCAATTGATCAATCAGAGCCTTTGTTGCAGGATCCATGTCTTCTTTCTGGCCTCCTGTGCTCTGATCATCATTCTCCATGTCAGTGAAACCAGAGATGGTTCTCTCACTAAGAGAATCATCATCGGCAAGCTTTGGAGATTCATGAAGTGAAGTTGCAGCATTGGGACTGACTTCCGAGATAACTTGCTCAGGAATAGTCTTAGTGCCAACTTCCGGAGTAACTGCCTTGGGACTATCTTCCGGAGCAACTTGTTCCGAAATAGTCTTAGGCAATTGCTCAGGAGCAACTTTCGAAGTAATGATGGGCAGAGATGGAGCACTCCTTAACCAAGTGCAGTTAAGAGTATTCCTAATCATCATTTTTCTCATGAAAGATAGAGCTTCAGGAGCTATATCCACATTTGTGGTTTGCAGATCACTCATCACGCTTGTGATAATCTGATTATCAGTAGTCACTTGCACCTGATGAAGTTGTTCAACCGGATGAAGTTGTTCAACCAGATCAACATGGCCTTCTTCCTCCGGATGAAGTTGTTCAACCGGATCAACTTGTTCAACCGGATCAACATGGCCTTCTTCCTCCAGATGAAGTTGTTCAACCGGATCAACTTGTTCAACCGGATCAACATGGCCTTCTTCCTCCAGATGAAGTTGTTCAACCGGATCAACTTGTTCAACCGGATCAACTTGTTCAACTTCATCAACATCTGAGGAAGCCACCCTGTGCAAGATCCTATTTTGAATTAAATCTAGTTTGACATGTGAATTTCATTTCAACGTATGGTTGACAACCTTACCTATCAGTGGCTTTCATAGATTGTCCTGCCTTCAACTGTTCAATTTCTTCTCCTTGAGCTCTCACAATTGCACGGAGAGCTGCTAATTCATTTTCAAGTTTTGTACATCGAACCGTCAATTCAGTATGTTTCATGCTGCTCTCAACTGGTGTGTTGCCAGTATCTTTGAGCAAAGAAGAGCAAACAAGCCGACCTTATTCATGCTCAGCACCCGTGGTTTCTTGGCACCTGGGATTCCTGTTGTCAATCAAAGGTTCCTGAATAGGTTTCCTGACAGAAACAGTTGCCGTGGATCGGGTCTCAATGATGTTGGCACTGTCCTCAGGGTCAAGTGGGACTTCATGAGTAGTGTCAGCCCTTTCCACCTGTCTTGCTTCATCACTACTACAAGTCACCTTATCACCAGAATGTCGGTTGGGTGATTGAACAAAGTCCAGCAGTATATTCCATGCAATAAGAGTTGGGGAATCTACTTCATGTGGCCTAGGTGATATACCACCCTCATTCTGAGGTAGTCTTATGGAGGGTCTAGGTAAAGGAGACCTAGTCCTCTTCCTTTTGGGTGATTGTGGAGTGCGTGTGGTATTTTGGGTGTGGTTTTTAATGTGGACATCCTCTTCCTTTTGGTGGGAATTTGTATATCAGTGGAAGAGGGTGGTCGGCCTAGTGTGGGCTCAACACTTGTTGGTGTAACAATGTTGTCACCAGGAGCAGTTTGCTCAGGAGCAGTCCTGGCCTTAGGCATAGGGTGTGATGTGTCTTTACCAAGAAAAACAGTTTTGTTCACTTTCATGTTAGAAAATGTTTTACTTGTAAAAGATTTTAGTTCAAGATGTTGATCAGAGATTTGCAGATTTGGAAATTCACAATTGAGAATGTGTTGGATGAATCTGGGGTACATGTAAAAGATCCTTTTAGGTTTTAGATTTTCCAGCATTCCATCAAATATCATTTTTGAAAAGTTAAAGTTGAGCCCATTTACCAATCCATGAAAAGCAGATGATTAAGGTGCAGCAAGTTCATCCCACGCAGTTTTCTTGTGAGATAGGCAGTGGAGAATGGTATGAGCAAGATATCGCCAAACATAGGGTAGTTTTCCCTTTTTGACGGTCGCATAAGTTAAGTCACCCCCATATCCAATTGCTTCGTACGTATTCAAGTACAATTCAGACTTGTAATCAGGATCACCTCCTGCATCATTGAACTTCAGATGCTTCTGGATTATCTTCAATCAAACTAATCTCATTCCCATTGACTATAGAGTCAATTTTACCAACCCCGTTGCTATCAACAGATTTTTTGGCTGAGTCCCAAAATTCAGCAATTCTCTGCTTGCATATTACAGGATTCACAGTTAAAGAAAAATGAGTGTTGGATTTCTCGAGGAAATCGTTCATTTCATCAAATATCTTTGACTTATCAGACTTCTCGAAGTACGCTACAACATTGTGTTCGGCAAAGAACAGTTGAGTAGCCTTTGATGCAGCCTTTCGATTCAATTTGGGTGCCATTTGTGAGAAATTAGAGAGCAAGGTTTAGGTTTAAATCGCCAATTAGAAACCTGGAGAGAAAATAGAGGGTAACTGTTTTTCGAAAATGCAGTTTTATACTAACGGCAGTTCTTCTGGATCACAATGAACCCTAAGAATTGAAACCGGGGAAGTTATTGGAGTTTGCCCATTTAGTTGAAATTGGGATGGGGGAAATTATTGATAATTTAATTTGGTTTAGAAAAATATTATAAATTTATTTTAAATGAATCCACATCAATTAGGGTCGATTAAGACCAATGAGGACAAATGAAGATAAAGTAGGACCAATTAGGACCAACGAAGCCACGAGGCCCAATTAGGGTAAATTGGGGTCAATTTGGGTCAATGAGGATCAATTAGGGTCAATAACGAAGACCAGTTATAACTAACGAGGGTCGATTTTGAACAATGTTGATGCCTTATGAGGACCAAATATGACCAATTAGGGTCTATTAGGCCGATTGAGGGCGAATTACGCTCAATGAAGACCAGTAGACTGAATTAAGGTCAACCATGGTCATTTGTGACAAATAAGTACCAATGAGGGCCAGTGAACACTTAGTTAGGATGAATTAGGGCCAATGAAGGTCAATTATAGTATATTTGGCTCGGTTAGGTTCAATGAAGATCATTTACGGTCAGTTACGACCAATTAGGCTCATTTAGGACCAATTATAATCAATTGGGGTCAATTAGGCCTAATTGACTCAAATTTGTTGGACTTCAAAGTAAATGGTACGTACTCGATAAGTCTAGTAAGTCCTTATTGAGGCTAACTGACACTAATTGGTCCTTATTGGTCCAATTTATGCAAATTGCTCCTCATTAACCCGAATTGAGCCATATTGGTACTTATTCTGTCTAATTGACCCTCATCGGTCCTAATTGGCCCTAATAAGTCATAATTCATCCTTATTGGTCCTAATCGAGCATATTCGACCATCATTGGTCCTAATGGGTCCTCATTGACCCTAATTGAACCTAATTGGTCTTAATCAACCATCACTAACCCTGATTTACCCTTATTGGTATCATTGGTCCTCATTCAAACTAATTGGCCCCAATTAGTCCTAATTGGTCATACTTGATCATCGATCCTCATTAGTCACTTCCTTCATGCTCCGTCCTTATCGGTCCTATGAGCATAATCGGCCTTCTCATTAAACTGGTCCTAATTCGTATTCATTGACCATATTAATTGACCATAACTGGTCTTCACTAAAGTATCCTAAATGACGCTAATTGTTAGTATTTAGTCCTCATTGAGTCTGGTTGGTCCTAATTGCTCCTAATTGCTCCTCACCATCCTAATTGGACGTCGTTTAATATTTTTGGAAACAAAATTATTATACATGAGAAATTCACAACATGGCAGTCTTTTTGTATCTTTGTTCTGAATTGCATAGTAATTTATCATTTTAATTTTTGAGTTGTGTTTTAGTAATGTATCCGTTTTTTGTAGTTGCGTTATCACGGCCACAAGGCACGTGTTATTAAAATCTTGTTTATTATATCTAAAAGAAAATAATAAAATTAATATTAAAACATAATTTTGTTAATTAGGGCTTTTAACTCCGATCGTCATCCAGATCTGCTTAAAGGATCACAGTTATGTCAACTGTAATTGATGTACTCGTACAATTTCAACACCTCAAGAGGATGAAGCTCCTGCTCAAGCTCATGGAGGATGATGAAGTTCATCTTCAAGAAGAACCCGCCGGAAGAGCCACGTGGAGACATTTAATTAATTAATTAATTATGTTTATGTTTAATTTTAGGTTTAATTATGTTTAATATACATATTGTTTATATTAATTTTGGGTTTTATTATCAGTTTGAACAATTCCTCCCCTTTTAATTAAAAAAATTTACGAAAAATTTTGAATTTCCCACCATTAGTTCAAACTATTCGAACTAAATTTACTTATTATCGATTCATCATATATATACTTTTCCCTCTCACTTTATCAGAAAATTTCTAGCTAGTTAAACGTCTCCGGCGAATAACCAGATCTTCTTTCTCATCCATATCATTCACATCTTCCATGGAGCTTCAACAATGAGTAGCTTCAACAGACAGCGTTAGCGATTCTTCAGAAGTGGGGTGTGATTTGGGAGACCAATCAGTCCAGAAAACGGTAATTGTCAAGTTATTCCGTTTCATTAATTACAATCTGTTTTCATAAAATTGTTTCTTTTGTTTATTATTGATACACGTGTAACTTGGGATCCCTGTATTTGTGTATAGTTACAGTTACAGATCAATTAGTTATTTTTATGCTAGGAATGTTGAGGTCAAGCATATGCACATGGTTGTAGATTCATGTTACTGGTGAACCTCCTTTCTTCTTTATGTACACTGCTAGAAATGGTGAACTGTTTGTTTATATCCACTGAAGACATAATGTGTTCCGCTCTTCCCTTTAGATGTCTTTAATTTGTGTATAACATATCAAATAATTAGTCAATAGGGTCTTTATGTGAGATATTAATAACTAAGAACTAATTTATGTTACTCTAGTCATTACTAGCTAGGAAATGATCCTAGAGGACATATATAGGAATGTTTCCAACATTTTTTGTATGTTCATGTGAGAGGGGTACAAAATAAAGAAATTGTAGTTTAAATCCCCTGTAGAAGAATAGAAGAATGTTGATGTCATGCATCTGTTACTTTGCTAGAAATGGTGAACTGTTTGTTTATATCCACTGAAGACATGATGTGTTCCACTTTTTCCTTTAGATGTCGTTAAATTTGTGTATAACATATGAAATAATTAATCAATAGGGTCTTTATGTGATATATTAATAATTAACAACTAATTTATGTCACTCTGGTCATTACTAGGAAATGATCTTAGAGGACATATATAGGAATGTTTCAAACATTTTTTGTATGTTCATGTTAGAGGGGTACAAAATAGAGAAATTGTAGTTTAAATCCCCTGTAGAAGAATAGAAGAATGTTGATGTCATGAATTTGCTACTTTTATAGAAATGGTGAACTGTTTGTTTATATCCACTGAAGACATGATGTGTTCCACTCTTCCCTTTAGATGTCGTTAAATTTGTGTATAACATATCAAATAATTAATCAATAGGGTCCTTATGTGATATATTAATAATTAAGAACTAATTAAGAGATAATGAATCAACAGGGTCTGCATGCTTTCCTATTTATGTACTTTGTTAAAAAGCATCTAACTACATTATGTTAATTGTACAAAATTCAAGGATCGATCTAACAACACTAATGGTGAATTGGAAAAACTTGAGTTCAAACTTAAAGAGGAGAGACTTCTTCAAGATGGAACAAATGAACAAGTTAAGGCCCTCTTCTTGAAGTTTGAAGAATCGGAGAAAAAACTTGATCTACTTATAGATCATCTATCTGCACTTGGACCACCGTTACCACACCAACTTAATGCTCCGGCATCTACAGAGGTGAATTCTTTACATCACAACTTAATCATACTATTCTCAAGTACCTTATAATAACATACACTCTTGTTCATGAAGAACACAATCCGGATGAACTCTTGTTCCTGAAGAACACAAATAGATGCAAGTTCCTGGTACATAAGAATATATACTTTATGTAAGAACAAAGTTATGAGTTAAATGGGGCCCTGCTATGATTCATTGAAAATGTAAGTTAATATGAAAAAATATAGTATATACATAATCTGTATGAATAAAACTGGAACAACTTATGTTAGATTAAAAAAAACAGAATAAATACTTTCATGATAGGTCCGCGTCATTATTCTGCTCTAACTTTTTACCAATTCAAAAACATTGTTCTAGGTAAATTCTAAGGAGATTTTTGTTGGATCTAGCCACAGCACTAATCATGCTGACATACACACAACGGTTAGTATTTGTCAAACTCATTATCGGTTTGATTGCTCATTTACATAAAGTAATTAATTGAACTGTAGGGCGTGAAATCGGTGGTCGATCAACCTCGTCTGAAGCGGTTGAAAAGAAAAAGGTAAATAATTGCCAGTCAAGTTTCATTCCGTTCTATAGTTTCACAGTAATCTGTTTAGTAATGTCATGTAGTCCCATTTTAAATGTTATTTGGTACCTCAAACACTTGGGCCAGCTAGGGATTGTTGGAACAAATGGTGAGATGTGTACCAAACAAAGTTCAACTGACTTTGAAGTTGATCCGGAACTTAATGTGATGTTCATCCAGATGTATTAAGTTCATCTGGATATCTAATGTTCATCTGGAAATCAATTGAATTGTAGGATCTGATGACCCATACTACTTGCAATAAAATGGCACTCCTCAGTCCATATCTATCATGGTGGTAAGTATTTCAAAATTGCTATATATATAATGATCAATTTCCATAACCTAATTATCAATTATATGTTTTGCTATAGGAAGGAATACAAGAAAAAATTGTCCTAATTAAGCTCAAATCTGGACAGTTGAAGATGAAGACCACGTGGTAGTGTTGTTGCCTCCCGGATTGAAAATTAGATTGAGAATAATGCTTGTATGCAGTGTAATTTTCTTTAATTTTTTATTCGTATTTCATTTGTATTTTAACTTGTAATTGAATTTTATTTGATTTGTAATTAATAATTTGTAATAGCTTTTAAATTGGCCACGCGTATAGCAAGGACCCATCTGATTTCAACAACCTTTTGGTTACGTTTTGTTCTTCCCAAATATATATGGCTAAAACACAAATATACGTGACCATATAATACCAAAGGCCACACTTTTTTATATTTTATCGTGGCCATTGCCACCCTTTGGCCACGCGTATTGGGACAAAAAAATCTGATTTCAACTACCCTTTGGCCACTTTTTTTTTCTAAATATATGTGGCTAAAAGACAAATATACGTGACCATATAATACCAAAGGCCACACTTTTTATATTTAACGTGGCGGCTGCCACCCTTTGGCCACGTGTATTAAGACAAAATATCTGATTTCAACTACCCTTTGGCCACTTTTTTTTTTCAAATATATGTGGCTAAAACATAAATATACGTGACCATATAATACCAAAGGCCACACTTTTTATATTTTAACGTGACCGTTGTCATCCTTTGGCCACGCGTGTTGGGACAAAATGTATAATTTAAACTACCCTTTGGCAATTTTTTTTTCAAATATATGTGGCTAAAAAACAAATATACGTGACCATATAATATCAAAGGCCACACTTTTTATATTTTAACGTGGCCGTTGCCACCATTTGGCCACGCGTAGTGGGACAAAATATCTGATTTCGACTACCCAGTGGCCACTTTTTTTTTCAAATATATGTGGCTAAAACACAAATATACGTGACCATATAATACCAAAGGCCACGCTTTTTATATTTTAATGTGGCCGTTGCCACCCTTTGGCCACGCGTATTGGGACAAGATGTATGATTTCAGCAACCCATTTGGGCACGTTTTTTCATATCATATGTAGCTAAAAGACAAATATACGTGACCATATAATACCAAAGGCCACGCTATTCATATTTTAACGTGGCGGTTGCCACCCTTTGGCCACGCGTATTGGGACAAAAATTATAATTTCAGCAACCCATTTGGCCATGTTTTTTTATAATATATGTGGCTAAAACACAAATATACGTGACCATATAATACCAAAGGCCACGTTAAACAAACACATGTGGCCGTTGGGACCCTTTGGCCACGCTTTTCGAAAGAATTGTTTGATTACAACAAAAAATATTGGTATCCTTTAGCCACGCTTCTAGGTGGCTTCAGCCACTGATATTGTAACATGGCCGTAGGGTACATAAGTGACGGGACCTTTGGTGTCGATTGAAATGGAAAAAGAAACGTGACCAAACACCTTTGGTCACGGTTTTTTCCCGTGGCCAATGGTGAATTTTGACGTAGTGTAATACCTTTGGTTTTCCTTGGGAAAACTCTTAGACATATATGCTACAATTGTGTTCCTCTACAAATTTCATTTTAATTTTTTTTTATGTTAAAAAGGACAGTTAAACTTAGTATTTATAACATACTTTTACTTACCAGGATAATTGGACGGTTTCGGTATCTCTGATGGACTCCCAAATTGTCTCTCCTGATGTCCCGGATCTCAATGGTTGTTTTAAGAAAATTGAAGAATATAACATAGTATTTTTTTTCCGTGTAGCATTGGGAGAAATATCAGCTCAATATTGTCCACAGATTTATAAACTGATGCTTTCAAACACTCTTCGTTGTTGACTTGCAATATCTACTCCCTCTCTTCTAGGCTACCATTTCCGCCAAAATTTACTTCCGACTGTAATTTTAGTTAAAAGTTTTTTTTGCTAAATACAATAAAAAATAAATATTGTGCTTCTATATTTTTGTTTTATGTTATAGATTTTCTCACCAGTATATTACATGTGCAATAAAGCCTTGATGGAGATTCTCTGCTCTTCATAGCCTCCCCAATGTTGAGCACTTGTGCCCTGCAGTTCATAATGTTCTCATCAACATGTTCATCTAAATACATTGTGTGTACATGTCTCCATTCTAAAATGTTTCCACCTGATGTTTGAAACAATTTCTCAATGCAATGTCATGTAATTTTGTTGATTATATGTTAGTCAATTACTTTATGTTTTTTTCTATTTGTTTGTTTTTACCTTGGCATCCCTGTACCATATAAAAAACATTGAATTGCCTCTTCTTCTAGCTTCGATGGCTTTGCTTTGGGATCTACTTTTCTATCCTTATATGCTGATTTCAACGCATTACGTTGGCCTTGTTGCACGAGCACGCCTTTCCAATGGCACTGGTCCTAGACCCTGTGCTGGCCTATCCAACTGCACATGCGCTGGTCTCTCCATAGGCACATGTGCTGGCCTCTCAAACTGCACCTTTGCTTGCCTACCCATCGGTCCCTGTGTTGGCCTCCCTGCCACTGATGGTCTAGTTATTATCTTAGTGCCTTGTTTACTTACTACCCCTCATGTATTGGGTTTTGGCAGCTTCATGTTTAAAGTTTTTGGCTTTGTGTCTACATTTGAAGAACCTTCACCCTTTTTCTTATCATCTTCTTCTTCTCTTTCGAATGGGCTAAATGATGACATATGAACCGGTGTTACTACCAACTTCAACTTGCTTTGCCTACTTTCTTGTTCATTAGTTTGTTGTTTGCTTGGTATATATGTCTTACCCTGTGCTGGTGTAACACATATGTCCTTGTTAAGCAGTGGTAGGTTCTGGATTAGTGCTCCGACATCAACATCTTCTGTATTTAGACGCTATGCTAGAGTGTCTTCTTCCCTTACATTATCCCTCAATGCATCAGTACATTTACTTCCTTCAACTTTCTCTGCTACCTTTATTACTACTTCAATTTGCGTTTCAATAAGCCTAAACTATGTGATGTCTAAAGAGAATGCACCAGGTGTTTTTTGAAGATTTGCACCTTCCATGCCCCCAGCAGTTTGTTCTACCCCCCCCCAATAACTTTTTCCAACTACCTTCTCCGCCGACTCGTTATCTGCCATTCCAGACTCTTCTCCGCCCCCATGACCTCTTTCAACTTTAGTTGGTAGCTGCTTTCCTTCTTCTGTTGTTGAATCACCTTTCTCGCTCCTACTTTTTGTGCTTGCTCTTCACTTTCCCTTCCATTTTTATCACATGTTGGTTCTTTGTGCTCCTCCTCTTCTTTTTTGCTTAACCTAGACCTCTAGTCAATTATTGCATCTCTAATAATTGAACTGTTTGGATACATCATGCATGCTTCATCTACAAGGCTATTCACACCTTTTATAATCTCATCCAGTTCTGTTCTTTTCCTTTTAAATAATAAAACCCAGTCCTACGTGCAAATGATATGTTTATAGTGAATTTTTTATAAGTAATGCCAAAAAAATAGAAATGTTCTTTACATATTCATTTCTAGGATGTGCTGGCCTTGATAAGAGCTCAAAATCAGCAAATGCAGATAAGCCATCAGCATCATCATCATGTTTGAAGTATGATGAATCGTCCACATCATTTGCTTCAGCGGTTCAGTTTCTAGAAAGCTCCATTTCGATCATGGTCCTCTCTTCATCAGTTGACTCATCGCCACTGTCCCCGTCATCAGAGCCATTCTTTGACTCATCACATACGACAACTTCATCTACGAGCTTATCAAAGCGCTTCAGTTTTACTTTTTTCGATGCTGCCCATGTCTTAATCAGGTCATCATTTCCCTCATCATTTTTCTTAGATATGTGTTTCCTGCTTTTTTTTATCTGGATTAATCCCTTCACTTTGTACTACCTTGTTACTTTCATCTCGTTTCCTTTTTTGTGTCAGTTCTTCTTTGAGTTTGCTTGTTGGGATTTTCTGTGCAGGTCCTTTTTTCGGTTTGTTCTCCTGAATTTCATCATATTCCTCATCACTTAGGTATATGTGATTGCCTTGCAGTTCAACATTAAGCTCCTTTAGGGTGCTATCTGTATACACTTTCACTGCTAGTGTATCCTCACCCTTTTTTAGAGTCTTCTTCCTCATGGGATGAGCATATCACAATTGTTGAAGTGTAACATACAACCATAAAATATATTACAAATATATATATAATAAGTCAAGCATGTAAATAATTTGAAATGTGCTTTTTTATTAAGTTATTAATAGGTTGTAGGTTACATACCGCAAGGAAGGTTATTGGGCCATTATAGTGCTCCCTCCCATTCCATGACTCCTTAGTCATATCTAGACAAGTTATCACATACTTGCACCCGTTGAATTCCTTGAAAAAAGCATCCTTTGTCATGGATTTCAAGAACCTCATATTAATTGTGCTTTGCTTTGTACATTCTGCCAGTATTGACATTACTATCACCAGCACATCCAACTTAAATAACCTAGCAGAACCTGTTGTACTTTTGATTTTATCTCGTACATCCTTTACACTTCTTAGCCCACTAACCCACTTAGCTCTCCATTCAACTATAACTGGGTCTTTATATTCTCCTTTCTCAGCTTCAACTATTTCATTCTTTCCCATTGGGAGTCCAAGCACCTCATGCACTGTTTCTTGTGTTGACTTTAGAACCTGGTTACTCTCTAGTAGTAGGCATTGCCTTTTTGTCTCGTAATATGAAAGCAGCCAGTAACCCACCTGTGGTGGCACTGAACTAACTGATAGGTACTTCATAGATGAAAATCCTATTTCCTGAACTGCTTAACCATTCTTAAATACCAGACAAATGTATTCATCCTTGTTTTTCATCTTAAATCTTGTTTGATTGAATGGTATATATTGTTTTTCCTTATCATCATCTGTCCCAAGCATAGTTTTTTTGCTTGCTTCATGTTTCCTAACCCGAGAGACTTCTACAAAATTATCATCAGAATCTACATACTCCCTTTGTCACCTTTAGAAACACATGTCCAAACAACACTTTGCATAAAAACTATTGTTATCAGACGTATATTATACCTCTTATCATTACAACACCACAAGGAAAAGCAAAAATTAATAATAATATGCCAACATAATAACACCAGCACAAAATGCCTTGTTAAAAAGGCCAGCACAGAATGTCATGCCAAATTGGCAATCACAAATACTAATCTTATAACAGTTTTAATTACAAGTCTAGCACAAAGCAACAATTGACTAGCACAAACGACATTTACAAACTATTAATATATACTACTTTTAGTACCAACATTAACAAATAACCAGCACAGCAGAACAATTCACCAGTTCATTGAAATATTTTTTTTCTAGACCATAACATACATAAAACCCCAGTTCAAGTAAACATTTTTTATCCATATCTTCTTAACTTTGTTACTATTACATTCTTATTGAGCAGCACAGAACATTACAAAATCACATTTAATCACCAACGAATAGTCTTAAATGTAGAATTCGATCAAACCAATTTTTTTTTTGATGCATTCCTCCCACCAAACTTCTTTTTAGCTTTAAAATTCTTCATTCCAATTAGTTTTTTCCCTGAAAAAACACATCATTTACCATACCAGTTCAAAAGAATGTATAGGTTTTTTATGTCGAGATAGAAACTTACTATTCCTTGTGATTTCTGCCTCCTTCTTCATCTTATTCCGCGCTTCTTTTGGTATTCTGATTTCGTCATTGATTAACCTATTTTGCTAATTGAAGCGTGATTCTAGGTTCTTTTTTTGTTATAATGGCGCCTTAAGATGGTTTTCAAAATTACGAACGTAGCGAATGACGAAAATATCCTCTCGTGTACTTAATTTGTGTTTATTGAGGGATTAAGGTCATTAAATTGGTGATCCTCATCTCAATCGTTAGATCATGGACTGGACGGTGAGGATATGTTCGCATTGTTCGCATCTTTATCCCTGTTCGCACAGGAACCCATCCCTATATATATATATATATATATATATATATATATATATATATATATATACTAGGGGTATACCCGCGCGTTGCGGCGGTGGCAGTTTATAGGGTGTTATTCATCATTTGTTCGCTTGTTATGGCGGCGCGACAATTTACATCGTAATATTCATTTTTTAGTGCGATGCAGACCGGTGTCAACTTATAATGCGGTATATGCATGTTCATTGGCTGAAATAATATGCGATTGTATTATATGAGAGAACCAACGTGGTACTTGAGTTTAATTTGTTGTTTAAAACATATAAAAAAAAAATTCAATAAGTTGTATACAACTATTATATGTGATGAACACAAATATTGAGAAAATAGATTATTATTTCAAAAAAATAAATTATTTTTTTTAAACGGCCAATTATTTTTTAACTTGAAAAATATAAAAAAAGTGTTAAACATGTTTTACATACCTAGTCGACATTGATTTTCCTTTTGAGCTTTTTGAAATGCTGGGCCTCACGTGTTGCAGTGGGCGATATTGTATAGCGGGTTATTTGTCTTTTGTTAACGCGTTCAGGGGGTGACGACAATTTACAATGCAAATTCGTTATCAGCCATCACGGTATATGTTATCATTTAATGTATCATTCATCTCGTGATATATTGTATTCTATGTCTCTTAGCTTTCCCATTCGTAGAATCAATGTACTCTATCTATCTATTGAGCCTTACACATCTCAATTAAATAATAACAAAGTCAAGAATACGGTTTGTAACTGATTAACTACATATGATAGTAATACCCTGTCAGCTATAATCTGAGTTACACTTTTAATAAGAGATGTAGCATGTGATGGTAATTATGACGTGTTTCTTGGCATATCATCATGATTCGGGGTAGAGCCAGTTTTGATTCTGTCTCGTTAAACCTCGTACATTGGGTTTGATCTCCGTGTATGTTTCTTGCTAGAATCAGATGTGATTCGTAAACATGAGTTGCCAAAGTAATTGTGTTCAACATAATTAATTATCATAGCTATAACATTTCTTGAGTAAAATAGACCGAAACGTTTAAAACAAAGAAAAAGGTGGTTGAGCTATTGATAGCACGTTGAGTCTAGCAATTAGTTTTGGATATAGGAAACCTACCATCACAACTTGCTTCTAATGCATTTTTATTTGTTAAGTAATAAGTTTTTACACAATGAAGTATACATTAATGATTAAAATTTAAAAAAAAAAGACCTTCAAACCATATTTTTCGTATGACTTGTTGACTTTATAACATCCTTTCTTTTCATTTGCTAGCCCGATGCTTTTTTTTTCGATCTCATATACTGTCAACACACTTTATTTCAACCTCAAATAGTAAATGATAACAGGGACATGGCACTCGCAAATAATAACACTGAATACATTATCACATCTTCCTCCAAAACAAAAAAGCTAAACTGAAGCATGCAAAACAACCTAGAATTTAAGTTCACCATCAATGTTATTTTACATACAAATATCACAAAGTTAGTCAAACTCCTTCACTCGTTAGAACCTTTTAATGGGAAAGTTACAAGAACCCTTCTCTTTCTGCTTTCTTCATGGCCTTCCCAACAAACCACTCCTTAGAACATGTTTTCATGTGGAAGTTTGAATACTTAAAAGCCTATAAACAACAATGTAGTGTGTAAAAACCAAAAAAATGAACAATTTAATTCTGAGATTAAAACACACATTCAGTCTAAGCATGGGTCAAGTTATATAATTCATTCCTTGCTGTTTTGTTTTGTCATGAGACAGTGTTTGATTGACTATAGCATGATATTAAATAGTCAAAATCAAATAACCAATTTAGTAAAACAGTTTTTCTAGGTTGCTGATCCTATAAATACAGGTTTACCTAGAATAAGTACCTACAACTTAGCTCTAAATATAAATTGTGTACTTGCATCACAACAAAAAATAAAATTTGCTAATAGAATTGACCCCTTAAAACACAATGATTATTAAGATTATTAAGACCATCGATTCACTAATATTAATGGGTTCATTAAGATCAGCCAATCGCTTTACCCCCTAAAACATTGATCAGATGGAGTATTTTTATAATTTGAGTCTCCATATGCTTGTTTACATTGTATTTCCTCATGTTCATGGTCACTGTTGTCATCAGACATGAGTTCAAGATGAAACAACGTTTTCACAACTTTTGAAGGTCTACTTTCCATGATTTTATAATCATTCACTTTCATTATTATGTTATTATTATCATTATTTTCTTTTGAACAACTTAAACAAACATACTTTCGATTTAGGAGTATTGTTTTCTAATGGGGTGAGACCGCAAATTACTGTATAAATGTGAGGAGATATAGAGATGGATAAGTAGTTACCAGCAAATAAGCACGGTGGTGCTGCCAGATACAAATAAATCCCGTCAATGCCTTTAAGAGCCATTGAAGCCAAAACAACATGCTTAACCTGTATTGGTATGTATATTAAAATTAGAAAAGCTAATAAAAACATATAATGTGAAAGAATAGCCTAAATCAAAACTGAGAGCCATTTTCGTGTAACTCTTAGGACTGAACAAAATTTTTTATCAACAAAACATCAAATTCTATAACAATAATGCACATAAAATATGCAAACAAATGATAAAAGATTTTATCAAAGGTCAAATATCCACCTTCCTCATAATGGTTGATATATTTTCTACTGATATTGGTCTTATATACACCCCTAACAAGCCACAACAATGTTCTAGCTTTGAATAAATCAATAATATTTTCTACTTGTAAGATCACCTTTATAATTAATCAGACAAACATGTAACATTCTAAAAGTTAATGCTGATTAGGTAGGCTGCACATCAACATCATCATTCTACGTACACGTTCACTATATGTGCAAAGAATATAAACAACGGCTACATATTTAGAACAATGAATTATTTACTACCTCACAACTTTCATGTACAGTTCTGAGAGGTAAAATAAAAACACACAGAATGAAGACATATGCACATTTGCAATAATCTCATCAAACTCCTGTCCTTGAGATCTGAATCCAATCTTATCATGGAGATATAATATGCCCAATAAAACAAAGATATGATGCTATACTTATATCAATCAAGATTAGCACATGAGGTAACTCGTATATTGACCAGTTTTCTTTTTTAATTTCATACAATTTAAACTACTATCATTTTTAGAGTAGAGTTTATAAACATTTTGTGATTTTTTTTCTTTAGATTAACCACATTGTTTCCAATTTAGGGGGGGGGGGGGGGGGAGTTAGTTCTTTTTTTCATTTGGCCTATCATCATAACCCATCTTCACATAAGTAAATATATAAATAGTGTCTCATATAGTGAAGAATGGGAAAAAAAAAAGTTACCTGATCTGGCATATGGTCATCATAACCCATCTTCACATAAATAGATTAATTTAGCCTATCATCAGTGATTCTTTCAATTCAGGATGCAATATAAAATCCATTTCTCTGATCTGATCACCTCCACGCCATTTATCTGATCTGTAAATAACACGCCATGGCCTCCACACAAAGTATAGTCAAACACAAAACTTTAGGAGTAGATGAATGTTGCAAGTACTTAAATAAAACAAAGAAATCATATCAGTATTTGAGAGGAAAGATAGGCGACTTCACACCTATAAGGGCATAATATATAACAAAGAAATAAATAGTAAAGTTTAACATAAAACTAAATAAATATGACTAAAGAGCAAAGACAATATTAGATAAAGAAAACACTCACTAATAGCAAAGGCGGTTAACAAAGCACAAAGACCAATAAAAAGCTAAACCTGTAAAAATACACCAGAAGACAAAATCAGAAATAGGTATAGCAAGGAAAAATACTACAGCTACAACGGCTAACAGTAGGGAGACCAGCAAATAAATACAAACTTAATCAACAATCTTTAGTTTTGTTTCATCAATTTTGAATCTTTTATTATGAAAACTCGAATGGACATTTAACAGGTATTCAACAACACAATTCATCAATTACATTAACAATTTCTGACTTCTGAGGTCCACTTTCAAGCCAAATAAGGTAAGTACATTAATAAGAATCCAAGATAAGCAAGCCCCAATATAGTGAAAACCAACCCATGAGACCACAACCAAATATGCATTCTTACCCAAGAAAAGGAAAACCATCTAAAGCAGGACATATAATAAGTCATACCAGCCTATTCAGCACATTCTCTTTAGATTAGTCCATTATATTTGTTTTTAGTCCCTTTTATGTTTTATATTTATTTTAGTCCCTTTTATTTTGTCTTGAACCTAAACTAAATCCAATACATAGATCAGTTTTTTGCAGGTGAATGTGCCATTGTATGGTTATGATTTCATAAACCTAAAATTTAACAGCATACCCTCATAACAATGGCAGGTGTATAATAAACATCACATACTACACAAAATGTTAGGGATCAATGTGTTTGAAACTTGAAAGTGGGTGAAGCCTGCAATACAAGTTGGTGAAGCTAATATAATAATATATACACACACATAAATAATAGAGATAATGATTTTAAAACACTAATTTTTGCGAGGAGACGCGGAATAGATGAAAATAACAGATTTAACCATGCTTACTACCTTCAAACAGTATTCACTACCTTTAACCATGCTTACACACCGATTATTTTACTACCTTCAAACAACAAATAGCAGATTTAACCATGCTTGATGTTTCCATAGAGCCATAGAGAGAACCATGATTTTAGAACGATGTACATCTTTAGTGAGATTTGTCTTGATTATTCTTTTTAGCTTTTAGCTCAAGTGTTCTAATTACATAAAAACAATGAAACAAACATTCCATATACTGACTTATACTAACAGTGAATCTGATGGAGCTTGAAAACCAAAATTAATATTAAGAAGATTAAATGTACCGCCAACCGATTGCAGGTGGAGATGTAGAAACCAAATGGAGCCCTTCAAAACCAAAATCATATAGTAGAACTCAAAGCAGTTAAATTAAATGGAGCTTCAACTCGGAGAAAAAATCAGTGAAATAAGATGGATTCTTTACCTCAAATCAGCTTTAAGAAGGATATGGTAAAACGAAACGGAGAGGAGCTGCCAATTTATAGAATGTAATTGCTTGATTTGGGTGCAAATTTGAATCCGTCGATCATCAATATCGCGGCCCAATCGAGAGAGAAAGACATTATTAATTACGGCTGAAGAAGGAGAATAGGTTTAGGGCTCCGTTTCCCAAACCGCGGTCCAATCGAATTGAAGGAAAGAACAACGATGCTTTTTACAGGGGCGACGAACTGAATGGAGAAGGAGGTGGGTGAGGGAAGCGTGCACGCTAAACCTAACTGCAACGAATTAAACGATAAAGCAATGAATGAGTGGTTATTTACCTTTTCAACCTTGAGGCTTTTGCTTGGGTAATCAACGACTAATTTCTTGTATTTTACCTTTTATGCATTAGAGGTTTGTACATGTTGCATAATTTATTGTACGCGTCTTAAGGATTAAGCATTTTTTATGACGAAAATGCCCTTTAGGGCAATATGTATTATATATAGTAATAGATATATATAGGCTTAGGTTCAAATGAGAACTTTTTATTTTGAGAACTTTTGAGAACTAAATCTGTAAAACCGAGATACGATCTTACTACTGCATGCTTTGATCAATGTAATGAACACGAGATGTAAATCAGAGAAATCTTATTGAATCACTTGAAGATACAAAGAAGACTCTCTCTGGTTTCTCTCTCTAGAACACACACACAGAAGGTGAAGAATGACAAAAGAGTTACAACCTCATTCTAACACAACCTATTTATCGCTAGTGACAAACAGCCTGCGTACCAAATGGTTCACCATCTGGTACGTGCGTACCATATGGTCCGGCGTACCATTTGGTACGGCACCAATGATATTGTCACTACAACTCACAGACTCACTCTAATCTAGATACAATACACGAGACAGATCATAGCATAGGTATATGCTCTAACAAACTCCCCCTTAACGTGTAGTGTATCTATATTCTAACTAAACTTCAGTCTTCAATCTTTAACATTCCTGCATCCGATCTTCAACTTGAAATCTTGTCAGAAATAGAGCTTGCATGGCTGGATCAATCTTGAATCATCTTTGGACTTCAAGATCCACTTGTGAAAGATATAACAAACTCCCCCTTTCACCATGCTTGAGTCTTGACACACAGAACCTGCAATTTCAGAAGACAGAAACGCGGTTTCCTTTTCCTTTGAAAATTAAATTTACTCTTGGTGCAAAACTTCTCTTCGAGAATCCAAGATGCGTTTTTGAAATTTGATTTCGTATCACATGTCGATCGGTCGAAAACAAATAAGAAATAAAATCTTTTTGGCTTTTTGAAATTTTATATCAAAACACACCGAAAATCTTTTTGGACTTTTCAGATATGAAACATAAATGCAATACAGAATCAGACACTATTTTTGTCTTTTGCGAGAAAGATCACAACTTGGGATCATATTGAACATGACATGCTGAACTACACTTCAATTTCAATTACTTCAGCATATAAGTCATGTTGATTACTGGTATAATTTGTCCATCTTAAACTCAGGCACAATCATACTCATAACATCTGGATATGTTATTAGTATCAATTAGAATTTCTTTGACCAGTGTACTCCACACTATCAGACATACTCTGATATGTATTTTCTTTTATATCACACTTTGTGATTTCATCTGTGATTTAATCACACAATGATTGTACTTATGATTTAGTCAACCGTGTTCCATGCAAAAAGAAAGAAGAACGTTAAATCGTCTACCTTAAGGTCGATCTTTCGATACGCAGATAAGGTCTCGGGTTTAACAAAATAAGAAAATTAAAACAAGTTGAAATTGTATAACCCAACAACAATCAGGTCGGTACTCCCGTACACGCAGAGAAAGTCCGATGAGTTATACGAAACACCAAAGAAAATAAAGCAGAACGTCAAACGAACAACAATTAGGTCGATCTTTCGATACGCAGAGAAAGTTAGATCGTTTGATAAAATAAAGAAAATCAAACAAGTTTAAATCTTTGCAAAATGAACACATGTATACACAGTGACTTCTCATTTTCTTTTTCACATATCTTTTTCTTGATATACCATGAGATACGCATCAAGATGTCGTCCACTTGGTCAAGCATTAGTATTTAATGTGTTTATCACATCTGAATACTTTCTGATTGAATGCCGAGCCTACCAAGCACATCGAACAATGATCCTATGGCTTTTTCATCTAATTTATCCACGAGTCAGACACATAAGCCAATATACCATCATTTCCCAATCATGTCGGATACAATTTCTCATTTTTCAATGTTTTTGTATTTTTATGTTTTTCAATGTTTTTGTATTTTTCTATTTTTTCTCCCCCTTAAAATGAAAACTCTATTTTTGGATTTTCATTTTAACAAAAAACAAAAAGGCACAATTTTTTTTTGGTAATATCAATTTTTCTCCCCCTAAACTACATACGAAATGTAAAAGAAAGAAAATTGACCTTTCGACATGGATACCTTGCAGTTTTAGCTTTCAGAAAAATTTCAATTTTGAAATTGATATCACAGGTAATTTAACTTAAATCAGCAGAATACTTCTCCATCAGCAACTTTTCAATCACCGATAGATCTTCTAAAAGTACCTGCACACCGGTCAAACACGTCAGTTTATAAATGAACCGAAGCGAATCGCTTCTGGTCGACCAGTATCTTGGTTTCCTTTCGAAACCATTTTAGGTTTCCAGATTTGTTGTTTTGGTAAATAAGTATCTGATGAACCAGTCACAGTCGATTATGACGAACAGCCTACATATGGAATATTTTGAAAACAAGGAATAAATCTTCCTTGAGTTTTGAAAAATGTAGGTTGTGAATATTCATCAAATACTCTGCCATATTCGTCAATGAAGCGCTGTTTGGCAGATTTACCAACATGTGGAACCTTTCCTTTTCTTGAACTAAAAGCAGCAGAAACCGGACATTCTTGTGCCTTATGCCCTTTTTGTCGGCAATTATAACACACGTGATTGTTTACATTTCACCTTTTGGGAATCTACAAAGCTCCACAAACATCAACATCTCCAATATGATCATAAAAAGAATCAAATACCTGATAGCAATGATCATGAACCCATTTGGATGTCGGGCTTTTTGGAGTATAATTTGAATCTCCAGAAGAAACCTTAGCAGTTTGTTTCTTCTTGGTCTTTGGAGCATCCACACAGTGAAGTGGAAACTCCATATAAGAGAATATTTGATCTGAGCCTTTGAGTTTATAAAATCACTCCGGTTGAACCTTTTCAGCTTGGAACACATCTTTCTTTACTTGCTTCAAATTGACTTGTGACGCCCACTTCCAGACTTGGCTCTAGAAGGGGTCACGTGTCGGATTTACTCATGAACGCAAGGTATAATAGAGATAACTAAAGCAGCGGAAATTAAAAACTATTATTTATTTATAATGCCAAGTACAAGTAAGATAAAATTTCTACAACGGTTATCTATAACTATGAAAGATAACGATTATTTAGATATGCATCTATATACATTACTTATGCCAGCAGCCCTATAGCTTCACACGAACAGCTTGCCCACCTCACCCTGCTCACACCTTAGCCTTCCCCCTTATACTCGGATCCTTATAGTCACCTGATATACATACTTTAAAGGATCAGCTTACGCTGGTGAGTTCTACGTTTTTCTAAAAGCGTTACCTTTTTCTTGAAAGTTTATTCCAACGCTTGGGCCTAACGGCCCCTTTTATTTTACAAACATTTATCAGGTATAAAACATAACAGAATTATACCAAAACATATCCCTTAAACATTTATCAGGTATAAAACTTAACAGAATTATACCAAAACATTTAACCATTTATCCATTTTACTAAGCATTATCTATTGGAACCACGTTAGCTCCTTAGGCAACCGTCGCCACCCGAAACCTTTTATAGAGTAACCGTCGTTACCCTGGGGAACCGTCATTCCCCGCTTCTAGTTGTACAACCACCTTTTCCCTTTTCGCTAGACAATATCCGCTTAGATTAAAACATTTTCAACCTTTTCCACATTTTCAACCTTTTAAACTTTTTCATCTTTTTCAAAAGTCCATTTAAATAACTCTTGTATTTGGACTCATAACCATTTCAACACAGTCCATCACCCGTATATGGAAATAAACCTTTCATAAGTATAATGTTATGGGTCTTTCATAACAAGGCTAATAAGATTATATTTACCCGACACTTATTCATATACATAGGCTTAGACCAAACATTCACATTTTCCATTTCTCAAAGCTTTATATAAAAGTTTCATTTTTTACATTATCCGTTTATTATAACCTTCCCGAAAAGAATAATAACAGGTAATAATAACTTTAAAACAGTTATAAGTATTATAACTTTTCCATGTTTGTGTATCAACACAAAATAAGTAAAGGCATCTCAAATACTTTTCAAGTAAACAGTTGAATATATATCATTGCATGTATATCAGCCCAAAAACATTAAAACATTTTAAACATTTAAAAGTGGGCTCATAGAACTCACCTTATTCTCTTAAGCCAATTAATTCAGTCAGAGTCTCCTTTACGTCTTCCAATTTAACCTAATTGCGTATTGTATGATGTTAACGCAAAGTTTTATATAATAAACACTTCTTATGTTTACTATAACATTTTATTTACTTAATAATATCAGTTATTAAGTTTATTCACTTTTAAGGGTCAGAATGACCAAAATGCCCCTAGAGGCATATTATATTCTTTTATTGATAATTATGAAGACGCGCATTCCTATAAGTAGACACTCACTCCGGGGTCGCCCAGGGAGGTATGCCAGTTCCCAGTGGGGATTTATGAATACTTTATTATTTATCCAATTTAATTTCATATATTCTTATATTATATGAAAACATGTTATCATACCAAAAATCAAGTCCCCATACCCTTCGGATTATTTTATATTAAATAATCATATTTACAAACCCTAATTTCGTGAAATTCTAGTTTTATTATCAAAACTCATTTTTATTCAAAACCAACTTAGGGTATTGTTCATTATAACATTTTATAAGAACAAAGCTTAATTCAACATCGTTTAGTCAATTTGGGCAGAACAACGTTATGAAAACCCTAATTTTGACCCGTTAACAAAACCTTTATCAAACCTTTTCCAATTATGAAATAAACTTAGGTCTTTCTTAAAACACATTAAATTAGGATTACCTACAAAAATTCAGACCCTAATTCCCATCCGATCACCCGATTTTGACAAAACAAGCTCAAGAACCCTAATTTTGGCATAGTTTTAGAAATCATACTTAGAAGCAATATTATCAAAAACTGAAAGAGATTATTTTAGATCATACCAACTGCTTCAAGGAAGTTTCTGCGTTTTCTAGGGTTTTTGGGTGTTTGATTTGCGAAATTGTGAGGATTAAGGGACGAATTCGAGCTCTATTTATAGCCTACTGGTGCGCCTCAGCCTCTAGACACGTTTATGGGTGACTCAGCTGCGAAATCGGACGCGTAGGAAGGTTAATCTTGCGGATCAAGTTGGAAACGTGGCAAAAAACGCGACCATATGCTGAATCTGTTGACTGAAAGGTCTCACGGTACACGAGAGTTAGTCCTAGGAGTTGTCGCGACCCGTGACATATTTTCAGAAATGACAGTTTTGGTCCTTTAACTTTCTTTTTGCATTTTAACCCCCAGACTTCTACCAAACTGTTATTTTATGCTCAAAAACATTATGGGGCATATTTATAAAAGTCTCTAAGGCTCGGGACATGTTTGATGATATACGTATATATACGTTTTATATCTTTCAAGTATTTACACTTTTAGTCCCTTAACTTTTGTTTTAGGCTTATTACCCTTGTATCTTTTGATGTAGCTATCATTTTAGGTTCTAAAACCTTATTAAACATTATTCTAACATTCTCAAGGGTTCGGGTTATGTATATTAATATATATTTACATATATACACATATTATTTACATATCTTTACATAGTTTACACTTTTTACCCCTCTAACTTTGCAATATTCATCATTTTATGCCACGAATCATGTTAGAACATATCCTTACTATTTTAAGTCTTAAAAAACTTACGAGAATTATAGACACGTATAATATCCGTATGGCTTATAACTTTGCTTAAATTACACTTTTGGCCCTTTTACTTTTTCATTAACTATTAAGATGCATTTCTATACGTGTTTTCCTATCAATGGTTTATGCTATTCACATAAGCATGTATTCATGATTTAAACATGTATACGAGACGTAATCATTCATGTCTCATCATTTCTAAACCCGTTTATCATACAAACACGTGTTTTATTCATTATTTACCATTTCTAACACGTATTTATAATAAAGCACATAGGTAAACATATTAAGATACGTAATTACCTAGACGGAAATATCGGGGTGTTACAACTCTCTCCCTCTTAAAAGGGTTTCGTCCTCGAAACTTGCTCAACTCGAGAATAACTCGGGATGAGACTCTTTCATTTCATCTTCTCTCTCCCACGTTGACTCAGAACCTTTCATGTGCATCCACTACACCCTGACTATAGGAACTATCTTGTTTCTGAGCTTTCTTTCACTACGATCTAGGATTGCAACTGGTCGTTCGATATAGGATAGTTTGTCGTCTACTTCTATCTCTTCTAGTGGCACAATCTCTGATTCGTCTGCCACACACTTTCACAGGTGTGATACATGGAATGTTGGGTGGATCCCAAACAACTCCTCGGGCAGATCTAAACGATAAGCAACTTCTCCAACACGTTTGGAGATTTTGAAAGGTCCAACATACCTTGGACCTAACTTACCCCTTTTACGAAAACGGATAATGTTCTTCCATGGAGAAACTTTCAGCAGAACATAGTCTCCAACATGGAATTCGATTGGCCTTCGTCTTTTATCAGCATAGGACTTCTGTCGATCCTCTGCAGCCTTCAGTCGTGCTTTGATTATGTCGAGATCATGAGCCATATTCTCGACTGATTCTTTGCTTCCTATCTCTCGTTGGCCGACTTCACCCCAACATATAGGAGTTCTGCATTTCCTACCATACAACATCTCGTAAGGTGGCATACCTATACTCGAATGATAACTGTTGTTGTAGGAGAACTCTGCTAATGGTAAGTGATCATCCCAGCTTCCTCCGAAATCGATTATACAAGTACGTAGCATATCCTCCAGAGTTTGAATCGTTCTTTCGCTCTGGCCGTCTGTTTGAGGATGATACGCCGTGCTAATGTGCAATCTTGCACCCATATTCTCGTGGAACTTCTTCCAGAAACGTGAAGTAAACCGAGTGTCCCTATCTGAAACGATAGATACTGGTACTCCGTGGCGTGCGATGATTTCTTTAATGAAAATTTTGGCTAACATTTCTGAAGAATGCTTTTCGTGAATGGGTAGGAAGTGAGCACTCTTGGTTAATCTATCCACTATCACCCAAATGGTGTCATAACCCTTAGCTGTTTTTGGTAGCTTGGTTATGAAATCCATGGTGATATGTTCCCATTTCCATTCCGGAAGTTCTAAAGGTTGTAACTTCCCGTATGGTTTTTGATGTTCAGCTTTAACCTTTGCGCAGGTTAAGCATTTATTGACGTACTACATGACGTTGAACTTCATTCCTGGCCACCAGTAGTCTTTCTTCAAGTCTTGGTACATCTTCGTTGAACCTGGATGGATTGAATAACGTGATTTGTGTGCCTCGTCCATTATCTTGGTGCGAAATTCACCAGTGAGAGGTACCCACATTCTACCGTATCGAATCTTTACACCGTACTCGTTTTCTTCAAGGCTTGCTGTCTGGCCGACCATTCTTTCTTTCTTGACATTCTCTTCCTTGAGGGCCTCATGTTGCTCGTTACGAAGTTGGACAAGGAAATTAGGAGTAACGATTAATCTATATGACAGTGTTCGAAAAGGTGGGTGTTCATCCTTTCTGCTTAAAGCGTCTGCAACAACGTTTGCTTTTCCTGGATGATACATGATCTCACAGTCGTAATCTTTGATTAATTCTAACCACCTACGCTGCCTCATATTAAGATCCTTCTGCTCGAAGAAGTACTTTAGGCTCTTATGATCAGTGTAGATGGTGCATTTTACTCCATATAAGTAATGTCTCCAAATTTTGAGAGCAAACCCAATGGCTGCCAACTCTAGATCGTGAGTTGGATAGTTTGTCTCGTGAGGTTTTAGTTGTCGTGACGCGTAGGCAATTACCTTACCTCGCTACATCAGCACACAACCTAACCCCAAATACGAAGCACCAGAATAGACTACCAAATCATCAGGCCCGTCCGGTAAAGTTAACACCGGTGCCTGAGTCAATCTGGTCCTTAATTCTTCAAAAGCGTCTTGCTGTTTCGATCCCCAAACAAACTTAACGTCTTTCTTAGTAATTTTGTTAGAGGCGTCGTGATCTTTGAAAAGTCTTGGATGAACCTACGGTAATAACCGGCTAACCCCAAGAAGCTACGAATCTCCGAGGGTGTTTTGGCGGTTTCCAGCTCATTACCGTTTCTATCTTGGAAGGATCTACGAGTACACCGTCTGCGTTTATTACGTGACCAAGGAATTGCACTTCCCTCAGCCAAAACGCACATTTGGAAAATTTGGCATACAATTTCTCCTTCCTCAAGGTCTCTAACACTTCCTTCAGATGCATAGCGTGATCAGACTTGCTCCTGGAATAGATTAGGATGTCATCAATGAACATGATTACGAATCGGTCCAACATGGATAGGCACACCCTATTCATGAGGTCCATGAATGCAGCGGGTGCATTAATCAACCCGAATGACATAACCAGAAATTCGTAATGACCATATCTCGTTCGAAAAGCCGTCTTTGGAATGTCTTTGTCTTTGACCTTCAACTGGTGATAACCTGACCTCAGATCAATCTTAGAGAACCAACTTGCTCCTTGTAGCTGATCAAATAAGTCGTCGATTCTGGGCAGAGGATATATGTTCTTCACCGTCAGTTTGTTCAGCTCCCTGTAGTCGATGCACATTCTCAGGCTTCCGTCCTTCTTCTTCACGAAAAGAACCGGAGCACCCCAAGGCGAGATACTCGGTCTTATGAAACCTTTGTCAAGCAACTCTTGCAGTTGTGACATTAGTTCCTTCATTTCAGATGGAGCTAATCGATATGGAGTCTTGGCTACGGGTTTGGCTCCCGGCACCAAGTCAATTCCGAATTTGATTTCACGTTCAGGAGGAATGTCCGGTAAGTCTTCTGGGAATACGTCGGAAAATTGATTTACTACCGGCACATATTTCAACTCCTTTGATTTTACGTTCGAGTCAATGGCGTAGGCTAAGAATGACTCACACCCGTGTTTCAAGAACTTTCGTGCTTTGATCATGGAGATAATCTTTACTGCAGAACTGTTGCGGTCTCCGTAAACGTATATGTCATCTCCAGTTGGTGCTCGAATCTGGACCTTCTTTTGATTACAGATGATTTGTGCGTCGTTCTCCGCGAGCCAATCCATTCCCAATATGATATCGAAACCGGCTAAAGTCATAGGGAATAATCTAACAGGCAATTTATGTTCTTCTAGTTCTATCAAGCAATTATCTACCAAATCAGAAATCATAAAACTTTTTCCTGAGGCAGTTTCTACTTCGAAAGGTTTCTCGGCCTTAATAGTCGGTCTATCAAGTAATACACAGAATTCATGTGATACAAAGCTTTTACTAGCACCCGAATCAAATAGCACAGTTGCAGGCACATTATTGATGAGGAACGTACCTGAAACTACATCAGGTGTTACTTTTGCCTTAACAGTAGTTATCGTATACGCCCTACCCCTAGCCTTCGGGATTTCGATTGCCTTCATTGGTTCTGGTTTCTTCATTAACTTGGGACAGTTCGGCATGATATGTCCCTGCTCTCCACATTTATAACATTTCTTTGACTCTGGACAGCTGATAGCCATATGGCCTTCCTTCCCGCATTTGTAGCAGTTGCTTGACCCCAGTTTACAGCTTCCAAAGTGATTCTTGTTGCACTTACGGCATTTGGGCTTACTACCTCGAGAATCATTCTTGGGCTTCTTGCGATGACCTCCATCGAACCTTTTTGAACTTCCACTCACTTCCGACGAGCTTCTTTTGTGCTCTCCGGGCCTTCCTCCCTCACCGTATTCTTCATCGTAAATTGTAGAGCTAAGATCGATTGCCTCCTGGTAAGTTCTAGGAGCATGAGGTTTACTATCTTTCGTATTTCTGCAGGAAGAGCCTGCACGTATCGCTTCACTTTTTCCTCCTCTGGTGCCACCAACCTAGGCACCAACCTTGCCATTTCATCGAACCTCGTGGTAAACTCCTGATGAGTACCATTTCCGGCTTCCAACCTCAGAAAGTTGGCTTCAATCTTTTCAAGCTCATTTTTCGGACAGAACTTATTCATTATTCGAGTCTTTAGATCGTTCCACCGCATTGCAGCAACGGCGGCTTCACCTTGGGATTGTAAGACGGAGTCCCACCAAAACAGTGCTCCACCAATAAAGGAATGAGCTGCGTATTTCACAGCTTGATCTGCACGGTATTCACTAATGCCAATGACGGCTTCCATCTCTCGGAACCAGCACACGGTCAAACCAGCATCTCTCTTTCCCTCGAATGAAGGAGGCCTGCATCCACTGAAGGATTTGAACGAACAACCTCGGCCTTCTTGATGGACATTTCCCGCGTTTGCACCAGCACCATTGTTTCCACCGTTAGCTTCTCCAGCACCGGCTCCACTTACTCCGGCGACTCCGTGAAGCTGAGCTATCAAGTTAGGCATTGCAGCCTGGAACGCGTTTGCTACTTCCGCAGCCATCGTGGCTCGTTGCTCCTCAGTAAAGACGTTTCCTCCTCCAACATTATTGGGTTCAGGATCTGGTTGTGCACGCCTTCCAGAACCCGCTGGTCTACCGACTGGTCTACCGATTCTTCTATCGCCTTGTCCTCCTCTCACCATGATCTACAGACAATTCAAAATTCATGTGAAATCGAGTCTCTAAATTTTGAGGGCATGATGATTAGATAAGTGCAGACGTCATACAATTACATAGTCATGATGCTTTCAAAACCCAGTTACTTTCATCCCACTCCTCCCTAGTGTCTATTCCTCTCCTTTCTAACTTTACCGGTGATTCTAATTCATCCCGGTCTACTTCCCGCATTTTGGCCACATAACAGTTAGTACCACAGATACATATATGTGGTTAATACCTAACAGTAGTAGCTAATTGCAATTGGGTACCTACCAGATTTACATATCCTAGGTCCTACTTATTATGTTCCTAATGCAACTTTGTCCTTTTCATAGGCACAAGCTATTCTGCTGGCATTCTATCTTATCTTGTTGTTATCCCAGAGTCCTAGTTTAAGTCTAGATACTGCTTTTAGTACCTAAGTCTCTTAAACCAAGGCTCTGATACCAACTTGTGACGCCCACTTCCAGACTTGGCTCTAGATAGGGTCACGTGTCGGATTTACTCATGAACGCAAGGTATAACAGAGATAACTAAAGCAGCGGAAATTAAAAACTTTTATTTATTTATAATGCCAAGTACAAGTAAGATAAAATTTCAACAACGGTTATCTATAACTATGAAAGATAACGATTATTTAGTTAAAAACTTTTATTTATTTATAATGCCAAGTACAAGTAAGATAAAATTTCTACAACGGTTATCTATAACTATGAAAGATAACGATTATTTAGATATGCATCTATATACATTACTTATGCCAGCAGCCCTATAGCTTCACACGAACAGCTTGCCCACCTCACCCTGCTCAAACCTTAGCCTTCCCCCTTATACTCGGATCCTTATAGTCACCTGATATACATACTTTAAAGGATCAGCTTACGCTGGTGAGTTCTATGTTTTTCTAAAAGCGTTACCTTTTTCTCGAAAGTTTATTCCAACGCTTGGGCCTAACGGCCCCTTTTATTTTACAAACATTTATCAGGTGTAAAACATAACAGAATTATACCAAAACATAACCCTTAAACATTTATCAGGTATAAAACATAACAGAATTATACCAAAACATTTAACCATTTATCCATTTTACTAAGCATTGTCTATTGGAACCACGTTAGCTCCTCAGGCAACTGTCGCCACCCGAAACCTTTTATAGAGTAACCGTCGTTACCCCGGGGAACCGTCATACCCCGCTTCTAGTTATACAACCACCTTTTCCCTTTTCGCTAGACAATATCCGCTTAGATTAAAACATTTTCAACCCTTTTAAACTTTTTCATCTTTTTCAAAAGTCCATTTAAATAACTCTTGTATTTGGACTCATAACCATTTCAACACCAGTCCATCACCCGTATATGGAAATAAACGTTTCATAAATATAATGTTATGGGTCTTTCATAACAAGGCTAATAAGATCATATTTACCCGACACTTATTCATATACATAGGCTTAGACCAAACATTCACATTATCCATTTCTCAAAGCTTTATATAAAAGTTTCATCTTTTACATTATCCGTTTATTATAACCTTCCCGAAAAGAATAATAACAGGTAATAATAACTCACCTTATTCTCTTAAGCCAATTAATTCAGTCAGAGTCTCCTTTACGTCTTCCAATTTAACCTAATTGCGTATTGTATGATGTTAACGCAAAGTTTTATATAATATACACTTCTTATGTTTACTATAACATTTTATTTACTTAATAATATCAGTTATTAAGTTTATTCACTTTTAAGGGTCAGAATGACCAAAATGCCCCTAGAGGCATATTATCTTCTTTTATTGATAATTATGAAGACGCGCATTCCTATAAGTAGACACTCACTCCGGGGTCGCCCAGGGAGGTATGCCAGTTCCCAGCGGGGATTTATGCGACACCCTCACTATGCCAGAAACCCCAGTGTACAGGCGCCTACCCTTCCGGTCCGCACGAACTTCTAAATATCCGATTAACTCGGTATTTTGAATACTTTATTATTTATCCAATTTAATTTCATATATTCTTATATTATATGAAAACATGTTATCATACCAAAAATCAAGTCCCCATACCCTTCGGATTATTTTATATTAAATAATCATATTTAGAAACCCTAATTTCATGAAATTCTCGTTTTATCATCAAAACTCATTTTTTATTCAAAACCAACTTAGGGTATTGTTCATTATAACATTTTATAATATCATTTAAAAGAACAAAGCTAAATTTAACATCGTTTAGTCAATTTGGGCAGAGCAACGTTGTGAAAACCCTAATTTTGACCCGTTAACAAAACCTTTACCAAACCTTTTCCAATTATGAAATAAACTTAGGGCTTTCTTAAAACACATTAAATTAGGATTACCTACAAAAATTCAGATCCGATCACCCGATTTTGACAAAACAAGCTCAAGAACCCTAATTTTGGCATAGTTTTAGAAATCATACTTAGAAGCAATATTATCAAAAACTGAAAGAGGTTATTATTTTAGATCATACCAAATGATGCTAGACTGCAGAAATTCAGATCCAAAGATTTCACCGTTTGGGAGAATTGCTTCAAGGAAGTTTCTGCGTTTTCTAGGGTTTTTGGGTGTTTGATTTGCGAAATTGTGAGGATTAAGGGACGAATTTGAGCTCTATTTATAGCCTACTGGTGCGCCTCAGCCTCTAGACACGTTTATGGGTGACTCAGCTACGAAATCGGACGCGTAGGAAGGTTAATCTTGCGGATCAAGTTGGCAACGTGGCAAAAAACGCGACCATATGCTGAATCTGTTGACTGCAAGGTCTCGCGGTACGCGAGAGTTAGTCCTAGGAGTTGTCGCGACCCGCGACATATTTTCAGAAATGATAGTTTTGGTCCCTTAACTTTCCTTTTGCATTTTAACCCCCAGACTTCTACCAAACTGTTATTTTATGCTCAAAAACATTATGGGGCGTATTTATAAAAGTCTCTAAGGCTCGGGACATGTTTGATGATATACGTATATATACGTTTTATATCTTTCAAGTATTTACACTTTTAGTCCCTTAACTTTTGTTTTAGGCTTATTACCCTTGTATCTTTTGATGTAGCTATCATTTTAGGTTCTAAAACCTTATTAAACATTATTCTAATATTCTCGAGGGTTCGGGTTATGTATATTAATATATATTTACATATATACACATATTATGTACATATCTTTACATAGTTTACACTTTTTACCCCTCTAACTTTGCAATATTCATCATTTTATGCCATGAATCATGTTAGAACATATCCTTACTATATTTTAAGTCTTAAAACACTTACGAGAATTATTGACACGTATAATATCCGTATGGCTTATAACTTTGCTTAAATTACAATTTTGGCCCTTTTACTTTTTCATTAACTATTAACATGCATTTCTATACGTGTTTTCCTGTCAATGGTTTATGCTATTCACATAAGCATGTATTCATGATTTAAACACATATACGAGATGTAATCATTCATGTCTCATCATTTCTAAACCCGTTTATCATACAAACACGTGTTTTATTCATTATTTACTATTTCTAACACATATTTATAATAAAGCACATAGGTAAACATATTAAGATACTTAATTACCTAGACGGAAATATCGGGGTGTTACATGACTTTCTTCAAATGTTGTTGCTGTTGAACCTTAGAAACATTCACTTTAACCTGTTTCTTTTGAAATCCCAAACCTGTATGTTTTCTAGAAACCTTCTCTGCTGAACCAGATGTTTTATGCCCGGTCTTTGCAAGACTTGAGAACTCTGCTTTGATCTTGGTAATATCCTTAGGAGCAGCAACAATAGTTTCAACAATATCAGTTATTGAACTTGCAAATTTCTCTTTGCCATTAGATGAAGAACCAGACACAACCTTTATAACTTCAGAATTTTCAGTATCCTTGCCTTTGTTCGCTTTCTTTTCTTCAACAGATTTGGAACCAACAAACTCAGAATAATCACCAGTCTCAAACTTGTCTTTCAAATCATGAATTCCTTCTTTGAGACTTCCTGGTGGTGACACGGTTTTATTGAACATCTTCTCAAAGTTGTCATCTTTGACAAAAAACTTGTAAAAGATTGTGAATTAGTAACATTGTTCAAAAGACGTTTTGAATCAATGACTTCTACTTTCAGATCAGAAATCTTTTGTTGAGCTTCAGCCAACTCCTTTTCGGTTGCAATTAGCTTCTTTGCCACTTTATGAGTTTCATACTTCTGCAATATGAACTCATCTAGTCCAGCCCACAATTCCTTCTGCAGCTTATCTTCATTTCTTTTCTGAATATCTAAATTTGCATTTTGCAACTTGTTCACTCTAACCAAATCCCTCTTCTCATCAAGTAACTTTTCCATATCAATCTGATAAGATTGAATCTTAATAGCTTGGTCATCAAAAAGTTTAGTAAGAGTATCAAGTCTTGTAAGGATCAATTTAAACCCTCACGCGATATCTAGACTAGTGAAACCGTGCGGAATCCGGTTTTGCTAGTTGATTCAAGAAACAATGAAAGATAGTAATCGAAAAGTACTTAAAACAAGAAATAGTAAACACAAACCAATTCAAAGAAAACACTTTAGATTGATTACTAATTGCTTGCTACACCTTGATCGAAATTCTAAGAGAATTTCGATATCACCACTAAACAAAACACCAAAATCACTAGCACCCTAAACCAAAATAAGGTGGGTCTATTTATAGGAGAGATTGACTTGGTAAACAATTCAATCTCTTTACAAGATTTCGAACCCTAAGCCCATATCAAACCGATTGGACCCAAAACCCACAATAAACCTACTAAAGTTAGCCCAATTACAAATAGTTACTAGCCCACAAGTATTAACCTAAACCCAAAATTCATCAAATGCAAAAGCCTCATTTTCTAGGTCTCTACAATCTTCCCCTAGGCTTTAGCAGTTGACTGTCTTCACATTCTAAATCTCTTTGAAAGATTCACTGTTGCTGGATCATACCACAGCTCCTTGGCAACAATCTCAGCTACAGCTCGAGTGTAACACTTTGCATATTCTTCAGTGTCTGAATTACTCTCAATCTAATGCGTTGCAAGTACCATTATGTCCTTCTTGTGAAATCTCATCAAATCATGAACTTCCATGACATCGATTTTCTTTGATTTGCAGAGGATTTTGGCTTCACCAGAATAATCACTATACGCCCATGTCTGGAAATCATGCAAGTAATCTTCAGGATGTCTCATTGGCAGAGGTATTGTCTTTGTCTTGTCAGTAGGTGGATACAAGACATTTGCAAACTTCTTGGCTTTGACATTCTCATTTCCTGGGACACTTTTCTTTCCATCCCATTTGAAGACACTTCTGTACTTCTTCACATAAGATTTCTTGTGAGGAAAATCTTCAAACCTCTTGAACTTGCTTCGCACAGCATTTTCCAGTTTCTTGTAGAAGTACTCGGCTTGATCATTGTTTGAAGGATTTGAAAACGGTGCATGGTACAACATTGTGAGATCTACATTCGTCCAGGAGTAAAACTGGGTCCAGCTTTTGTAGTATTCCAATGGATACTGACCCTTTCGTCTTACTACGAACATATTCCCCTCTCCATCAAACATCCAGGCTTTAATATCTGCATTGATTCCTTGCTTGTCATGATAGTGTTCTCCCAACTGGATTAGATACCTTTCAGGATGATAGGCGAATGTCTGAGACTCCTAACCTCCGTCAAACTCCGAAGCTGGAACAGTCATGTAATCTCTATCCCTGGTATCTTTATCTTCATTTGAGGCTTCAGGTAAATCTTGTTGAGTTTCCTCAGGAATGTCTGCTTCAAAATCAAATGTTGGTGATTGTGAGGAAACACCTGCACCTGAACCTCCTTCATCCTTATCTCCTTGGTCAATGCTTGATTTTCTTGTTTTATCTGAACTAAGCTGCCTGATCAGCTTATGAAGATCTCTAAGTTGTCTGGTAAACTCTCTGTTTATCTTCTTTTGATTCTCCAATTCAGCGTTGTGGATCTTCTGAATATCAATCAAGTCTTCAATCACCTCACTTTGGACTACATTCTGGGCTTTCAGAACTTTTATTTCTTCTCTCAGTTCCTTTTCCAGTCTGAATTCAGGGGTTTCTACTGCTTTCCCCTTTTCTTGGGCTGTGGGTTGGGTGGATGATTCACCAGCACTTGAGCTTGTGACTGGTGGTACACGTGGGTCCAATCTTCGTCTTCTTGGGTCACTTGGGCCTTGCATATGGTGTTCTGTATCAATCGGCTCAGTCTGAGTCATTTCATCAGTCACAGAAGCACTGAGGGGAGGATCCTCCGTGGCTTTCCGTTTTCTTATCAGTGGCGTCTCAGCAGGTTCAGTCTCAACTTCCTCTAGAGTGATGTCATCAAGATATGTGTCATAGTTGACATTATCTTCACCTTCAAAAATTCAGTGCACCAATCCGCAGATCTTCTAAGTCAAACCCTTCCCAGTCAGAGTCATCTGGAAGGTCAACAACTTTCTTTGGAGGAGGAGGTTGACTATGTTCTTCTTCAATAGAGGCATTTCTGTTTACTGGAACTTCTTGTCTCACTATTTCTCCAAATTCTCCAAATTTATCACCAAATGGCATCTTATCAGACAGTTTCTTCTTTGGATTTATCATTGGAAACACCTCAATGCCCATTGGCTTGGTATCATGTGTGTCATTAGACTTCCTCAGTACTGGATATCTTGAATCCAGAACTAGCTGGATGAATCTTGGAACAGCAGCAAACTTCTTGTCTCTGGACACTACGGCCTTCACATCTTCAAATATCATTCTAGACCAGTTGAGCCTAACCCCTCTGATCAATGACACCATGGCATGGGTGTGCACTTGATTCAACTGATCTGTAGAGCTCTTTTTGGCAATGACACATTTTTGCAAGTAATGTGCCAGCATCCTCCAATATGGTGGAATGAGAGCTTTCATGGTGGGAGGAGATATTGTAAGATAGCCCATTTCTTTCAGACACTGTGACACCATCTCTTTGTCCAGAACAGTGGGATCAGCAGCAACATCTTTAAGTCTGAGTGCCTGTCTGAAAGTCTCTTCAGTCAACCTCACCTCAGTAGATTGAATCTTGGCAATTATCTGCTTTCCATCTTCTGATACATCTGTTGTCTTCCAAAACTCTTGCTGCATACGTTTGCATATTACCGGGTTTGCTGTTAGTGCATAGTGTAGACAGCACTTCTTCAATCCCGCTATCATTGGCAGGTACTTCTCTTTGTATTCAGCAGGCGGATCCAGCAGATAGGCCACCTAATTATGATCTTTGACAAACTCCAAATCCCTGCACTCACAAACACAGATAAACAGCCAAAACACACAAAAGTTCATTAGTTTTAGGGATTTCTTGAAAAACGGACAGCATAACGGCTTAAAATTTAGTGAAAAACCATTAAAATATCATCAGGTACCTTTCCAATCGAAAAACAGGGTTTTCGATCGGAAAGCATCCGTCCGATCGGAAAGTTCTATGGTTACCGAGATCCCTGATCGAAAAGTCTATTCCTCCCGATCGAAAAGTAGTGACTGATCGAGAAGTCAGACTCCCGATCGAAAAGCCTAAGCTTTTGATCGAGAAGTCTGGATCTCTGATCGAAAAGCCTTAGTGCTGATCGAAAAGCCTTAGGGCCGTTCGAAAAGCCTTAGAACGTCGGCGATCAGTGATCGGGAAGTGTCAGGGCTGATCGAAAAGCACGAGGGGCTGATCGAAAAGTCCCTGCACCGATCGAAAAGTGTCGTCTTCTTCGATTTTCAACCTGCAACTTAACCAAACAGTCCATATATGCGTGTTTTGAACACGATTGCAAGTAAAACCAGTACCCATCCCATTATCCCTTCCATACCCAACTTAAAATCGAGAAAACCAAGCACATACTCGAGACGATCAATCAGGGGTCGAGCCGCATGCTTCAGACGAGGTGCCATGACACAAAACTAAGCACAGGGGCGTGTTCAGAGGTAGATTCCGACTAGAGAGAGGGCGTCGGGTGGTGGCTGCGGTGGCAGAGGGCGGCGAATCGGAGAAAGAGAGGCGGCGGCGCTGTGGGTTAGTGGAGGGACAGTGGTGGTCGGATGATGATGGGGATAGTGGTGGTGGAGTCGCAGGAGGGTGGCGAGTGTGGTGGTGGTGAGTATCGGCAGCGACAGTGGGTGGAAGTGGTGGACGGCGGTGGTAGGTGAATGATTAGGGTTTGGAAGGAGAAAGAAGGAGACGGGAGAGTGATGGGTCTCCGGCCCTCCCCCCTTCTTTTTTTTTTTAATAAAACAAGTTGCCAGACTACTCATCAAAGGCTATCATTCGAAGGCCTTTGAGACACATTTCAAAATTTGCACTTGGAAGGGGTTTGGTGAACATATCCGCCACATTGTCCTCCGATGCCACCCGTTCCAGATGAATGAGCCTGAGGTCATAGTAATCCCGAATGAAGTGCGTTTTGATATCTATGTGTTTGGTTTTTGAGTGCTGCACAGGAGTTTTTACGATTTGCAATGCAGCATTATTATCACAAAAAATGGGAGTATCGAAGAAATTCAAACTGTAATCTCCCAGCTGATGCTGCAACCATACTACTTGTGAAAAACAAGCAGATGCAGCCACATATTCTGCTTCGGCTGTCGACTGGGACACCGTGTGCTGCTTCTTGCTTTGCCAAGAGACCAGCCTGTCACCTAAAAATTGAGCTCCAGCAGATGTGGATTTCCTGTCAAGCTCATTGCCGCCATAATCGCTGTCAAAAAAAGCATACAGATTAAATCCTGACTCTTTAGGGTACCAGAAGCCTACACGAGTCCGACCCTTCAAATATTTAAACATACGTTTCACAACAGAGAGATGAGAGAGTTTAGGATTAGCCTGATAGCGTGCACATTGGCACACAGCGAACATGATATCTGGACGGCTGGCGGTTTAGTACATCAGAGACCCAATCATGGACCGGTACATGTGCTCGCTCACCGTCTGGATCCCTGGTAAGTGCTGGTCTTGCCGCCATGGGTGTGGAGACTGGCTTTGCATCCACCATCTTGTACTTTTCCAAAATTTCGGTGACATATTTAGCTTGATGGATAAGTATCCCACTATCACTCTGCTTTACTTGCAATGCGAGGAAAAACTCCATCTCGCCCATCTGACTCATCTCAAATTTTGTGCGCATCACCTTCTCGAATTCTTTGCACAAGTCTTCATTGGTTGATCCGAAGATGATGTCATCAACATATACTTGCACCATGATAATGTCATGCTCAACCTCCTTTCTAAAGAGCGTCTGATCAACAATGCCTCTTGTGTATCCATGTGCAAGAAGATGATCAGTCAGAGTCTTGTACCACGATCGAGGGGCCTGGTGCAACCCATATAAAGCCTTGTCGAGCTTGAACACATGATACGGGTGTTCTTCATCAATGAACCCTGGAGGTTGAGTGACATAAACTTCCTCATCCATCTCAGCATATAGAAAGGCAGTTTTCACATCCAACTTGTAGACCGTGAAATTCATATATGAAGCATAGGCTAAGAAGACTCTAATTGCCTCTAAACGGGCCACTGGTGCGTACACTTCATCATAATCCACTCCTTGGATTTGTTTGTGGCCCTGAACCACCAACCTGGCCTTGTTTCTGACAATTACGCCGTTATCATCCTTTTTGTTCTTATATAGCCATCGAGTGGTGATGACCTTTTTGTCAGCTGGCCTTTCTACTAACCTCCAAACTTGAAGCCGTGAAAATTGATTGAGTTCTTCATGCATGGCCTCCACCCAACTGGGATCAGTCAAGGCCATAGTGATGTTAGGGGGCTCAATCTATGAGATGAAACAGGAGTACATGCAATGATTAATATCTCCTGATTGGCTTCTTGTGACCACCCCGGATGCTAAAGGACCAATGATGTTGTCCAAGGGGTGGTACTTTTGGATTCTGGTCTCTGGAACAGCTTGAACTGGAATTTCAGGAGGCAGATTCGATAGATCGGGTTCTTCATGTGTATCTGCTTCATTTTCTGGATCAGCTCCGAGTGTCTGAGGAGAGTCGGGAGCTGGGTCAACTTCTGCATCTGGTTCTTGTGTTTGAGTCACTACAGGATCAGCAGGCTCCGGTACTGGTGTAGGATCAAGTACAGGAGCAGGGACAAGAGCCTTCGTGATGGAGTGTGATACAGATGGTCCTGAAATTGTTTCTTCATATAATTCCTCAGCTAAGACGGGGTCTAAACCCAATAGACAGAAGAATTGATTGTAGTCAAAAGCTTGAGGAGGACCGACTCCGCCATCAGATGGATTGTCTTCTAGCCAGTCCACATTTGTGGACTCCATCACAATCCCGGTGGTTTTGTTGAAGACCCTGTAAGCGGAGCTGGCAGAGTAACCTAAAAAATAACATTCATCAGCCTTAGCAGCAAATTTAGGAACATCAGTGTTAACTAAGACTGTGCATAAACACCCAAACGCCCGAAGGTGACCAATTCTGGGCTTATCATTGTAGATTAGCTCATATGGCGTTTTCTGCTGCCGCTTATAGATGAGCACCCGATTCTGGACATAACAGGCAGTGTTAACTGCTTCTGCCCAAAACATGGTTTGTAGCTTTGAATCACACAACATGGTGCGAGCAGCTTCAATCAGGGTTCTGTTTCGTCTTTCTGCGACGCCATTCTGCTGGGGTGTATAGGGAGCACTGAATTGATGCTCAATCCCCTTATCGGCACAAAAATTGTCGATTGTCTGATTCTTGAACTCTGTGCCATTATCACTCCTGATGGTCTTCACTTGCAGCTTTAATTTATTTTCAATGAGCTTGATGAAAGCGATTAGTATACCTGCAACATCACTTTTCTTGGACAAGAAAAACACCCAAGTGAAACGTGAAAAATCATCAGTAATAACTAAACAAAATGCACATCAGTTAAGACTTAACATACTGACGGGACCGAATAGGTCCATGTGAAGCAACTCTAGAGGAGTTGAGATTCTGCTGAAGACCTTCGGTTTATGTGGGCGTTTGTGCTGCTTCCCCTTAGCACAAGCCACACATTTCTCTTTCAGAACAAATTCTTTGATTGGAAGATCTTTAACAAGTCCTCCTCTGGCCAGTCGATTCAGGTTCTTCAGATTCATGTGCCCCAATCTTCGGTGCCACAGCTGAGCATGGTTCACAGCCGTTTTAGAAAGAAGACAGGCCACCTCAGATGTGGGGGGTTTCTGCATATTTAGCACATAGGAATTTCCATATCTGGGTGTTCTCATCAACACCCAATCATCGGGGATGGAGTATCCAGGTTTAAGAATGAGACACTCTTTGTTGTTGAAAAGAACTGGATACTCTCGATCACATATTTGTGAAACACTTAACAACCTGTGTTTCAACTGCTCCACATAATTGACATCGTGGAAGCTGAGACAACCATTGCGAACCGTTCCTTTCTGACTGATATATCCACCAACTCCTCCGGCGAACGACACATAACCTCCATCAAATTTTTCCAAGTCGTGTAGAAGGGATATGTCGCCCGTCATATGCCTGGAACAACCACTGTCAACGTACCATAGGTTGCTGACAGGCCTCCTTGGCTGTTCCTGCATTCAGAGAAGATCAGTTAGATTTTGGTACCCAGGCCTTAACTGGTCTGGGTGAGACTGGTCTGTCCTTGCATGGACTGTGAATGTCTGTAATGTTGACATCACGGTGGTGATTTTCTTTGCCAAGCCATTTTTGATTAATTTTGTTCAATTTAGACCCTTTGACCTCTTTAAAAGATATTGAGTGTTTTTTGTACACTCCTGTTGGCTTGAAGGACAAATTAACCACTTTCGGGACATTCCACCTATCATCATTTTTCTTATTGATTGATTCCGGTTTTGAGAAAAATGGTGTTTCAGAAAACCTTTTGAAAACAGGTTGAGGTGGAACAGGTGATTTTGGAAAATTATCCTGCTTAGGGCGAGAGACAGGTTTTGAAGGTTTAGAAGCCCTGGCAGGTTTAGTGAACATCTTTGAAGACTTCATAACATTTTTATTCACCTTATTCTTCACAATTGGTGGTTTCTGATTAGGTGATTTGGGCTGTGGTCTCCATTTATGGACATGTGGTGAGCCTTGCTGCACCTTTTGGTTTGAAGGTGCAGACTTTGCTTTTGGCCTAGGATGTATCTCTGCCTGTGATGGTGGGAATGTGAACTTCTGCACCTTAGGATTCGAAGGTCCAACTTTGGGCTTTGGGCCAACATGTGTTTGGCCCAAAGGGACAGTCTTTTGTTGGACTTTCTTAGGATAGTAGGGCTCATAAGGGCGGTGCAGACAGTTTCTTGCCATGTGTCCTGGTTGGCCACACACATGGCAAGACTGTTTCTTTGGATACACGGGAGCCTGTGGTTGGTTCCGCCCAGTGGATATCCAAGTTGGCTTTGAAGCGTTTTTATGGATCCAAAGGGTTTTACCATGGGGCTTTGTGCTCAGTATATACTCCCGTTGTATCGGTTTGAATTGGTCATATGCAGAGTTGACCTCTGGGTACGGGACAAATTCCCGTGGTTTTGTGTCCCGTACTTTCTGCACATTTGGAGTGGGACAGTTCACACTCCCCTCAGATTTTTTCACATCACCTGTGGGTTTGGGAACATCATTCTGTGGTCCCTTACCCCTTCTTAAGATTCTAACAGTTCTTAGGGGTTTCACAGGTTTCAAATCACATTTACCAAGATTAAACACACCACATTCAGAAAGTTTAGCACAAACATTAGACTCAGAAGACTCAGAAGTTTTTGACTCAGACATGACAAAAGTTTCAGGTTTCTCAAAATCAGAATTTTTAACAGAAAATTCAACTTCAGACTTCAAGGGACTCTTAGTGGACTCCTTGCAATTAACTACCCCTGCTTCATGTTTACCTTTATCTGCACAAGAAGTAAAAGTGTTAGTAAGGTTGGAAACAGGAGCAGAAATTTTAATGGGACAAGCTGCCAATTTCTTTTCAATTTCAGCTTTAGCATCCAAGTTGGTCTTAGAACATTCATAGTCTGAGATCATTTCATGCATCAGGGGCATCGGTACTGTGTGACTGGACTTTTCATCTTTTATTTCAGTACCGAGACCCAAACCAGAGTTGGCTTTTAGATGACGCATTCGAGCGTCTGTGTTGTAGAAAAGTGAACTAGCTTTCATCATTTCTGACACAATCTTATCGTTTTGCTCAACTTTGGTTTGTGATGTTTCTAATTGACCTTTAAGTTGTTCAAGTTCAGTTTTTAATGAGACAATTTCTTCATTAGCAACTCTTAGATATGTGGTTTTGTCACTCAAGTCCTTTTGAAGATTTTTTATGTCAATTTTAGCAGCTTCTAGTTTCTCACTTGAGTTTTTACTCCTACTTTTGTATTCTCTCAATTCTCTATCAGAATATTCACGATTTAATGTTTCATTGAAAAACTTATTTTGCCATTCTTGAGATTCATTGAGTATAGATTGACATTTAGGGTTAAGACATACCTCAGAGCTGCTGGCGGAGGATCCTGGAGTTAAGTTTGCCATGAATGCGTGATGGAATTCCTCAGTTGCTTCTTTCTGTGCTTCCTCTTTAGCTAACAAGGCCACATGGTCAAGTGTTAGACTGAGGTCTTCCACCTGGGATGTCCAGTCATATCCCGGCGTGTGTTGAACCACCAGTGCCTTGTCATTCTTTCCTGCCTCTTTCTTCATGCTCTCTCCTCGGTTATCAGCCTTGCCTTCTCTATCAACTCTTGGTTTGGTGCATTCTCTGGCATAGTGCCCATACTCATTGCAATTGAAGCACCTTAGATTTGCCTTATTAAAACTCAGCTTTATTCCTTTTCCACCATTCCAATCCTTCTGCCCCGTCTTTGCCATGAACTGCCTAGCACGCAGGGCAGACATTCCCATCTGATAAGATATATCCATGTGCTCTAGATCATCAGGGTTCACTTGATTCACATCATCAGGTGACAGATCCGTGGGAAGAAGTGAACCTGCTACGAGTGCCTGATAGCAACTCATAATTCCCACCCCAAGGGCAAAGCCGGGGTCTTTAGTCAACGCATTTACATCCAGAGAAACAACATTTGATGTTCCAGATGAGCTTGACCCAGTGGCTTGGGCAATGAATCCCATTGGAGTTGATGGTGGGTTGACTGGAGTGACAACTGACTGAGAAATGAAAGCTTGATTCAGTTGATTCATTAATGCCCCATTGCCAATTTTTCTCGCCCTCTTCTGTTTCTTCTCCTCATAGGCTCTGATGGTGGACATGAGCTCATTTAGGGACGAAGTGGACATTTCCACAGTCTTTTCAATTAGTTCAATGGTGCTGTCCCAGTTTGGTGGGAGAGAGTTAACCAGCTTTCTGTTGACTTCCACTTGAGTATATGTCACTCCAGCATCCTTCATCCCAGTGACTATCTTGATGAAACGTTGAAGCAGAGTCTCAATGTTTTCACCAGGGATATAGTTAAACTCATTGAACATTTCCCTCAGATTCTCTTTGCGGGATTCTTTCATATCATCATTTCCCTCGTAAGCAGCTATAAGGGCATCCCACAGAGTCTTAGCAGAGGTGTATTCTTTGAAAGCTTCAGCAACTTCAGGGGATAAAGCCATGGTCAGGGCAGCCAGTGCCTTCCTGTCTCGTTCTACCCTATCCCATTCATCATCAACCCATTCAGATTTGTCTTTAGGAACACGTGGTTGACCCTGTTCCCCTGGAGTAGATGGGACAAAATCTCCCACTTCGATCGATCGCATGATCTTAGCATCATGGTAATTGACGTAGTTGACAAACCTATACTTCCAGCTCATGAAATCCTTGCCAGACATCAGACGTGGTGGTCTGGCAGATGTTCCGATTTTAGAGTCCATTTCCAGAGTGGCACTCGACAGGCTTGACATGTCAAAGGCCATAGCTTCAGAGGGTAAAAAGGATCGAAAAAGGGTTTACTGTCGAAGAGGCTAGATCGAAAAGTGGTTTACGGTCGGAAAGTGCTGGTCGAAAAATGCTTTTCGATCGGAAAGGTTGAGGGTCGAAAAGTCTGGGACGATCGAAAAGTGAGGGACGGATCGAAAAGTCTCAAAGGGGACTTTTCGATCAAAGAGCACAGTGGATCGAAAAGTCACAGGGGACTTTTCGATCAAAGAGGCTGATCGAGAAGTCTCAAGGGGACTTCTCGACTGAGATGGGCGGATCGAAAAGTCTCAGAGGGACTTTTCGATCGAGGACACTGATCGAGAAGTCACAAAAGGGGACTTCTCGATTGGGAATGCAGGTCGAAAAGTCACTTAGGGGACTTCTCGACTGAGATGATCTGATCGAAAAGCCACAAGAGGGGCTTTCTCGATCGAAAAGGGTCGGCAGAAACGGCTTTTCGATCAGACTGGCTGATCGAAAAGTACACAGCAGGGTCGAAAAGTGTCAGAAACACGAACACAGCTTCAATAAAGCTTCTGTCTTGAGTGGTAACCTGCACAAAAACACCTCCGAATGCGCTAAAAGCTGAAAATCACCACAAAACTCAAAACGTTAGTACTCAAAAACTTGAATCTGATATCGCGAGAGCCTCGAAACTTGCGTTTCTTGGCTCTGATACCAATTGTAAGGATCAATTTAAACCCTCACGCGATATCTAGACTAGTGAAACCGTGCGGAATCCGGTTTAGCTAGTTGATTCAAGAAACAATGAAAGATAGTGATCGAAAAGTACTTAAAACAAGAAATAGTAAACACAAACCAATTCGAAGAAAACACTTTAGATTGATTACTGATTGCTTGCTACACCTTGATCGAAATTCTAAGAGAATTTCGATATCACCACTAAACAAAACACCAAAATCACTAGCAACCCTAAACCAAAATAAGGTGGGTCTATTTATAGGAGAGATTGACTTGGTAAACAAGTCAATCTCTTTACAAGATTTCGAACCCTAAGCCCACATCAAACCGATCGGACCCAAAACCCACAATAAACCTACTAAAGTTAGCCCAATTACAAATAGTTACTAGCCCACAAGTATTAACCTAAACCCAAAATTCATCAAATGCAAAAGCCTCATTTTCTAGGTCTCTACAAGTCTGGATTTTGATTTGTCAAAAAGATTTTGAAAATCATTTGCTGTATCTGCAGCATCATCCTTCCATCTCTTCACTTCTTGTATTAATGCAACATTTTCTTCAGATAACTTTGTAACTTTCTGTTCAAACCCCTGTGTAACACTTTGAAATTTTGATTCTTTCTCAACAACCTCTGCTTGAAAATCTGAAAACTTTTCTTTTTGAGAAGAAAATTCTTGAATTAGATCTTCTAACTTTTGTTGTTCATTTGCCAATTCTTCTATCCTTTTTTTTATTTTCCTCAATCAACAACCCATTTTCCTTTATCAATCCTTGAATCTTCTTGTCTTTCTGAGAACAAAACTCACAAACAGATTCATAGCCACTATTTCCAGAACCACTTATTTCAGATTCTGAATCAGCTACTTCTTCTTCATCATCACTATGAACAACTTGAGCAATCAGAGCACGAAAAGCAGACTCATCACCTTCCTCAGCAACCCAATCATAACCTACATGCCAGGGTTTTGACTCAGAAGCAATAGCAGTTAAAGCAATTAGTTGAGACTCATCAGAAGTTCGTCCCCAGTTATATTGTTTATCAACTTGAGAAACTAAAGCTGTTGGAGGCTTTGATGAAGATGCATTTGGTTTTGAACATTCACGAGCAAAATGTCCAAAATTAGAACATTTAAAGCATTTTGCCTTTGATTTATCTATTCCAACCTTGCCATCCGGATTTAAACTTTGATAGCCTGTCTTCTTTTTGAATCTTTTAACTCTTTGAGCTAACATCGCCAGTTGCCAATTGATATCTATTTGCTCAAGATTATCAGGATCAATCTGATCAAAATCTTCTTCGATCAGATTAGATGTTGTCAAACCACCATTCAGCAATCCATAATAAGAAGATAATAAAGCAGAAATTAATGCCAAATGTTCATCAGGTGTTTTTGCTGAAAATGAAGTCTGACTTGAATGATTTGGAATAGTGAAGTTACATCCTCTTGATGAATTTCCAGAATTTCCTGAACCATGACCAGCAACAAAAGCTGCTTGAGGTGGATTTGATGAATCAACACCAAATGATTTAGACTTCGCATTTATACTCGCAGAATTTTGACCATGATACAATTCCGGATTATGCAGTTGAGCAGTTAATTTATTTGATGTCATCATTTCCATTTCTCTAGCCTGAAGCTTTCCAGTTAAATAATGAAATGATAATTCATAATATTTTTTTTCGTGGGTAAGTAATAACACATAACTTTCCCACTTTTCCGGTAATGCTTCCATCAATTTCTCCTTCAATTCCTCCTCGGTCTTTTCAATTTTAACCACTTTCATCTCACTATTCTGATGTGAAAACCTTGAAACAAGAGCAGAAATATTTTCTTTTTCATATTGTTGAAAGTTTTCAAATTCATTGTTCAACACTTTTCGTCTACTCTTCTTGTATTGGTCATTGCCTTCACATCGAGCAGATAAAGCATCCCACAGCTATTTAGCATTCTTGCAAGTGCTGAATTGATGCAACAGTTCAGTAGGTAAAGCCATGGTAAGATAACCATAAACTTTTTGTTCAAGCTCATAACTTTTTCTTTCATCCTTATCAAAATCTTGAATTTCTTTATTCTCTCCATCTTCAGTTGGACGTACATACAACGTTCGAATCGGAATCCACAAATCAATATCATTTGTGCTGATGTATGCAGGAAAACGTTGCTTCCAATTTTGATAATCATCCAACTTCAACAGCTTAGGAACTTTCTGACTTGTTCCTATTTCATTATCAAAATTGAGCATAGCTTGTACCGTGCTTTGCATAGCCGCAAACGCTTGAAAATCAGACATTTTCACCGAAAATGATACTTCAAAAACTTCGAACTCAAAAACGAAGGTCTTCCATGTGAATTTTGGGTTTCAAAACTGAGGGAACTGGTCGTTAGGCCAGTGAATGTCTAGATCTCGTCGAGACGGTCGTTTTGGCTGGTATTGGGTTCCGTAACTCTTAACGGTTCTCAAGTTACGTCAGTTTTAGTAAACACATGTATTCTGGCAGCGCACCAAAACAATCTCAGCGGACCAAATTTGTACTCAACGAACCAGTTTCGGACCAAATTAACCAACGAACCAAATGAACTTGCAAACCAGAAATGGACCAGATTATCTCAGCGTACCAGATTTGGTACGGCGGACCAGAAAATAACCATCACGGACCAACTTGAAGATTGTCGTGCGGACCAGTTGCGTACCAGGGATGTACCAGATTTTCTTCGAGCGTACCAACGACGTTCGAAGCTGATTTCGATTGATTGTCGCGAATTTTGACTTTTTAAACTGGAATTTGATTCAGTAAGGTACGAAAACTCACTAGAAACACTCAGAAATCATTTTTAGCTCCAGAAACACTCGGAATTGGAAAAATTTGATGAAAAACGTAAGAAACCCAAACTTTCTCACTCTAAAAATCCGAAAATTGAACAAAAACATAGCAGTAGAGCAACCAATTGCTCTGATACCACTTGTAAAACCGAGATACGATCTTACTACTGCATGCTTTGATCAATGTAATGAACACGAGATGTAAATAAGAGAAATCTTATTGAATCACTTGAAGATACAAAGAAGACTCTCTCTGGTTTCTCTCTCTAGAACACACACACACAGAAGGTGAAGAATAACAGAAGAGTTACAAACTCATTCTAACACAACCTATTTATAGTTAGTGACAAACAGCCTGCGTACCAAATGGTTCATCATCTGGTACGTGCGTACCATATGGTCCGGCGTACCATTTGGTACGGCACCAATGATATTGTAACTACAACTCACCGACTCACTCTAATCTAGATACAATACACGAGACACATCATAGCATAGGTATATGCTCTAACAAAATCTCAACCACTAATTTCAGGTGGGGACCACTATAATTCATGAGGGAGTTTTCCATATATATAAACTAGTGGCTGAGATTGGTTCTTTTTAGTTTTCAAACCCAATTGGTTCTCAAATGATCATCTCTCTCTCTCTCTCTCTATATATATATATATATATATATATATTGTTCTTAGCCTTAGAAATAGAAAGAGCATGAACCCGAAAGCTCTTAGAAATAGTTTAATATTTTTTAAAGTCAGAGAAGTTTTCAAAAAGATTATATTTTACAATTTCCACCAATTGTTAGCCAAACACATCCAAACCCTTAGCCTTAGCTTTCCCTTACAACCCTTTCAAGCCCTCATGATGTCTGTGTGAACTATGACGAGATCGGTAGAGGTGTGATCCCTTCACAAGCCTATGACTCTTTCTTGATTTCACTATGGTATGAGTGATCACTCAAAGTCCATGCATATACTAACCCCGAAAGTCGAGTTAAACTTTTTAGTAGGCTTGTCTGTAGCTTTCAATATTTCAATAAAAATAGAAAAAACAAATCAAATGGAGATAACGGGTAGAAGTAATTGGAGATCAAATTTTTAGATGCAGGACCAAACACATAGAATTAAGAATTCTCTTCTACCAATTCTTCAGGTATTATAAGCCTAAGGCATCAAGTTTTGCTTGAGGACACACAAAAATTATCTTCTACCAATTCTTCAGGTATTATAAGCCTAAGGTATCGAGTTTTGCTTGAGGACACACAAAAGCCTAAGGTATCGAATTTTGCGTGAGTTTGGTTCTCAAAAGTTCTCAATATCAAATGGTTCTCAAATGAACCTAACCCTATATATATATATATATATATATATATATATATATATATATATATATATATATATAGGGGATGGTTATGGTGGAAACCACTCCGAGTTGAGAAAACTTTGAAAACTCTTCAAAAACGGGACCAAAAAGTTTTTTTCCCTTTAATTTTTTATGGTGATTCTTTACGTTATAGGCTATCCATAGATGGAAAAAAATCAAAAAAACGCCTCGGGGATTTTTTTTAAAAATGTAACAAGTTTTGTTGTTACATATGTAACAAACATATGTACAGATGTTACATATGTACAGATGTTACATATGTAACAAGACCTTTTTTTGAGATTTTTTTGAAAAATATCCCCGAGGCGTTTTTTTGATTTTTTTTCCATCTATGGATAGCCTATAACGTAAAGAATCACCATATAAAATTGAAGGGAAAAAAAAACCTTTTTGACCCCGTTTTTGAAGAGTTTTCAAAGTTTTCTCAACTCGGGAGAGTTTTCATTTTACCCTTCCTCTATATATATATATAGTCAAAGGTTCATTGTAGACCCATTAAAAAGTGTAGACCCCGTAGACCCCTATATTGTTTTATAAAACTCGCTAAAAATTATGAAACTCATTACTATTGAATTTTGTATTTTATTTATTTTGTCATATTTCTATCTTTATATTTTATTTTAGGGTTTAATTCTAATGTTTTTAGTTTTTTCTTTATTTTTTTTATTTTCTTAATTTGAAATTATAATTTTCAGAACGTCGATTTTTAAAGTTGCACTTAGTTTTAAAAACAATGAGTTTTAAACACAAGAGTGAGTTTTAAACTTAAAAGTGAGTTTTATAATTTTCTATGAGTTTTATAGAACATAAGTTGTAGTGAGTTTTAAACACAATAGTGAGTTTTAAAACTCAGCAATGAGTTTTATAATTTTTAATGAGTTTTATAAAACAATATAACTTTTTTTAACAACAATTATATTTCAACGTCTCTAAGAACTTTCTAGGTTTTCTTTTTTATTTTTAAAAACTTATCGCATAAAAAAACCAAACTCAACTGCAATGAGTTTTATAACTTTTTAGTGAGTTTTAAAGAACAATATAGGGGTCTACGGGGTCTACACTTTCTAAGGGGTCTACAATGAACCTCACCCTATATATATATATATATATATGGAGATGATCATTTGAGAACCAAATGGTTTTGAGAACTTTTGAGAACCATTCTCAGCCACAAATTATATATAAAGAAACCCCCCCCCCCCCCATGAATTTGAATGCTTCCCCCATTGAAAAATAGTGGCTCATAATGGTTCTTAAAAGTTCTCAAAAGAAAAAGTTCTCATTTGAACCTAACCCTACATATATATATATATATATATATATATATATATATATATATATATATATATATAGGGTTAGGTTCAAATGAGAACTTTTTTCTTTTTGAGAACTTTTGAGAACTAAATCTAAATCACTAATTTCAGTTGGGGACCAGTATAATTCATGGGGGGGGGGGGGGGGCTTTCCATATATATAAACTAGTGACTGAGATTAGTTATTTTTAGTTCTCAAATGATCCTCTCCATATATATATATATATACATATACATATATATATGTCGGATATCAAATTATATACACATATACATATATATATACACATATATATATATATGTCGGATATCAAATTGAATTCATCTATCATGTTTTAAACATCCTAAAGACCTAAACATCACGTATAATTTTATAAGCATTTGAGACTTATAATTTTGGTCTAACAACAGAAATCATGGGTAAAACCCAACTTAATTCAAGAATTCTAAAATGAGAGGAAGTTACATTGGGTTAATGCTTTCAACTGTACACTTCTTCAACATATCCAAATGATGATTAAAACCCTTGATCAATGAAAGGAAAATGAATATGTAAACCCTTTCATCAAATTCTAATATATGCTTATTCAATGTGATCACAATTGAAATTGATTTCATACGATCCTCTCATTAGTCTTGCAACCTACAAACCAATAAATAGAAAGGTAAGAAACAAATCAACGGGAAACTGAACATTGACATATCTTTAGGATTCGGTTTCGAAAACAAGCCCTCTCAATTAGCTTCTGCAGTTAGCAGCAACCACATATCCCCAACGATAGCAGCTACAGAGAACACAATATGGCAAACAAATTGAAACCTCCATAGATATACAAAGTACACCAAAGATAAAAGAAGAGTAAACGCAAGCTCACTTTTTAGTGAGGTCATTGGTTCTTTTTTACTAACCTTGACATATAATATTTACACTTCAAATAATAGAATTTTAATCTAGGCTAAAACAAAGGCACATAAACCCACATGAGGGTAGCTACAAATGCCGGATTACTCCAAAAATTATCAAATTATGACAATAAAAAAATGGAGGTGTAAAGGACATAAAAAACCATTAAAACAAAGCATATGTCAAAGAATTATGACGAGTTTTGCTAGAGAGAATAGCATAAAGAATATAATTTTCAAATAGTGGCATCAAAAGGAAGAATAACAAAGAACCTTTGGGGAGCCAAGGGAAATTTCAATCGATTTCAATCAACATAACATTGAATGACCCGTTTTGCGATGTTTTTTTACTTGATATATGGCAATTTTAACCAACAAAGAAAATGTGCAATGACGGGCATTGAGAACATATGTGAAGGTGATATACTTAGAAGAGGCAATCGAACTCTAGACGCATTATTTTGCAGGAAAGTCAATGCTTGGTTTACATTGTGTGTCCACTGCCACCTACTTTTGTCACCAAACTTTTGAGAACAATATCCCTATTAGCCAACTCTCCTATCTGCAAATGAAGGATATATATGTATGGTTCTTGTGTCTTGTAAGTTGTAACCATGTTTAAGTGCAGTCCATAAGCCAAACCATCCGTGAGCAATTTCTAAAAGAAAACATAACCAAACCTTAATATTACCAGCTGACATCTTCGTTTTCAACTCCTAGGTATTAAAAAAACAGACTAAGCATTAAGCCACATACAAACACTCTCTAAAGGCCCGATACTGCTATAATATACAGGACTACCTCACATTTGAAATGAAAATGGTATATGATTCTTATTACTTGTACATTTACAATGAGGGAATGAGCATATATATAGAGAACCAGTGAAGGTTCTAGATACTACAGAATGATCCATAGGCCATGGGCCTTGGGCCATACAACCTTCATGGGCTAAAGCTAAACTATTAACACTAAACTATTTAAAACTCCTCCTCAAGTTGGAGCATAGATGTTAATCATGTCCAACTTGTTACAAATAAAATCAATCTGATTCTTTTGAAGAGGCTTGGTAAGAATATCTGCAAGCTGAAACTCTGTCTTGACATGTATTGGTTGACTTAATGGAGGATCAACTTTAGTCCCTACTACACGATCTCTGATTAAATGACAATCAACTTCAATATGTTTCGTCCTTTCATGAAATGCTTGATTCTTGGCTATATGTATAGCTAATTAACTATCACAATATAGCCACATTAAATCTTCAGAAATAACCCCGAGTTCTCTAAGGAGACGACAAAACCGTATCATCTCCGATGTGACATCTACCATGGCTCTGTACTCTGACTTGGCACTCGATCTAGACACTATGTGTTGCTTCTCATTTTTCCAAGACACAAGATTTCCACCCACAAACACAAAATACCAGTCGTAGTTCATCGTGAAACCGGGCATCCTGCCCAATCTACATCTGATAATCTAGATATCCATCTGTCTCCCTCTTCTGTAAATGCACCCACATGATAGTGACCCTGATCATAATACAAGATCCCTCGACCTGGTCTTGAGATACCTTAACACATGAAGAGCAGCTTCCTATTGTCCCGTGTATGGTGCAACCATGAATTGACTCTAGACACTCAGAGGAAATGAAATATCAGGTCGAGTAACTGTCAAGTAGTTAAGTTTCCCAACCAATCGTCTGTATCCTTCAGGATCCTTTATTGGGCTCCCGTCCTCTAGCAGTCGCTTCCCTGTAGGAGTCATGGGACTATCAACTGGCTTACACCCCAGTAAACCAAACTCGGATAACATATCAAGGGCATACTTCCTTTATAAAAAGAATATTCCTTGTGGAGAACATGATACTTCTATGCCAAGGAAGTACCAAAGTTGACCTAAGTCACTGATCTAGAACTGCGTTGAAGGAATTTTTTGATCTTAATAATACCAAATTTTCATCCACTGTGATTATGTATCATCCACATACACGACCATAATAACCCTTCGGCCTTGACAGTGTCAGAAGAATAAAAATAATCATATGCATTGTACCATCGCAAATTCTTCCATAATATTAGAGAACCGACCAGACCATGCCCTAGGAGACTGTTTAAGGCCTTATAATAATCGACGTTCCTCGATAACAAACCCCGGTGGCTGCTCCATATAAATATCCTCGTCAAGAATATCATGAAGAAAGGTGTTCTTGACATCAACACTACGTCAAAATTCACCTTTGGCCACAGAAAAAAACCGTGACAAAAGGTGTTTGGTCACGTTTTTTTTCCATTCCAACCGACACCATAGGTGCCGTGACCATATTTACCCTACGGCCACGTTACAATATCAGTGGCTAAAGCCACCTATAAGCGTGGCTAAAGGGTACCAATATTTGTTGTTGTAATCAAACAATTCTTCAGAAAAGCGTGGCCAAAGGGTCCCAACGGCCACATGTGTTTGGTTAACGTGGCCTTTGGTATTTTATGGTCACGTATATTCGTGTTTTAGCCACATACATTATAAAAATACGTGGCCAAAGGGTTGCTGAAATCATACATTTTGTCACAGTACGCGTGGCCAAGGGGTGGCAACGGCCACGTTAAAATATCAAAAGCGTGGCCTTTGGTATTATATGGTCACGTATATTTGTGTTTTAGCCACATATGTTATAAAAAAACATGGCCAAATGGGTTGCTGAAATTATAATTTTTGTCCCAATACGCGTGGTCAAAGGGTGGCAACCGCCACGTTAAAATACGAATAGCGTGGCCTTTGGTATTATATGGTCACGTATATTTGTGTTTTAGCCACATATGATATGAAAAAACGTGGCCAAATGGGTTGCTGAAATCATAAATTTTGTCCCAATAAGCGTGGCCAAAGGGTGGCAACGGCCACATTAAAATATAAAAAGCGTGACCTTTGGTATTATATGGTCACGTATATTTGTGTTTTAGCCACATATATTTGGAAAAAAAAAAGTGGCTAAAGGGTAGTTGAAATCAGATATTTTGTCCCAATACGCGTGGCCAAATGGTGGCAACGGCTACGTTAAGATATAAAAAGCGTGACCTTTGGTATTATATGGTCACGTATATTTGTGTTTTAGCCACATATATTTGGAAAAAGAAAGTGGCCAAAGGGTAGTTGAAATCATACATTTTGTCTCAATACGGGTGGCCAAAGGGTGGCAACGGCCACATTAAAATATAAAAAACGTGGTCTTTGGTATTATATGGTCACGTATATTTGTGTTTTAGCCACATATAATTGGAAAAAAAAAGTGGCCAAAGGGTAGTTGAAATCAGATAATTTGTCCCAATAAGCGTGGCCAAATGGTGGCAACGGCCACGTTAAAATATAAAAAGTGTGGCCTTTGGTATTATATATATTGTCACATATATTTTCTTAATTACAATTAATTATATATTAATTAATTAGTATAGAGAAACCTTAAAAATTATATATTATAATTAAAAATTAATGTACATACACTAATCATGACGCTGTTCAAAAAGATAACATACGACACTAATCAAAGTTTAATTTCTATAATAATTAATTATAATTTCTTGTCCGTGCTGATCAGCTGCTTTTGCTGGTGCCGTGTGATTTTTCTATTTATCAGATTTTGATTCAGCTGGTTTGGTCTTACGTACACTTTCGTAATCTTTGATTTCCCCTGGAAACATATATGACAAATAAAACCGATCAGATATATATATATATATATAGTTAATTAATTAGCGGATACGATTAATTAATGTAGTAATTACCTGTGGTTGTTCCAGTACTTTTTGAACCGTAGAATGATCAACCGGCTGTGATCTATCTGACTTGTTATTAGAATGAAGGATCATTCGGTTCATCGGCCATGTAATAATATATTTATTTTCAACCTCTGAAAGGGTTGTTTTATCATCTACTGGGAATGGTAAAAATGTTGCACCCTTATTGACCTGATAAACTTTAATTCTACGGCAACCAGGAGGTAATGGACTTCCATGAATCTTCTCATCTTTTTGTTTTGGTAATAATTCAGCCATTCCCAAGACGTTCAGTGGATCCCCCTCCATGTGCAACGTCGCAGTTTGGCTCACCTGATCAGAAGTGACATAATAATAATAATAATAATAATATTAATTATAGCATATATATAAATAATTAATTAATTAAAGTAAGAAATAGAATACAAAAATTGTGGTATATACTAATCTATATACCTCTTGGATTACTGGCTACAGATCGATAGCAGCTGCAATGGCATCATAATTATTTGGTTTTTCCAACTGATGATCACTCTTCTTAGGAGGTACTTTACGAGCTGCAAGTTTTACTGGTTTTGCATGTCTCTTATTCTTTTCCTAAATTGACACCATGTAATTAACTGATTAGTAACATATATATTAATTAATTAACGATAACGTTAAAGTGATTTGTCAAATTTCTAAATTAATTATATATATATACCACTTCCTGCTCTGATGCCCCAGCAGCACTCGCTGCAGCAGCTGCTGCTTCTGTCATTTTTCTCTTTCTCACCTAAAGACAGCATCAGCATTTAATTAAATGATCATATAGCAATTAGTTATAAGAGAAGTACACAACTGTGTAAATTAAAATAGTTACCCTTTCCTTTTGCGACGCTGTTGTAGATGGAGGAGTGTGTTGTGATAGAGTCGCAGAAGAGACCTACAATTCAATTAATAATAAAATCATATCGATCATAACCGGCTAAACATTAGTTAACTATCCAGATAACCATTCGGATGAAGTACAAACTTATCATAGCCGGCACAGTTAATTATTAATTATATTCCGGAACAACTCTAACTATCCTGATGAACTTTAACTATCCTGATGAACTTTACCTATACTGGTGAACTTTAACTATCCGGATGAACTATAACCAACACGGTGAACTATAACTAGGGTCGCATGTTCATCCAGATGAACTAGAATCTTCCGGATCAACTCTAACTATCCCGATGAACTCTAACTATCCTGATGAACTTTTTACTATCCTGATGAACCTTACCTATCCTGAGGAACTATAACTATCCGGATGAACTCTAACTATCCGGATGAACTATAAGTAGAGACGCATGTTCATCCAGATGAACTAGAATCTTCCAGATCAACTCAAATTCAGAACTGTTTCAAATCCGTACCTTATCGGCCGACCTTTGAGATGAGTTTGATTGAGTAGATTGTTTCCGCGATGTATTGTGCGCAGAATTGATCATGTCGTACGTACAATTAATTCAATTAGTTAATTAATTAATAAATATGCGTTCAAGGGAGATTGATCGTATCAGCAATAATATTTAATTACCGTTGTAGTAAGAGGCGCCTCCGCAGACTTTACCTACGAAATGATTTAATGATTTATAATAATTAATTGATCGATAAAAAGTAAAGTATATATAATATAATTAATTATAGGTATATATATATATATATATATATATATATATATATAGTTTGTCCCTTACAGAATTTACCGCTTTATGAACTTGTTTATCTTGAATCACGGCCTCCATAAGCACCGTAAGCTTATCAATTTGATCATGCTGTGCTTTAACCATATCAGTGAGGTGCTCAACCTCTTGATCCTTTTTCTCACGTAGCCGTTTTTCATTTTTTAGCTCCGCCTCTGGTTTTTCGATCCGTTCTTTCGATCTCCCTTTTGGAGCACCCTGCCAATATCCACGGGAAGTCACTCCATACCCGATACCTTTTAGGTATCCACCCCTTTCCTTGCCAAGGAACAATGTCAGGGCATCCGTTCCCGGTTCTATGGTCACAGATCCCGCATTTATCTTTGTTTCATTCTCGGCCTGCAGTAATTAATTTAGTTAATTTAATGAGGTGCTGTTAATTTTTAACATGTGAATAATTAGGTATATATATAGCAATTAAACTTACTATATCATCTGCTACGCCCTTCACCACAGGCGTTTTGTATTCCCCCTCTTTATTTACCCTACCTTTCCTCCACATAAACGATCGAGAGGGGAATTCATCAGCTGCTATTTCTTTGTTTTGTACCTTGTATTATAATAATAATATATATTAGACTTGAAACATACATTGCACGTTCTTAACCATGACTGGGTGCAACACACTTAGCTTATTACCAGTTTTTCTCTCAGAAAGACGTATCCTCCCCGCCCCATTGAATGATCATAAGTATATTTTGCGCGAACCTCTTTTCCAATCTTTGACGCAGCCTTTCCAACAGAACAGTAGGATATATAATTATAATCTCATTAATTAACACAGAACAGTAGGATATATAATTATAATCTCATTAATTAACACTTATTAGATTAATTAATGAAATCTGCAGTTTGAATTGAATAAAAACCTCGAATTCTTCAGATCTTGTATGTGCTATAAATCCGTCCCAGTCTTCTTTTTTCACAATAGTGCGATACATCTTTGGAACTTTCTCAAGCACGGTGGGTTTTGCTAGGTTGCGACGAATGTGTTTTTCCAACATATTTCTTCTAAAACTCCTTAGCAACCCACCAAGCCGTACCATTATAGCTCTCCTTCGACAGTCATCAATTTTGAAATATTTCTAAAAAAATAACATATGACAGGATATTTTAGTCACATGGAATTCAATAACAAACCTAATATGAGAAAATGTTTAATCTGTTTCATAACCTGAATCGCTGTCCACATTTTGTTCTTGTCCTCTTTTGGCACCTTCCTCCATTCTAGATACCTTAATCCAACCTCTGCCCTTACAATGTCTCCTATAAAACTCGAAAATTTTGCTCTATGGTCCCCGCCAACCCTTCCCAGCGCATCAAATGTTAGTGGCCATTTTTCCTCACCATTTTCCTCAAATCTGGCACGCCACTTTACCAACCGCGTCATCCCCCTCTTGTTTGCTTGGGGAGCAGAGGCTTCCCCATTCTCATTGTCGACTTGGGTATCATTGTCGACTACTTGGGTATCATTGTCGACTTGGGCATCATTTTTGACTTGGGCATCAATGTTTTCCATGTCCTCTTCATCCGAATAATTATTGTTATCCATTTCCTCTTCATTATCCGAATAATCGGCATTGTTATACATTCCCTCTTCTTCCGAATAATATTCATTGTCATATGCTTCACCTTCAATGTCCATTGTTAAATCAGATGAATCCTGTAGATGACAGTGAAATAAATAGAGAATTAATGAAATAAATGCGATGAAATAATTAAGATGAAATAATTGAGATGAAAATGATCTACTGAAGATGACAGTGAAATTAATATATACTGACAGGAATTAGGTAGTGATCTTCTGAAGATGATAGTGTGATGAATCCGGAACTGATCAGTGAATTAGGTAGATGAACTTTTAGTGATATAGAAGAAGAGAGTAATGAATCGTTTTGGTGATAAAATTTTGGTGAGAGGGAATAGGAACTGATCAATGAATTTTGGGAAATTTGAAAAGTGGTGGGAAGTAATTTGGGGATTAATAAGATCGATCCGGGTGAAAACATCTCAGCTAATAAGGACGTGACAGCATTTATCGGATTTAATATAAACTCAATTAATACGATTTGCGTTAATATTTATCTTGAATTTTAAAGAGTTAAAATGGACTCAAAAAGTTAAAACCACCAAACCACAGGGAAGCAAATCGTATTTAACTTTATTTTAAACATATCTTTAAAATGATCTTTAAATGTAAAATGGAATATTAAGCAATAAATTTAATGATAATTGTATCCTAAAATAGCCCTCATTGCCCCTAAACACACCTTATTGGGCCGTCATTGGTCCTAACCATGCTTATTGGTTACATACACACCTTATTGGGACTAATTGGTCCCAACTGGCCCTCGTTTCCCCTAAACACACCTTATTGGGACTCATTGGTCTTAAACATGCTTATTGGTTACATACACACCTTATTGGGCCATCATTGGTCCTAAACATGCTTATTGGTTACATACACACCTTATTGGGACTAATTGGTCCCAACTGGCCCTCGTTTCCCCTAAACACACCTTATTGGGACTCATTGGTCCTAAACATGCTTATTGGTTACATACACACCTTATTGGGCCATCATTGGTCCTAAACATGCCTATTGGTTACATACACACCTTATTGGGACTAATTGGTCCCAACTGGCCCTCATTTTCCCTAAACACACCTTATTGGGACTCATTGGTCTTAAACATGCTTATTGGTTACATACACACCTTATTGGGCCATCATTGGTCCTAAACATGCTTATTGGTTACATACACACCTTATTGGGACTCATTGGTCCCAACTGACCCTCGTTTCCCCTAAACACACCTTATTGACTCATTGGTCCCACCTGGCCCTAGTTTCCCCTAAACACACCTTATTAGGTCTCATTGGTCCTAAACACAACTTATTGGTTACATACACACCTTATTAGGCCATCATTGGTCCTAAACATGCTTATTGGTTACATACACACCTTATTGGGACTAATTGGTCCCAACTGGCCCTTGTTTCCCCTAAACACACCTTATTGGGACTCATTGGTCCTAAACATGCTTATTGGTTACATACACACCTTATTGGGCCATCATTGGTCCTAAACATGCCTATTGGTTACATACACACCTTATTGGGACTCATTGGTCCCAACCGACCCTCGTTTTCCCTAAACACACCCTACTGGGACTCATTGGTCCCAACTGGCCCTAGTTTCCCCTAAACACACCTTATTGGGTCTCATTGGTCCTAAACACAACTTATTTGTTACATACACACCTTATTCGGCCATCATTGGTCCTAAACATGCTTATTGGTTACATACACACCTTATTGGGACTAATTGGTCCCAACTGGCCCTCGTTTCCCCTAAACACACCTTATTGGGACTCATTGGTCCTAAACATGCTTATTGGTTACATACACACCTTATTGGGCCATCATTGGTCCTAAACATGCCTATTGGTTACATACACACCTTATTGGGACTAATTGGTCCCAACTGGCCCTCATTTTCCCTAAACACACCTTATTGGGACTCATTGGTCTTAAACATGCTTATTGGTTACATACACACCTTATTGGGCCATCATTGGTCCTAAACATGCTTATTGGTTACATACACACCTTATTGGGACTCATTGGTCCCAACTGACCCTCGTTTCCCCTAAACACACCTTATTGACTCATTGGTCCCACCTGGCCCTAGTTTCCCCTAAACACACCTTATTAGGTCTCATTGGTCCTAAACACAACTTATTGGTTACATACACACCTTATTAGGCCATCATTGGTCCTAAACATGCTTATTGGTTACATACACACCTTATTGGGACTAATTGGTCCCAACTGGCCCTTGTTTCCCCTAAACACACCTTATTGGGACTCATTGGTCCTAAACATGCTTATTGGTTACATACACACCTTATTGGGCCATCATTGGTCCTAAACATGCCTATTGGTTACATACACACCTTATTGGGACTCATTGGTCCCAACCGACCCTCGTTTTCCCTAAACACACCCTACTGGGACTCATTGGTCCCAACTGGCCCTAGTTTCCCCTAAACACACCTTATTGGGTCTCATTGGTCCTAAACACAACTTATTTGTTACATACACACCTTATTCGGCCATCATTGGTCCTAAACATGCTTATTGGTTACATACACACCTTACTGGGACTCATTGGTCCCAACTGGCCCTCGTTTCCCCTAAACACACCTTATTGGGTCTCATTAGTCCTAAACACAACTTATTTGTTACATACACACCTTATTAGGCCATCATTGGTCCTAAACATGCCTATTGGTTACATACACACCTTATTGGGACTAATTGGTCCCAACTGGCCCTCGTTTCCCCTAAACACACCTTATTGGGACTCATTGGTCTTAAACATGCTTATTGGTTACATACACACCTTATTGGGCCATCATTGGTCCTAAATATGCTTATTGGTTACATACACACCTTATTGGGACTCATTGGTCCCAGCTGACCCTCGTTTCCCCTAAACACACCTTATTGACTCATTGGTCCCAACTGGCCCTAGTTTCCCCTAAACACACCTTATTGGGTCTCATTGGTCCTAAACACAACTTATTGGTTACATACACACCTTATTGGTCCATCATTGGTCCTAAACATGCTTATTGGTTACATACACACCTTATTGGGCCATCATTGGTCCTAAACATGCCTATTGGTTACATACACACCGTATTGGGACTCATTGGTCCCAACTGACCCTCGTTTCCCCTAAACACACCCTACTAGGACTCATTGGTCCCAACTGGCCCTAGTTTCCCCTAAACGCACCTTATTGGGTCTCATTGGTCCTAAACACAACTTATTTGTTACATACACACCTTATTGGGGATGATTGGTCCTAAACATGCTTATTGGTTACATACACACCTTACTGGGACTCATTGGTCCCAACTGGCCGTCGTTTCCCCTAAACACACCTTATTGGGTCTCATTGGTCCTAAACACAACTTATTTGTTACATACACACCTTATTGGGCCATCATTGGTCCTAAACATGCTTATTGGTTACATACACACCTTATTGGGACTCATTGGTCCCCAACTGACCCTCGTTTCCCCTAAACACACCTTACTGGGACTCATTGGTCCTAACTGACCCTCGTTTCCCCTAAACACACCTTATTGGGTCTCATTGGTCCTCAACACAACTTATTGGTTACATACACACCTTATTGGGCCATCATTGGTCCTAAACTTGCTTATTGGTTACATACACACCTTACTGGGACTCATTGGTCTCAACTGACCCTCGTTTCCCCTAAACACACCTTATTGGGTCTCATTGGTCCTCAACACAACTTATTGGTTACATACACACCTTATTGGGCCATCATTGGTTCTAAACACAACTTATTGGTTACATACACACCAATTGGGCCATCATTGGTTCTATACACAACTTATTGTTTACTTACACACCTTATTGGGACTCATTGGTCCTAAACACATCAAATTGACCCATTTGACCCCAAATTGACCCATTATTTAATTTTTATCTTAAATCTTTTTATATAATTTATTTAGAATTATAATTCCCCAAAATTTAAGGTTTTTGTAGATCCGTTCTGTTTTTTGTGTTTAGGGTTTTTGATCATCTCTGCATCAGTTGTTGATCGGATTGCAATTGTTGATCGTCTCTGTTTTCGAGGATTGGGGATTTTGTTTAACGAAATGGAGATTGTGCGAACAGATTACCTTTGTTACCTAAAATTATGCATGAGTTGTTGATCGGATTGCAATTGTTGATCGTCTCTGTTTTCGAGGATTAGGGTTTTTGTTCATACACAAAATTGTTTCCTAATTTACATGTTCATTCCTATTTCCTAAAAAAACAAAAAACAAAGCAGTTGCGGGTTGAGGTTCACGGGAACCTAGATTCGATCTCCTCCATCAACTCCAAATGCCTACTCATTGCTTCTTGCCTCTGTTGAACCAACATTTGAAGCCTGGCATCGGAGACGCGTATCTCTTCCATCGGAAAAGTTGCCATCTGGTATCTTGATGGACTTGGTGGCTCTTTAAGTACTTGGCCGAGCAGGGTCATCCCGTCTAAGACACTCTGTCTCTCTGCCCCGATAATCACCTCGTACCTGTCCAGGGTAGCAACAATCTTTATCTGCAAATAATGTTCAACTAATTCTTTCAAGCTTGCCATTTTTAGAAGGATTTGCGTGTTTTGCGAAAGGGTTTGTTAAGGATTTTGAGAAAAGGTTTGATAAGGATTTTGAAAAGGGTTTGATGTTGGAGGTGAGAAGTTTCTGATTACTGATCAAGTGGTATGGTTATATGTGCAAATCATCACTTGAGTATGCATCTTCTCAGATGTCTAATCACTAGAGTATACCATAGGTCTTATTTTATTAATTTCAAAATTACCCACTGAGTTCATGAGGACTGCATATTATAATTGTTGGACTTTTGGTTATCCTACAAGTTAATTAATTAAACTGAAATTCCTACACGATATCAAAAAACCACTAATATTTTAATCACACGATCTGAAATTATCCGAAATTACTGTCACACGATCTCAAAAATCAAATTAACAAGTCAAAATTAAACGAAGAAAGTCAAAATTACCCACTGAGTTCATGAGGATTGAGGGAAGATGAACTAGAGTTCTTCAGGATTATAAAGAGTTATTCAGTAATAGAACCGGATGAACTAGAGTTCCTCAGGATCAAGAGTAATTATTCGGTAACAGAACAGGATGAACTAGAGTTCTTCAGGATGAACCGGATAAACTGGAGTTCTTCAGGATGAACTATATATACTATAAATAACCAAAGTTGTTATTTCTGTTCGTAGTCTATTGGATATTCCCGTGTATTTAGTCACGGTAAATATACTGGTTACATCCCCTGTTTGGGTTTTTAAAATTCCAAAATAAACGGTAAAAATGTAACGCAATAAGGACTCGAACACGGAACAACACCCTGAGTTAGAATCTAATTTTCGTTTTAATTTATTTAAATATGATTCTAACTGGGCCCGCTAAATTTTAAAAGAGGCGGGGTAAATTAGAGCGAACTCAATTGAAAATTTCACATATCAATCGACAGAATTTTCCCTCCGTCCTATTACATCTCCAATAAACAGGTTCACAGTAAAGATTATTGAAAAGGATTTTCAGTATTGATCGTTTTTAATCATCTTAATTTGTTGTTGTATCTGCTAGCAAAACAAACATGGATAAGTCTTGGATGAAAACCAGTAGAACCACGCAATCATATGCCGATGGAGTTAAATCATTCTTAATGTTTGCAGTTACCAATTTGGAGAGTAATGAAATTCCATGTCCCTGTGTTAATTGTCTAAACCATTACTCTTTTAATGTTGATGATGTAGAATTTCATTTGTTTTCAAAGGGATTCGATCAGACTTATAGAAGGTGGATTAAACATGGAGAGATAGACGAGCCCGCAGGAGAGGAGCTTCACACGGAATCATTTTTCGATTCCGGAGTGCCATTGGATGCATCCGAAACAATAAATATGGTCAGAGCTACTGAAGAAAATTTCGATGAGGACCATGAGAAGTTTCAAGAACGACTCATGGATGCTGAGAAGCCTCTGTATGAAGGATGCCATACCTTCACAAAGTTATCTACCTTGGTTCAGCTACTGAACTTGAAGACTAAGCATGGAGGATCAGATAAATTTTTTAATAAACTTTTAGTTTTGCCTAAATAGATGCTACCTGAAGGTAATGAGATTGTGAAGAATACATATGAGGCAAAGAAGATTTTGAAGTCAATGGGTGCAGGGTACACCAAGATACATGTGTGTATCAATGATTGTATTCTCTACAGGAAGGAGAACAAGGACCTAACTGTATGTCCAACTTGTTGTGAGTCCAGGTGGAAGGTGGATGAGAGGACTAAGAAACTATACGACAATACTCCTGCAAAGGTAATGTGGTATTTCCCCATCATTCCAAGATTGAAACGACTGTTTCAAGTGAAAACCACAGCGGAGGATCTAAGATGGCATGCCACCAGTTCCAAAACACCCGGTGTGTTACGACACCCATCCGATTCACCGACATAGAAAACCATCGATGACAAATATCCCGAAATCGCTGACGATCCTAGAAGTCTTCGTCTTGGCATTTCAACTGATGGGGTCGACGTAAATAGAGGTAACAGAAATCATAGTGTGTGGCCGGTTCTATCTGTCATTTACAACCTTCCACCATGGTTGTGTATGAAAAGAAAGTTCATCATGCTTTCGTTATTAATATCAGGAGCCCCTGGAAACGATATTGATGTGTTTTTGGAACCATTAATTGATGACTTAGAGCTGTTATTCGAGGCAGGTGTGAAAACATATGATGCGTATGCGCAAGAACAGTTTACTATGCGTGCAGTTGTTTTATGGACGATTAATGACTACCCTGCACTTGGTACACTTTGTAGTCGCCAGTACAGTGGATTCCATGGTTGTGTGGTATGTCGGGAACAAACTAAATGCATTAGGCTTCCTTTCTCAGCCAAGCAGTGTTATGCTGGTCACAGAAGATATCTACCATATACGCATGCCTTCCGAAAGCAAACAGAGGCCTTCAATGGTAAACAAGAGTTGGAAGTTGCTGCTGATCCTATGACCAGAGAACAAATATACAACGAATTTCAACATATCAGGAACAAATGGGGAAAGGGATTAAGGTGTACTGATTCAGAAATCCCAGAGACCTCAACCGGAAGAGGGGGGAAGATTGATAAGAGAAAAAGAAAGAACAAAGAGAAGCCACCATATTGGAAGAAATTCAATATATGGTTTCGAAGACTTAGATACTAGGCATAATAGTGTCCAACATTGCATTGATTTTATGCATATTGAAAAGAATGTGGCTGAGAGTCTTGTTGGAACTCTGCTCAACCTTCCCGGAAAGACGAAGGATGGACTGAATGCGAGAAAGGATCTGAACTTTTTGGGGTTAAGACCAGAGTTGCAGCCTAAACAGAACAAGAACAACATAGTACTTCCTGTAGCGTGTTACACGTTACAAAAAGATGAAAAGGAAAAGTTTTATGACACGTTGTATAACTTGAAGGTTCCACAAGGCTATTGTTCTAACTTTTCTAGTTTAGTTAGTCTAAAGGACAAGAAACTTGTGGGGCTCAAGTCACATGACTATCATATGCTGATGCAACAGTTTCTGCCAATTGCAATTCGGTCAGTCATGCCTGAACCGACAAGATATGCTATTATAAGGCTCTGTTTTTTTTTTCAAATCAATATGCAGCAAAGAGATCAACGTCGAAGAGCTACACAAATTGCAAGCAGATCTTTGTGTCACACTATGCCTACTTGAGAAATATTTCCCGCCATCATTTTTTAATGTTATGCTTCATTTGACGGTGCACCTTACTAGGGAGGTAAAATTATGTGGCCCAATATGCTTTCGATGGATGTATCCATTTGAAAGGTGCATGAAGGTAATTAAGGGCCACGTGAGAAACAAAACTTATCCAGAAGGGTGCATTGCTGAGGAGAACATTGTAGAAGAAACGATTGAGTTTCTCAGCGAATACCAAAAAAACATCACAACTATTGGTGTTCCAACTAAAAAGCATAGCAGTGCGGATGGAAGTCCTGGGTCAGCTGGTAGATCAGTTGAAGTCTCTCCAGAGCTGCTATCGAAAGCGCATTTATTTGTGTTGCTAAATACGCCTGAAATTGAGCATTATATCGAGTAAGTAATTTAGATTATTAACCTTTTTTTATCTGTTTAATTAATTATAAACTTTTATAGATAACTTCAATTCATGTAATTGCAGAGAACACATGAAATTTTTGGAAAAGGAACATCCTGGTAGTAGAGTAAATGACCTGACTAAGAAGCAGAGCACAACATTTGGTAAATGGTTACGCAACAAGGTCAGCTAAATTTTCTTATTGCTTTAATTCCGGATGAACTGTAACTTTCCTGAACAACTGACCTGAGTTATCCGGAACACCTCTATTTTCTATCCGGATGAACTATAACCTTCCTGGTGAACTGAAACTATTTTCTTATAGTTTTAATTCCGGATGAACTATAACTTTCCTGAACAACTGACCTGAGTTGTCCGGAACAACTCTATTTTCTATCCGGATGAACTATAACCTTCCTGGTGAACTGAAACTATTTTCTTATAGTTTTAATTCCGGATGAACTGTAACTTTCCGGAACAAGTGACCTGAGTTGTCCGGAATAACTCTATTTTCTATCTGGATGAACTATAACCTTCCTGGTGAACTGAAACTATTTTTCTTATAGTTTTAATTCCGGATGAACTATAACTTTCCGGAACAACTGACCTGAGTTGTCCGGAACAACTTTATTTTATTTTTGGAAGAGCTATAATCTTCCTATTCCTAATGAACTCTCCTGATGAACCTACTATGAATTTCAGGTTGAAAAGGAGATGGCGGAGTCCCCAGAAACTATATCAGAGACCGTTAGGTGGATTTCACATGGTCCGCACAGAAGCGTGAGGAAATATGAAGTATATGACATCAATGGCTATTCATTTCGTACAAAATCTCGAGACGGTAGGGTTTACCAGAACAGCGGGGTTGGTGTAGAGGTAAATGACATGCACATCTCTAACGAGGTCTTAACCTATGGAAAAAAACCTTACTATGGGGTTTTAAAAGAGATATGGCTACTAGATTACCATATTAAAACCATCCCTTTATTTATGTGCGACTTGGTTGAGAATACACAGGGGGTCAAAAAAGATAGTCTTGGTTACACTTTGGTCAACCTTAAAAGACTAGGTCACAAGGAGGACCCGTTCATTTTCGCGTCACAAGCACAACAGTTGTTTTACGTCAAAGACCAGCTGGATAAAAAACTGCATATTGTCTTTATGACACCTCCCAGAAATTACAGAGATTATTATGAAGTCGATGCCAATGAAGAATTTTGTTTTTTTTCTTTATGTATTCTGGAATATATATTATGGATCTTAATTTTGAGTCAAGTGTTTCCTTTTTTTGATTGTGCCTGCAGGTCTCCTCTCTTTGACCAAACCAGAGTCAATAAAAGTCAAAAATAAACAAACAAAATCAACTGCTGCTTTAACAAACACAATTACATACATAATCCAAAGGTTATGATTCCATTAATACATTGATCTATAAAATTACAACTAAAAAACTACTAACTTAAAAGGGAGAAGAAGCGGCTGAAGAAAAATCCCTCTTTGCTTTCTCACATGCACTTGCTTCTGATCAACTGAAAATGGTGAAGACGTGGGTGAAGATAAACCGGGTTCATGGGGCCAGAAGGGAAAGAAGCACCTGAAGAATACAAGTCCTGCAAACCTCAACATGTGCCCTTACTGCTGACTATTATAAAATTACACAATAACTTAAAATCTGCTCTCAGTAAAGCATTTGTATGAACCATTAGAGACTCCTGGTCTCCATGGTTTCCACAATAACTTAAAAATCTGCTCGCAGGAGATACAGAGTGCAATCTTTCCCTGCACAAGAAAAAATTACCAAATCTGAGACGAAAATTTCAATCGAATTTCAGTGGTGAAGATGATAACTTACCGTTTTCCACATACGGATGACGCCAATTCCACATTTTTTGCCGTCGATGATGGACGAAAAATAAAGAGAGAAAGACTGGGAGAAAAGGGTCATGGTGGAGATGATGATGAAAACTGATACAGAGATAGTATATATCGATACTCGAGGGGCGTGGTAGATGGAGATTCGAATGATTACAAGTGCCGTCGACTGTTGGTATTCTTTTAGCCACCTAAAATATATATACCGTGACCATTTGTCATAATTTGTCACGCAACCAATGTTTAATATGAGTGGCCATATCACAAGATAATCAAACATGATAAACATATATAACCATCATATATTCAATTATAACTACTAATATCATAACTAAAAATAAACATATAAAACATTGTTCTTAATTTGTTCATAATTAAACTAAACCCTAATTAATAATCCGGATCACTGCAATCTTCGGATATGTATCCTGAACTTGCATCGTCATCATCTTCTTCATCTTCTTCATCTTCTTCATCTGCTTCATCTGCTTCTTCATCTTCTTCATCATCTTCTTCATCTTCATCTTCTTCATCTTCTTCTTCATCTCTTCTTCGGGTTCATTGAATTTTGTATCAAGGACACGAAATAATTTCACTGTCTCAACATGGTAGGCAAAACAATCAGGAATCTTCTGCGCATGGAGTTGCTTCAGGATGTTCTCATCGTTGTGTTTAATCACAGATTTGTGGGACTTGAAGGATCTTCTTCTCCTGTTACTGTAAACCAAAAAAATACGGTTATGCTTCACATACCAGTAATTAAGGGAGCGTTGATTATCGGCCATTTGATACCAGAATTGGTGTAAACGAATTGGTGTAGAGAATTTGAGATCAAGAAAGGGATGGCGGTAAAAAGGAAAATAACAATGATGATGATATATAGGGTAGCAGATTTTAACCCACTCGAATTAATTGGTACAATTGAAAAAAGCGCGTTGTTTTAGAGGGAAACAAATCTCCTGTTTTTCGCCACGCGTTTAATATTTTACCGTGACCATAAAATAAATTTTTGTCACTCACAACCTACCATTTAGTCACGGTTAATATATGTGGCCATAGGTAATAGATTTTTATCACTCACAACCTACCGTGACCATTAGTCATCTAATATTTAGTCACACAACCTAATAACAGTGGCCATATGTACTAGCTTTTAGCCACATAACTAAGTAAAAAGTATGGCCATTGCTCACATTTAGCCACGCATAAATAGTTTTGTGTTCTTTTAATTTACTAAGTAATAAAATCTACTCTTCCGTCACACAACATTATTTAAGCGTGGCCATACATTCCTTTTTGGTCACACGAATAAAAAATCATAAAAATTCCGTGGCCGTTTGGTGCATTTCGCCACTCTTTTTTAAGTGTGACAAATAAGTGCCACATGTTTTTGTATAACAGTGGCTAAAGCCACTGCACCTGATTGTTGTTGTCACATAAAAAAAATACGTGGCTAAAAGGGTCCAAAGGCTATATATTTGGCCACGGGTACAAAATATGTGTGGCTAAAACGAGAATTTCTTACCTTTGGCCACACTTTTTTCAAAACAGTGGCTATGCGTTATCAAAAAAACCGTGGCCAAAGCCACTTTTTGACGTAGTGCAAGCTGAGGGAGTGGCCAATGATTAATAGCAGCTAGAGAAATACAAATACGAACAGATGTCATTTTGGAAACTAGAGAGAAAGTTTCGTCATAATCAATGCCATACATTTGAGAATAACCCTTAGTGACTAACCAGGCCTTTAAGCAACGTAGGGGGCCATCAGGATTTAGTTTGACAGTGAATAGCCAATGACAACCAACAATATGATTCCCTTAAGGAAGCGGCACAAGATCCCATGTATGATTGGCTCGAAGCACCCCAATCTCATCTTCCATAGCTTTGCGCCATCCTGGGTGATTAAGAGATGTCATCACAACCTTGGGAACCGGGTAGGACTCAATAGCAGTGGTGTAGGTATGAGATTAAGTGGAGAGATGGGCATAGGATACATAATGTTGAATAGTGTAACATGTGAATTGTCTAGGCTCTTTACGGAAGGCAATAGGTATATTAGGATATGATGCACCAGGTGGGTCATAAACGGGTGTAGTCTCGGTAATGTCTGGAAAGGGTGTAGGATCTGGCAAGGTTGTATGGTCTGGAAAGGGTGTAGCGTCTAGCAAGGGTGGAGAAAGAGTATTCATAGTAGGCGGAACTGAAGACATACAGGAGTCACCCGCTGGTTGTGAATCATGTGTCTCGATTATTGTGTCCTTTTTATCATCGAGCATATGTAACAAGTAGAGGTGGCGGTGTTGTCGATAGGTCAAATGTTGCAGAAGCATGATTTGTAGTGTCAGAAGCCTGAGGGACAGACAGATCAGTGGGATACAGGAATGGTGGGAATGGTGATAGACTCAGGTATATGATCAGAATTAGGAAACAAGTTAGAAACAAGAGGGGAAGATGCCTGAAATAGGGGCATGACTCATGAAAAGTGATATCCGCACTTGTAAAGTATCGATAAAGAGTAGGACTACAACACCGATACCCTTCGTGGACACTTGAGTAACCAAGAAAGGCACAAAGAATGGCTCGAGGTTCAAGCTTGGTGACACCAGGATGATGATCATGAACATACGCAACACACCCAAAAATTTGGGTAGGAGCGGAAACGGAGTTCCTTTGGGGAATAAGACAGAGAACAAGGGTTGATTACCAAGGACAGATGATGGCATACGATTAATCAGGTAGGCAACAGTTAGTACCGCGTTTCCCTAGAATCGGTATGGAACATGAGAGTAAAACATGGTTAAGAATGCAACATCCAAGAAATGATGGTTTTTGCATTCAGCAACGCCATTTTGTTGAGATGTGTGCACGCATCAAGACTCATGAATTATACCATGTGTTTTCGGATAAGTAAAAAACTTGGTGGACAAGTACCCTTTTGCATTATCAGTATGCGGTGTTTTAATGGACGTGTTAAAGTGTTTTTGAGCATATGAATGAAACTCACGAAACATGGAACTAACTTCACTACAAGACTTGAGTAAATAAACCCAGGTAACACGAGAATAATCATCGATGAAGGAAACAAAATATTGAAAACCCAAGTTAGTTTTAGTAGGACAAGGACCCCATATATCAAATTGTACCAGTTCAAATAGTGTATTGGCTCGACTAGACACTTTGGGAGGATAAGGGCGTCGAGTATGTTTACCGAGTTGACAAGAGTCGTAGTGAAAATCATAAAGAATATAAATGTCAGGTCTCATTTTCCTTAGAGATGTTGCAGATGGATGACCCAACTGACAGTGAGCATCCTTGACACTAGAATCACATATTTTTGTCGGAGGGTGCGACAACATAGACAAACGATAGAGGTCATTTGATTCAACACATGTGCCAATCACTCGGTTTATCTCTGGTTCCTGAAAAACTTAATGAGTAGGATAAAAAGGATATTTTGTTTTGTAATTTGACTTACTCAAGAAAGGCTATTAGGGAATTTAGGGACAAACAAAACAAAGGATATGTTTAGGTCTTTCGAATTACTGATGGATCCAATTCCAAGAATAGGGCATGAGGATCCATCAGCAAGTCAAACGAGTGAGTGAAAAACACCATGGAGGCTAGAAAAAATACCTTGATTCTCGTTCATGTGATGTGTGGCTCCAAATCAATCACCCATGATGAGTAAAGGTTAGAAGACGTACATAAGTTTGTCGAGTGAGTTTGTGGACTCCAAACAGTTATCTTTAAGTTAAGCACTTTTCGGAGTTTGATAACCTCCTCCTGGCTAAGTGAGTAAGTGTGAATTGCATCTCCCATTGTAGTGAATGGAAGAATCAGAGTAAGAAATCTCAAAAGGCGGAGTAGAATAGTAGAGTAGCAATCGGACTACCAAACTTGAATCAAACTAAAAGACCAATCAAAACTGATGTAGATATGAAGACATAAAACCGTACCCGAGGCTAATTTGAACGGAAGAATAAGAACAAGCAAAGTAGCAACAAAGCTAAACAATATTAATCAAAGCAACAGTAGAACTGGATTCGTTAAATAATAGTTGAACCACTAAATAAAACAGATGTGGACCAGAAAACGTCACCAGATCAGAAATCTAATAGCACAGGGTAGGTCAGAACAATATCGTGACTGAACTAAAAATAAGAATGGTGTTCGGCGAAGGTGTCAAATAAATGACCAGATAGTAAGCAGGTTGTACATATAAATAAAGAACCTGTAAACTGAGCAGAAACAGTATACTGACCAGATAACTAGATTAAATGAGTTGACCAGATAACTAGAAATAAAGAAACAAATGAACTGAACTGGAATAGTAAACTGACCAGATAACTGGATATAAAAAGGACCTCCTTTTATTATTATTATTATTATTATTATTATTATTATTATTATTATTATTATTATTATTATTATTATTATTATTATTTTAATATTTCGGGTCACAATAACAAAAGATCTGTTAGATTTTATTGGAGGTATAAGAAATTCAACAAGATCAAAGTGTTCAAGCTTGTTAAGATGGGTCAAGATCAAAGTGTTCAATATATGAAACTGAGCACCCAGTGGAGTCATAATAGTCCGTTGATGGCGGGGAAGAATATCCGGTGATTTTCCGGTGGTTCACGCGCTCTCACGCACCTGAGAGTGGGCAAACGACGGCGACGCGTGGCGGATGTAGGCGGCGCGTGACAGGTTTCCGGCGACGAAAAACTTGGCTAATTGGAGTGTGGCGAAGGCTCTGGTGACGGAGGTGAGATGTCACACTATCTCGAAAAAAAATTCGAGTGTGAACAGAGACTAAGACGGGAACAGAACAAATTTTTCTTGAATAGAACTGATTTGTACCAAGAGCTACCTTAGCTATGATACCATGAAATAAATCCGGTATATGATTCTTATTATTTGTATATTTACAATGAGGGAATGAGCCTACATATAGAGAACTATTGAAGGTTCTAGATATTACAGAATGGGCCATGGGCCTTGGGTCATAGAACCTTTATGGACTAGAGCTAAACTATTAACACCAAACTATTTATATAAAAAAATATTTAAAGTTCACCAAGAACAACCAGACTCATAAAATGTGAACATTAGCTCCCATAAGCAAGAATTCAAACAAAATATTTTCCAAAGCCATATAAAGCCGTAATTAAGAGCTGATACACATTCATATGTGTTAAGCAACTGCTAAGAAACATGAACAGAAACTACAACTAAACTATTAAATGAAGGTCATAATTTACATGTTGGAAGCGAGATAAAACTATAGCCAAGACAACAAATAGATGAAAACTGTCAAAAAAATTAAAAAACATAAATACCAAACCTATCCAAATACTAAAAATTTGTTTAAAAGTCAAGTGATCTCAACTTTTAGTGAGTAAACATTGACAAATATGGAAATAGCAGACCAAAGAAACAAAGAGAATTTAACACTTGGTGTTGATAAATATAAACTATTAAAACATATAATTTGATGTAAATTTTAGTATGAACTCACAATGTTTTCATTAGTAGACCCCTGTGGTAGATCCTTAACATAAAACTTCAGTATGATGCTACATGCCTTATCCTCAACATGCGATTCTCTAGACCTTGAATGAACATAAAACATAAAACTTCAATCAATCTTCGTGCTAGAAGTGTTTCTTTTTCAAAAACATACTTCAGTTACCTGAGATAATGATCCACTGGCTCGCCTAGAACCATAATTAATTCATATACCAAAAAAGATGGTCGGTCTTCCCTTTTTTGGAACTAATTAATCCACTACGTCACTGAATCATAGAAAAAAAACCCTGATTTCTTGTGCAAAACCACTGATGAGAGTAAAATATTAGATCTAGCTACTAACTAAAAATATTGTTCGTTCGAAGCCCTAAAAAAGCTAGACAGAAATCATAACTTGCAGCTGAAATTCTAAGCGAAACGATAGAAAATGAGAAACTCAAATCGTTCAGGACCAAGTCCACCTTCAAACATCGAACACGATGTCAAAACAACCATAAAATTGTTATGGGCGGCGTCGGTTTCTCAACAGAAACCACGAACTTTAGCGGTTTCGGTGGTTATTTCCCAGACAGAGCTGTCGGAGACAAAACCTAGCAGCCTAATGTGACGGTTTTGACAGTCGCTGTTCACGATAGAGCATCTCCGGCCGAGTTTGTCTTCCTTGGAACCCAAACCGTCATTTTCTTACTTAGATAATGAAGAGACACACACACACACACACACACACACAGAGAGCGAGAGAGAGAGATTTAAGGCGTGGTGAAGGAAAAGTTATCTAACTTTCACTGTGAAAAATTCTATGTCCACACGCATAATTCAGTAATGATATCTTCTGGCTCCCAAGAAAAAGACAAAAATAGCCCTAGTCGAATACTTGTAAATTTAGACTAGTGGGGTACCCGCGCGTTGCGGCGGACAACGGTTATAGCACGCTTTTTGTCTTCTGTTCGCGCTTTTGACGGCGGTGACAATTTACAACGCGTTATTCGTTTCTGTTAGCACAATGCGGTGCATTTACATTTTATAATGCGATACATACGCATTCGGCGATGACAACAATTTACAAGACATAGGGTTTAACAGGCGTGATATGACGGCAACGGACTGCAATCTTGTATGATGATATCATGATGCAGTGACGACAATCAACCAACACACTTAGTAAACTAATGGAAACAAATGAAAGCATTTTCGAATGAAACTTATAAATGGAAGAAGTTTCATGCTTTTGTCAATAACAAATTTAAAAATATATGGATGCAAAATATAGTTTTGAAACCTAGTATATGCAAGTAATATAGTATGTGTATTCATATTAAACATTTATCTTCCTACTGTAATGTATTGCTATAGACTTGATGTGTTGGTCTAATATACTTGTTATAGTCTCATAGTTAAGGTTGTAGTTACTTATAGTTTGTTAGTGAAAAAATATTTTTTAAAGGTTAGAGTACCGTGGCAAATTTTGTTAAAAACATAAATTTTTATAACAAAAAGTCAAGGAGCATCACATGATATACCTCCAAATACTAACTCATCGTAAAAAGATTTTCGCCTAACAAATTGAGATTTAAACTACGGCCAAACCCATACAATCGGATGATTTACAGCAGGTTATTGCAAAACAATGGGAGATCATAACTGAATTTCAACTTTTAAAAGCAAACTTAAAGTCTGTTACTAACAATTGCAATTAAAAATAAAAAGAAGCTTCTTCCAAAAAAACAACCAAAACAATGCATTCCATAAATAACATACCCTATGATGCCTAAATATGGCAACAAAACCCATTGAAAGAAAAATCCACATGTAAAGAGACTTAAGAAGAAACTATTAGGACAAACTCAGCTGCAGCCACATTTAACTCTTTAATGTACCTTTAACCTGGAGGCAAGGCAATTGGTAAACTTCAAACTCTGATGCCGAGGACAGAGGGACACTGATGTAAAGAGAATTAAGTTCAGCCCCCTAAAACCTTGCTATAAGGTATACTTACACAATACAATCCATATTAATATATAAAAATTGGATCACACAATTTGCCATCTCCAACTTTTGTTTACTTATTTCCCAACTCAGTCGTAGATCATCATAGGAAGGAACATAACTGAAATGCATCATTCAATCAAAACTGCCAACTCATAATAATTACAAGTACAAGGTTGATAATTTGGTTTTATGTCATTAAGCACATCATCAGCAGATTATTGAATATCCTTTTATAGTAGCTACTAACACTAAAAGAAGTGTAGCTTTTGCGGCTTCTGTATATACGTATCACCAACAATGAAAATGCATCTAATATGAAATCTAACAAAAAGGTTAGCACACCTGCCATTCTATCAGGGATTACTTAAGGGCAGCCCACATATGCAAGCTTCCACCTGAGTGTCCAACCACAGCATGCTAGGAACAAAAATTGTAATTCTGATCAGTTTTTTAAGGGATATTAAATAAAATAAAAAAAACCAATAATCAAAGGTGTCAAAATGCATAACGGGTCGAAAGGTGTATGGGAGAAAGCTTATATTTTAGTAGAGCAATGCAACCTACAGGTTAGATAGATTTATCCAGATCCTCTTTTAGGCCTATTTCAAAAATTATATAAGAGACCAATGTGAGAGGAATCATGCAATCAAGATAAAATTCTTACTTGTATGCCTTGATTTTTCAATTGGGTTATACAAGAACAGAACAGTTTATGAATGTCTTGTATTCATATCTTTTCTTTCTTTCCATATACTCTTGATTGCCAGATATACTCCAATCTACAAATGTGCCATAGGAGAAACAATAAACACCGTTTCATTAGGCTTGGATCATCATTTAATGGTCCGAAACAACATTTTAGGTGAGTTTGGACATTTATGTCATCAGTGAGCAGAAGAAGTGTCAACACTGTAACATGTCACTTTTGTTATGCTGTCATGGTCCTAAACAATAGCAAATATACATCTAGCTCTTATAGTATCTTTTAGGTGACACATTCACAATGAAGATATAATACTTGGTGATTGTGAGTACTTAAAATGCTTTTATTAAACATCATAACTTGAGGCACAAATCTCGATTACTGAAGCGACAATCCCTTTGAACTGAAGTGAGGTTGTAACCTTATTGAATGGATAACCAAGAACATGTGAATAGATAACCAAGAACATGTGAATATAAGACATACCAAGAGAGATTATAATTAACTCCAAAGAAATAACTGGTTTCCCACTTAGAGATCAACATCATGAACTACCTGCACCAACAAACACCATTACCTTAATTTACCATGATTCATACCAACAAAATAAAACATAGAAAGCTTAAGTAACATACTAAATGGCCTTACTTGATCATAACCTATTTCAAGAAACGATGAATAAATAGCACAAAATGGTTTTTTAGCCCTTCGGTTGTTAAACCTGTAGCGAAGGGTAGCCTTTGTCTTTGTCATCATCTGATTTATTAAGTGGTGGATCACAATCTATATCGTAAACATATTACACAGTTTCATGTAAGCAAATGTTTTTTTTGTTTGTTGTTGTAGTACACCTAATGTTAGAAATAGACAGTTTCTTTAGAGCTTT
>JBCNJP010000008.1:48706279-48824094 GCA_039602395.1 Deinandra increscens subsp. villosa
TTTTCATTGCATATTATAATCACAGTACTATATTTTCTTAAGTAAGCATATAACCAGCTAATGCATCTAATATTGTCATTCAGGATGATGTTGGTTCCATTTCAGATGGTCATTTAATTTAATTTATGCTTTTGATGATGCAAACAACTGTTTTATGTTATGAATGCTTATTCTTTGTCATTGTTACGAAGATGCCATACTTTAAATTCTCTTTATGATGAGGTTATAATATCAAATGAACAATCCGTTGATCTTCCTGCTCCCTGTAGGTGCCAATGTCAACGAAGATGGTGACTTGATGATCAAAAATAGGTAAAATGGCATGTACCATTAGGTGATGATACGAAATGAAAATTTTGTTGAGGCAATTTGAGGAAGTTGCAATGTGTTAGGTACTTCTACTAATGTTTATTTACTAAATTAACTTGGAGATAGAGTTTTCACTCCTTTACATTTTGATTTATAACTTTGGTCATGTTTTATCAAATAGTTAAACTGATATGAAAATATAAAAATAGCTTAAAAAGAAATGGGTCAATGTTTAATCTTATTTCCGCTCCCAATGAAGCCCACAGTGATAATTTCTTATATTGATTGGAGGTATCAATAAAGCTTACAAATGAAATGGAAATTGATATGAGAAATTATCATTTTGTGTTTTTTCTTAAAGAACTTTTTTCTTATGATTACTATGTAAGTGTGTAGTATTTATAAGAACTTTATGTGTTTTTCAGTTTTTTCCAGCTATATACCTGAATCGTGGGCTGGAAACCAAGGTGTTTGACCTAAAACGCTCCAGAAACGACTATACTTCTAATGAAAATGAGGATGATATTGTAGCTCATGCGAAACAACTTCAGGTGATTATTCTAGCTCTTGCTGAAGATACATTATAAAGTGACATGGACTCATCATGCTCTGGATTAGTGAGTGCGTGCAATATAAACCTAATTGTTAGTTTGTTTCTTTTGCATTGAAGTTCTGCTCTTTTCTCGGTTTATTTGCAACTATACTCTCCAAAGGGCCCACTGGTTGATGTTGCAGTGGTAGTTTTGTGGCTTACGGCTTTCGGTATAATATTATGTGCATCAGAATGGTCTGCATGGAGCGCACACGATAAGCAGCCATTGAACAACACAAAATATTATAGGTTAACCTATTCCAAGTTTTCATATTTATTTAGGATTAGATTTGTAATTTTAAAATGCAACATTTATATTATTTCTCTAAATTCATTCAACATGAAGGACACTATCAAACAGATATGGAGAAACCAACTACCAAGCTATTCTTTGACTTAATTTTATTTAATTCAATTTGCAGCATTTGAAGAATGAAACAACTGTCATGGTGAAGAAGGAAGAATGCCTGGAAATTGCAAAAAGGTGCAATTTTATTTACCTCTTTCATTGGATTCTTATATGGTCATAGTTCAATCCAAATCATTAGTGTTTTTAGGTGGCTACATATATTAACAATACCACTGAACTGGGTCTGTTTTTATGCTTTCTGGGCACTAATTTTATGTTTTTAGGGGGTGTATTGGGGCTGCAGTTTGTATAACAATGTTGCAATATTATTAGGTTGTTTTGACACTGTTTTAATGTTGTTTTAGAACTAATTTTATGATGGTTTATTTGGCTCGGTTTTTATTTTCATTTATGTGTCTTTCCTTACAGAGGCCGGTTTACGGTTCTAAGGCGGAAGCACCGGTTGCAATCGGGTTTGATGATTTTATAACAGAGGCACTGAGTGGAAATGGTCATTATCAGAAGGCTAACTTGGAGATCAAGAAAGCAGATGGTATTTGACGTTAATTACTCTCATGAATTGTTCTAAATTCAGAATTAGATGCATTCTTCTGATTTTTACATATAGAATGTGGAGGCAAAAAGAATAGCCGCAGGAAATGAGATAAGGGGAAAAGATGAGATAGGACATTAGATTTGGGTGAAAGAACATTGTATTGGGGGAAAAGATGAGATACGAGGTGTGGGATTGATCTGAAAAAATGCATACAAAACGAATGTCACATCAGATGCAGAACTTAATTAAAAGCATCCTAAAAACTTATTTGTTATGGTATGTTGGTGTTTGTTCTTTCAATTCTTGTGGCCAATTATAAATACATTTTTAGTCAATTTTTAACATAAAAAAATTATGTTTCCTCATATCCCAACCATTCAATGTTCTCGGTTGTCACTCTTTGCTACTCATATCACATCAAATCAACTGATTCTTCCAAGTCATGGATAAACCTTACATACAAACTAATTAACTACCTATGAATAATTTGCTATATATTAGTGACGTTCTCCTGCTTAATGTTTGGTGCATAAACAAGATAGATGTCAAGTTGTTAACGTTACATCTTCAAAAGACAGAATAGTAGCACTTTATTTTTTTCCTGTTTTCAGTTAGATTCTTAATGAATCGAATTTTTAATACTGAAATTAATCGAGTCGAATTATGTTATTATATAAAACCAAGGCTAGGGTTTGAAGTAGATTCAAACAATTCGATTTTGAGATAGGTATACCATTTGAAATTGAATCAGTTTGAATTTAGTTTACAAATTCAAATCCAAAATGATTGTCGTCGTAGCCGAACGCGCATGCACCACATTATAAATTGTCATCGTGTCACATTGCATTAACAGAATAAATATCGCGTTGTAAATATTCGTCGCCGCTGAACTCGCGAACAGAAAACAAATAACACACTATAAATTGTCGCCCGCTGCAACGCGCGGGTACCCCACCCATTATGTATTATCCACCTATTTTAGTAACAATTGAAGCAGGTTCAAATAGCTACATTAGGAAGAGTTGAGTGCCATTATACAACTTAGAACTTGCTACATCACTAAAAGTGTTGTTGTGATTATAGCACGTACAATTAAACGGCAAACATTTAAACAATAATAAACCCCTACACAGGAATTAAGCTATAGCATACACTAAGATTTTAAAAAAAAAAACAGAACATGAATATTTGTGAATAATTTAAAAGTAAGCTGCAAAAGGACTTACAAGTTAAAGCAAGCACGTAAACCTGAGAAAAAAAAACAAAACACAAACTTGATTAATACATAAATCATCAAAATCACAAGTGCTACATAACTCCTTTTTCAAGATCTTGGTTAAAGAGATATCAAACACACATATGCATAGCCACCTTGATTAATACATCACTAATCAGATTATTTAAAATGGTTTGTCCATTTTAAGATATATGGTTAAGGATCCAAGTCAAGAAAAGTGTATTTTAATAGCAACTAAAGAGATGACTATGTATCATCCCATCATAACAGCCACTAAAGAGAAGTTCAATAAATGGGTCGGAAAAGATGACCAGTTGAAAATATGATCAACCCAAAACTGTTTTTGACTCATTACCCAACCCACAAAACTTATAACCATTACTAATTTAAATGGTTTTTCTCTGTTTATGAATCAAAACCAAGATCAACAAAACATCAGCCCAAGACATATGGTTTAATTAGCAAAATATACTTTAAACAAACCACCAACCGAATAAGTACTTAGAATAAACATATGAAGTCTCACAAAACTAATAAGTATTTGTTGAAACTTATTGGCTTTCTAAATTCATGTACAAAATTACCTTCAACAGAAAATAGTATTGGCTTTGAAAATCATAACATTGTTACCTTTGTATTTTTTTTTATAAATTCAAACTGAGGCTTTTCTACTATACATTTTTGTACAACTTTTAAAAATACATTTTGGATGCCATAAGTTGTTACGAATATAATGAAACATGGTTTTTATATAATAAAAGCCTACAGCCTCTATGACCAGCCCCTTCTTTCTACAACATGTCTCAAAATTGGGATTTTTAGAAACTGGACTGTACATGCTCAAGATTTGATTACAACAATGAAACATGGTTTTTATATAATAAAAGCCTACATAGAGTCCCTAAGATGCAGATCATATAATTGTAGAAGAGTGGTTCAAAACTTATAACCATTACTAATTTAAATGATTTTTCTCTGTTTCTGAATCAAAACCAAGATCACCAAAACAGCAGCCCAAGACATATGGTTTGATATTGACCTTTTAATAGTTTCTTTTTTATACTATTGGATGTTTGATATGTTACCTTTCTAATTTGCCAATAACAATTTAAATAACTACGGTATGCATATTACTACAAATATGAAATATGTAAATCAATTTGCCTAAAATGAACATTTAAACTTCAAATGAAAATATCCTGAAGACTTGAGTGTTGTTGAAAAGTATAAGAAATCATTACATCTCTACAAAAAAAAAACTCCTAAAATCCAGTTGTAATTTTCTATGTCCAAATCTCACTACTTATCTTGAACCTTCAAAACACAAATTATCAAAATCCATATGTTCTATTTGAAACATAGTCACAAAACTGTAGGGTTAAGAAAAGAAATTACCTACTTCACCTCGGACCACCAACTCTTTGCATAAAATGTTAAGCAAATCTGTAGATATAAATCACAACGAAGATGAAGCAATCGCAAATACAATGACCAAATAAGTGAAGAAGGGAAACTAACCGGTCAATTCGTTCATGTTTTCCGTCAATTTGAAGCAAATCGCAAATACAGAGAGATAAAGACACGGAGTGAAACCCCTGAAGTTCACGGATGCTCCGTCAAAATCACAGAGTGAAACACCTGAAGTTCATGGATGTTTTAGGTTCAGGATTCGTAAAGGCCACGATTCATGAGGGAACCCTAAAAGAAGAGAAGAGCAGATGATGAATAGAAATACCCCAAAAGCATAAACACGATAACAAAAGAGCACATTTATGAATCCGTCACATACCTTCAATTTATAGCGAGTTTAAACCTCCAATTTGAAGAGCTGCGATGAAAGATGGAGATGGAGCTGCTGCGATGAAGATGGTAAAACGAAAATGGAGAGGCAACTGCGATTTTATAGCGAGTTTGAATCTCCAATTTGAATTGAGTAGAGATAGCGGTCCAATTGAATTAAAAAGCAGGATGCATCATCATTAGAAGGATGCTTGAGATGCTCAAACGTGGTAATCGAAGGGATAGGCAGAAAACTGCCCAACTGAGAGGAGAGATACTGCTGAAGATACGGTATTCAAGAGCAAAAGGGGGCTGAATGGCTGGGAGACGAAAATACCCTCATGCTATGTGCTTGTAAACTGTGAAATGTGAGGCTTAAAGCATTTGTACGCTTTGCATAAATGCTTGTACGCGTCTTAAGATTAAGGAAATTTCATGCCCAAATTACCCTTTTGAACAATATGTATTATATATAGTAATATATATATATATATATATATTTATAATAATCTACACAATGTATATATATATATATATATATTTCTCTTTTTATGTAAACCCAAAGTTTTTATACCAATATATATATATATACAAATATTAAAACTATATTTTTGATTTAAAATGACAAGTTAAACATGTTTACAACTCTAAATAGGATTTACGAGTTTTAAATGTCTCAAATATATTTTAACGGGTTTTAGATATGACACGGGACAATTTCGATACAAGATCTAGTGGTTAAAGGCTCAAAAGAAAGCAAAAACAGTAAAAAAAACAAGTCTGGGGGTCCTTGGGTTCGAACCCGAGACCTCATTGTTACGACATCGAGTATAAACCACACTGCCAAGGGCCTGTTTGTGACCAGAACCCAGCCGGAATCCTTTTGTTTACATGTAGCGATCAGGAACAGTTCAAAGGAAATAAAGGACTAAAAAAATGATGAGTGTAGAACACAGGAACGGTCTTGCTAGTGCATAACGATCTCAATTCGGTAAACAACAAGGTAAATAACACTTCTTTATTGCTCAACCTTTAGAGAGAGAAAGTAAACAGGTTTTACCTTACAAAAACACACAGTTTAAAACTCAAACCTCAACTACTCTCCTCTAAACGAGCTAAATCTTTTTATACTAGATCTGGCCAGCTAAATCTTTACGACCAGTCTTCTCCATAAACCTCTTACCTCTTCTAACAAGCATTGCCATCGACCAATTAATATCCATTAACTCTAGATCATCTGGATCAATTTGTTCATAATCTTCTTCAGTCAGTTCAGCACTAGTCAGCTTTCCAGCTATCACTCCATCGTAGGACGAAATCATTGCAGAGAATGACGCCATATAATCATTTGTGGTTTTTGCTGAAAAAACATTCTGATTTGGAGCAGGTGAAGATTAATTAGAATACACCGGATATGTGACAGCAACTTTAGTAGAAATCCCTCACTTGATGAACCTCTTGACATGCTTGCATGACCACTCGAAGTGTTTTCCACATAAAATGCCGTTGTTGGTGGATTAGAATTTGCTTTAGCCTTTGCATGCATCGTTGACGCATTATCACCAAAATAGACATTCGGATTTTGAACTTGAGTTGGTAAATTTTTTACACGTCTCATATCCAACTCTCGAGCTAGCAAATTTCGAGTAAGATCATCATACGTGATATCATAAAAATCCTTGTTATGAGTTAACAATAGTATACATCCTTCCCAAGTTGCTGGCAAGGCATCCAAAAGTTTCTCTTTCAGTTCTCCAACATCCTTTTTCACCCCAACGATATCCAGCTCACTCACCAAATGAGATAATCTTGAAATCAGATCATTAATGCTTTCATTAGGTACATGGCAGAAGTTATCGTACTCTCGCAACAGCACCTTTTTCTTACTCTTCTTATATTGTGCATTTCCTTCACATCTATGGCACAATGCTTCCCATAAAGCCTTTGACGTTGTGTGCATCTTAAATTGATGTAATATATCCTTTGGTAATGCCATCAAAAAATTTGAGTAAGCTTTTCTTTCCAGTTTGAAAGCTTCCTTTTCAACATCATTCATTTTGTTGTACGGCTTTTCTTGACCAGCAAATTCACCCGTCGTAAACTTTGGGATTGTATAGCCATCCAACATTGGAGTCCAAACGGTGACATCCGTGACACCGATGTATGATTCATATCGGGTTTTCCAATTGTGAAAATCATCAAACTTCATCAATTTAGGAACCTTATTGGTAGTTCCTATTTCATTGTCATAGTTCAATAACGCTTGCACAGTTGACGACATCGCAGCAAAGGCCTGGAACGGATCCATGATAACTTTTCTTAAAACTGTACTAGCGGACCAAAAAACAAATCACCGGACCAGAAAATCAATCTCCGGACCAAATTTCAACTAGCGGACGAGAACCGGATCAAATTAGAATCAGCGGACCAAAATTCTTCTTGCGGATCAGAATTATAAAGAACGGATCAGATGGTCCGCTAAAATAACTGCCGCGGACGAAATGGTACGCTGGAACTGCTACGGATCAGAATAAGAAGATTGCTTGAGCGGACCACAAGCAGCGGACAAGATTACTGATGAAGATATACTAGTGGACCAGAAAATTCATCCGGCGGACCATAAAACTCATCTGGCGGACCATATCCGGACCAATATAAATCGAACAATTCTTCATAAAAATTGATGTTTCGAACGTGTAATCAACCCAGAACTCAACCAAAACACTCCATGAATACTTTGAACGTAAAAGATATGCAGAATCGAAGTAAAACCGAGTAGAAATGGTCAAATTCTTACCCAAACGTTGTGACTTTCTCCAAATCTCAAAAACCGAACTGTAGATCATAGCAAATGAGCAATCCTGCTCTGATACCACTTGTAGAACACAGGAACGGTCTTGCTAGTGCATAACGATCTCAATTCGGTAAACAACAAGGTAAATAACACTTTTTTATTGCTCAACCTTTAGAGAGAGAAAGTAAACAGGTTTCACCATACAAAAACACACAGTTTAGAACTCAAACCTCACAACTACTCTCCTCTAAACGAGCTAAATCTTTTTATACTAGATCTGGCCAGCGGACCAACCAACTAGCATACCAGATGGTCCCGGCGTACCATCTGGTCCGCCCCTAGTCCGCTGAGACCAGATTATACAAAACATTATAAATACAAGACCTAGCACTAGACAAATATATATGCTTGTACAATGAGGCCGAGACTCGAACCCGCGCCTCCTGCGAGCAAACCCAGAGCCCTAACCAAGCATGCCAGATTGGCTTCTGGTTTTAATATAGAAACGAAAATATATAACTTGTATCTGCCGGACTTCGTCTTCCTTACTAGAATTTCGGTGATCGGAACCCTAGCTCCGGTCGCCGGAAAATCGCGAACTCAAATAAAATGCATAAAAATGTGTGACTAACGTGTAAAGATGATTACCTTGAACCGAAGATGAGAGATTATCGATTTTAGACACCGAAACGAGTCCGAATCTTAGATGCGAACACTGAGTGTCGTCATGAAACTCGAATCGCTTTGCTCCTAGTTGCTTCTTTGGTACTCACGATCACCGTGCACTACTACAAAAACTGGCATTCTTGACGTGCAATGCGCGTCAAGAAGGTGCCTTCTTGACACGCAAATGCGCGTCAAGGATGTGGGGGTCAAGAAGCTTCTTGACGCGCAAAATGCGTGTCAAGAAGCTCCTGACGCGCGAACAATGACACGCTATCCTTGACACTCCATTCTTGACACCCATTTTGCGCGTCAAGAAAGGGTGTCGTCTGTGATTAATATATTTTTATTTATAATATTTTTTTGTGTCGTCTGTTTATGACACGCAGATTTGCGTGTCATGCCTTTTATGACACTCATTCTTGCGTGTCATCCTTGTAAGTGTTTTTTTTTACTAAAGTTACTGATTTCCCTGTTAATAAATCATATTTCACAAAACCAAAATACAGAATAGCTGCTGTACCAAAACACTGCATTTCATACAAATAGCAATTGAAAGTAATTCGATTTCATGTTCATCATACATGCAATTCGATCACAATGACAAAAGTAAAATGTTCAAAGTTTACATGCATATATATTGGATCACTACTACTACTTCCCGTCCGTGTAAATGAAGTGGCAAGCGTAGGTCAACCATTCTTCACGAATCTCATCAAAATCAACATCTGTGTAAACATTACTATCTCCACCAATCTGTGTAAAAGATAAATTACGAGAAAAAATGATCATCAAAGATAAAGTTAATTAATTAAAATATGAGAAAGCTTACTTTGTTTTGTTCAAGGACTACAAGTCCTTGCCGAACCACCTCCTTCATAAATTTCAACACATAATAGCCACACTCTGTGATTCCTGGCTGGAGTGGACACTACACAAACAATAGAACAAATGAACAACAGAAAATTAAGAACAGCAGCCCTATTCACTATATGAACAACAGCAGGCCAGCGTCAAATTAAAAGATATATAGAACAGCACAAACAAAAGCAAGCATTAATGTGAGACCAGAAACATCATACTGAAAAAGAAAGCAAGCATAAACAAATGAAGTTCAATGCAATACATAAACAGTAGCAGATCAAGTTCAACTCATAAACTAAATTTTAAGGGGACAGAGAACACCACAGTAGGCAAACAGGTATTCTATTGATTGAACTTACTAAGTGGTTTTTTTTTCTCAAACCAAACTCCAAGAATATGTAAAAAAGCAGGAGCAGCAGTCATTATAAATGCATGACCAAACCAAGAATCCCGATAAAGAGCATTAGACCATAGTAATTGACCACACGTCGGATTTAGTTATGATACAATTCTTTTTCATCTTTTTTTAAGATTATTATATAAATCCGTCGTTAATAATTTTCTAAAACAGGGCATGAGGAAACTTCGAGGCTTTCAAGTTGATTCAAACTATTTGCCATGGGAATTGTGAAGAGGTGTGTCAAGTCTGGACACTCAAAAACATGGAGAACTTCTAAATTGCGAAATTGGGAATCTTGAGAAGGAGACATTGAAATATCTTCAAAACATCTCATATCTTTCACACTTAAGAACAGTTCCTCTGTTTTAGAAAACAACGCAGTAATTCTGCATTCAAGAAGATCACTACACTTACTCACCAGCCTCAATGTATTCTTTAAAACATCTCATATCTTTCCACTGAAGAATATTCTCAACAAATTCAACTTCTAATACATAAAGTTTGGGTAAAAGCATTTCCAACTCCACATTTTTGGCAACAGTAAACCTAATAGCTTTATTTCCTGAAACTCTCAAATAGAGTTCTTCAAGGTTATCCAAATTTTGAAAGACACCATCATCAATACAAAGATCAACACATCCCATCAAATCTAATAACTTAAGTTTTCTTAACTTCCCTATTGTAGAGGGTAATTTTCGAATGCCACAGCGAGCAATGATGAGTACTTCCAAGTTAACAAGATTTCCAAGAAAGGATATATCATTATCCACTAATGAGCATTAAATATTAAACGGGCGTAATATTAGAAGGATTAAATAATTAAATTAAATATCGTAATTGGTAGTGTAAATTTTGTTTTTTGAATGTTAAATCAGGCATCAATCTTAATCTATTTTTAATTCTGTTAATTTCACAATTCAAAAGGGGACTTGAAACTTCAACTCATAGTAAAGGAGACTTAGATTTCATTGGTCTAATGCTCTTTATCGGGTGAAAATTATATGATATGGTAAAATTGACCCCACACATAGTAATTAGTAATTACAATGCAGTCATATAACTAGTTATAGTTATATGACCAAATCAATCAATCAGCAATCTAAGATTAGAAATAAAACCCAGCCAACTAACATAACAACAACAGCAGCAGTCATTATAAATGAAATGGTAACAAACAGAAATACTCACCGCTGAGTTGACCCAATTGAATTTACTCGCTCCTTTCGATCCAATTTTTGCGTTATACAATCCAATTGCCCTGCCAAAAAAATGATTTGCATTAATTACCAAAACCTTATATAAATAATATAATGATTTGTGCATCTCTATTATTTACTTACGCATCAACTATTTGCTTAAACTGCGGATTGACAGAGGTAGGCCTTATGGAATCAAGATAATAGCATTTCATTTTTTTCATGTCTAGTACACCGAGCACCCAATGTCGTCTACAAAAAAAAAAGAACAGAAACCAGAATCATGTCAAACAAAACAACTGGTAGATCAAACAAAACAGAACTTTGTTTAAAATCAAACCCGGGATTGTAGGGCACTAAGACAATGTCATTGTTCTTTCTCGATCCCAACCGATCTGCCACGAGTCGACTGGAATCATCCACATTTCTAGCCTTCCCTTTCTTCTCATGGTTCATGGTTGCAGTCGGGGTCACAAAAGAGATTCCATGATCTATCTTTGAACCATTCTTTATTTGCTCATACAAGTACCTGTTAACAACATACATTGATGACGAAACCACTTATAAAATATAATAAGCAACGAACAATCATTTAAATTCAACTAAAGTACTTACATTGAATAAGAAGCAACCACAGTCCCACTCAACTCATCCATTGCAAAAACTTTGTCAAAATCATTCCAACTTAAGTACGTGTAGCTATCATAGCCGAACATATCATTCTCACACTGCACTCTTATAGTATCGACATGTTTCATGTGTCCAGGAATAACATAAGTGAATCAAGAACAAAATGAAAAGTAAAGTATTTGATATAAGTTAATTCATACTATCTCCCTGATGAGTCCGGAGTATCCCTTTCTCAATGTTCAGTTACAACAATAACCAAGATTATTAGCTAATACAGGGTTTCGAAGCTCAAACACTCCTCGTGTTCCTTCCTGATATAATACACAAATGAAGTTGAAACTTGAATTATCTCAAATATGCAGTTTGAGTCGAAATCTACAAATGAAAAAGTCAAACACACATTCAATATATCATAGCAGGAAAAGAAAAAAGATTGTAATAATACCTTAAATATTGCTTGGATACATGAAAACTTGACCCTAGATCCCTGTAAAACAGAACGAATAACATATCAGAAATATAAAAGGTCAACAACACCTGAATCAAGATTTAGGAACATGGAACTGAACAAACATCAGATAACTCAGCAGAAACTATGAGATGCAATATGTAAGGAAGCATAAATCCACCTAGAAGTTGACAACTTCACATATGATGTATACATATACTCAGCTTTTAATCAGCCAATATTAAGATTTCTTTTTAACTCAAATACTCTCCCACAATGGACAAACATGTCCTCAACAGTTGGTCATTGCAGGTCAAGTACTAAGATATTATCCTCTCGACCTCCACCATACCATTTTACAGCAGATATACCACCTACAGGAGAAAAGAAACAAAAAGCATGGATCAAAATAGAATAGAAAGATGTAAATCTACCCCCTGTCCCAGGGATAATGGTTTAACATGAGAAATCAGTTGGACCTCAAGATGCTCAAATGAATTCACATTCTTTAGAAGACTAAGATTAAACATTTAAGACCTCAATATGCTCAAATGAATTCGCATTTTGGATTTTAAAAAGGGCCCACTTGACTGTAAGAAATTTGAAATGATTGTGGCTAGGAAATCCTTTAAAATTTTACTTGAGTGTTATACAATTGTTATACAAAGTGTTCCATTATATAAAGTCATATTATTTGAATTCAGATTTAGCCTATAATACAAAGTGAAATTTGGATTTAGATTTATCAAAGTGTTCCATTATAAAAAGTCAGATTTTTACTTGAAGGTCACAACATAAAAGGTTCAAGTACAGATTCTGAAAAGTTTTTGAAGTTTATACCAAGATCATGGAAATGGTTTTGACCATTTTAAAGACTTTAAAGACTTGTTGATTAGAACTTGACTTTATGAACCTTTAAAGAGTGCTGCAAATTACTGCAATTTAACATTTTTGTTGATTAGAGCTTGACTTTATGAATCTTGGATGTTCAACAGCCATTTACCAAGTTCAATCACCACAGTTTTAGATTATGCTACAATTTTTTTAATGAATGGTCCAAATTTATTATCCTTATAAGTATCTTCTTTTCACTGTTTTTTTTAATTTTGAACGATTTAATGTTTAAAGTTTGAACATGTATGCTCGAATCACTTTGATAGTTCCTTGTAAGTTATTACATCATCAAGTTAGGGGCCCAACCCTTCCATTTTAAGCCATCAAGAACAGATTCAGTCTATACAAACTCTTTTTACCATTTTAAATGTAAAGATATTATACCAAGTTTATACCAGATTATACCAACTCAAATCAGATCGTCATTGCATTCATCTATACTTGAGTTTCTATTTGTATATGTAAAATTGGCTTCATGTAAACTATTTTTACTTTAATACACTACTTATTTTAAACTAAAAGAAAATCATACATAAAGATGAGTATAATTTCACATGATTTGTCAAAAGTTTCTAACTATAGCCCTTGTTTCTGAATAATTTTACACCAGATGGAACTGATCCTAGAAGCCATGACATATAGAAATCAATATAATGCACACATTCTGTATGAAGTTCATGTGAGTTTCTTTCTTGCAAGCACTGTCTGCTGCTGTTGCTGAATGTAAGCCATTCAACATTGAGAATGCACACATTCAAATACACATTCAAAGAAAGAGTGTTTCGTGCCAAATATAAAAAACACATTAAACAAAAAGCAGTTACCTTAAACAGGAGTTTCAAACGCTATCTAATCTTTGACATTCGTTGCAATCTTCGGAGTTAGAACACCATAATTAGGAAAAAATGTAAACCAAAATTAGAACATTAGAACAAATAAGGTAATTGCAGAATGCAGAATTAGAACAAAGAAGGAGGAGCAGAAATCCTTGAATCGTTTTTGCTAGGATGATTTCAATTTATAGAGTTGCAGAAACCTTTTGAGTGCCTTCAATCCGTGTGAACTATCCTCGATCTTGGCCCTCCAATAAACAATCATAGCGGATCGACGATGGCTGATGAAGAGATTATTGTGATGGCCAATCGAAGGGGAGATAGGGTTGGGAGCGTAGATAGCGAAGTCGGTTGCTTGTTCCGACCGAGGAGGACTACTTGGAAAGAGGTAAAGGAAGGAGAGAAGTCGGCTTCTTCTGCGTGTGAAAGAGCGTGTAAAAGAGGTAAAGTAGGTAAATGACTTTTCTAACCCCATTTTTGAACGGATTGTTTTGATTAAGTGTGATTAATTAATTTTGATGTTTGAAAGACTTGTACACACTGCATAAAGTCTTGTACGCGTCTTAAAATTAAGGAATTTTACGACGAAAATACCCCCTAGGACTAATATGTATTATACAGTAGTATAGATGGGTTGCATGAACTTGTACCTTGTGTTTCAAAGATGGTACCATAAGTTGTTCTTTGTATATAGGGTAATAGAATACTGGGATGGTGTAGTGATAATTGGGTCATATAATTATTTGAAGAATGTGTGGATTCTAATGTAGCTGATGTGTTGCTAGAAACATAGGTAATACCTACAATTTCTTGATTGTTTCGTTACTTTTTCGTATTTTTTTATTTTAATTTGTGTTTGTTTTAGTTTATGTTTGCATTTGTATGCTTTGGTAGGCCTCATGTTGCAAGGAAAACAAGCCAAAACGAAAATCCGATCGTGATCGAGCCGAAGCGGGAGAACAAGAGAAACAAAACAAGTAAAAATCTGCCAAGAAGACCCTTCGCGGTACGCGAAGGGTGAACCCATGTACCTTCGCGAGACACGACACAGAAAAAGTGTCCAAAAATGTTTTTCAGGTCAAACTGGTCGTTTTTCGTTCACGGCTCGTTACCAAATTAAGTCCCAAAATGGCTCGTTTTCCTGTTACGAGTCGTTACGCGCGGCGGCAGAAAAAACCCTTAAATTTTCGCTATAAATAGAACATGTTGTGTTCGACTTTAAAAATTTTTGGACGGCAGAGAGACGACCAGAGGCTACCAGAGACGTATTTCAAGGCTTAGGAACGAAGAATTGAAGGCTTGGATCATCCGATTGAAGCATTCGACGATCCGGTTTCATTGCTTTGCTTCATTTTCGGTATTATAATCGATTTAACCATGTTTTCCAGATTTGTAACTTCTGATTTCAGTTTACATTTGAGTATGCTAGGCTAAACTCTTGTATCGTTTAGGCTAGATGAATTGTTAGAGCATGTTCCGGGTGTGGTCGTTACTGTGCGAATAGTTATCTAGATTGTAAACTAGGCTAGACTGCCAACGGACCAGTGGCGGACCAGATTGTACGCCCGGACCATCTGGTACGTTGGTTAGTTGGTCCGCTGGGCAGGTTACCTATAAATAGGTGAGTCTAGATTGCAATGTTTAGATTTCTGGTCATTTGTCTTTGTGTTAAGAGGAAAGGTCTGTCCAACCTCTCCCGAGCTTCAATGATTGAAACTCCTTTGGTGTAATCATTCGACACAATAATGATTAGATTTCTCCGTCTCTATCTTTCTATGATCTGGAACAATCCGTATACGGTTTAACATGAACCCATCTATGATTTGATTTCATGATGTACTCGGTTTTCGTTATGATTGTGCTTTGAAGTAGACATTGTGATTGATTTTGATTTGGTTAATGTTTCTGAATTCTCTATTGGTTTTAGTCGTTGTTATAACCTTGTGGAACCCTAGATTGGTATGCATGTCATCATTCATTAGGTATTTATCATATAACGGAATCACATAATCTGCGATGTACGCGTGAACTAGAAATAGTCGCGATAGTTATAGGAGTTCTAGTGGCCAACTAGGAGTTCATCCTTAGGGTTTGAATAAGAAATTATCTTTCCCGTGGCTAGTAGGTATCCTTTGCATTGTCTAGTAGCCCCGTAGTCACCGATAGGTCGGGTCTGCCACTACTTAGTCGTGTTTAGGAACCTACTAGGTTAACCATTTCATTAGTGACACAATTGCTTAGGTTAGGTCACCGATAGGTCGGGTCTTGAACTGAAGCACTTCATAGACAACCAACTTAACTAATCTTCACCATGGAACATTAGTAACCGTTTAGGGAATGTTTATAACCCTAGTTGTGAACCATTTCCATAGGAGTTACGTGGCCTTGTCTTATGAACCCTAATTCAGATTACAAGATAAGGCATAAACGTAACCGAGGCATCTATCTATCATAGGTGGGGGAGTCAATGACTGAACGATCCTTTTACAATATCTGGTTATTTTGCTGCTTTCCAATTGCTTACTAGTTAATTAGTTTACTATTTACTATTACTAGTCAATATAAATCCCATCGTAAAAACAAAACCTGGCTTTACTATTGATTGACTGTTTTAAACAACGTATCCTTGAGTTCGACATCCGGTGTTTGCCAATACTGTGCTACACGCGACGGGTACACTTGCCCTAGTGTGTTGGTATAGTCCCCTGGTAAATTACCAGTTTATAAATTGAAAACCTGATAGTACAAGCTATATTTAATATATACAAAACAACACATCAGTAGCCCTCGGTAAAAGTTTTTATTTTATTTTTTTTAATTATTTAATTATTTTTACAGAGATAATTTAATTGTAAAATGATGATTTTATAATAAAAGGAAGTAACCTCATCTTGTAAAAGTGTAGATGTGATGGTATCATATTAGGGTGGAGGGTGTGGAGTAGAAGTATTAGAAGAAGATAGTAGAAGTAAAAGCCGATAGGCTTGTGTCACACGAGAGAGATAAAAAAAAAGATAGTAGAAAGGTAGTAGATGGTGGTGGTGAGGAAAAAGTGGTAGATTTTTTTAATAAGCAAATTAAAAATAAATACATTAATTAAACATAAACGTAGTTAGAGACAGGTTCAAATAAGAAGTTTGGTTTAGGTAAGTGTTAGACAATTGATATGGTGTAAATGCTTGCCTTTCACATTAATACAAAACACACACACACACACACATATATATATATATATAGTTACGTCTACGACCCTTATATTTGGAATATTTAAAAATGTATATAACCTACTCTAATATACCCACCACCCCCCCCCCCCCAGTCTATGAAGGAGTTTGACGGATGCTTAGACCGGATCAGAAGTCTTCAAACAAACATTTGGGCAAGCCCTTAGTAATATGCCAGCCATCTGGAATCGTGATCGGACATGAAGAACCCGAACGTGACCAAGCTGAACCTTATCGCGAACAAAGTGAATGTTAATCTCGATGTGCTTAGTCCGTTAATGCTGGATAGGATTCTCGGTCTTGTATATGGCACTCATATTGTCACGGTAAACAATGGAGGTATGAGTAGGAGGACGACCGAGCTCTAAAAGAGGTTACGCAAGCAACATAATTCAGCAACCACGCGAGCAACCCCTCTGTATTGTGCTTCAGCACTGGAACGTGAAATGGTAGTATGTTGTTTAGAGGACCAAGTAATAAGCTTATCCCCAAGGAACACATAATATCCAAAAGTAGACTTGCGAGTGTCAGGGCACCCAGCCCAATCAGCATCAGTGTATGAAACTAATAAGGAAACCAAGGTAGGACAAAGTTGTCGTAGTCCCATACTAAGTGTGCCCTTGAGGTACCAAAATATATGCTTAAGATCGTTCATATGACCAGTGCGCGGATCGTGCATATGCATGCACACCTGCTGAACTGCATAGGATATGTCTAGCGGCGTAAAAGTAGGATATTGGAGGGCAATCGCCAGACTATGATAAAAAGTACGATCAGAGAACGGGTCACATGCAGAAGAACCAAGCTTACCAGTAGTGTTAATAGTGTTGGGTTACGACAGTGGCATTCTGGTCTCGGTAATAGCAAAAGAAAATTTGAATAATTATAATGACACATAATTATTAAATCAATTACTGAGTAATAAGTAAATTAAATTCAAGATAATTAAATTAACGATTAATTTAATATGCAGCGGAAAAACGATTTAATTTACAAACGCGAAAACCCAGCTAATTAACGTAAACCAAATACAACAGGATTCAATTGTGGCGGCGATACGGCTACGGCGGCGGCGGAGGAGCAGGCGGCGGCTAGGAGAGGGTCGGCGAACGACGGGCAGTGGCGGATGACACGGATGTCACGGCGCCTGCGACTCGGGATGGTTGAGGATTCCTTGTACTCGCGAGCGATCGGATTAACCAGCGGAAAAGGTGGCGGCAATGGCGACCTAGGGCTAGATCAAAATTGCAAGGAGAAAGGGAGAGGAGGGGGGCGAATTTTCTAATCGAGGATTAGGGTTTCGCGCCTCCCTTAATCAGTTATTTATAAATGATTAAGTTTCCGTTAAGTCCCTCGATTTTAACCTAATCCTTTTCGAACTATTTAATTGTGCGACAAACGTTTAACTCTTAAATATTTGTCGCTTGCCGAGATTTAACGAATGTTAGTTAAGTACTAATTCTTTAATTGTCGTTTAAGACGTAAATAATATTTAACGTCTTTTGTCGCTTAACTAATCTTAACGATTAATAATAATTAACTAATCAATTATTTATCTATTAAACCATTTAATAAACAAATAATTAATTCTTCTGCGAATTTGCCGGTTATAAAAGTAAGTGGACTTTAAAACCCGTTGCCTCCGGTGTCACTCTTACGGGTCTTGACCGGGTCGCGTACTTGATTTAGTCGGGTCTGGACACCTAAATCCAACAGTCTCCCACTTGGACTGAGCGCGTCTATAAATCAAGAAACAGTTAGAGGTGCTCTAGCTACACGTGGCTGTCCCAACCAGTCATGACACTTCAAGTCAAATAACTAAGGCATATCAATAAACTCGTGATATAGTTTAGACTTATGGTATTTGTAAAGTCATCAGATCCTTACTGTATGAGACATCAATCGAACTAGAGACATGGATTTATTCATTCTCTTTCGTGTTCGATCATTGTGTTTCACGTTTTACTGTTCGAAGTTGTCCAATCAAACACACAGTAAGTTTGGGTAAGGCCTTACACTTAACACTTGGAACTAACGAGAGGGCCCATGATGCCAAGCTGTTGCATTATTACTTCAAGAGTACAGAATCCAATATAGATTACATACAGCTCCCACCAAGCCTTAGATTCATTCCTAAAAGTAACCGTTATGGCTGGCAGTTACGCGGCAACGTTAAGCTACAATCAAAGAATGTTCTTTAGCAGACGGAAGACAATCTGATGCGAGTTCCGTCCCGACGTCATTCTCTAATGAATCCTCGTGAGTCTGGATCGTCAACAGTTTGATTCCAGAGTCAGACTAGTCCTGCTTCAGGTGATGCTCCCACAATGCTTGATCGACTATGGACTTTTAGAATATTAATGGAATATTCATGGATAGTAAACCGTATAAATTTTGAACAAGTTACGCAGAATTCAGACTTTTGTCTAACAGCTTAGAGGAGGTCGAATGATTTGGTGCAACGTTAGTGTTCGACATCCAACACTAAAATTGAACACCGATATGATGCAGAATTCACGCACTATGCAATAATGTTATTTCACTTATCTAGCCTGATCATTGAACTTACGAATTCGCTATCATGTCCTCGAGTTTCGTTTTAGGAGTGCTAATGTTAGTTGTTTCTTAAGATTCAGTGTTTATCTTGAACAGTGAATCTTCTTAAGTGAACCGAACTTGTGATAATGTAGTGCCCTTGGTGAGCACATGTACGACTGTGTTATCACTTGAGCATGTTAACCGACTATCTACAGAGTCAAATTAACCCTTTGAATGTTTTATGGCATTCCTAGTTCAGATTCAATTAAGGTGGCTATTAATGTTCAACTAGTATAATTAGTACTCTATTAATGAACATATATTTCCTTTCATCAGTGTGTGGCACTGATGATCTGATTTTCCATCTAAGGTCGTGGAGTAATCCTTTACGGTGACATTCCATGAAATATTTAGTATTGGATTAATTTCGTATCATATTTAGTACGATTTGATTCGTTTCAAGAGCTTGATCGTGTTAGTGGTTGCTCAGCCATAATATGATCAATACTTAAATTTTAATCTTGAAACTTTAATTAATTGAGGTGTCATTTAAAATTTAATCCAGTAAATTTAAATGATCTTTAGATCGGCATTTTGATCGTTATTCTGGTAAGGATTAGTGGCGATGCTCCCACTTGCTTTAGGCAGATTGACATTCCGATTATCATTCTTCTTTTAAACCATTTGGATACTAACTTGCACGAAGAAAACGTGGCAGTTAAATTTTGGTTTCAGGAATGAAATTGTTCGATTTCGTAGCATGTGGTACGGAAATCGAATGCTTAGTATCCAGATGTTATGACTCATTCATAAGTTCAAAGATGATTGACAAAGTCATTTCAGAGTTTGATGGCATGGAGATGCTTTCGTCTATGATTGTTTGAAAGTATCTCGTGATGATTGAGGCGATGATTTAATCCATTGGACTCTCGGTTCCGACGTTAGATGATGTTTCCTTATTCAGGTAAGGATAACATATGAAACTCCAACCAAAATGTCGATATGTTTCGCTAAGCAACAATCCATTGTTGGTGAAACATTGTCCATCTGACTTGTCTTGTTTAGGTACGAGAGTTGCTTTACATAGTCCAGTGAGTTATCAGAATCACGTTTCTTTAGATATTTAAAGATCTAAATTTGGACATGTAATTACTAAATACCATCTTTGCAAGATACCGGTCTTGGGATTGGAAGTTATTTATGCAAGTGATGTGTGAAGGGGTCTTATGGTTACAAAATGTCAAGGGCTTTTGTTGTGGCAAGTCATTAGTCTTGTGTTTGTCGGTTTCAGGATGAAACTATGAATCCTTGTACTAAACACTTAGTGCATGTCGGATTTAAACACACGTGAGTACAACGAGTGTAGTCTAAGACTTCCAAGATGTGTGTAGGTATGCACATGTATATATAATGGTAATGTGCACCAGGATTGGTGTGACCATACTACAATGTTATAATCAGCAAGTGATTACTCCTGTAGCAATTTAGCTGGTGATTCGAACTTCTATGAACAAGCGTCGCATGAGGCAGAGGATTGATATGTTCACATTGTTGTAGATCGAAACAGTGATTTTCAATTAGTTCGACTTGATTTAATATCATTAACGTCGGTGGTTCAATGTCATAAGACTTTATGAACTACCGTTACGTAATGGGTTGTCTCGTAATAAGTACGATAGACGCTTAAGGCATTATAGCTTCGATGGGATATGATAACCAAAAGGTTATCATGTCGCATTTAAGCTAGCCTTAATGAAATCAAGTGCACCAGGTTGTGAGGTATGTTGTTTTGGGATTTTGAACTTAATCTAACAAAAGGTTGAATCAAATTCAAAGTAGATTAAAAACAGTCATGCATGTTTTGAAAATAAACCATAGTCAAAAACATGTCATAGTCAAAATCCAAGGAAAGCAATTGTTCATCCTGGAAAACAGCGAGGGAAACTAAAAACAAAACAAGTTGTTTCAACCATCACCAAGAATTGTTTTTAAACTGAAAACATTAGACACGAGATTTATTCGGGTGCGAGTCTCACAGGGTAGCTCAATGTCATCTTGGTTTGCTTTTTTTTAGCTTCATGCACCTACAAAATGTAAAGTATGTCAAACATATATTTTGCAGGAATAAGTGAAGCATGATACAACATAAACTTATGTGTATACCTGTGGAATCACCCGGCTGAAGTTTTCCATTCTTCACCTTGGCAAGATACTTAGGGCAGTTTCTTTTCCAGTGCCCCATCTTGTTGCATTCAAAACACTGGCGCTGATCTGGCGGCGGTGCCTTGGACGCTTTAGACTTGCCCTTCTGGGAGCTTCCAGACGCTCTGGTAACAGCTGACTTGCCCTTCTTCTTGTTCCCACGCCTTCCTTTCTTGACCTCAGGCTTTTTGACGCCTCCTGATCGGTTTGCGAGTACACTGGGTGCCTTGCCGTTAACAAAGTTAACTTCAGCAGTCTTGAGCATGACATGAAGCTCAGTCACTGTCATTACCATGCTATGCATGTTAAAGTTCACCCTGAAAGGGGTGAAGGCACTGGACAGTGAGTGCATAATTAGGTATGTTGCCATTTCGGCGTTGATGACGTAGTTCAGCTTCGCTAGGCGGTCGATGTAACCCTTCATCTTCAGGACATGAGAGCTGACGGGAGCGCCTTCGGCCATGGGACAACTAATAAGTGTCACAACGGTGTCATAGCGCTCCTGTCGGGCATGCGTTTCAAACATGCCCCTTAGATCACCAATCATCTGAAAAGCCGTCCTGTCAACCATATTCTTCTGAACATCAGAAGTCATAGTGGCTAGCATAAGACATGCGATATTTTTGGCGTTTTGTCGCAATGTGTTATGGGCGTTGCACGCCGCAGTAGTGTCAGCTTCAGGTTCCTCAGGAACCTTAGCTTCTAACACATTTTCCATGTTAGCCATTTTCAGGAAGATTCCCAGATTCCTTTCCCAATCAAGGAAGTTGGCGCCATCAAGTTTCTCCTTCTCAAGAAGAGACTTGAGATGGAAAATCTCTTGGTTTGCGCGGTTAGCCATCTGAAACAATAGCCAAAATTTAGCATTTCGATGTCTGAATTGTATTCAAGGATGGAAAGCTAATCTTGAATAGGAATTGGGAATTCAGTTAGTTAGATAATTTCTCCAGACAGCGTAAAGTGCTTTCAAAATTTCTAAGTAGCCAAATGGACAACGATTGTCACTTGTGAGTAACTGTCACAACTCCCATTATGGGGCTTTTGCGAACGGATCAACGAAATATGTTTAGCCCCATCTATGCCCATTCTGTCTACATGCCGACCAGAGGTACGGTGTTGAAATACTCCAATACCAAAGGTACGTGTAAAGAAAATGGTAGTTGTCCTAAGTTGTCAGTGTGTGCGTACGGTGTTGAAATACTCCAATACGCTCACCTTAGAAGATACCCTAAACACCACGTGCGGTGTTGAAATACTCCGACATGGATGTATCGGTCAATATATTCCAAGTTAGACTTGACTTAGGATGGCATGGACTACCGGTTTTAGGCTTACAAGATAGGATTATTAGGTCATATTTTTAATGATTAATGTGACGAAAATTTTTATGAATCCTATCTCACTAGGGACGATCATTTAAATAACCTAAGTATTAATGATCTACGTGTTGCGAGATGATAACCAATTATTAACAATGTTCGATTAATTTATCGAAAAATCCGAATTTAATGTCGAATTAAATTGGTTATTAAATCTTATAAAGTCGTAATAAAATTAGGACTTTTATTTAATCGATTGAAAAATTAGTTTTATACCGGTAAAACTAAGTTTGGATTTTAGTTGGCGCGTTAATCAAATTAAGACAAGCAACCAGAAACAAGCAAACACACATGCACATATACGGCCATGCAGGGGTTTCGATATTGTCAGAGCCTATGACAATATCGAGGAAGGTCAAGGGACGTAAAAGTAAATCAACCACGAGAACTTAAAACTCCCTGATCGATTTAGTCGCTCACACTGGCTTAACAAGCTCCCGCGCGTCATAAAAAAAACGTCGGTCTCGTTTTGGGTTCCAGCCATTTTCAAAAATCCCTAGAAGGGGTAATCTCAAAATGGGTCGTCGTGTCAAGCTCGTCTTGTTCGTCTACGAGAAAGTGAGCAATTACAAATTAAAATAAAACTATTTTATTTTAAATAAATACAACTTTGAACCCAGTCAAAAGTGGGCCAATCCAAAACAAGACAACATGGGTCAAATGGGCCAAACCATAACGAATCCATGACAAAATAAAATAGGGTTGGGCCGAATATGTACGAAAGATAATTCAATCAATTTTATTGAATCAGATTATGTTTAGTGGATTCAAATTGACTAAACATATTTAAATAGCGATTCATCCAATTTCGCGACTTTCGGGTTTAGAACCCTAGTTCGCGAAAATACACCGGTTTAAAATCGTCCGGCTAGGGTTTGCGTGTGGTGATCAAAGCTCTGATACAACTGTTGGGTTACGACAGTGGCATTTGGGTCTTGGTAATAGCAGTTTTTTTTTTGAATAATTATTACGACAAATAATTATTACATCAATTACCGAGTAATAAGTAAATTAAATTCAAGATAATTAAATTAACAATTAATTTAATATGCACCAGAAAAACGATTTAATTTACAAACGCGAAAAACCAGTCAATTAACGTAAATCAAATACAACAGGATTCAAAGATCACCAAAACGTGTAAACACCGAAACGCGTTAAAACAAGAACTCGATACAATCATAAAATATATAAATAAATCTAAACTAATAACGAGTTTAGATATACCTGAGCGGTGATTCAAACAGACGTTCGAGACACCAAAAGTCAACGGGTGACGCTAGGGTTTCGCAGGTTATGATTCCTCGGACGAATCGAACTTTCCTCGCGATTACGAATTTACTACGCGATGAATCGAGCACCGAGAAAATCCTGTACGTCAGATCTGGCGCGAACTAGGGTTTGCAGACGACGGGCGAACGCGCCTTGTGATGGCGGTTCGCGACGGAGGGTGTCGGCGGGTGTCGACGACGAGGAGAGCGGCGGCCGGCTCGGGCGGCGGATGCGGCGCGACGGGGCGGCGGATGTGGTCGCGGTGGCTGCAGCGGGTCGGTGAGGAGCTGCGGCGGCGATGCGGCTATGGCGGCGGCGGCTAGGGGAGCGACGGTCAGCGGCGGCGAACAACGGGCAGTGGCGGATGACACGGATGTCACGGCGGCTGCGACTCGGGGTGGTTGAGGATTCCTTGTTCTCGCGAGTGATTGGATTAACCACTGGAAAAGGTGGCGGCGACGACGACCTAATCCTTTTCGAATCGAGGATTAGGGTTTCACGCCTCCCTTAATTAGTTATTTATAACTGATTAAGTTTCCGTTAAGTCCCTCGAGTTTAAACTAATCCTTTTCGAACCATTTAATTGTGCGAGAAACGTTTAACTCTTAAATATTTGTCGCTTGCCGAGATTTAACAAATGTTAGTCAAGTACTAATTCGTTAATTGTCGTTTAAGACGTAAATAATATTTAACTTCTTTTGTCACTTAACTAATCTTAACGATTAATAATAATTAACTAATTAATTATTTATCTATTAAACCATTTAATAAAAAAATAATTAATTCTTCTGCGAATTTGTCGGTTATAAAAGTAAGCGGACATTAAAAGCCGTTGCCGCCGGTGTAACTCTTATGGGTCTTGACCAGGTCGGTACTTGATTTAGTCGGGTCTGGACACCTAAATCCAACAAATAGGAGTGCGACAAGAGTTACAGTCATCCATCTTTGCACGAACCAAAATATCATGAGCATATTTATGCTGGGAGAGAAACAAGCCATGAGTGTTACGTGTAACAGAAATCCCCAAAAAATAAGATAAAGGTCTGAGATCTTTCATGGCGAATTCTTTTGTCAAGTGCTGCATAATTGATGTCTTCAGTGTGGAAGATGATGTAACGAGTATGATGTTGTCCACATAACGAAGTAAATAAGTCGTGTGACCACCATGCTAATATATCAATAATGGGTGATCACACGAACTGTGACGAAAGCCGATAGTGGCGACAAAATCAGTAAACCTTTGGTACCAAGCCCGTGGTGAATGCTTCAGCCCGTATAACGATCGTTTTAACTTAAATACATGATTGGGGTAGGATGGATGATGAAACCCCATCGATTGATGCATATAAACAGTCTCATATAAGTTACCATGCAGAAAAGCATTCTTGACATCAAGTTGACATATATCCCATGTGTTACATAAGGCAAGGTTGAGGGTTGTACGCATGGTGGCCGGTTTGACAATCGGGCTGAACGTCTCCTCACAATCAATGCCAACCTACTGAGACCTGGCATCACAAACAAGACGCACCTTGTAGGCTCTAAAGAGCCATCAGATTTAGTTTTATGCTTAAATAACCAATGAAACCAGATAATATTCATATTATATTACCTAGGTATGAGCTCTAATGTATTATTTTTTATAAGAGCATTAAATTCATCTTTCATGGCACGGTACCAAAGAGGATTAGCTAAGACCTTAGATGGGTTATGGGGTAGTGGTTCAAAGATAGTAGAGGCATTAATATTAAAGAGTTGTTTACGTTAAGAAATCCCCGGCATACTTCGGGTATTATTGTACGACTGGCGGTGGCAGTGGAGGAGTTGAGGGTGACGAGGAGTCAGAGGCGGGTGAAGGAAAACACAAGACCGATGTGCTCGGTTCTAGGGATTAGGTCGTGTGGTAATGTAGGCTGGATTAATGTTTTGGGCTGATGGAGCAACAGAGGAGACAAGACTATTGGGATTGGTGTTGGGGATGTAGGGTCATGGTTTGGGTTAGGAGGGTGAAGAGAGGTCCAGAGTAGTGGTGAGGGGTCTGGTGTGTTGGATGTGAGAAAATCATAGGAGTTCTGAGCGGGTTTGGGGCTGGTGTACGAAAATGTATTTTCATCGAATATGACATGACGATAGATTATGACTTTGCGTGTGGCAAGGTCATAACACTTGTATCCCCTATGATTTGACGGGTACCCAAGAAAGACACAAGGAAAAGAACGATTTTATAGTTTGTTAATTGAGATAGATGGTAGAAGTGGGTAGCAAAGACAACCAAAGACACGAAGGTGAGTATAGAAAGGGTGAGATTGGTAGAGGAGGTGAGTGGGAGTGTAGTTGAGTATGGTTTTAGAAGGAAGAATGTTTAGAATGTAGGTGGACAATTGAAGGGCGTGATGCCAAAACGAGGCACGAAGCGAATCATGAGCGAGTAGAGTTTGGATTATGTTATTTATCGACCTAATTTTACGTTCGACTTTCCCATTTCAAGGGGACATGTAGGAACAAGAGAAGTCCTGAAAATTCCCTAACACGATATCTATAGACATGCGAAATCCATGTATAAAATCGATTCAAGAACATAGAGGATGAAGAATATGATGAACACAATAATATAAAACTATGATTAAACCTCAAAGGGATGCACACAAACTCGTGTGGTACAACCTCTAGAGATTTTTGAAATCCCCTAGCCACTCTGGTCTCATACGTTTTCTATCTCCCAATAGAAAACCCTTCTAAATGCATCATCCTTGTGTTATATAGCACACAAAGTGAGCCTACAAAGGCCTAAATTCATCCCAACCCAAGCCCATATGATTAATCACTAACTAGCCCACTATTCTAATGTATAAGCCTCATAAAAACTACCCTTACAAACTTCCCCTAGGATATCATTAGGATTGTTACATTGAAAATTTTAAAGCATGCATCTTCTTGCAAGTCCACATATTTTCTTTAACAATCTTCATTCGACTTCACTAGACTTGGAAAATTTCTCTCAATCAACATCAACTTGAACTTTCAGAAATGAACAAGTAATGAGAGGAGGATTCTTATACACTTTCTACTCTTGAATGAACTTTGGTTCTTGCAGAATCATTGGTAACTGTCTTGAAATGCCTTTCACTTTAGAGGATAAAATTTAAAAACCTCTATCTTTTGCAAACCTGGATATTGTTCTTCAGATTGAAACTTGACTGCTATGCACCTTTTTCCTTCAACATATGTCTTGAAGTTTCCAGCTTCCCCTCAACTTGAGAACATCTTCTTTTAGAAACTTTTGGAAGCTTTAACAGAAACAAAACCAACAACTTCCCCTAAACAGTAGATTTCTTCTTATAGGGAAGTCTTGTCCGGCTGGTTCTTTAACTTGAGCAATAGCGGCAATATGATCATTTGATTTTCCTTTGTCAATCATCAACCTGTTTGACATAATTTTTCAAAAAAAAACATATCACTAGACATATGATGACTGGTATCTGGGTTAGTAGGTGAGTAACATTGTTTAAACCAAAAACCTTGATACTGATTATGAGTTTTCTATAAAACTTCCCCTTAACCCAATACCTATTTTAACTTCACCTTAGCTGAGTGTTCCCTCAGCTAATGACTTTCCCTGAGATAATACATATTATATCTTCTCCCCCTGGGATAATGCATATTATCTCCCCCCTCCCCCCCCCCCCCCGAGATAATGAGTTCCATTGAGATAATGCTTATTATCTCCCTATTATCCCATATTCTCCCCCTAAAAAAGGGGTATATTTGTGTGTGTGGGGGGGGGGGGGGGGGAGGGCACACCGCCATGCACTCATGCACATAACCCACACAAACACATTGAAACTTCTCAAATTAATTCGGACAAGGCATAAAAATAACAATAAAAACTTAAAGACTCACACAAGAAAAATTAAACAAATATGAACCAAGTCAATCATGAGAAGGTTTACAAGGGGGTCAAACCGTCTTAGTCTGAACTGAGGAACACTTTTTAACATCCGTTACTCAAACACGTCCAGGTGATTGTCAGTATATTGATCCACTTATACTCACGTTCCTTACCTTTACTCAGGTTGTTTGTCACTTTATTATATTTTCAGTGCATTAGTTATTAACATATATCGGTCAAACACAAATCCTAGGTAATTTAAACATGGAGTCTATCAAGTACGCAGATTCCCTACCACGTATTTTCATATCTCTATCCAGAAGTATGGAACCTTGCTTGAGATTGGTTTGAGAAGGGAAAGAATAGATCACATAGATTTTGGGTAAATATACATATCAACTAACTTCCCAGTGGTGTTTCAATCAGGCTGCAACCTGACGTGTGACACGTAATACGCATTAGTGACAAAGGCTAAAGGTTTTAGACACTTGAAGATCTCTTTTGTTGTGCTCTTAGGCATCTTTTAGGTGTGTCTATATATGTATATATATATATATATATTATTTTATATAGAGTGATCTACAAGCACGTCGGTATAGTCAACTTCAGGTCGTTGGTCACGTAAAACAGAGAAGAGTCTGACTAACGGCTTAGATATCCCCAGGTCTTTGCTTTCACAAAACAGAAGGGGATGCTAACTTTTTGAGCTTGGTTTCATACTCTTGGAATCAAGCGTGTGTATTAAGAACTTAATCATTCAGTTAAATAGAAATGCATAAAAACCTAAGTGTGTGTTTCCAATAATATATCATACGTTATCTTCAAGTGTGTGACACATACCTTTCATGATTTGTAAACAGAGCCTACCAACATATCACCATGGATCATGTCTTTCACAGCTGCCTTACACGTGTCAGCCATTCTCAGAACGGAAATTTATTTCACTTCCCACCTTCTCAAAAATGAACACATTAAAAATTAAAAAGCCACAATTTCAATGGGGCCTCAAATCAACTCTTCCCCTGCTTTTTGATTTTTAATGAATCTAATTTTCATCAAACAAATTTCTTTTAACACAATAAAAAACACACTGACACACAAATAAGGGCAAAACAAATAAGAATCCTGGCCAAGGTAACCTTCAAAGAATTTACTTGAAAGTTTAGAGAATTGGGTTTTGGCTCACACAAACTTGACTGATTCAACATTCAAACAACCAAGCTAACAGTACCTTTTCTACTGATATAGTCTTTTACGTCTCAATAAAACATATCCTCCATTGTACAAATTACAAGCTATGACGTTGAGAGATGCCTCCTATCCTATGCTTGGAACAATCACTTATCAATAAAAAAAATGTTAGTGTAGTCCTGTGGCATCCCCCTACTACTTTACATCTGATTTTAGTTTAAAAAAGTAGGGCCATAAATTTCCTTCCTTAACATGGGTCCATAAGATGTGAATATCATCAACATCTATTTAGTTGTTCGTTAAACTATCTTACGAAACAGGATATCAGAGTACACAGTGGATAATTAAACAAAATAGGACATTAAGTGTCTCCATTAATAGCTTCCCAAAAAGTGTTCGGTTCTTCATTCCAATTGCTCAATCCTGACCCGATAGCATCTCACCCTTGGTACCTGTCACCATTTACCAGTAACGTATTAGTAAAGGGTAACCCATAGCAATACAATACACATCATAACATAAAATGGCTAAAACAGCAGATTCTCCGAGTCTGCTTCACCAGGCGTATCGCTTAGAAGTTCAAAACTTCTAGGCGATACGCTTCCTAGACAGGCGTATCGCCTCCTGGAACCATCTCTCCAAGCGATACGCTTGGAGAGACATTTCCAGGGATTTGAGGAGAAATCCCCTGTTTCCATACTTAGCCAATTTTCAGGCAGTTTTCAGATTTTTGGGCTATTGCCCCATACCCTGCACATAAGTGTCTAATTCTTCTACAAGACCATATAATCATTCCTACTAACCTCCAAAGATACAAACATGATCGTAAGCAATTGTTGAGAATTAAATCGTTGACATCTTTATTTCGGTTAACCCATGGCATTTATCATACGTACTTTCTTGAATGCTCATGCTATCACATTGTTCTATTTACATCTAGAGTTCCTATCATGATTCATATCGATATGAGTTTCCATCTTACCCAAACGGGTGAATTCTATCTTACCCAAGCAGGTCAATTCCTCCCCGCCCAAACGGGTCAATTCAATCTTACCCAAACGGGTCTATCCAATCTTACCCAAACGGGTCAAGTGCCATCTAATAGAAATTATAAATTCCAAGTTCCAGCAATGAGCAACACCTCATATATTTTTGTGCATTTGTCAATTCTATAAAAATATACATGATCTAACAAATCTTACGTTACCTTGGGCGTTTAGACTTTTGTTTTTCCTTCACGTTGGTGGTTGGAGCTTCCACCGGCTTCACCTATATTACCATGATTATTAGTTAACCATGAACATCAACACAATCTACATTACACAAACTCACTCCAACAGTTATCAAGTGTTTCTATACTTGATTTCTTAACCCGTCTTTTAACAACAACTAGCATATATGATTAGCATCAAGAATCTATCTTTACTTGATATTTATCCTATTCAAGTACACCATCCAATTGATATCACATAGCACACAAGTATTGCATAGGAAAAACATTTTAAATCTTTCCTCATCTTTCATCTAGACGTTTTATCAAACACTTGGTGTGCACATTTAACATTCCTAAAACTATGAAGTTCTTAGACTATCAATCAAACCATCCTTGATCATACATACATGGCATCATCATGCAACATGAGAAATAATGAATCTTACATACAGATCATATTACCATGGTTTAGAAATCCATCCCACTCCACCCATACATCCCAATTTTCGACCCACATGAGGTGGGTTCCTAAACCCACTTCAATCCTACTAGAAATCATGTAATCACAAACATGCAGGGGCAAAATCATGCATAATTTAAGCATACAAGATCACACATAACATCAATTTAACATATCTTGATCTTTCACCAAATTACCTAACATCAAACACACTTACTTGGTGCAAGAATTTAGGATTAGGTGCTAAAATCGCAGCTTAGACTTCTTCTTTAGTCGGATTCCAGCCCTCTCTTAGCAAGAATTTCACTCACACACAAGAATTTGGGGTGAAATTATGAAGAACCCTAGTTCCTCCTTCTCCTCTTTCCCTGGTCGCGATTCACGTCTGGGAGAAATCCCAGACTCCTTCTTTTTGTTTTGTTTCAACTAAAGGTTACACATTTAGCCCCTTGACTTTTCCTCATCATTTAATTAGTGTCTAACTTTTAAAGTTACCCATTTAACCTCTAGTTTTTAATAAAAATTCATCTAATTATCAAACACAACTTATTAGCTAGGTTAGTATTACCAAGCCCGTCGGGGTGCGTTTGTCGACCACACAAGACCCGACCCGTCCCATACAAAACATGACAATTTCACATAAAATCATATAAGAGGTTTTCGGGCGTTACAAGTCCTCCTTGACTGTTCCTACACACAGTGAGAGAAGAGTTAGCCAATGGTACCCAGGCCATTGTTGTTCTGGGTACTCCTGAAGAATCAATAAAAGAAACTTCCTTTAAACACATCTCCTCGGGAATTTAGGATGGAGTTGCCTTGGACTTTAGTTTCCAAGTTTGAAGTGATTTAATTTTAGTCACCTTTGGAGTCATGACTTTAGGTATTTCAACCTTCTCATTTTAGGTTCATTATTTAAAACAATTTTAGTTACCTTGGGATGGGTAACTTTAGGGTTTTTTTTTACTTTTTGTTGTTTTGAAACTGGTTTCTTCACCTGTTTTTGGAACTTTTTGTAACTTGGAAAGCTAGATTTGTGATTTGAAAGCATTTTCTGCTCTTTGGTAGCACCCCAATAATGATCAGATGGTTTTACCATAGGATTGGCAGTCTTCATCGCCTTATGTGGTTGCACCTTCATTAGTTTGGACTTAACCCTTTGACATTGCGGAAAATATGGCTCATAGGGGCGAAGGAGATAATTTCGGGCAATATGACCAGCACTGCCACAATTAAATCAATTTTGCTTCTTTGGGTAGAAGTCAGACGTATAACATTGGTCTTCTTCGGCTGGTGGGGAGCAACATGGCTTTATGTCTGCGTCTTTGAGATGTATGTAGATCCAGTGTTGACTTTTGGTTGGTTCCAAGAAGCTTAAGTAGATTTTGTCTTTGCTATTCTTGTGCTCCCTGTATTGTTTGATGTCGAAGCACCATTTCTGCAACTGCAAATGCATGAACCACATGAAGAGATAGGAGATACAACCACTTCCTTGAGTTTCTCATCTTTGACCACAGCTTCAGATATCACACTTGGTTGCTTAATGATGATCTTGGGTCTTTCAACTTTAACTCCACTTGTAGATGCATTGGTGGATAACCCTAAACCTTTAAACTTCGAGGCAAAGGAGGGTATCTTGTATCCATATACTTGCTCTTGATCGAACATGGAGCTAGAGGTCATAAATATCTTCCCCTCAGGTCTTGTTTTCATGACCACCTTCTCCCGTTGCATTTCAGTAACAACCTTAAAGTACACAGTATCTATGTGTGGATACTGTTTTAGCTTTTTCTCAACAACAAGTGCATTTACCTCATTCTCAGCCACAAAAATAACTTCATTTGAAATGGAACCTGCACCCTCAGAATTGGAGTTAGGACTTTTGTTGTACGTTTGAATTCAACATCATCCTTGATGAAATCTTCTACAGTCCCTTCAATTGTACCACTTGCATCACTTTCAGGTTCAGTTGAATCTTTAGCTGACATTTTGCCATAAGTCATAGTTGCCTCCATATGCGATTCCTCCTGGGCCATTGGCGTTGTCCCTACCAAGACAATATTAACTGGAGGAGCAACTTCTTTATATCCAGATCCAGATCTATCAACTTGATCATTATCAAGTAAAAGTCCTACTATATCTCTAGAAACTGGTGGAGGGATAATGCTACTTAGAACCTCAGATTTACCTGCATCCATCATACGTTGATACCTGAGCTTATGGGCATCGTATTTGACAAGCAGTTCATCATATTTATGTTGCAACTCATCTAACTGATGTTTTAACTCAGACACTTCTATCTTGGAACGATCATATAAGATGGTCTTTCTGTTGGATTAAGTGTCTAAGCCCATAACTATAATTGATAGCAGCACAGTCCTTTTGGGTTGTCCTCAAGACAATATAAGTAGAATTAATAAAAGAAAAATTAGTTTATTAATTATTATGGTTTAATAATTAATTGGATAAAACTATTTGGGAGGTTAGTTAACGGTTTAGTTAATAGAAGGGTTGAATACCAATTAATCAATAGTTGATTAGTCGGGAACATTCCAAAACCCTAGGAGGGAGGTGGACGAAAGTTCCCTTGTCCACAAGGGAATTTTGTTCAAGAACTTTTCCATCCCACAGGATGAAAGGTTAAAATCCTGGAAGATATCCAAGGCTATAAATAGGGGCCTTAGGGATTCATTCCAATTCGCTCATTTTTTGCTTGAGTTTTCGCCTCCTTCTTTGTCCCTCCTTGTGGAAGAACTTTTCTATAGTTCATCCACCCCTAGTTAATTTTCTCTTTTAAATCATTGGGTGTGATTCTATTTAAGGCACGACAATTGTGGTGCATGCTTCTAAGAGTTCAAGAGGGATAATTCTAGTTGTTTACTATAACAACTAAAAGGTATGTAACCCTATCTTTCTTCTTTAGTAATTTCGATTATTTGCTAGGGTTCCTATTGTGTTCATAGTTATAGGTTCAATTGTGAAAACATATATCTCGTTTTAGGTTGCATGCACCCTTAATAGTTTAAGTTTGCTTGTTTTGCCTGAAACCCATCACTTTTGAGTAGTAAGCTCTTGATACTTTTGAATATCTTATTTCTGAGCTTTCACTTTCTCTTCACTCTTAGCCAATCTACCCTTAAGTGTTCGCCTCCTTATTTCTTGGGGATTAATTCCAATTCGCTCATTTTTGGCTTGAGTGTTCGCCTCCTTATTTCTCTCTTCTTGTGGAAGAACTTTCATATAGTTCATCCACCCCTAGTTAATTTTCTTTTGTGAGTCATTGGGTGAGATTCCATTACAGGCACGACAATTATGGTGCTTGCTTCCAAGAGTTGAAGAGGGATAATTCTAGTTGTTTACTATAACAACTTAAAGGTATGTAACCCTATCTTTCTTCTTTACTAATTTCAATTATTTGCTAGGGTTCCTATTGTGTTCATAGTTATAGGTTTAATTGTGAAAACATAGATCCCGTTTTAGGTTGCATGCACCCTTAATAGTTTAAGTTTGCTTGTTTTTCCTGAAACCCATCAGTGGTATCAGAGCGTTAGGGTTATTTTCAATTGAATTTTCTATAATTGATGAATTGATCTTGTTAGGAGGCTTCAAATTCGTTTTAGGTATTAGGTTTTTTGAAACCCTATCTTGCCCCCTAAGTTTCATAAGGATAAGGTTTAATTTAATTGTTTAGATTAATTATCCTTTTATGATTCAATAGATATAATTAATTAAAAAGTTAATTAATAGATAAATATTAAATCAATTGGTTTATTTTTTAATAAACCTGGTATTCTGAAAAAAGGTTTTAAAAATACACCTTATACTATATGTAATATTAAAAGTTAATTATTACTATATGTATGAGAATAAAGTCGGTCAAATCAATAGTAGCTCTCATTCACGAAGCTAGTCTATAAAGGGGGGGGTATAAGGAAACTGCGTATAAAATGGTAGTTGAATGTGTGTCCACTCTCACCCACCGCTTGCTTGATTAGTGGAGAGTTGTTAGCCGAACGGGTTTGATAGGACAAAATTAATTCCCATTAAAAGTATAATGACATTAAAAGTAACTAAACCTTTTATTAAAAATCATAGTTACTTTAAGAAAAATATGAATTTGTATGCTAACCCATGAAGTTACACATTACAATTTATAAGTCATTAGTGGAGCGTGTGTGGTTAACCAACACAATAATAGGGACTAATAAAGAGTTGTAATGGGTATCTCACAAATTATTATTGTTGATGGAGCGTGTGTGATTAACCAGCACATCAATTAAGATGATAAATGACATTGAGGTTACCAAGCACATTTGCATGGTTATTCACATCTTGTTTGTGATCCTCGGTATCCCAGTCACAAATGGAAGAGCATAATCTAAATTAAACATGTCATTGGATAGTTTTAATGTGTCTCAAAAGTAGTACCTACCTTTATGAAATTTGCAATTTGATTACGGCATCCCTTTTCTAAATTGTGAATTTTTATAGTTGAATCCTACCCGGTTATTCGTATCTAACTTAAACTACCTTTCCTAAAAAAATGTCTGCCCCTAACGGTGCTTCTGTTTCCTCTTTTTCCCACAACTTCTCCTTGTTGAACATCTGCTCAAAGGTGACATTGGATGGCACCAACTACAATGACTGGATACGCAACATCAAAATGGCCCTTTGTTTCGAAGACAAGGAGTATGTCCTTGACAAAGAGCTTAATGAAATTGACGAAGAGAATGTTACTCCTGAAGAATTAGCCGCCTACAAGAAACATGAAAATGATGCAACAAAAGTTGCTTGCATCATGGTTACCACCATGACTCCTGAACTGCAAAGATTTTATGAGGATTACTGGCCGTACGAGATGAACAAGGACCTTATGGAAAGGTACCATAAGCGAGCTCGTCAAGAAAAGTACGAGATTGTAAAGTCCTTTATATCAAGCAAGATGAAGGAGGGAGAGTCTGTCAACGGCCACGTGCAAAGGATGCAACGTTTACGTGGATCGCCTTCCGAGGCTAAATGCGCAAATTGATGAGGAGCTGGCTATTGACATAGTCTTGAACTCCTTGCCAAGTTTTTATGATCAGTTCATCCAGACCTATCATCTGAACAACAATGAGACCACATTGGCTCAATTGCACAACCTCCTAAGAACAGCTGAAACAGGAATGAAGGGAAAGGGTACTGCCTCCACTCCTGCTAATGCTCCCGTTCTAGCCATTGGTCAAGAAAAGGGGAATAAGAGGGAAGGTCCTCCCAAGCAAAACTAAAAGGGAAAGTCTCAAGTAAAATCCAGTTTTGATGGTACCTCTATCTCTGATCCTAAAGAGGCCACTTGCTTCTATTACAACGAAAAGGGGCATTAGAAAGGAAGCTACCCAAAGTATTTGAAATATATCAAGGATGGCAAAGTGAAGCCATCTTCCACATGTATATACACTATTTTATCTATAACCCATCATCTTTTAGTTCTTGGGTCCTTGATACAGGATGTGGATTCCATATTTGCTCTGTTTTGCAGGGACTAAGAAAAAGTGAGGATGTGGATCACGGTAGAATGAACTTAATCATGCAGAATATGCGATCTTCACTTATCACCAAGATTGGAGTTTATAGTCTATGGCTTAGTAATGGTGTCAGTTTAGATTTATTGAATTGTTGCTACTCGTCATTGTAAGGATCAAAATAACCCTCACGCGATATCTTGACTAGTGAAACCGTGCGGAATCCGGTTATCACTAGTTGATTCAAGAACAAATAATAATATAACAATCGAAAAGTGTAAAGCACAATAAAATAACAAACCGATTAGAGAATCACTTGATTGATCACTTGATTGCTTGAGACACCTTGATCGAAATTCTCAAGAGAGAATTTCGATTACACCTTGAATACCTAAACACCACAAAAGACTAGCAACCTCTACAAAATACAAAGAAACCCTATTTATAACTAAAGGTTTCGAAACCCCTAGGCCCATCCTACCCAAAATCGGACCTAAACCCTACACATCTTAGCCCATTTACATATTAAAACTAGCCCAAACAATTAAACAAGCCCAAATCAATCTAATGCAAAAGCCTTAAATTCCAGGTCTTTACAATCTTCCCCTAGGCTTTAGCATTAGACAGTCTTCACATTCTGAACTTCTTGGACAAATTCACAGTTGCTGGATCATACCAGAGCTCCTTGGCTACGATCTCAGCTACTGCCCGAGTGTAGCACTTAGCATACTCTTCAGTGTCTGGGCTACACTCAATCTGATGTTTAGATAAGACCAGGATGTCTTTCTTGTGGAACCGCATCAGATCATGAACCTCCATGACATTGATGGTCTGGGACTTGCAGAGAATCTTTGCTTCACCAGAATAATCACTGTATGCCCATGTCTGAAAGTCATGCAGACAGTCTTCAGGATGTCTCATTGGAAGAGGAATAGTCTTTGTCTTGTCTGTGGGAGGATACAAGACATTTGTAAATTTCTTGAGCTTCTCATCTTCCTTCCCTGGGATACTCTTCTTACCATCCCATTTGAACACCTTCCTGTATTTCATCACATACGACTTCTTGTGAGGAAACTCCTCAAACTTCCTGAACTTGCTCCTCACTGCTTTCTCCAATTTCTTATAGAAATATGTAGCCTGATCATTGTTTGACGGGTTGGAGAATGGAGCCTGATACAGCATAGTCAAATCCACATTCGTCCAGGAGTAGAATTGGGTCCAGCTTTTGTAATACTCCAATGGATACTGACCCCTTCTTCGTACTACGAACATGTTCTTTTCACCATCAAACATCCACGTCTTGACTGGTGCAGTAATGCCTTGTCTATCATGATAATGCTCTCCAAGTTGAATGAGATACCTCTCAGGAGGATAGGCAAACGTTTGTGACTCCCAACCTCCATCAAAATCTGAAGCGGGAACAGTCATATAATCTCTATCTCTGGTATCTTTGGCTTCACTAGAGGCTTCTGGCAATACTGGTTGTGTATCCTCAGGAATATCAGCTTCAAAATCAAACACTGGTGACTGAGAGGAATCACCTGCACCTGAACCTCTTTCAGTTTTATCTCCCTGCTTAGACTTCTCTGAATTTAGCTGCCTGATCAGCTTGTGAAGTTCTCTCAACTGCCTTGTGAACTCTCTGTTAACTTTCTTCTGATTCTCCAATTCAGTATTATGCACCTTCTGAATATCTATCAGATCACCAATAACTTCACTCTGGGTATCATTCTGGGCTTTCAAATCGGCTATTTCAGCTCTGAGTTCCTTCTCTAACCTGAACTCCGGGGTTTCTACTGCCTTCCCCTTATCTTGAGCTGTGGGCTGTGAAGAAGATGGACCAGTACTTGAGCTTGTAACTGGTGGAACATATGAATTCAGTCTTCTTCTGATAGGGTCACTTGGGCCTTCGGTGTGGTGTAGTGTAGCAGCAGACTCAGTCTCGGTTTCATTTGTCTCATCAGTCTCTTCAAATGTAGCAGAAGCACTGAGGGGAGGATCCTCTGTGACTTTCCGCTTTCTGATCAATGGAGTCTCAGTTATCTCAGTCTCATCTTCCGGGATGTCAACATCGTCCAGATATGTATCATAGTTGATGGACTCATCACCTTCAAAGTTAAGTGCTCCAATCCGCACATCTTGCAAATCAAACTCTTCCCAATCTGAGTCATCTGGAAGATCAACCACTTTCTGTTGAGGAGGGGTCATATAGTGTTCTTCATCTACCGAGGCATTTCTGTTAACAGGGACCTCCTCTCTCACAATTTCAGCAAACTCTCCAAACTTCTCGCCGAATGGCATCTGATCTGACAATTTCTTCTTCGGATTAATCATCGGGAACACTTCAATACCCATCGGCTTTGTGTCATGTGTGTTATTTGTCTTCCTCAGGTTTGGGTATCTTGTATCCAGAACAGACTGGATAAACCTGGGAACTGCAGCAAATTTCTTGTCTCTGGACACAACAGCCTTTACATCTTCAAAAATCATTCGTGACCAGTTGAACCGAACACCTCGGATAAGTGACACCATTGCATGGGTGTGCACTTGGTTCAGCTGGTCTGTAGAACTCTTCTTAGCAATAACACATTTCTGCAGATAATGTGCCAGCATTCTCCAGTATGGTGGAATAAGAGCTTTCATAGTTGGTGGAGAAACTGTGATGTATCCCATTTCCCTTAAACATTGAGACACCATTTCTTTGTCAAGCAATGTTGAATCAGCAGCATCATCTTGTAGCCTGAGGGCTTGTCTGAAAGTTTCTTCGGTTAGCATGATCTCAGTTGCTTGAATCTTAGCCAGAATCTTCTTTCCATCATCTGAAACACGAGCTGTCTTCCAGAATTCTTGCATCATCCGCTTGCAAATCACTGGATTGGTTGTGAGTGCAAAATATAGACAGCATTTCTTGAGACCAGCTATCATTGAGAGATACTTCTCTTTGTATTCCGCCGGTGGATCCAGCAAATAAGCGACCTGATTGTGATCTTTTACAAACTCCAAGTCCCTGCGCTCACAAACACACATAAACAACCAGAACACACAAAACATTCATTAGTTATAAGAATTTCTCGAAAAACGGGCAGCATAACGGCTTAACATTGAATGAAAAACCATTGAAAATATCATCAGGTACCTTTCCGATCGAAAAACAGGGTTTTCGATCGGAAAGCATCCGTCCGATCGGAAAGCTTCTTTGGTTATCGAACATGCTGATCGAAAAGCCTAAAGACCAATCGAAAAGTCTGAGGGCTGATCGAAAAGCCTCAGACCCTGATCGAACACACCATATCGATGGCTTACAATCGAAAAGTGTCTGTTCCGATCGAGAAGCCTCAGCTTCTGATCGGGAAGTCCCTGGTCACCGATGACCAGTGATCGAAAAGGTGTAATTCCGATCGAGAAGTCCCTGGTCACCGGCGAGCAGTGATCGAAAAGTGCCAGGGGCTGATCGAAAAGCCCCTGTGCCGATCGAAAAGTCTTTTTCTTCTTCATCTTGAACCTGCAACACAATCGAAAAGCACATGTATGCGTGTTTTCAACGCGATTTCAAACATAACAATCACCCAAACAATTTATCTTTCATACCCGACCCAAAGACGAACAAAATAAGCACATACTCAAGTCGGTCAATAGGGGGTCGGGCACTCCGCTTCAAACGAGGCGCCATTGTTCAAAATTTGCACAGGGAATGTGCTCCTGAGGTGATTCCGACCAAGGTAGTGGTGTCGGAAGGTGTCAACGGCGGCGGATGGTGATGAATCGGAGAGGAGCAACTGTGGCGGCACTGTGGAGGAAATAGAGGCTGTGGAGGTCGGATCTCAATGGGGATGGTGGTGTTGGTGTCGCAGGATGATGGGGAGGTTGGTGGTGGTGAGCGACGGTGATGGTGGTGGGTAGAGGTGACAGTCGGCGGTGGTGGATGAGAGGTAGGGTTTGAGAGAGAAAGAGAGGGGCGGGTATAGAGTGGGTCGCCGACCCCCTTCCCCTTTTTCCTTTTGTTTTTTTTTTAAAAAATAAACTTACCCTTTGACCCCCTCCACTTTAAGATTGAACAAAACCTACCCAAAACTCTAAACAATCTCATTTTTACTTCAACAAAGTTATGAAAGTTAACAAATTAACCCAATTCTAACAAAAACAACTTCTGATTATTTTAAAAAAAAAACTTCCCCTGAAATCAAGCCCGAGAGATTTAATATCTGGCAAGTTTTACTTAAACTTAAAACTAACCACACACAATTAGAAGTTAAAAAAAATAAAGATAAATAAAGATAAATAAAAAAAATAAAAAACATAATCACAAAAAAAACTTAACAACCCGGATTTCTGAGTGAAAAGGCGTTGTCAGGGATCATACCAGATTGTCTGTGACTGAGGAACCCTTTTCAGCTTCGGTTACTTCGCGTGTTCAGGCGATTGCCGGTATTTTGGTCCAATCTTTAAACTCATGCTGCTTTCGCTTACTCAAGCAGTTTCATCACATTATTTATATTTTAAGGTTTATTAATTATGAAAATCTATCCAGTTCACACACATAAGTCCTAGGTATATGTTGTACATTCTATCAAGCGCATCTGGTTTCCGTACAACCTTTTTCACGACACCTTTCCTTAAGCTCAACGTCATGCTCCAGAGGGGTTGAGAAAAGAAAAGAATAGATCACGGAGGTTTTGTTGGATAATATACAAAGTCAACTGAATTTTTGAAACATTTTTAACAACGTTCTCATCAGTGACAAAGGCTGAGGGTTTTGGACGCTTGAGGGTCTCTTTTGATTGTGCACTTGGCATCTTTTGGTTTATCATATATACAATGTGATCTTGAAACGTACGTGGATCAGGGTGGTTCCAGGTCTCCGCTTTCGCAGAACAGAGGAGTCCTGACTCACGTACAACATTCCCAGGTCATTGCTTACGCAAAGCAGAGGGAATGGGATTTTTGAGCATGACATCAATACTCAGAACCGGGCGTGTGTCTCAGGATACTTGATGCACAGTCAAATAGAAATTGTACTAACCTAAGTGTGTGTTCCCTTTCAAGCATCATACGTTATCTTCAAGTGTTGTGATAAAACATACCTTTTGATTGATCGTCAGCAGAGCCTACCAAGCACATCGACCATGAATCACTGCTTTTCACTTCCACCTTACACGTGTCAGTCAGCAAACACCTGGAAATTTATATCACGTCCCACCTGGTCACTCAAAACCAGAAAAAAATTTAAAAGCACACACTTTAGAGAAAATACTTGTCATTTTCTTATATCTTCCCCTTGCTTTTAGATTTTTGTAAATAATTAAAAGGACACTATTTTTGTATTTTTATTTTTTTAAATTTTTTTTTTTTTTTTTTGATTGTTTTTTTTTTTAATTAATTTTTTTTTGATTTTTTTGATTTTTTTTAAATGAAAAGACACTAATAAAAACAGAAAATGATAAAGTTGCCAGACTACTCATCAAAGGCTATCATCCGGAGGCCTTTGAGACACATTTCAAAGTTTGCACTTGGAAGGGGTTTTGTGAACATGTCCGCCACATTGTCATCCGATGCCACCCTCTCCAAATGAATGAGCCGTCGGTCATAGCAATCCCGAATGAAGTGCGTTTTGATGTCTATGTGTTTGGTTTTTGAGTGCTGCACGGGATTTTTCACAATCTGCAAAGCAGCATTATTATCACAAAAAATGGGAGTATCGAAAAAATTCAAACCGTAATCTCCCAATTGATGCTGCAACCAGACCACCTGAGAACAACAGGCAGATGCAGCAACATACTCTGCCTCGGCTGTCGACTGGGACACTGTGTGTTGTTTCTTACTCTGCCAAGACACCAGCCTATCGCCTAGAAATTGAGCTCCAGCAGACGTGGATTTCCTGTCTAGCTCATTGCCACCATAATCACTGTCAGAAAATGCATACAGGTTAAATCCAGACTCTTTAGGGTACCAGAGGCCTAGACGAGGCCGACCCTTTAAATATTTAAAAATACGTTTAACAGCTGAAAGATGAGAGAGTTTAGGATTAGCCTGGTAGCGTGCGCATTGGCACACAGCTAGCATGATGTCTGGACGGCTGGCGGTTAAATACATCAAGGACCCAATCATGGACCGGTACATGTGTTCGCTCACTGGTTGCCCATCTGGATCCCTGGTAAGTGCAGGTCTTGCTGCCATGGGTGTGGAAACCGGCTTGGCATCCACCATTTTGTATTTCTCCAAAATTTCAGTAACATATTTAGCTTGATGGATCAGGATCCCACTGTCACTCTGCTTCACTTGCAATGCGAGGAAAAACTCCATCTCGCCCATCTGACTCATCTCGAATTTTGTGCGCATAACTTTCTCAAAATCTTTGCACAAGTCTTCATTTGTCGATCCGAAGATGATGTCATCAACATAGACTTGCACCATGATAATGTCTTGCCCAACCTCCTTTCTGAAAAGTGTCTGATCAACAATGCCCCGTGTGTAACCATGAGCAAGAAGATGATCAGTCAGAGTCTTGTACCATGACCGAGGAGCCTGATGCAACCCATATAAAGCCTTGTCAAGCTTGAAAACATGATACGGGTGCTCCTCATCAATGAACCCTGGAGGTTGAGTGACGTAAACTTCTTCATCCATCTCAGCATATAGGAAAGCAGTTTTCACGTCCAACTGGTAGACAGTGAAATTCATATACGAAGCATATGCCAAGAATACCCGTATTGCCTCTAAGCGGGCCACTGGTGCGTACACTTCATCATAATCCACACCTTGAATTTGCTTGTGGCCTTGAACCACCAATCTGGCCTTGTTTCTGACAATCACACCATTATCATCCTTTTTATTCTTATACAGCCACCGAGTGGTGATGACCTTCTTGTCAGTTGGCCTTTCTACTAACCTCCAAACTTGAAGCCGAGAAAATTGATTGAGTTCTTCATGCATAGCTTCCACCCAACTAGGATCAGTCAAGGCCATAGTAATGTTGGGTGGCTCAATCTGTGAGATGAAACAGGAGAACATACAATGATTGATGTCTCCTGACTGGCTTCTTGTGACCACCCCAGATGCTAAGGGACCAATGATGTTATCTAAGGGGTGGTATTTCTGAATTCTGGTCTCCGCAGTAGCTTGAACTGGAATTTCCGGAGGCAGATTTGAGAGATCGGGTTCTTCATGAGTATCAGCTTCATTTTCAGGATCAGCTTCGAGTATTTGGGGAGAGTCGGAAGCTGGGTCACCTTCTGCATCTGTTTCTTGTGTGTGAAGCTCCACAGGATCCACAGACTCCTGTGCAGGTGTAGGATCTGTTACAGGAGCAGGGACTGGAGCCTTCGTGATGGAGTGTGAGACAGATGGTCCTGAAATTGTTTCTTCATAAAGTTCTTCTGCTAAAACGGGATCTAAACCCAACGGGCGGAAGAATTGATTGTAGTCGAAAGCTTGAGGAGGACCAATTCCGCCATCTGAAGGATTCTCTTCTAGCCAGTCCACATTTGTGGACTCCATCACAATCCCGGAAGTCTTGTTGAACACCCTGTAAGCGGAGCTGGCAGAGTAACCTACAAAATAGCATTCATCAGCCTTAGCAGCAAATTTAGGAACATCAGTATTAACTAAGACTGTGCATAAACACCCAAAAGCCCGAAGGTGACCAATTCTGGGCTTATCATTGTAGATTAGTTCATATGGCGTTTTCTGATGCCGCTTATTGATGAGCACCCTATTCTGAACATAACAAGCAGTGTTAACTGCTTCCGCCCAAAACATGGTTGGCAACTTAGAATCACACAACATGGTGCGAGCAGCTTCAATTAAGGTTCTGTTTCTTCTTTCTGCGACGCCATTCTGCTGGGGTGTGTAAGGAGCACTGTATTGATGCTCAATCCCCTTATCAGCACAAAAACTGTCAATCGTCTGATTCTTGAATTCCGTGCCATTATCGCTCCTAATGGTCTTCACTTTGTGCTTCAGTTTATTCTCAATCAGCTTGATGAAGGCAATAAGGATACCTGCAACATCACTTTTCTTGGACAAGAAAAACACCCAAGTGAAACGAGAAAAATCATCAGTAATAACCAAACAAAAAGCACATCGGTTAAGGCTTAACATACTGACGGGACCAAACAGATCCATGTGAAGCAGCTCCAGCGGTGTTGATATTCGACTGTAGATCTTCGGTTTATGTGGGCGTTTGTGCTGCTTCCCCTTAGCACAAGCCACACATTTCTCCTTTAGGATGAATTCATTAATTGGAAGATCTTTGACAAGCCCTCCTCTGGCAAGTCGATTCAGGTTCTTCAAATTCATGTGCCCCAATCGTCGGTGCCACAGCTGAGCATGATTTTCAGCTGTCTTAGATATGAGACAGGCCACCTCTGATGTGGGGGGCTTCTGCATGTTTAGAACATAAGAGTTACCATATCTGGGTGTTCTCATAAGCACCCAGTCGTCGGGAATAGAATATCCAGGTTTAAGAATAAGGCATTCTTTGTTATTGAATAAGACTGGATAATCCCGATCACATATCTGTGAGACACTCAGCAAACTGTGCTTCAATTCCTCCACGAAATTGACATCATGGAAACTGAGACAACCATTTCGAACCGTTCCCTTCTGACTGATATAACCACCAACTCCTCCGGCGAACGACACATAACCTCCATCAAAATTCTCCAAGTCATGCAGAAGAGATATGTCGCCCGTCATGTGCCTGGAACAACCACTGTCAACATACCATAGGTTGCTGACAGGCCTCCTTGGCTGTTCCTGCATTCAGAGAAGATCAGTTAGATTTTGGTACCCAGGCCTTAACTGGTCTGGGTGAGACTGGTCTGTCCTTGATAGGACTGTGAATGTCTTTGTTTTGGACATCACTGTGGTGATTTTCTTTCCCAAGCCCCTTTTCAGTTTTCAAGTTTGATTTAGACTTTTTGACCTCTTGAAAAGACATTGAGTGTTTTTTGTACACTCCTTTAGGCTTGAAAGACAAATTGACAACCTTTGGAACATTCCACACTTCATCTTTTCTCTTTTTGACTAGAATGAGGTATTGAGAAAAGTGGTGTTTCAGAAAACCTTCTTACAGTAGGTTGAGGTGACACAGGTGATTTTTGAAAATTGTCCTGCTTAGGACGAATGAACAGGTTTTGAAGGTTTAGAAGTCCTTGCAGGTTTTGTGAACATCTTTTTGTTATTCACCTTATTTTTCACCTGTTAGAGGTGTCTGATTGGGTGACTGAGGCTTTGGCCCCTGTTTGTGGACCTGTGTTGGGCCTGGCTGCACCTTTTGGTTTGACGATGCAGATTTAGCCTTTGGTCTAGAATGAATTCCCGCCTGTGATGGTGGGAATGTGAACTTCTGCACCTTTTGATTTGAAGGTCCAACTTTGGGCTTTGTGCCAACGTGTGTTTGACTCAAAGGAACAGTCTTTTGTTGGACCTTCTTAGGGTAGTAGGGCTCATAGGGTCGGTGCAGACAGTTTCTTGCCATGTGTCCTGGTTGGCCACACACATGGCAGGACTGTTTCCTTGGGTACATGGGAGCCTGTGGTTGGTTCCGCCCAGTGGATTTCCAAGTTGGCTTTGAAGCATTCTTGTGGATCCAAAGGGCTTTACCATGGGGCTTTGTGGTCAGGACATACTCCCGCTGTACAGGTTGAAATTGGTCATATGCAGAATTGACCTCGGGGTACGGGACAAAATCTTGTGGTTTTGCATCCCGTACTTTCTGCACATTTTTAATGGGACAGGTCACACTGTCCTCAGATTTCTTCACATCACCTGTGGGTTTGGGACCATCAGCTTGAGGTCCCTTACCCCTTCTTAAAATTCTAACTGTTCTAAGGGGTTTCACAGGTTTCAAATCACCTTTACCAACATTAAACACACCACAAACAGAAAATTTAGCACAATCATTAGACTCAGACGACTTAGAGGTGTTTGACTCAGACATAACAAAAGTTTCAGTTTTCTTAAAAACAGAATTTTGAACAGCAAAATCAACTTCAGACTTCAAGGGACTTTTAGTGGACTCCTGGCATTTTATTACCCCTGCTTCATGTTTACCTTTATCTGCACAAGAAGTAAAAGGGTTAGTCTGGTTAGAAACAGGTGCAGAAATTTTAATTGGACAAGCTGCCAATTTCTTTTCGATCTCAGCTTTAGCATCCAAGTTGGTCTTGGAAACCTCATAATCTGAGATCATATCATGCATTAATGGCATTGGTACTGTATGAGTGGATTTTTCATCTTTGATTTCAGTACCGAGTCCCAAACCAGAGTTGGCTTTTAAATGACGCATACGAGTGTCTGTGTTATAAAAAAGTGAGCTAGCCTTCATCATTTCAGACACAATCTTATCATTTCGCTCAACTTTGGTTTGAGATGTTTCTAATTGCCCTTTAAGTTGCTCAAGTTCAGTTTTTAATGTGGTAATTTCTTCATTAGCAACTGTCAGATATGTGTTTTTGTTACTTAAGTCTCTTTGGAGGTTTTTTATGTCAATTTTAGCAGCCTCAAGTTTCTCACTTAAGTTTTTACTTCTACCCTTATATTCTCTCAATTCTCTATCAACAAATTCACGATTTAGGGTTTCATTGAAAAACTTAGTTTGCCATTCTTTAGATTCAGTAAGAATGGTTTGACATTTGGAGTTGAGACATACCTCAGAGCTGCTTGCGGAGGATCCTGGAGTGATGTCTGCCATGAATGCATGTTGATATTCCTCAGCTTCTTCCTTTTGTGCTTCCTCTTTAGCTAACAGGGCCACATGGTCAAGTGTAAGACTGAGGTCCTCCACCTGAGGTGTCCAGTCATATCCTGGCGTATGCTGAACCACCAATGCCTTATCATTCTTTCCAGTCTCCTTCTTCATGGTCTCACTTCTGCTATCAGTCTTGCCTTCTCTATCCACTTTCGGTTTAGTGCACTCTCTGGCATAGTGCCCATACTCATTGCAGTTATAACACCTCAAATTAGCCTTATTAAAGCTCAACTTGATTCCTTTTCCCCCATTCCAATCCTTCTGTCCCTTCTTTGCCATGAACTGTCTTGCACGGAGGGCAGACATTCCCATCTGATACGATATGTCCATATGCTCTAGATCATCAGGATTCACTTGATTCACATCATCAGGTGACAGATCCGTGGGAAGAAGTGAGCCTGCCACGAGTGCCTGATAGCAACTCATAATTCCCACTCCAAGAGCAAAGCTGGGATCTTTGGTTAGTGCATTTACATCCAGTGAGACAATGTTTGATGCTCCAGATGAGCTTGAACCAGTAGCTTGTGCAATGAATCCCATTGGGGTTGAGGGTGGATTGGCTGGAGCGACAGCTGGCTGAGAAATGAAAGCTTGGTTTAGTTGATTCATGAAAGCTCCATTACCAGACTTTCTGGCCCTCTTTTGTTTCTTCTCCTCATATGCTCTGATTGTGGACATAAGCTCATTTAGTGATGCGGTGGACATTTGAACAGTCTTCTCAATTAGCTCAATAGTGCTGTCCCAATTAGGTGGAAGAGAGTTAACGAGCTTTCTGTTGACCTCCACTTGAGTGTATGTTACTCCTGCATCCTTCATTCCAGTGACTATCTTGATAAACCGCTGAAGTAACGTCTCAATATTCTCTCCAGGGGCATAGTTGAACTCATTAAACATCTCCCTCAGACTCTCTTTGCGGGATTCCTTCATGTCATCATTTCCCTCATATGCCGCTATAAGGGCATCCCACAATGTCTTTGCCGAAGTGTATTCCTTGAAAGCTTCAGCAACTTCCGGGGATAGGGCCATGGTTAAGCCAGCTAGAGCCTTTCGATCTCGTTCAACCCTTTCCCAGTCCTCATCTATCCATTCTTGCTTGGGTTTAGGAACAGGAGGTTGACCCTGTGCCCCCGGAGTTGTTGGGACATAGTCTCCCACCTCGATTGATCGCATGATCTTAGCATCATGATAGTTGACGTAGTTGACGAATCTGTACTTCCAGCTCATAAAATCTTTGCCAGACATCAGACGTGGCGGTCTGGCAGATGTCCCAATCTTAGAATCCATTTCCAAAGTTGCACTTGAGAGGCTTGACATATCGAAGGCCATAGCTTAAGGATCGAAAAGTGGGTTAACAAACAAAAGTCTTGATCGAAAAGTGGTTCTCGGCTGAAGGATGGACTGATCGAAAAGTACTTTTCGATCGAAATGGATTGGATCGAAAAGTATCTGCTGATCGAAAAGTGAAGTCTGGATCGAAAAGTCTCGAAGGGGGACTTTTCGATCAGGGAGCACAATGGATCGAAAAGTCTCAGGGGACTTTCCGATCAATGAAGACTGATCGAGAAGTCTCAAGGGGACTTCTCGATCGAAAGGGTCGGATCGAAAAGTCTCGGAAGGGACTTTTCGATCGATGAAACAGATCGAGAAGTCACAAAGGGGACTTCTCGACTGGGCAGGCTTGGTCGAAAAGTCACTTAGGGGACTTTTCGAGCAAGGGCAGAGGATCGAAAAGCCACAAAGGGGGCTTTTCGATCAAGAAAAGCGGCTGAGGAGGCTTTTCGACCAGAAATTCTGATCGAGAAGTACTTGGATGGATCGAAAAGCTTCCAAAAACACTCCGAACCCTTCTGTCACGAATTGTAACCTGCACAAAACACCTCCGAAAGTGCTAAAAGCTGAAAATCACCAGAAAACTCAAATCGTTAGTACTCAAAACCTTGAATCTGATATCGCGAGAGCCTCGAAACTTACGTTTCTTGGCTCTGATACCAATTGTAAGGATCAAAATAACCCTCACGCGATATCTTGACTAGTGAAACCGTGCGGAATCCGGTTATCACTAGTTGATTCAAGAACAAATAATAATATAACAATCGAAAAGTGTAAAGCACAATAAAATAACAAACCGATTAGAGAATCACTTGATTGATCACTTGATTGCTTGAGACACCTTGATCGAAATTCTCAAGAGAGAATTTCGATTACACCTTGAATACCTAAACACCACAAAAGACTAGCAACCTCTACAAAATACAAAGAAACCCTATTTATAACTAAAGGTTTCGAAACCCCTAGGCCCATCCTACCCAAAATCGGACCTAAACCCTACACATCTTAGCCCATTTACATATTAAAACTAGCCCAATACAATTAAACAAGCCCAAATCAATCTAATGCAAAAGCCTTAAATTCCAGGTCTTTACAGTCATATATGATACGAAAATTTTCTCTTTTAATGCATTGTTCAAACAAGGTTTTAGATATTCCTTCAATGATGAGAATGGTTCTATTTCTGCTTATAAAATTGGTACTTTTTATTTCGAAGCTTTACCTTGTAATGGTGTGTATGAAACTGTGGTGTGTGTAGACAACTTAGGCAATAGTGTTTTTCAAATTGATTCGTCTAATGGTATAGACAAAGCATGTTTGTGGCATTGTCGTCTTGGACACATTAACAAGAAATGCATGGACCAACTCCAAAAGGATGGGGTGTAGGAATTATTTGACCTAAGGTCAGATGATACATGCGAATCTTGTCTTTTGGGTAAGATGACCAAATCACCTTTCACTGGATCTTGTGAAAGCGGTAAAGGTTTGTTGGATCTCATACACACAGACGTGTGTGGGCCCTTCAGATCGTCCACAAGGGATGCTAATCGATTCTATGTGACTTTTACTAATGATTATAGCAGATATGGTTATATCTACTTAATTAAGCATAAGTCGAAAACCTTTGAAAAATTCAAAGAGTTTAAGCAAGAAGTCGAGAATCAATTAGACAGAAGATAAATATGCTATGATCGGATAGAGGCGGAAAGTATCTTAGTATCGAATTCCATGACTATATCAAGGAATGTGAAATAGTTTCACAATTGACACCTCCTAGGACACCACAACTTAATGGTGTGGCTGAGAGACGCAATCGAACCTTGTTGGACATGGTTCGTTCCATGATGAGTCGAGCTTCACTTCCAATCTCATTCTGGGGGTATGCCTTAGAGACTTCCACCCACATTCTTAATCTTGTCCCAACGAAGAAAGTTGCCAAAACACCTCACGAAATGTGGACAGGAAGAGTTCCCTTGTTAGCACATATTCAGGTTTGGGATTGTGAAGATTTCGTTAGACGAGAAAGTCACGACAAGCTCGAACCTCGTAGTGAGCGATGTATTTTCATCGGCTATCCATAGAAGTCCTGTGGATATTTTTTCTACAGACTTAGTGAAAATGTGGTGTTTGTAGCATGAAGAGGAGTCTTTCGCGAGAGAGAGCTCATATGCAAAGAGGACAGTGGGAGCACCATTGACCTTGAAGAGATTCAAGAGTCAGCCGATGAAGGAACCTCTAAAACCACTAGGGTTCAACCAGAGGAAGAGATTCTAGTTGAACCGGTTGACACTTCATTACCTCTTAGGCATTCTAGTAGAGTTAGCATGCGACTTGAGTTCTATGGTTTCCATATAACTACAGATGAGGGCACGTTTATCAATGATAATACACTGGTGAATTTGTATGAGCCAACTAACTACAAGGAAGCCATGGCAGGCCCTGAGACAGCCAAATGGAAAGAGGCAATGAAAAGCGAGATCAAGTCCATGTATGACAATCAAGTTTGGAATTTGATTGATCAACAACCTGGTCGGAAGACGGTTGGTTGTAAATGGATCTTCAAGAAGAAGACCGACATGGATGGTAATGTAAGCACATTCAAAGCACGGCTGGTGGCAAAGGGCTTTACTCAAACCCCAGAGGTTGACTATGATGAGACCTTCTCACCAGTGGCTAAGATAAAAATCTATTAGGATAATGCTAGCCATAGTTGTGTTTCATGACTATGGAATTTGGCACATGGTTGTCAAAACCTCTTTCCTAAATAGGAAGTTAGCTGAGGATGTTTACATGAGTCAGCCAGAAGGTTTTGTGGATGCAAAGTTCCCCAATAGAGTGTGTAAGCTTGAGAAATCCATCTATGGATTAAAACAAGCGTCTCGCAGATGGAATCTTTGCTTCAATGAGAAAATCAAAGAGTTTGGCTTCTCTATAAATGAGGATGAGTCATGTGTATATGTCAAAGCTAGTGTGAGCATAGTCACCTTCCTGGTATTCTATGTTGTAACAACCCTGGCCGAAGCATGGTTGTTAAATAAACGGAAATGAGAAAACAAAAAAAACTTTGGCCCGATATGGCCATATCACATTATAGTGATACGCCCGTATCACGGAGCGTATGGGTTCAGGATGATGATACGGTACGACCAGGTCGGATCAGGATCCGAATGTATTCGGACACGTGATACGCCCGTATTGCAGAAAGCAATACGGTCGTATTCATCCCAGGATCATAAAAGCCTCATTTCACCGAATTTGGTCATATGTTTCCTCCCAAAATCAGTTTCCTTGCTTTCTCCGTCCAGTGGGTTGCAGGGGGTGATCTGGAAGCTTAGAAACCAAGAATTGAAGCTAAATCTCTGCGGTAAGCTTATAATCTTCATACATTGATCACTTTGATGGATAATGATTATGAATCTGATAATAAACTTTGTTACAGAGGTTGTAGAAGTCGTCAAAGTTGCGTTTTGAGCAGTAGAAACATCAGAGAATCAAAGTAAGTGTATGGATTGAACATGCAACCCTAATTTTTTTAACCATTTGGGAAAGATCAAGAAATTATGTATGAAACCCAAAATCTGATGCATGCAGTGGTTGTTGAGCTTGCTGGTGAGTCCTAAGATTGTCATTGGACTCAGAGATTGGAAGGGAAACTGCTATTGAGGTAGGTTTTACATATTATGTAAAATTTACCAATTTGAATGCATGCATGTCAAATGGTCAATAAAATGACATTCTGAGCAATTAGTCATGTTTCTAAGGCTTAATCAAGCAATTGAAATGTTTTGATACAAATTGGAATGGTTAGACTTGGCTCAGAATGGTCAAAACGACCAAATCAGGATTCTGACTTGATGATGAATACGGTCGGAACATGTTTATGGGGATACTGCCGTATCGGGGGTCGACTGATTTAAGAGTACAGATTTTAAGGGTAATACGGCCATATCTGTTTTATGACAATACGACCGTTTTTGCGGGTTATCGGATTCGTTAAACCGATTTCAAAGATTACAGATTCACAAAATGTGAATACGACCGTATTGCGGGAATTCTGAAAATTAAGAAACTGTTGAATATGGTCGTATCTACTAAATATAATACGCCCCTATCATCCTGAAACAGTTTGAGAACTTGATTTTCTGTTGTAAAATGGAAATTGAAATTATGGATTTGGAACAGTGATGTTCTAAGGTTATAGTGGACTGATAGGAAATGAATTGAATGGATTTATCAACATTTAACTTAATGTTCAATTCTGAAATCCTAGTTAATGAATCGGGTGACCATATGGAGACCCATTGCATATTGTTACAAATTTGTTTTGCCAAATAAGGATAGATGAGTAACTTAGATACTGATTTATGGTTACGATTTAATATATCGTAGGGTGACTTGCATCTAGACGTGGTGGAATGTGAGTTTAACTTCTTAAGTCCCGCTTATCTGTGAGTATCGATAGCTTCCCCTCTTTAAAATATTTTATGCTTTGTATGTGTGGGCTAGCTGTCTGTGTGGGTTAGCTGTCTGCGTCGATTGCTGGGTAGTAAGCTTTCAAGAGTAGGTAACTCTAGTCATTAGGGATTGCGTATGCCACGGGGTGTATAGGGGGCTTAAACATCTAGTTAAGTAGCTAGTGTAATTGGCCTCACGTCCATGCCTTGTTATTAAGTTATCAAGGATGTAGTATGTGTCACTATATGCCCGAACATGAGGGGCAATACAAGGGGTCGCCCCTGTGTTATGCTGGATTGAGTTTTGACCTAGGGCTAGACCATCAGTAGCTACACATAGGGTTTAGTAAAGAGAATGAGAAAAAGCTTATATGATGATTATCATTGCAGACTCACCAACAACATTATTGTTATTGACATGTTTTAGTTCATGTTGCAGGTAAGTAGCTTAAAAAAGCAGATATTGTGTCGAGCAGAAGGGTTATGGTTGGGGACCGTTATTGAGGGCTATATTGCCTTGTTGTTGCATGATCAGATCTGGCCTTTGACCTTTGTCCTTGTTATCTTCTTCTGTTATTTGATGTACACTGTTATGTCGTAGAGTACATGGGACCGAACTTAGTTATAGATGCTTGGGTTATAGAACTCCTTGTAGCATATATTATTATGTAAGGTGGTATGTTCTTTGTATTGGGTTGTGTGTATAAATGTTACGTACTCTGGCTATTAATCTGATGCTCCCGCGGATCCTGATACAAACAACCGGCCCCATACCCGTACTTCCCGTCCTTGGTAAAGGACGGAAAGTGGGGGTGTGACATATGTTGATGACATAATTCTTATAGGAAATGACATTCCAACTTTGCAAGATGTTAAGTCTTGTCTTGGAAAGTGTTTCACTATGAAGGATCTAGGAGAGGCTGCCTATATTCTGGGAATATTTAAGGGATAAGAATAGAAGGCTAATTGGACTGAATCAGAGTACGTACTTGGATAAAGTAATAAAATGTTTCGGTATGGAAAACTCCAAGAAAGAAGAACTGCCCATCCAGAGTAATACCAAACTGAGTAAAACTCACAGCCCGAGTACAGATGAAGAGATAGTAGAAATGAGTAGAGTTCCATAAGCTTCCGTTGTTGGATCTATCATGTATGATATGACATGTATTCATCCTGATGTGTCTTTTGCCTTGAGCATGGTCAGTCGTTATCAGGGAAATCCAGGTAAAGCTCATTGGGTAGCGGTTAAGAACATTCTCAAGTATCTGCAAAGGACTAAGGACTAGGTCCTAGTACTTGGTGGCTGTGATACACTGAGAGTCATTGGGTATAGTGACGCCATCTTTCAAACAGATAGAGACAACTTCCATTCTCAAACAGGTCGGGTCTTTACCTTAAATGGAGGAGAAGTTACTTGGAAAAGTTCCAAGCAAGAGACAGTGGTTGATTCTACTTGTGAATCAGAGTACATAGCGGCAAGCGAAACATCAATGGAGGCAATTTGGTTAAAGAATTTCATCAGGGATCTTGGAGTTATGCCAACCATCAAGGAGCCAATGGAACTTTTCTGCAATAATGAAGGAGCGGTTGCTTTGACAAAGGAAGCAGGAGATAATGGCAATTCAAGACATATCAACAGAAAATACCATTTCATAAGACATAAGGTAAAAGAAGGTCACCTCGTTGGGAAGAGGGTATCATTTGAATAGAATCCTGCAGATCCACTCACAAAGGGTCTGAGTAGGGTTAAACACAATTAGCATGCTAGGAGCATTGGTCTGAAAGCTGATGTTAGTTTTAGTAGTTAGTTTGAAATTTATAACAAAGTAAACATGGTTGACTTTTGGTGATTAAATAATGGAGAATTATTTATGAGTTTGTTTACTACCTTTTGTCAAATGTTTATTATTGTGTTTCTTTTTTTTCATGTTTTACTTCCCAAATAATTCGATTATTCAAACTCTACAGTCGATCATGCTCTTGGAAGTAAGTAGTGAATTAAGACTGTCATGAATTGAATTGTAGATTGTCTAAGGAGTTTTAGACATAGCAATGGTATTGCTACAATTTTCGTGAGTACTTCGAAATGGAGATTTAAGTACTGGATTAACCCACGCTCAGAGAATTACTTCATGGAATTTATCACGAGTATTTCTGAGACGATGATATCTTATAATGTTTAAATGTAGATATATGAGTTGTGGTTTACAAGTCAATTGTGCATTGATGATGCGCAAATGCATCAATAACTTGACGTTATAAAACATATTGTTGTGCATGATTTGATGAGTAGCTGGTACAAGCATATAAGTCAAAGTTTATTCGTTCCTTTTGCCCTAACGGGAAAAACTGATATCTTTGGGCCCCTCGGTGATTTGATGTTGACTTATAGTGTCGGGCCCAGATGGGACTAAATTGATGTGTTCAACTAGAAGTTCTATGTCATTACAAATCAGAAATCGGGAAACAATGTACTGGACGATGAGATTGATTATGTTCCATGTCTCATGTTCGAATGATATCTTGTAGAACGGAGGATTATATGATCTCTTATCTTAGTACACGTAACTGACTAGATCAGAGTTCAACAGCGTTTATTAGAAGCTACAATTTGATGATCAGTTAGGAAGTTACACTGGCAATAAAAGTTATTAGACTTATCCAAGTGAGACACTGTTGGATTAAGTGTCTAAGCCCATAACTATAATTGATAGCAGCGCAGTCCTTTTTGGTTGCCCACAAAACTCAAGAATTAATAAAAGAAAAATTAGTTTATTAATTATTATGGTTTAATAATTAATTGGATAAAACTATTTGGGAGGTTAATTAACGGTTTAGTTAATAGAAGGGTTGAATACCAATTAATCAATAGTTGATTATTCGGGAACATTCCAGAACCCTAGGAAGGAGGGAGGTGGACGAAAATTCCCTTGTCCACAAGGGAATTTCGTTCAAGGACTTTTTCCATCCCACATGGATGGAAGGGTAAAAAGCGTGGAAGATATCCAAGGCTTTAAATAGGGGCCTTGGGGATTAATTCCAATTCGCTCATTTTTGGCTTGAGTGTTCGCCTCCTTATTTCTCTCTTCTTGTGGAAGAACTTTCATATAGTTCATCCACCCCTAGTTAATTTTCTTTTGTGAGTCATTGGGTGAGATTCCATTACAGGCACGACAATTATGGTGCTTGCTTCCAAGAGTTGAAGAGGGATAATTCTAGTTGTTTACTATAACAACTAAAAGGTATGTAACCCTATCTTTCTTCTTTAGTAATTTCGATTATTTGCTAGGGTTACTATTGTGTTCATAGTTATAGGTTCAATTGTGAAAACATATATCTCGTTTTAGGTTGCATGCACCCTTAATAGTTTAAGTTTGCTTGTTTTGCCTGAAACCCATCACTTTTGAGTAGTAAGCTATTGATACTTTTGAATATCTTCTTTCTGAGCTTTCACTTTCTCTTCACTCTTAGCCAATCTACCCTTAATTGATCTAGTGGCACATTTTGCATCAAATAATTTTATTTCTAAATTTTTTCGAATTCGTTGTAGACAAGGAATTAGACGAACACAAGTAAGGTTAGTACATTATTTTTCTTATGATGAAGATGTATCTGAACTCATTTTGGCAGATAAACCACTTTGCAGACAGATCACGAACTCAATATCGAGATATAATTCAACAAAATTCCAAATTCCGAAAACCCTAAAATTCCGATGCAAAAACGGAGGCCTTAGAAGTGGATACACATGAATTACACAAACTCGTCTGGTACAACCTTTAGAGATTTTCGAAATCCCCTAGCCTCTCTGGTCTCACACGTTTTCTATCTCCCAATAGCCAGCCCTTCTAAATACATCATCCTTGTGCTTATATAGCACACAAGGTGAGCCTACAAAGGCCTAAATTCGGCCCATCCCAAGCCCATATAAAAACTACCCTTACACCTTTAGTTAAGCAAAATCGATGGAAAGTAGGGTTATTGTATTCGGTTCCATTGTCACAATGAAAAATTTGATACTCTTTTGGAATTGAGTTCGAATTAATTTGTGAAAGTTTTGAAAGATAGGGAACACAGATGATTTATTAGTTAAAGGATAAGTCCTAAGAAAATTTGTATAGTCATCTTGAAATAGTATATAATAACAATGACCCATCAAGGTTGGAACCGGGGAGGTCCACAAATCCCTATGAATAATGTCAAATGGACATACAGTAACCGACAGTGAACTATTAAAATGCAGTTTAATATGTTAGCCAAAAAAACACGACTGCATACTTTATTAGAAAATGTTTCCACATCAATGTCATATTGTTTATTCACAAAACGCGAAGGGAAGATAATCCAGGATAGTCGGTGATGCCATAAATCCTAAGAAATAGCAACAAGAGAGGTTGCGTTGGAGAAGGCAGCAAAATAGGATGGAAGCGGGTAAAGGTCCCCAGTGCTATCAGACCGGAGGATGGGTGTCTGAGTATGATAATCCTTCACAAGAAAACCAAATTGATCAAATTCAATAGAATATATTATTATCCTAGTTAAGTGACAAACAGGTAACAGTTATTTAACAATAGTCGTTAAAACAAAAAACATCATTTAATTTAACTGGAGGGTGGGTGTTGGTAAGGTTGTGTGTCCCATCCCGGTGACAGGTATTTGGTTACCATTTCCTATAACAATATGATTCGACCTGCTATTATTAAAATAATTGAAGAGTGTACCTAGCGTGTGAGTCATGTGAGAGGTGGCTCCAGTGTCAAGGTACCAATGCGGGTCCAGGTTCAACGGCATGGTATGCATGGCCTGCTAAATGTTATAAGTCGTGTATAGGAGGCATGAGAATTGACATAAACTTGAGTAGGAGCCGGTCCAAGTATACATGCAAACGAACTCGAGCGGGGTGTGAAACAGGTTGTTTGTGTTGAAAATTCAGTAATGCTTCAAACAATCGTTCGATCAATTACAATACAGAATATAGATAATGAATGACAATTCAACAAAGATAAATACAAGCATAAACACCACCGTAACACGATCACGAACAGCAGCAGGATCAGACCCTACAAAATAGATAAACAAAATGAAAGGAACCGGGCTTGTGTTTGACACAATTCCCTTAAACAAATTCGACGTCTGTTCCCAGGGTACACCGGTTCAAAACTATGTGTACAGCCGGACGAGATACTTGCCTGAAACAAAACCGGAAAGAAATAGTAGACGGAGATCAGCAGCAACACGACGTTGGAATTCTATTTTTCTGTGTGTTCTTATGCTCTAAACCTGTGTATTTATATTTATACACGCAATCCACGGACACACGTTTCGGAGCTGCATTCGTGTCCGCAGGTCGTGCGGGCACGAGTTCAAAATTTCAACCCAATTAGCCATTTTTCGCACCCCCCCCCCCCCTCTGTGCGAGGGTATGAGCTAGAGTAAAACATGACACAAGTGATATCTAGAGCTTTGAGGTTTATTCTTATAAACCAATTCACCTTTTGTTCCCACACCAATGTGGGATAGCTCACATCATATTTTTCCAAACTTGAACAAAAATTCTTTTGAGATAAACATCTCATTCACACACATATTCCAACAGTTTGTGGAATAGGGTATAACCACGATTGAAAGTAAGAACCATAGGTATCCATCGGTAATTGAAAATAGAAATTTGAGTGGTTTTTTTTATCATTTGCTCGGAAATCACAAACAATAATAAACTCAGTTGTTGTGGCCATGAGAAGAAGAATTAGACGGACTGAATTACCAAAAAGGACAATTTGATGTATTGAAATAAAAAAAACACATTGGTTCATCAATGGATGATGACGTATGACAGGAGTAGTAAGGGCATTGGGTATACAGGCGCCGAAGGCGCCATATTACGCTTTTGGCGGCGTCAACGGCGCCAAACACCGCCCCCCTATAAAAACTCGGCGGCGCCAAGTTTGTGCGTTAACATGTTAACGGGCGCTGAGTGAAGATAACGGTCACATTTCTGACCGTTGGAGGAGCTGTACCGTTGGCTTTTTAAAAAAAAAAAAAAATTTCTAATTTAATTCTCACATATATATACACATACTAACACACACATATCACACATACTCCTCTCCAAATCCTCTCAAACATCAACAACAATCGAGACATCCACAACCAGTTGAAGGCGGACTTGATCGATGACATTTACGAACGATCACTTTGATGTATTTGTAGTATTTTTTTTTGGGTAATTTGTAGGTTTTTAAATTTTTAATGATCTAGTATTTGTAGTATTTTTTTTGGGTAATTTGTAGGTTTTTAAATTTTTAATGATCTAGTATTTGTAGTATTTTTTTTCTAGTATTTGTGTTACTTTTTTTAAGTTGTTTTACAATTTTCGAAAAAAAAAACAAAAAAAAATATTAAAATAATTATCACCCTTTAAATTAAATCGAAATTAAAAAAAAAACTAATAAAATATTGTTTAACATGTTAACTTAACATGAGTATACCCCATTCATGTTAACTATTTTGGTGTTAAGTTAAAGGTGACGTGGCGCCTATGTGGCAAAGTTAACATGTTAACTTAACATGAGTATACCTCATGCCCTAATAATATCAATGGATGATGACGTATGACAGAAGTAATAATAATGAGATTCAAGTAATTGGAATTTATGTGAGAGAAAGGAATTGAGAACGGAGCGTCTATTTAGACAATCCTATACGCTGTGTATAGGGATATACGCAGCGTAATACCCTGTTTACTGACAACCTGACATTCTCTGAAATGAATGACAGTAGAATGATCATATACGCTGCGTTTTTTACAATACGAATTTTGAGTTTTTTTGTTTTTGGTTTTTGTTTTGTGTTTGTTTGGTTTGTTTATTATATTTTTTTAAATTAAAAATAATTTGTAATTTTTGGAATCATTTTTTCATGAAAATTTAAGGGTCCGGCTATAAACACCAGCCAATTTACTAAAAACACCCAAATGAAACGATCGTTTTATGTAAAACGATCACCAAACGGCTGTAGGTTTTTTTTTCCCCTGCAACCAATGTTAATGGAATATTTATGCAGTGAAGGCTTTAGTCTAAGTTTGGAGGATTTTGTGATTTCAAAGGATGCTATAAGAAGCATAGAAGACCAACTACTAGAAGTTGCACATTTGTTATATCACTTGAGGTCTAATTACAATGAGGTAATCGACATGCAACTCGAGAAAAATCTTCGGGCATGTAAGAATCCCATCTCTAATTTATTCTGAGATTTTCGTCCATGGGTAATTTGAAAGACCCCAAGAGTGAGTGAGTCTGCCCTAACACGAATAGCTCAACAAATTGGATTCTTGGGCTTACAAATCTATGAAAGGGGACGCGTGTATTCAAGAACATTGGTTGAAGACTTGTCTTCACATTTTGTTGGAAATTACCCATTTCTAAAAAATTACCCGTATGAAGAGTTCGGGCTAATCAGGAGCTGTTTATTCTATGGGCTAGATCCTTACCAAGAAATGGTTCATTCAATTGCGAGTAGAGTAGTGATGATCAGGTCTTCAAGAGGGTTGACCGAGCCATGAATCATTTTCAAAAACTCAATGGTGATTTTAAGAGATGTAGTCATGTGCTATGATGGAACTGTGAGAAATGTTTGTAGCAACTCAGTAGTCCAATTTGAGTATGGGGCAATGACAAGTAATTGAACTATATTAGAATAACATATACATATGTGTGTGGAAAAAACTATAAAAAGGTTGAGCAGTCAATGTGGTTAAGTTGAATAACTATACTAATGTCTATAGTTACTGTGAAAAACCTACAAAGAGATGTTGTAATCTGTTATGATGGAAATGTGAGAAATGTTTATAGCAGGCCATGTTGTACATAGAAAATCATGGAGGGTGATGTCATTTTCATCAATAGGCCACTAACAAACCACAAACATTATTAACATTATCTAAAAAAAGTTACAATTTTTTATTTTTTACTACAAAACACTAAAAAAAACCTAGCTAATATAGCATATTTTAGATTAGGAAAAAAATGATGTATTTTTAAAAAATCTAAAAAATTCACATAATGTTTTTAAGAACTTATAATGCATAAAAAAGTTAATAAAAATAAAAAAAATGTAGCCGTTGGGGAGATCTCATATCATATATTTAATTTATATTCATAATTTTAATTTATATTTATTATTTATTTTAAGTTTTTGTTATACTAATAAAAATATATTATAATTTAGAATTTATTTTAATTTATATTTATTTTATTTTATTTATATTTATTATTTAAATTTATATTTATTATTTAAATTTATATTTATATTTATATTTATTTTATTGTTATTATTTTAATTTATATTTATAATCTATTCTCAACGGTTCCATTTAAACGGGTATATTCACAAGGGCTATATTCGCAACGGGTATATGTCCAACGGCTCTATTTTCTAACTTTATCCTCTATAAATGTAATTTTATTTGTTTATATTGAATTATTAATGTATGTTTTAAATTTAATTTTATTTCTTTATATATATTTATTTAATTAATTTTTATACCAGTTGGAGTTATGCAATCACTACTTTTTTGAAAACATTGTTTCTGGACGTCTAAGCCGGTTCTATTAACATACAAATCATTAAGGGTCACACGAGGAAATCTACCATTACTTAAAAAAATTACACGATACAAACGTAAACTCAATTATTATAAAAATTCAAACAGCTTTATTTATAACCAAAACCCGCTCAACCAGACCGTTCCATAAAGTCCTTCATCAGATTTCCTTTTGGCGGCTAGTTTTTTCCGGGATGGTATGGATGCCTGTTGCGTAAGTAGTCTTTCCCGGTCTTCGCACCTATCGGACATCGCACAACAAAGACCTGCATTATCCTGTTATCTGCACTATTGCAGGAACTGGGACAATATACGTCCAAGTCGTTGGCTAACATCTGTAAGTCACTGTCAAGATTTCGACTATCATCGGGCTTATAATAGAACCAAATATTGTTCCGATTATCATGCCCGATATCCTGCATGATTAACGACATATAAGAATACGCAAACCTATTCATGTGTAGGTAGTCAACACAATTACACACACCGCCCACGTAACTCCTCCCCGGTGCATCCGTGAGTTCACCTCCATGGTGAATCTTTAAGCTGAAATAATCTGGGTTGCCTGCATATACAGCATCAACGAGTAACCCGCCCTCCTGATCACTAGGCGAACGAATCGAATACAAACGTGAGTTAGTGGAAGCCATTACGAGTTCTATAGTGAAATTTTTTGGTAGGGAATATGAATACGCTGTGGTGAGTTTGGAAATGAAGTCTTCTGATGTATATATAGGGGTGAATACGCTGCGTATAGAACAATACGCTGCGTATTGGGTAATTATTATTTATTTTAATATAATTTTTTAAATATTTATTCTTTAGTTTATGTAATTTTTTAAATTTATATATTCAACATAGTTAAAAATTTATTTAATTTACTTTAAATAGAGTATTCTTTAATTTATTTTCTATTTACTTAAATATATACACAAATTTAATTTTATTTAAAAAATAATATATTTTGAACCAACCATCATATGTTTAAAGTAAATAAAAAAATGTTCACACGAAAAATAAAATAAAAAAATGGTGAGGTAAATAAAACAACATAAGATGCATGTCCAAACAACCAACCACAAATGTTCACACGAAAATAATAAAAACATCACATATCAGAACAACCACAAATGTTTAAATTAAAATAAAAACATCAGGGATCAGTGGTCGTCCTATTCTTCATTATCATCCTGCCTATACCGCGTGTAGTCATAGTCAAACGGTTGGTCATTCTGCTCGTAGTCAAATTCCGGTCGCTGAGGCGGAGGAGGATAGTCCGTGTAACCCATATGAGTATGAAACTGGATAATCTGTTGGGTTTGGTAACCCTGCCAAAGGTGGTTCCAGGCGCACTCACTGTACTGCGTCTGTTTGATATTGTTGACGTTTAGATCAATCCGGTCCAACCTGTAAATCAAAATTAAATAATTTAAAATTAATTAGTAGATTAAAACAAAAATGAATAAAATTAATACAAAATATATGGCAAAGCGGTCTAACCTGTCAGCCAAAATGTCAGGTAGCGTCAGCGCCGGATACTGATGTCGTCTCTCGTTCTGAGAGTGTGCCACTCCCGGATCAGCCATGTAATCGTATCCCGCACTAGACCCACTCCCTCCAGCCTCCCCAACACCCTGCCCAACCGGTTGCGTATGATACACACGGTAAAAATATTCTCCATCCTCTCCACGTAACTTCTGAGCAACTGATATCTGGCAAAGGGCCGTGTAACTCAACGTGCGAGGCATCGTAACTGGGCCGATCCGATCAGCTTGCGACATGTCAACACCAAGGTTATAGGAAATGGTAGTAATGAATCCTCTACAACAAATATTAGTCCCCTTGTTGCTCTCCTGGCTGCTCAAAAGCTCTGCAAGACAGTGTGCAAGTGAACATGGCTTGTTGTTACCTACACAATACAAGAAAAACAAATCCTGTATGCCAACCACATCCTGACTCCTAACACGTGGGGCGATCGAGTTAGCTATCAACTTTTGAAATAACTTCCAGAAAGAGTCAGTACATGTCGCTATACGGTTGGTCCCCCTCGTTTTCCACGCCTCATCTAAAATTGTGTCCCACCACCCTACCAGTATGTTCTGGTAAATGCCAGAAACAGCCTCACGATACAACGGAGTAGCCAACTCATCATGCGTGTATAATCCTGACAGAACCGCAAACTCCCTCAGTGTCATCTCATACTGGGTACCGCCAATGTGAAAACGGAGCTGTTTTATCTCAGGTTCGTGACGTTTGAAAGGACCCTGGACCGGTACATTCTTCCTAGGCGAATAGAAGAATGTTGACAGAAACTCCATGACCAGAAAATAAAACATATGTTGTTTAACCATCCCGAACAACCGCCTCCAGGGACCCTCCCCAACATAAGAGACGTATCTCCCCATACCGTCACACTGGGTCAGAACATCCTCGTCCATATAAAAAGGTGCACCAACCGCATATCTCCTAAGTTTCTGTAGTTTTCTATGCTCGCCCGAACGATCGTCGAACTACAGCCATGGGTGTTCATTTATGCCTGCCATAGTAGCTAAAAAACACCCAACAAACAGCAATTGAAATATAAAATGAAAGTCAGAATCAAAAAAAAATCAGAAGATCAATACGCAGCGTATTGGTCAAAACGCAGCGTATTGTTCTTCTGATTTCTTGAATTTCTGGGTTCAGTTCAGCATTACAGGCACATCATAGAAGAACATACATGAACAATACGCTGCGTATTGGCAAAAACGCAGCGTATTGTTCTTATGGCTCCATAAACTTCACCGATTTCTAACCAAACTAAGCATGTATGAACATAGGCTGTGTATGGTTATTCAATTTATTCATAGTAGCAGAAGAATTCGTGTTAACATCTCAAAAATAAAAAAAACCCCAACAAAGACTCTTCTAGGTAAAATCAAAAGTAAATCAATTTGAATTCGATAAACATATTATTTGCTAACAGTGTGGTAGAATTGAAAGGAAACATACACTTTTGAAGACTGGAAGACTGGATCGCAGATCTCTTGGTTCTCCAACTGGTTGTGTATCTTGGTTTTTTGGTTGTGAGTGTTGGGCATAGACGGCTGCGTATAAGATATACGCAAACCCTATACGCAGCGTATGCTGCAATACGCAGCGTATTGATATATATATTTTTTTTAATTACTTATTTTTTGAGATAAAATTGTAAATAGAGTAAATTGTTTTTAATATAAAATTTTATTACTTTTTTTTAATTTTATTACTTATTGTTTTTGAGATAAAATTGTAAGGGTATATAGTAAATTGTTTTTAATATAAAATTTTATTACTTTTTTTTTATTTTATTACTTATTGTTTTTGAGATAAAATTGTAAGGGTATAGAGTAAATTGTTTTTAATATAAAATTTTATTACTTTATTTTTAATTTTATTACTTTTTTTTATTTTATGACTTATTGTTTTTAATTTTATTACTTATTGTTTTTATATTGTTTTTAATATAAAATTGTAAACCGAATAAATTAAAAACGAAAAGCGTTTAATAAAACCTCACAGTATAATTCAACGCTTATTCAAAGTAAAAACGACACTGGTATTATTGATGACACATTACAAACTTAAAAATAAATAAAAAACAATCGAAACACACACTGAAAACCAAACTAGTCTAAACAAATGCATCGTGACCTTTTAGAAAGTCCCAAACCGGAATAATATCAAATTCTTTTCCGGTGGTTTGACGGTATGCTTGGAGTGCCTCGGCCATCACATTTTCAGCCTGGTTTGTGACGGCTTCATTGTAGTGAGTATGGAACGTTGATATTTTTCTTAGCATCTTGTTCCATTTTAAGTTACACGCCAGGCTTTCTCGGTATGGGTCACGACCCATTAGAACGTGAAATCTTGCAGCAACATCAGGCCAAAAACTATTGTAGTTAGCCTGAGGGTTGCGCTGGAAGTAGTCGGGAAAAGTCTCCCACCAAGCTTGATCCTACCTGAGCTTTTCTTCCGTGTTCCATGACATATTTTAAATAATTTATGTAGAGAGGTTGGGATTGAAAGAATATGTGAGATTATAGAGGGATTGGAAAGGGATTTATAGGACGGAGATTTTCTGGTTTTGTCATATGCAGCGTATGGCTACATATGCAGCGTATGTATATATATATATAATATATATATATATATATATATATATATATATATATTACTGGTCGTTTTGGCAATGCAGGTTCATAAAAACGTTATGTGAACTTTTTAGATTTTTTAAAAATACTTTAATTTTTTTCCATTCTAAAACATGCTATATTAGCTAGGTATTTGGGTGTTTTGTAAAAAAAATTTAAGTTTATGTAAAAAAAATTATGGGTTGTTGGTGACCTATTTATGAAAATAAATTTAAGTTTATGTAAAAAAGTGTTTTCATCTTTTCAAGCCATGCTTTTGTAGGAGATGAATCATTTGCTGTTCTTGCAATGGCATAGCGTGTATTTCTATCAACTATCTCATTTGGGATAATATGAAATCCTTTTCTACAAAAATATCATACATAGTTGAATAAAAAAATAAATTAAATTGGTTAGGATCAAACATGTCGAGTCACAAAAATTTTGACAAACATGTCGACTGAAAGGTAATTTTAGATATCAAGCTTCAAGGTCTATAAAACCGGGCTTGCTTCTGTTGGCTTGAACGTAACTATGGTATCTGTCTAGCTCTTCTTTATATACTTCAACCCATGGTGCAGCTTCTTCAGTTCGGTTACCGCTCCAATGCGGATCAACGTATGGCCATGGTACGTCCCCCTGTAATTCAATATTGAGGAAATGATTTCCGCCAACGTGTACTAGCAATATCACTCGAGGATTGGTTGTTGGACCAGAATTTATCGGGAAGAATGTATTGTTCATGGTCAGTGAAATGTTGTGGACAATACAATTGAAAGTTTTTGCAATTAGAAGCCCGGTTTCCGGCATCATCATCCAGCATTCTAACGGAGTCGTTCCAGTCCCAAACCAAATAAGGCTATTGCGTAGCTCACCGTACTGATCTATGAAGTCTTCGGATTGCTGATCTCTGTTATATGCGTTACCATTGTATATAGTTGTCCAAAATTCTCTATTATTAGTCAGTTCTTTTAATAGTTCTTCCCGGACGTATGGCCATAGGCTTTCAAAAAATCCTAGACCTACGACAACGGCACGAAATCCACAGTTACCGTCACCGTCTACATTTGTTATCGCTCTTATATGATGCCTCTTTATGTACCCTGGTATATCTTTTCCGTATATATGGTAATTGTAATCACTAAGGTCTAGTCTATCTTTATTTGCCTTTTTTTTACTTTTTTTGTTGGGGGTTTTTTTTATGGGAGCTTTGGCCTAGGTCTACAGTTTCCTGCGACCCGACATACGAACTATATCGTGCCGACTCCGTATTTGATTTTGTCGGACCGGTATACGAACTATGCCTGGCCTGCTCCTGAGACCTCTGTTCATCCCTCGCTTCCTTAGCTTTTGTGGTTGGGCGACCACGAGTTTTTAACTTGACTTCGGGCTCCTTATATTGTGGCTTCCGCGTAGTTTTCTTCCAAAAGTTCTTAAGTTTATCAAACGCACTCTTCTGGTCATGTTTTGGTTGCGTGCTTGCGTTTTCTTTAGAGTCCTTTTTAAACGGATCAAACCCGTCGTCCCCCAGAAAATCGTCAACTTTTCCTGGGTACGCCGGTTTTTCATAATCCAGCTTCCGCCAAAATAGATCGATATATTCCAAAGGCATTACGTAATCTGAAACAAAAGATAAATTATAAAATATTCCATCGTACTAATCGAACAAGACTATCGTATAATGGGTCTGTACTTTTACACACATGGAATGTCTAGCATTTTTTCAAGCCGACAAGCGCATGGGATGCCACAGCCGGTGTATAGTTGATGACCGCATGATAAGTTGTGCACCTTCAGTACTGTATGCAGCATGTTGATCTCTTTGTATAACAGGTCCAGGCATTTGATAGACACCCGACCCCTTATACGGTCAAACAAACGAATCTTCGCATGATGAGCCATGGTTTTTATTCTGGAAGTGGCTACACTACAAGAATTCTCTTTATTCCCGACTACACTTTTCCCGACTACAAAAGTAGTCGGCAAAAGTCACGTTTTCCCGACAACATGCCGTCGGCAAAGCTCTTTTTATTTTACTTTTAATTTTTTTTTTTAAATGAGTATTCCCGACTACATGTAGTCGGCAAAAGGAACCCGCCGAAAATATTTTTCCCGCTTAACTTTTCTCGACAACATGTAGTCGGGAAACTGTAAATAATTTATTAATATTTATTCTTTAACACGAAAATATAATCTTTTTCCAGAAAACAAAAACCCGCGTAAATGGCCGCCAAAACTTTTGACATTTGCCGACAACATGTAGTCGGGATAGGTTTTTTATTTTTTTTATTTATTTTGTAAAAGGAAAAACGGAGACGACGTCGTTTGCTCTTGACTTTTGCCGACTACATGTAGTCGGCAAATATTGTAGTCGTATTTTATTTAATTAATTAATTCATTTAACAGAACGACATCGTATGAGGGCTTTTGCCGACTACTTTTTTTACTTTTGCCGACTACATGTAGTCGGGAAAAGTGTAACCCTGATAAAAACCCTACGACGCGTTCTGTATCAGTTCGCGCGAGTCTTTTTTCTGGAACAGCTTTCCGATCGGCGATTTTTGGCGATTCCGAGGTATCTTCGATTTTTCTTTGTTATTTTGGTGAAAACCTTTGCATTTCATAATCCTAATAGTCATCTTCATCTTTGTTTCTCTTTTATGAACATAAATGTGATGATTTTGACATAGATTTGGGGCTTTCAAGTTGTGTTGGTTCACAGTGATTTTGGGTCCTCTTTTCAGGTATATTTTTTCTTTAAGTAGTTTGGTAACCATATTGTGTTGTAACCTTTTTAGATTTGGGGTTGGAATTGTCACTTTGAAGATGTCTCAATTTGGGGGTTTCATGAACTTGTGATTGTAGATGTTATAATATGATGTTAGATGTCTTAATGAATAGTTATTGAATGTAAACTTTGATGCTTGAGGATAGATTTCTACACCTTCCTATAAAGGAAACTTTTTGTTAGCAAATGAATGTGTATGTGGTTGTTTATTTAGTCTAATGATGCTACAATGTGTTTTGCCTATTATCATTATCATATAATTATGTTTTGGCACATTTATAATGAATAACATTCATGTTTGCTTAGACATTACTAAAAGAGGAAACTTTTTGGGTACAACATGTAGTAAAAAGCAAACCATAAATCATGTATGGTGTTCAATGGTTCTAGTCTAGGTTGGAATAGAGCAAATAATTGATTGTTGGGATGTTACACATGCATTGGTGTCCTGTTTGACTAATTTCTCATCAATTACCAAATAGAGTAGTCGCGAGGTAGATAATGAGGATTGGAATGAACGGAATGAGTTACAAATTTACTTTATGTTGTTTAAATAATTTTGCTAGACATTAAGTCATATCCTAGCTAGGAGTACATGGATTTGATATTGTTAGTTATATTGTATACTTTAGTTAGAAACATAAATTAGTTCCTAATATTATACTATGTATAAACAGTAATGACAATTGATAAGAGTTGGATTCACCTAACAAATCGCAAACTCCCGGCTTTCAAAGATGGTCTTAATAGCTTTATGGAGACTTGTAAAGCCGTCGCCAACAGTGATGGCAAAGCCTATTGCCCTTGTAAGCAATGCATTAATAGGTATCTATTTACTCCAAAGGAGATATATAGGCACATATACATCAACGGGTTCTTTGAATTATATGATTATTGGGATAAACACGGTGAGGAGCGAACACTCGATGCAGATAGTATACCATATTACTTTCCCCAAACTGGTACTTCGAACACGAGCAATATGGATGATGATCAGATCTTCAATCTACTTGATGACGTTAGGTGCGTGCATGATACAAATGAAAAGGAAAACAATGTATCTGGAGATGAGAATGAGTATGATGATTTGTTTCAGGAGCTAAATATGGAGTTATATCCCGGTTGTACTTGGATGTCATCTTTAAACTTTCTTGCCAAAATGTTGCATCTTAAGGTAATTAACAAATGGACTGATACTTCGTTCAACCAGTTTTTAGAGTTTTTAAGGGTTGTATTGCCGAAAGGAAACCACGTTCCATCCTCCTTCTATGAAGCTAAAAGGAAGATGAGAAAGATTGGGTTAGGATACGAAAACATACATGCTTGCGCAAATGATTGTGCTCTGTTTTGGAAAGAGAATGTCAATCATGATCATTGTCCTGTTTGCAAAGAAAGCAGATGGAAAGACGACAACACAAAAGGGAAGAAAGTACCAAAAAAAGTGTTACGCTACTTTCCGTTAACTCCGCGTCTTCGCCGAATGTATGGTTCAAAATTCACTGCAAAAGATATGACTTGGCACAATACTGGCCGCTCAACGGATGGTATGTTGCGACATCCGGTTGATGGGAAGGCGTGGATGGATTTTGATAAGCGATATCCGGATTTCTCCTTGGAACCCAGGAACGTTCGGTTGGGTTTGGCTGCTGATGGCTTCAATCCGTTCGGTAACATGTCGTTACAATATAGTATGTGGCCGGTAGTGTTGACAACATATAATACACCACCGTGGGTATGTATGAAAGAATCTTCTTTCATGCTTACTTTGTTAATTCCCGGTCCTAAATCGCCTGCAAAAGATATCGATGTTTACCTACGTCCTTTGGTCGATGAGTTGAAAATGCTATGGAGCGATGGAGTCCGAACTAGGGACGCGTCAACCGACACCGTATTCACGATGCGTGCGTCACTATTGTGGACAATTAACGATTACCCTGCTCGTAGCAGCTTGTCTGGATGGAGTGGTCAAGGTTATAACGCATGCCCTACTTGTAACATAGACACACCTAGTGTTCGGTTGGTTAGTAAAATAGGTTATATTGGTCATAGGATATTTCTGCCTATGACGAGTAACTTGAGGAAGAATCGTTCGTTTAATGGAGAAACAGAGATCAGAAAAACTCCTAAAAGATTAACTGAAAAAGAAATATTAGAACAACTATCGACGCTCCCTGATCTTGTTCCGGGAAAACATTGTGACCATGGATCCGGAAAGAGAAAGACTCCAGAATTGGAACATAACTGGAAGAAACGTAGTATCTTCTTGGAGCTTGAATACTGGTCTTCTCGTGAACTAAAACACAATCTTGATGTTATGCACATCGAGAAAAATGTTTGTGAGAGTCTGTTAGGTACGTTGCTTATGAATAAGCATTCAAAAGATACAGAAAAAGCAAGAAAAGACTTGCAAAACATGGGTATTCGGCCAGATTTATGGATACAAAAGAAAAAAGATAAACGTTACCAACCACATGCTTCTTACTCTTTCACACCCGTTGATCGTGCAAAATTCTGTGACTTCATAAAAAACGTGAGACTACCTGATGGTTTTGGATCAAACTTTAAAAATAAGGTGGATGCCAAATATACTAATATATCCGGGTTAAAGTCTCACGATTATCATATTCTTATGCAGCGATTGTTACCAATAGGGGTTCGTGCAGGTCTTCCAGAGAATGTGTCGAGAGCAATCATTGATCTTTGCACATTGTTTAAAAAAATTTGTGCACGGACAATAGATTTAGAAGACATGCGTAAAACACAAGTCGAAGTGGTAAAGATTTTATGCAATTTGGAATTGATATTCCCTCCAGCTTTTTTTGATATAATGGTTCATCTTGTTCTACATTTACCCGAAGAAGCTATACTTGGTGGGCCTGTATATATGAGATGGATGTATCCGTTTGAAAGATTAATGAAGACGCTTAAAGGCTTCGTCCGAAACAAAGCAAAGCCGGAAGGATCCATAGCTGAGGGTTATGTTGCAGATGAAGCGTTGACATTTTGTTCAATGTATCTGGAAGGTGTAAAAACAAGATTTAACTGTCCGGACAGAAATGATGATGGGGACGATTCAAATACCCAATTTTCTGTGTTTTCGTCATCGTTTCGAACACTCTCTGCGACCACATTCATTTCCCTCTCAGGACCGGTTAAAAGCGCTTTACAATGGTTTGTATTGAACAACTGTGATGAAGTTAAAGATTACATATCGTAAGTTCCTTTAGAAGTTTTTTTCTTGAGTCATTTCAATTATAGTTATAACATTATATAATGGTTTGTCTCTCGTGTAGATCATTTGAATCTGAACATCCCGGAAAGGATAATAAAACACATTTTGCCTCATGGTTTGCCGACAGGGTGGCTATGTCTCCAAACTCTCTAAAAGAAATAAAGTCTTTGGCACACGGTATTTTGAGCGTCAATTCTTATAGTGCCTGCATAGTTAATTTATGTGTATGTATATATGCTATTGTGTTTTATTTGTTAAAGTTAATTATATGTATTGAAATATATGGTTTCTAACATATATATGTTTAATGATAATTAGTTAACATGTTGACGACTGTGATGTTTATTACACTTGTGGCCTATTTGATGACCGACGTCTCTTCCCGATACCACGGAGGAGACAATGATGACGACGGGAGATATCCCGGCAGGAGGCGGTCTAAGATTGCCTCTCAATGCGAGGCTTCAAGTAAGTTACCTGGTCTTTTTTTCAAATATTCATTGTTTATATATATATATACTTTTAATGTGCTAACTACTAAATCTAATACATCAAATCAATGTAGATGCAAAAAAGGGCCGTGGAAAGAACTCCGATAAAGATCTAGAAAAGGCGTTCAAGAAAAACAAGAGTAAGCCACTACCTATCTATTACATGCCCACAGGTAAGACATTTAAAGTAGTTGGAGAATTCAGCAAAATGTATACTCGAAAGCTTTCAAAAGAGGTCCTCGAACGAGCTGAGTTCCATTGCTTTGGATGGCGCGATGTCTCTGATACCATTAAAACTCGAATTTACACCACATTGCAGGTAATACAACAAACAATGTATTACTTTATTTTTATTTCATGTTCTTAACCACTTTTATATGTTTTTCTAAGTTCTAAGTTGGTTTTGCAGCATTACTTTGATATTCAAAGCATGCAAGGGGTTCCTGATTGGCCATTTATAAAGAAACGCATTGATTTAGAATGTGCTCGTGCCTTCAAAGACCATAAGTATGAGATGAAGCAATGGTTTACAGCGAATGGAGGTGTTGAAGATCTTGCTACATCAAGAGCAACACCGTATGAGGATATGAACGAAGCCAAATGGCAACGTATTATTGATGATTTGTGGTCGAATCCCAAGGCAATCCAACAAGCGAAAGCAAATGCACAAAATAGGGCCAAAGTAAAGTATACCAGCTCGCACGGGAGTTCCTCATTTGCGCAACAATTGTATGTTTTGGTAAGTTAATTAAGATTTGTTACATTGTTAAGACTATTATTAATTTAGTTTCGTTCATATTTAATTTTTGCTAATTTTGGTCACAGGAAAATGATGAGTCGGTTCCACGAGAGAATGCTGGTCCCCTTCAAGTCTGGTGGAATAATCATGTGAAGAAAAACCCAAAAAACGCTAAAGCACAAGCCGATTGGGTAAGTAAGGATATTTCATTTAATATATCTATATACATGTGATGTAGTTAATTAATATATCCTTGTCAATATCAATAGCTATTATACTTAGGTTGGAGTGAATTTGAGAACTGTTATTGGGTATTAGGTATTTTTGAACAGGTTGGTTATCCAATTTACAGCAGTAATGCTGTCCAAATTTAGTAAAAATCTTTAATTGTACGTCTTTTCTTATAGGAGAAGCTTCAGAAAATGAGGAATACGATGAGAGCTAATGAGGCGCGAGAAGATGGTTCGATTGATGAGGTATATTTACTATCTTAGAAAAATTTGTCAACACTTGTTGTATTAGTTTTCTATGTTTGACCTACTTTTTAAGAATAATTTGATGATACGTATTGTTTTCAATTTAGGTGGAGTGTATGAGACGTGTCTTAGGTGTGCAACGTGGGTATCAACCGGGGATTGGTGCAACGGTTGGGTATGCGGCACCCGAAATGCCTTCTTCGTCATCATTTGCTTCACAAGAAGCAAATTCTTATCTTCAAGATGTCAATGCCCAAGTTGATGCACGAATGAGTCAATTTTTTGAACAAATGCGTGCTATGAACCCGGGTATGAATTTCCCAACAATGCCATCTCAAAGCAACCAGAACAATGACGAAGACGATGATGGAGACGATGATGGAGACGAGTAGGCGTAGGTTGTTTTTGGTTTTTGTATGTTGATCCATGTGGTTTCAAACCTTAAACATGTATTATTTATGTTTTAGACATCTTCCGACAATTGTAGAATGTTTAGTTTTATGGTATCAAATCCAGGTTATTATTATAGCAGGTTTTATAACAAATACAGGTGCGCAATAGCAGGTTTTTAAAAAAAACAGCAGCTTCTAAAAAAAATAAAATTGACTATTCCCGACTACAAGTCGTCGGGAAAACTCAAAAATTATTTTTTATTGATTTTATTAAAATTGACTATTCCCGACTACATGTCGTCGGGAAAACTAAAAAATATTTTTTATTTATTTTAATAATATTGACATTTACCGACTACATGTCGTCGAGAAAAAATAAAAATTAATTTTTATTTACTTTTAATATAATTACATTAGCGACGACATGTAGTCGGGAAAAGTGACACTATTCCCGACGACTTTTTCCCGACGACTTTTTTTGCTTTCAGCGACGAACTTTTCCCGACAACTTTTTCCCGACGACATGTCGTCGGGAATACTTTTAGCGACAACATGCTGTCGAGAAAGGCATTTAAAATGTTGTCGGGAAAAGTCTAATTTCTTGTAGTGCTAATTTATCTTTTAGCTCACTAACTGGATCTTTTGCGCTTGTTCAATAAACCCAACCAACTGATCAAGCGTTGCCCTACGGTTTCTAAGATGTGATTTCAGGGCGTGATGCTCGCTCTTGGCTCTGTTCGTTGTGTTCTCACCGTAATTCCTACGAGCACTAGTCCACAAGTTACAAACCGGAACCTGAAGTTGCTTAACCACTGGTCATCTAGATATTTCAAACACTCTGAAAAAAACAACAATGATTATTATCTGTTACAAAAGGAAACTAGTTCATTAAATATAAAAAATAGTAAGGCTACTTACCGAGTCGGTCAGCACGAGTAAGATATCGAAAGATTTTGTCATAATATTTATGATAATGTGTTTCATTTGGAGAGTCAACCAATCTCCACCAATGTTTCTGAAAATGTTTCCAGGTGTAGATTTCGCAATCACCGAAGCTATCCTGCCAATGCTTAGAAATATTGTCCCATATATGTATCCTGCAAAGCTGGTGACTTGCCTGCGGAAACACATTATCGCAGGCATTAATAAGAGCCAACTCTCTATCGGTTACTATAACCGATGGATGGTACACATCCGTTAACGTTTCCTTTACAGCCTCAAGGACCCATGTGTAACTCTCCTGACGTTCATTGCTTAAAATAGCATGAGCGAAAAAGTATGAGCTTCCTGTGGATGTTACGCCAACCATTTCAATTAGCGGAAGGTTGTACTTATTTGTTTTATAGGTGGCGCCCACAATCAGAATATGCGGGAATGCCCGCCAACAAGTGTAACCCAATGGACTAACGAAGAAAACATCCTGTGTTATGTCGGTTACTGGGTCCACTCGGATGTGATACACGTATCATTTACTGTGAATATTGTTTATGAAGATTTCCGTAGGTGTCTCACCGTGCCGTCTGCTCGCCTTTATTTTATCTTGAGCGTTATAGATTGTTTTTAACGTCGAAACGTTATCAGGATATTCCTTCTTTATCGCTGATAAAATGTTTCGCGGTGGCATGTTTTGAGACATAAGGTTACCAACAAAGGCATTTTCTTTATGTCTTAATCTCCTTACATAGGGGAGAGCCTCAAGAAATGGGGTCCGCCGGTGGTTATGTGAAGCACATACAATTTCCAACTCGTATCCGGCATGGAAAGCATTGTATACGCCATGTAGCATGAAAGGACAATCACATTTTTTACTACCAGTTTTTTTAACCTTGGCCACGCTTACGAACTTGTCTGAACGATCACACTTTATCCACCCTTTACCCAGATTACCATATAATTTATTCGGGTTGGTCTGTCTTTTGTTTAGCCCGTAACCATTTTCTTTGCCTTTTTGAAAAACCCATTCGAAGAGGTCGTCAAAGGTTTTAAATATCTATACAAAATAAAATTGAAAATAAATACGATTAGTTATTTATGTGGCAGGTTAATTACTTTGACCGATTTAATTTTGTAAAAATAAATAAATTACCTGGTCGGTACTGTAGTCGACATCCGGTGGATATATTTTGCGTACACCGAACTCATCATACTCGTCTGTATCGGAATCCTCTTTCACAATTTCAGGGTTTGTTTCAGGCACGGCATATCCATGATACTGATTATCGTACTGAGAACCGCCAGGGGGGGCAATGACGAGTGGTCACCGTAAAAGTTAGAATATTGAGTGTCATAATAACTTTCGGGTATCTATAAAAATAAAAAATATCGAATTAATTATTTTCATTATAACTAAAATAAATACAATAAATATTTGTTGGACCTCACTACTTGCCCGGTTTAAATCAAACGTCGGTTCCGAAACCGAATGGTAATGTCTTTCTATTTGAGGTGGCTCCTAATAAATAGAAAAATAAATACAAGTTAAATACATATTAGCGTAAATATAATAATTAAGTACGAATATTAACTCTTGCCTGGTTTAAATCGATATGCGGTTGGGAATACGGCCGTTGATAAGGTTGAATCGTGTATTCATCCTTCAAAAATATAATATCCGCTGTATTATACAGAACATTATAAAACTAAGAGTTAACATGAAGATAAATTTGCTTACATGTTGTGGCGGATTGTTTAAATCGAGAGGCTCGTCATCGTCATTTGTGAATATATTCCAAATCGACATTATACTAACAAAATTAACAACATTTGTAGTTTTTTCAAAAATGTTGAATGATAACTGCAATTAAAAGACAGAGTAATGGTGCTCCTGCATTTGTACTGCATTGCTATATATAAGTAAAAGTTTGTATAATTCCAAACGACGAAAGGCAAATATTCGATTTCAATCGAATTATCTTACACCCATTCTCGTGGCCAGAGAATCAATTATCACCCCAACTAAATACGCAGCGTATTAGAGTATACGCTGCGTATTTAACCCCTATACGCTGCGTATGTGCCTATACGCAGCGTATAACTTCCAATCAAAGTTCCAGTGCGCCTGCAAGATTACTGTTGATGAACAGTCGGGGATAAGAGATCAATAATTAAAGGCATACGCTGAGTATTGCCTAATACGCTGCATATGTCAAAATTTTGAAATCTATCGGTGATTATAAGTAGAGTGGTTATCAGCAGAGGTATATATCACAAAATATATACCGTTTATAGAAAACCGACCCTAATCTCTCAACGTACTTCACAAATGAAACATGAGTTTCGGAATCAGATCGTGGACGATTCGATCGACTAACGAAAGTTACATAGGTTTAATCGTGGATGATGCATACAGCCGTAATCCTAGATATTTTACTTTAAATATATATCATTACGGTCATTTTACAGATTTATCGGGCAGGAGATACGTGGAAGGCCGTTGTACTTTGGCGGATTACTGCGATGTAAATGAGTTTAGATTCTATGATATGAGTCTAATCATGCCACATCTGGGGTATGAAAATACAAACAACATGTGGTTTTATTATAAAAACCCTTATCTTGATATTGACAGTGGTCTCGAACCGTTAACAAACAATATGGACGTTGGTCGTCTTATTTCTTTCATAAATGAAGACATCAGAAGTGTTGACGTCTATGTTATTGACAGTGAGCTGGGAGCAAAGACTGAAGAAGACTACCCGAAGACCCGGGTGAAATGGGAAGCCTCAAGCTCTAAGGAAACAAAAAAAACTGTTTTAAATTGTTAAGACTTTAATGTGTTTGTGTTTTTAAATATTTAATATTTTATGTTCAAAAATAAGGGCCCGAAGTAAATTAACCTTTTTAAAATTAAAAACCCATTCATAAACGGTTACACGGACAGTCTAGTTCAAGATAAAATTAATGTAAAAATTAACACCTCATCGTCTTTTACCTCGTGACGATTCGACATCTTTAATGGGTAGTCTTTAAAAAAATTAACTTGAATGGTTTGAGATGGAGGATTTTTAAGAATAAGTTAAAAGTTTTGTTGGTGTTAAAAGTTTTGGAAGAAAAGAGAAATTGCAATGAGAAAAAAACTCAGGAACTTTATACGTTGCGTATTACAGAATACGCAGCGTATTATGTCTACGAAACCCTAATCCTGATTGGGAAATGATTATGTTGTGATTAAAACATTCGATACGCTGCATAAGTGTTAATACGCTGCGTATGGAATGTCTGCAACATTAATTAGTTCTATATACGCTGCGTATGTGCCTATACGCAGCGTATATAGATGTTAAATTAGCAGGACAGATTGACAATTTTAAAACTTTCCACGTGTAGAAGAAGAAAAGAACTGTCAATGTCGAACCTTAATTTTAAACTCTCGAACGGAAGAATTATCATAGAAGAAGATGTCGACAATTTTCCAGCAGATACTCTGAGGGTATTGAAACTAATTGTAAAATTGTTCAAGTATATCTTGTATGTTAACGTAGTTATAGATTATAAACACTAAAGAAGTTAACTGTGAAGTTAATATTCATAAGATATTTAAATATAGACATTATAAATTTAGGGTGAAGTTATTGTAATAAGTTTAGTTTGGATAAGAATGAATCTTAGCCATTGGATCTTAAATTAAATGAAGATCTATGGCAAAAAATGTTTCTCTGTAGAATTAGAGAGAAAAAATGAAGAAAATAATAGATAGAGGGGTATTTTTCACTTTTTATCAAATTCCTCTCATTTTTTAAACCTTCATAACTCTTAGATACGACATTATTTTTTATAAAAAATTACACCATAAAAACGAGCATTTTTTATCTTTAAAACGCGTACAGTGTTGTTATATATAAAATAAATAAATAAATTATTCTTTCGATTGTATCAAAATGTTCAGATCATTATGTCATTGTGTCAAAATGTTCAGATCATTGTATCATATTGTGTCAAAAATGTTTAGATCTTTGTGTCATATTGTATCAAAATGTTCAGATCATTGTGTCATATGTTGTCAAAAACCGAAAGAGTATTTAGTTTTATATATAGCAACACTATATATACTTTTGACAGAATGACACCATGATCTGAACATTTTGACACAATGACACAATGATCTCAACATTGTGTCAAAAATCAAAAGAGCATTTTTTTAAAAAAATTTATACAACAACACTATACGTGTTTTAAAGATAATAAAAACGTTCGTTTTTATTGTGTAATTTTTTTTTTAAATAATGTCGTATGAGAAAGTTATGAATGTTTAAAAAAATGGGGGAACTAGATAAAAAGTCAACAAAAGTGGCTAAGACTAAAATACATCTCCTTCCTTTTTTATTAGATCAAGATCTAATGGTTGAGATTCCTTCTTATCCTTCTTACCCAAAATAAACTTCTTATTTAACATCTCCTTATAGATTTATAGCCATTAAACATATAGTAGTTAGATTAATAGCCATTAGAAAATGGGTTTTAAAGAGTAGTTTACATCCACACACCTGATTGATATTTTTACACACTTCAAACAATCTTTCGGGGCAAAATGATAGCCGATGATGACCACAAAAAGTTCGGGGGAGAGGGGAGCTTTTATATAATATAATACTTGGTCGTTTTTACCTGAAATGACCTTTTGGGACCCCAAACGATCGTTTGAGGTGTGTAGAAATACCAAAAATGTATATGACAAAGAAACGGGAGAGCAAAAGTCAGGAGAGAACGCCGGCTGGAATCTGGTGAATCGAATATGGAGAGTGGCGAACAAGGGTGGGATATGCAATGCCTCTGGACCACCGTTAACTTCTGTCTACGTTTCTAACTTGCCAGATGGGTGTTCGAGAGCAGATTTGGAGTGAGAATGCAATATTTTTGCAAGGTTGAGGATGTCTTCATTTCAAGAAGGAAGAACAAAGCAGGTGAATCCTTTGGTTTTATCAAGTTTTCTGATGTCAAGGATCATTGGGAACTAGAGAGAGTACTCAGCAAGGTTAAGATCAAAAATGTTAAGATATCCGTTAACTTGGAAAGATATGGTAGAGACGGTGCGCCGGTGATTCTTAATGAACCTCGCCGACCTATCCAATCGAACCTCATTCATTCTAGTGCGGTCTCAAGAGGGGTGAGTAAGGTGAGGCTTCCCCACTTAACTGTTTCGGGCAAATCCTTTGCGGCGGTGGTGTCTAACACCTCCAGCAGTGTCAAAGAAGATTGCAAGTTCATCGATTTAGGTGATATGATGACATCGGTTTTCCAAGGGTGGTCGGGCTCAGCTCTACTAGGCCGCGTTACGGATTCAACTCACCTTTGTTGCCTGGATAAAATCCCAGATAACGAAGGGTTTCGTGAGTTCAAAATCAGCTTCCTAGGAGGGTTCTTCGTGCTCTTAACCTTCCCTAACCCGGGTTTAGCCTCGGAGTTTCTGGAGGATAAGAATCGTTGGCCTTCCTGGTTCTCTAAGCTCTCGGTTTGGAGAGGCCAGTCCTTTGTTTCAGAGAGGATTGCTTAGATCAAAGTCTTAGGAGTTCCTCCATAGCTGTGGGACGGGAGGATTTTTGGCAGGATTGGTGAATCCCTGGGGTTGGTGGTGCATCGCCCAGGCTCTAAGGATACCTATGGACTATGGTATTATGAACAGAATTAGTATGGCGATACTTGTTAATGACTGTCCCAAAATCAATTGTTGCGTAACGTTGAGTTGGAAGGGTAGGAAATTTGTTTGCGGGGTTTCGGAATATCTTGAAGATTGGATTCCTGACTTTGTCAGCGCTATTTCGGCTGGTGATTTCACTCCGGCAGTGTGATCAGAAGTTTCGAAGGTCCCGACAAACATGGGTGAAGTTGAGACGTCACCGGAGTTTCAAGAGACGTGCATGGGGTTGTCCAATCGGGTGGAGGGAGAAACCCTAGTGTGTTGGCGGCGCATGTGGTGCATGGAGATCCTTGTGGGGCCTTTGATTATTTTGTGTCGGCTGGGTCGGGTTCTATGAATTTGACTCATGTGGATCCCGTTAATGATATGTTTGGGCCTATTTCCTCTAATGTTGTTAGCCTATATTCTCCTGTTGGATCCTCATCTTTGTCCGGGCCTTCTCTGGACTTAAATAGCCCACCGATTTTTTAAGGGAAAAGTAAGAAAAGGAATCCTAGATCTGGGAGAAGGCGGACTCTTTCTGCCTCAGAGAAACTAAATGAAGACCTTAGATTAGCTGATGAAGAGTTGGACGAGATTAGACTCAGAGCTCGTGCACAGGGGGGGTGTTGTCACTCCAGAGATGATGGAGGGTTCTGGTTTCGACATTGTGGAGTCCAATCGCCAAAGGCAAAAGGAAATTGAGGACACGGTGGATGTCGCTAAGCGAGTCAACGTCGGTCTCCGGGGCTTTAAGGATCTTGTCAGTGTCCACATTGTTGGAGAGGAGTCCGATTGTGTTGTTTATTGGATATCCTCTGTGTGAATATCTGTGGGGTTAGAGATGAAAAAAAGTTAGCTTGGATATCCGAAATCAAGGCCAGGTATCGTATTCCTTCTCTATGTTTGCAGAAAACTCAATTCTTGGATGGTAATCGTATTACCTTTTGGCGTTTATGGGGTAGAAGTGGGGCTGCTAGCGATTGTATCGATGCTCGCGGACGCTCAGGGGGGATTTCCTGCTCCTAGAGTCCCTCTTTAGTCGTGGTTTCCAATGTGCTAAAAGACGAGTATTTTATGGTGGTGTCCGGTAGGGTGGTGGGTCTATCGGTTATCCTTAACATTGTCAATGTTTATTCTCCTCATGATTTAAGAATTAAGAGGGGTATATGGGACAACTTGGTTTCATTCAGATGGTCGATGGAAGGAGTTTGGGTCATGTGTGGGGATTTTAATGAAGTTCGTCAGGAGGATGATAGGCTTCACTCAGATTTTCATCCGGCGGGGACTTTAGCGTTTAATGCCTTTATTGATAGAGTCGGGCTCTCTGAACTTCACATGGGGGGGACTCCGATTTACATACTCCCATGGCAATGGAAAATCTTTTAGCAAAATCAACAGAGTCTTGGTGTGTTCGGACTTTAAAGAAAGGTTCCTGCACTCGTCCTCTTTAGCCTTGTTGCGCCTATGGTCCGACCACTCTCCCGTGGTCTTAAGAACTTCCCTCATTGATTTTGGCCCCCTTCCCTTTCGTCTCTTTCCTGCGTGGTTAAAAAGATAGGGGCTGGTGAATGTGGCGTCTAATTCTCTTGTGGGAATCGATGTTTTGATGGATCGGGATCGTCGTCTTCTGGCCAAACTGAGAGCTATTAAGCTCAATGTTAAGGAATGGATTAAATCCTCTAAGGAGGAATCTGAGGGAAACCGAGCAAGGTTGGAAGATGAATGTAATTGGTGGGATTCCCTGGGGGAATTCAGACCCCTTTCAGAGTCTGAAATTGATGATTGGGTTGCCAAAAAATCCTTACTGAAGCATCTTGAATCCAAATCCATCGAGGATGTAAAAATTAAATCTAGATCAAGGTGGTGTCTTGACAGGGACGAGAACTCCTCCTTCTTTCATGGGATGGTTACCCAAAACTTGGCCAAGGGAAGAGTGAATGGGCTTAATATTAACGACATATGGGTGGAGGATCCGGTCTCCATTAAAAAGGAGGCTTGGAAGTACTTCAGAGATCGTTTTTGAGCCAGTGGGGTGGAGCGCCCTTCTATGCTTTGTGATGGCATAAAAACCTTGTCTAAATTGGATATTTCTCTGTTAGTTGTGTCGTTCTCTAAACAAGAAATCAAAGACGCGGTTTGGCAATGTGGGAGTGAGAAGACTCCGAGTCTGGATGGATTCTATTTTGGCTTCTTCAAAGCCTTTTGGGATGTTTTTTAGGGGGTATGGGAAGATTAACCAAGGGTGTGGTTCGTCCTTTATTCATCTTGTTCCCAAAATTAGAGACCCCCAATCGCTCAAGTATTTTTGGCCAAATAGTCTTGTCGGATGTGTTTCCAAAGTTATATCCAAGGTTATGGCCAATACGATGAAGTTGGTTATCGGATCTAATATATCCGATAACCAAATGGCTTTTGTTGCAAAAAGAAACATTATTGATGGTCCCCTCATATTGAACGAAATCATCTCGTGGTGTAAAAGTTCCAAGTGTAAGATCATGCTCTTTAATATTGATTTTGAAAAAGCCTTTGACTTGGTGGAATGGACCTTCTTGATGTCTATCATGGCACAAATGCACTCCCCCCTAAATGGTGTGTGTATGTGCAAGGGATTCTCAACTCTTCCCGTGCTTCGGTGTTGATCAATGGATCACCGACTTTGGAGTTCTAATGTTCTAGAGGCCTCTGTTAGGGTGACCCCCTCTCCCCGTTCCTTTGTATTCTTGTCATGGAGGCTTTTACTTAGATGATGGAGAGAACTTGTTTCATCGGGATCTTTGATGACATTACCCTTTCTAGGGAGGGTCCGGCCCTCTCGAACCTTCTCTTTGCGGACGACGCTCTTATCCTTGGGCTTTGGTCGGATAAGAATGTTTTGAACCTTAACCGTCTTCTAAGAGCTTTTTTCCTCACCTCCGGGCTCCGGGTTAACGTCCATAAATGTTCTTTATTTGGGATCAACTGCCTCAAGGAGGAAGTTATGGCTAGTGCATCTCGGCTTAGATGCAAAGTGGATGAGCTCCCTTTCCCTCACTTGGGCTTACGTGTCGGTGAGAATATGAACCGGGTGGCTAGTTGGAAGCAGTTCATCGATGCTTATAAGGCTAGGCTCTTGGGTTGGAAAGCGGCTAGGCTATCTATGGTCGGCAGATTATTCTTGGTTAAATCAGTTCTGGACAGCGTGCCTTTATATTTCTTCTCCCTTTTTAAGGCGTCGGTTAAGGTTCTTAAGAGGTTGGAGTCGATTAGACTCAACTTTCTTTGGGTGGTTGCTCGGAAAGGAAAAAGATCCACTGGGTTAAATGGGAGATCCTGATGTTACCGGTGAATGAGGGTGGTCTCAGGGTGGTGCCCCTCGAAGTTAAGAATCTGTCTCTTATGGCTAAGTGGTACCGGAGATTCAACACGGAAAGGAATACGCTTTGGAAATGGGTTATTGAAGCGCTCCATGGTGGTTCTTGTCCTACTGCTCTCGTTCATGTCAAAAAGAGGTGTTCGGGGGTTTGGGCTAATATCTCTAACATCGAGTCTCTTGCGCTCGAGAAGGAGGTGAGGCTGGACGCGTTATTAGTTATGGAGGATGGCCAGTGGGTTTGGAAGGGTGACTCTTCTGGTTCTATGTCCTCTAAAGGTGTTGCTACTCTATTTATGGAGGCCTTCAAGTCTGACGATTCTAGAGCCTTTTGGTGGTGCAACTTGGTGCCTCCTAAGGTGAATGTCTTCTGTTGGAAAATGTTATAGGGAAGGTTGGCTACGAAAACAGGTGTGGTTAAAAGGGGTGTTAGGCTGCATTCGATTTCCTACCCCTTATGTGAGAGTATGAATGACAACGAATCTCACATCTTTACCGGTTGCCATATCGCATTATCACTTTGGTCATTCATTAGCAGTTGGTGTAAGATTCCTCACCCGTTCCCCTCTGATTTTAACGATCTATTGCTCCCTGTTCTGGGAGGATCTCAAGCCAAGAAGAAGGATGTCCTTATGTAATGGTGATGAGAGCGGCAGTTTTGGTTTTATGGAGGTGTAGAAACGACCGTATCTTCAAAGGGAAAAGAATCACTTTGGATCAGGTTGTGACAGATACAAAATCCTTAAGTTTCTTTTGGGTCAATAGTAGAGCGAAAGGTTGGAGTATAGATTAGAAAGGATGGTGCTTTATTAATTTCTGATGTAATCGCTCGTGTTGGTTGTCGGTGCTGATCTTAGCCCCTTGCTGGCTGGTTCCATTTTTTTAATAATATCGTTGTTTAAAAAAAGATATATGGATTTATTCGGGGCCTTAAAAGAGACTTAAATTTAAAAAAAAATAGATTAAAGAAATAATAGACATCTGGCAACCACCACGCAAACACACATCATGGCTACTACTAGTAGCCAAGAAACCAAGATGTCGGGCTTTGCCGCATCTTTGGCGGCGCTGGGCTAGCCACCGTGCAGCCTTAAGGGTGGGGGGCATAATTTAGGCAAAAAAATTTAGGGCAAACTTTTTAACCAATGAGGTTGTGATATTAGGAGAGAGAAAAAAGTTTAAACTTTTAGGTGTTTTGTAGAGGGTATGGTTTTAAGCAAACTTTTATGGTACTTTTGGCAAATAGGAGGTTCCAACACACACATCAAACACACAAATGTTTTGGCAACCATCGGCAAAACGTTACCGATTTTAGCCCCCTACTTTACCGAAATGAAGTTGCCAAAGAGGGTGGGCATGATTGTCGCCCATATTGCCAAAAAAAAAACCCACTTCCCGATTGGGGTTTGCCGGCTCACACCCCCTAAAAGAGAAAGATAAGAGTTTTTTTTTTCAAATTTTCCCCTTTTTTTTTTACTTACTTTCAAGAAGCCCAGCAAGTCTAGTACGTAAACCACTAAATAAAATTTCCAACTTATAGGAATTGAACCCGAGCCAATAATTTTAAAAGGCCAAGCGCTAAACAATTGCTATAGCAAGATTTTTGTTTAACTTTCGCATAATTTTGTATTTAGATAGAAATAGAAATGCGCCCACAAATTTGTATAGGGGGATTGTTTGACACTTCTTTTATTTTGTTTATATCCTTTTATCTTTTAACATTTTTTTGTTCCTTTTTATTTTTGACACTTTTTTTTCAAGTTTTTTTATTTTTTTAGTTATTTTGTTTCGATAATTTTCTTTTAACTTTTGTATCTTTTAATATTTTCTTAACAAATTATGACTCTTTATGACAAACTTGTTTAACCGACTTTGGTTCGGTTTTTGTTTGATATAATTTAATCCCTACTCTAATAAACATTTACATCTAGGGACATTTGTCATTACTAGGGACATTCTCACCAAAAAATTCCCTCCAAAACCATCTATATCTATTTCTCATCAAAATTAGATGCGGATCTCGTATGACCCGGTTTTATGACCCGATATATATAAGCCACGTTAATAATTAGATTGCAGCCCTAACAAACACATCGGCTCTCTCTTCTTGGTTCCGCACTTTCGCTCAGGCAAAGTTCATTGACTCTATGGACAATCGACTCTCTCTTCTTGGTTTCGATCAGGCGAAGTGCTCACTGTCTTCATCGATTTCTTCGACAACCGATCATCCCTAAATTGCTACAGCGGCGTCTTCATCGATTTCTTCGACAACCATTGATTCCCTAATTCGCTACAGGGTCTTCATCGATTTCTTCGACAACCAATCATCCCTAATTCGCTACAGCGGCTTTGTCCGTTCATCCGATCATCGCTTCTTTCTTCATCGACTTTCAAAGTGCACTCCGATTTGAGGTGTTTTTCAGGTATTTCTTCCCAATCTATTGGATTGTTTTTTTTAATAATTCTGCAATCCTTCAATTATTGATTATATTTAATTTTTGATTTAGTTTTAGGTTAGGTCTTCGAACGCTGCAACACTGAACTCATGTTAATCATGTTAGGCAAAATAGCAGTTAATTTGAATAGGTATGTTCTATTTTGTTCTATTAATTCTTTGATTAGAATTCTATGCCTTCAAATGCTACAAGTGAACACGTTTAATCGTCTTAGGCTAAAATTGCATTTTTATTTCAATAGGTATGTGTTATTAAATGCTGCAAGTGAACACGTTTAATCGTCTTAGGCTAAAATTGCATTTTTTATTTCAATAGGTATGTGTTATTATATCTTTGATTCGATTTTTTGAATCTTTGATGGTTTGTCTTTTTAAAGTCAATAGTGAGTGACATTGTGTATACATTTCACGGATATGTGGTGTGGTTTTTTAATTCTCATTCTCCAAGATTAAGATTCATATGTGGATGCTGGAAACAAAGATTATGGAGGTAATTGAGATGACTTCTCTTAATTTGTCATTTGTTACCTCCATTATATATCTCTGTATATTTGAACTTTTGATTTTATGTGACAACTTAGTTGTATGTGAATTGGGAGATAGTTCAGAGCTCACTTGAAAGGCTGGTCGAGGGTGGAACCAGCTCAAAGAGTGCAGGACAGATCTGATACAGTGGCTCGACTCGGTATCCCACAAAAGCATACCCAAACTGCCACCATATTGTCGACAACAGTGACATAAATTTCTCTTACTTTGCCACATTATTATGACATTCTTTTGTTGCTGATTGAATTATGCCTTCTAATCTTCTATTCTAATTTCTAAACTTGGTTACCCATACCCTTTAAACTTTTTTACTAACTCTATAAAGATAAAAATAATGTCCACTAATTTTTGTGAATCTGTGAAATTCAATTACTTCATACAGTTTTGTAGAGAGGCTATTCTTAGGGTTTCTAGAACTCGAACAGTTTTGTAGAGAGGTTATTCATACGGTTTTATAAGTTCGATTACTTCATACATGAGTCCATACAATTTCAATTTTTAAGATAGGGTAAGGGTTGATAAAGAGTAAGCAAATGAAACAAATAAAAATTGTATGTGATCAGGGACTTTTATTATTTTTTTTATGAATAGTATGATCATATTATTTATTATTTGATGAAATATAACCTTAACTTGACTGCTAATTGTAATTATGGTGCTACTACACTGCAAATCATTTTAATTACCAGATTCAAGATGGGAAAGGCCCAGGGAGATGGGGAGTGTTTTCTAATGATATACTTTTGGTTATGTATTTAATTTCTGAAACTTTAATTTTATTACTTACACTACTTAAACATACCTACACATGAATGAGAATGTGAGGGTTGAAGGTCCTGAAAAAATAGAGTACTTTGACTATCTATGAATAAGAGAGTGGTTTATTGAACGAAATATGTTATTACTTTGAATCTGAGGTAAAAAAAATTATTCTTGAGTTCTATAGTGTATAATGTGTTATGTGTATTTCTGAAACCCATATTCACCATGTCAATGTTTAGGATTGTTTATCCAAAATGGTTATGGTTATATGGTTATTTATAAGTCACATGCTAATATGTGGTTTCATTTGTAAGTCACATGCTAACATGCTAATATGTAGATTCTATTTGATTTCCCATTTTACATAAATGCCAATTGATTATACAGTGGAATCGATTGATTTGTGTTTTTATTTTTGGTGGAATTAATTTATTAATTAATCTTTTGCCCTCTTGATGTAGTAGGAATGGTTGTTACCGAAAGGAAAGCTGAACACAATTTTGATATGCAACCCAGTTTATGAAATCATGCTGTTTAACAATTTCGATTTTTCAGTTTCATTAAGAAAACAAATTTATACTTCATGTTAGAAAATAACCACATCTTGCATCGGCATGTACTATATATTGATTTTATGGAGCTGTGGGCCTATGCTATATGCACATGAAAATAATTTACTTTTTGTTGGGTGATGAATTTTTCTTTTACAAATGATCAATTTCCTGCTATTCATGGGTGCATATAGGGGTGTTCAATGGTTAGGTTAACGGTTTATTCGGTTTATTTGATTCGGTTTATTCGGTTTGAAGTTTTTTTTTATGATAACCATAACCAAACCAAACCGTATTGAAAATTTTACAAACCGAATCGAATAAACCAAATTCAATATGATTCGGTTTCGGTTGAAAACCGAATAAATCGTATTCAAATCGTTTAAACCGTATTCAACAAATAACATATTTTGCGTATTTTTTACTAATAAAAAAAATAAACAAAGAACAAATATCTTTAATTAACATATCCTTAGAGTTTAAGAGTTAAGACCATAATCCGATATACAACCAAAATACTTCCAACTAAATACCTACAACCAAACTACCCCCAACCCAATACCTACAACGAAAATACCAACAACCAAAATACCTACAACGAAAATACCAACAACCAAAATATCTACAACCCAAATACCCACAAACAAAATACTTACAGCCAAAATACCTACATACCGATAGAGTAAACAAAAAAACCTCAAAGTTTTCATGAAAGATAGTCTTCCAACACATGAAGTGAACAAAAACAAACATCAAGAAATTTCTTCAATCGACATCGACATCAAGTGTTATTCCTCTCATTTCTACAAGAAATAAAAACAAGTATATGGGAAAAAACGATGGATATATGATATATTAAAAAAACATGGATATATCATTATCATATATGGGTTTATAAATAGATAAATATACATACATACATATACATATATATATATAAAAATCTTATTTGGTTTTAAACGGATAACCAAATAAACCGAATAAACCGAATAAAAACAAAACACAAAACCATATCCGAACCGTAAACCGAATTCACAATTCGGATACGGTTGAAAACCGAACCGTAAACCGAATTTCACAATTCGGATTGGTTTATTCGGATATGAATATGGTTCGGTTTGTCAGTTTATTCGGATTTCGGTTATTTATGAACACCCCTAGGTGCATACATGGTCATCATGATATCTACATAATTATTTGAAGTTCATTCATGCCTAGCTCTTCAACATATAATATTAAAACTGATATGGTGTTATATTCTAACTCCATATAAAATATAAAGTAAAAAAGTTTGAAAAAGGCCTTGAATTTTTGCTTTGAATTAGCCCCTAAAATGACTCGACCGTCTTTGCTTCACTAAGACCGTGCGTAGAGGAGGATGTGACCACCTCGCACGGTTGCATGGACAACATGGAACACCATCACCCATCACACATTCACACCTCCACGCCAATGTTTCAGTTTACCCTCTCTATCGGTTAGAGTTTTTTTTTTTAATAAAGGTTAAAATAATTAGAAACCAGCTATATATATACCATAAACAACAAGTCACATATTCATTATTACAAATATAGATATAAGAAAAAGTACGAATAAAAAATATAGACCATTTGGTGGATCATATTTTTCTATTATAATTTTAGTTGGGTTTGATTGATGATGTTGCCCGGCTACCCTCTACCGTATTGTAATTGCTTTCAGGTTATTTATAAAATGGTGTGATAGATAACAAGACATATATATATTTTTTTTAATGAAAGTGGCTGTATAATATTTATGTTATATTTATTATATATTATAGTTGTTACTTAAAATATATTTTTTATGTTTAGTTAAATGTTTTCACGTACATTTGATGAGTTGTACATTGGAGTGATTGGTTGAAATACATAAGTGGTCCATTACAAATAATGTAGCATACATGATACATGTTAAAAAGCATCTAGTTCTACGAGCTCATGCAAAATGTTTATCAGTACACATTAACAAAACATATATTCCTTGACGTTGAGTTGACTTAAGGATATAAATCATGGCATGAATGATGGAATGATCACACAGTTTTCTTTCATTCAGAGTTACTTAATAATGTACAGCTCCCTCCGTCTATCTAGACAGTGGCCGGTATTATCACTTTTCGATAGTCATGAAATTAACCAATTCCGTTTTACACATTGAATTAGATATTAATGATATGGCTGTGCAGATGATGAACCAAACAACCCTAACTCGTTCTCAATCAGCCCCAACATCAAAGTCTGAACCCTTAGACCAGCGGCAAATCAACATTCCGGATGAAGATTTATTGCCGCCACCTACACAACCGAACCTACCTGCTGCATATCTATATATCTGTAAGTTCTGCTTAATGCTACATACACAAACTATGAAAAATATTAATTAACATATGCACTAGCTACCGGCTTAGTGTAATTGAATTGACTTTTTGATCAATGAAATTATAATATCCTCCAAACAAGTCTCGAGATGCGAGGTGCATGCTTGTTTTGATAACGTTATAATTACTAAGTGTTAAGGAACCTCGTTGAGGGTTACAAGGTGGTAACGCCCCGTTGACGGGGTCCAGGGACAGCGTCCCGGGGTCCAATGGGAAGAGCCTCTCAATAGGGTCGATTTGGTGTAAACACACTGGATTTTATTTTCTAAAAATTATTATATAATTAATTCGGATGGATTTTGGTGTAATTTTAGCAATCTTAAAATTGGAAATTAGGATAACTGCAAAGCTAGGCAGTTCTTTCGGTCGGTTTTCCCAGGCTCTAAAATTGGCAAAGAACTACGGAATTTCACATGAAAAAATTGCTGTGTTCTTGATCTTGATTCTGAGTTTTTTCCGTTTGATTTGTTCGAGTGAACCAAAAATAATTTCAATATGAAAGTGTCATCATGACTCTTAGATTATCGAGTTTTCTATTCCCAACTTTTACCAATAGGAAATCTGTTATACCGGTTTAGAGTCTTGGGTCAATCCACGCTCCCTCTATATCTCCGCAACACCGACATGGTGTCTATGCATCACGGTAACGCTCTATCTTGATGCCTCCGCATCTCCTTTTTTTCTTCATCAATGAGCGACCACAGTCGCACATATCTCCTTCTCCCTCCACTTCAATCACTTTCCTGCATGGGCAATTATCTGAACTTGTTTATATGGAGCAACCCCTTGGGTTTACTGATTCTGATTTCCTGATCGTGTATGTCGCCTCAACAAAGTCATTAATGGACTAAAGCATGCTCCGCGTACCTGGTTTCAGTGGATCAATAATTTTTTGGTTCAAAATGTTCTCTTGCAGCCGCTCTGACCCACCATTATTTGTGTTTACTCGTGACACATGCATCATGTATCTTTTTGTTTATTTGATGATTTGATACTTACAGGGAATCAACCTCAAATATTTTCATCCTTTATTACTCGATTAAATTAGGAATTCGCCATAAAGAACCTTGAAGAACTTAACTATTTTCTTGGTCTTGAAGTTACTCAATCGAATAATGGGTTCTTTCTTTGTCAGTCGAAATATGCCCATGGATCTCCTCCCTTAACATTTGAGTTTTCTAGTGAACTGTCTACTACCTCGTCTTCTGAGTCACCTTTATTTTCTGGCTCTGAGCTCCCACTATCAGCACTCTTTGTTGGAGTCTCAATTTCAACGGTATGTGTTTTCATCTTTTTCTGAAGATCAAACTGTTCAATGTCTTTCTCTTTCTGAACTATTGGAGTTTTTGTAAGTCGGTCTCTGTACATCTCTATTTCATTGAAAACGACGTCTTCTGATGACTTCTATGTTCTGGAAGTCCCAAAGTCCATACCCCATCTCTTCCGAACCAAAGCCAGTGAACGTACACTTCTTTGACCTTGCATCGAGCTTGTCTTTGTCCATATCTTTCAACTTGACATATGCACTACAACCAAACACCTTTAGATGTGTAAGGTTAACCTCACGAACTTGCCATTCTTATTTTGGAATCTTGAAACCGATGGGAACCGATGGTCCTCGATTAATCAAATAGACAGCAGTGTTAACTACTTCATCCCAAAACATCTTTGGTAAACCAGCACTCGTAGCCTTATGCTTCTGCCTCTTTCATTCAAGGTTCTGATCATCTTCTCAGTCGTACCATTCTGTTGAGGTTTTTCGAGAACCCTCTTTACCATCTTAATTCCATTCTTAGCACAATAACCAGTAAACTCTTTACTCATGTAGTCTCCTCCGTTGTTAGATCTTAATCATTTAACCTTTAAACCAGTTTCAAGTTCAACAACAGATTCCCATTTCATAAAAGCAGAAAAAACATTTGATTTATACTTCAAGAAATAAACCCATACCTTTCTTGTTGAATCGTCTATGAAGGTGACATAATAGTTTGCTCATCCATCAATGAGACTTAGGTGGGTCCATAAATTTCTTAATGAACCAACTCTAGCTTTTCTGCCTTTGGTGTTCTCCCAGTTTCACGAAGGAAACCCATTTCTGCTTACCCAAAACACATGATTCACAGAAACCACTCTCTACCTTCTTAAGATCTAGTAACTTTCCTTTAGCGACTAGCATCTTCATTCCTTTCTCGCTTATGTGCCCGAGTCTCTGATGTCATAGAACAGATGAAGTCGGGCCAGATTTCACAGCATTGACACTATCAATAAGTACCTCCACCATATATAAAGTACCATTTTTGTTTCCACGGGCAATTACTAGATTTTCTCTGACAACCTTCCATTTTCCTCCTCCGAACATAACGTCATAAGCCTCATTATCTAACTGTCCCACAGAAATCAGCTTTCTCCTCAAATTAGGTATGACTTTGACATTCTTTAGAGTCCACATAGTACCTAATGAGTTTCTTAGATCAACATCATTAATACCTGCGATGTTAAGTGCCTTGTTATCAGCTAAACGAACTTTATCAAAGTTACATGTTTATAGATTCTCAACCAACTTTATACAAGAAACGGCTTGAAATGAAGCTCCTGAGTCAGTAAGCCATAACTCCGCTGAGTTATCAACATAACAGATAAGGGCATCATCTTATTCTTCTCCAACAACATTGTTCACCTCTTTGGTCTTGTGGCTTAGTACATCTAAAATGCCCAGTTTCTTTGCAAATTTAGTAAGTTATATCTTTTCTAGTCTTAGACTGACCTCTTTTTCTTGACTTAGATCTGCCCCCTTTTTTTACCTCCTTTGTTTTGTCTTCTACCTCTTCCTTCTGTATTTAACAGAGAGCTAGAAGATTCTCCAAAACTCTTTCATCTTATATCTTCACCAACAATCAAGTCTCTCATCCTATTAAAGGTTAGCGTGGTTGTTCCGAGTACTGCTGACAGCAGTCACTTTACTTGCCCAACTTTCTGGAAAAGAAAATAGTAGGAGTAGGCCATGCACTTAATCATCAAACTTGATGTCCACGGTGTTGATACATGGTTTTGTGTCATGTGTTGTAGTTATAAGTGTTAGGATAAGTTGAATGTAATGATGTAATTGATAACATTACTCATACGATTGTATTGTCAATCGTATGAGGAATAAGATCATGCTCATACGATTATAGTGTTAATCATAGGAGCAATCGTCTATATAAGTAGCCTTATACGATAATATGCTCAATCGGATGAGCAAGAACATTTCGTATGTGTGTTTTTCATAGTGTTTTTAGCTAGTTTTTGTGTGAAATTCATTGTAATCAAGCAGTCTGTTAATAGTGAGCTTCAATGTTATATTTACATCGTGTGTCAATGTCAACTGTGTAGATTTACATGCATACATCACAAACAATCTGTCAAACGTACTTACATATGGTAATCAAATGTGAGATAATATAGTTGAAATCATTAATGTGTCCAGTAAGTGATGCACCTTCCTTCATCTTGGTGTTAACCAACTGTCTGATGAGGAACATCGTGTTAGCAGGCGATGGCTTTTCATACATGTCGGACGAGGCTTTTAACACACCATGAGTGGTCTTTTCATTGACAACATTGTACGTGACATTCTTCGCCAATGAAAGTCTGACTACACCCAAATCCTATATGTTTAACAATTCCAATTCAGGGTTTGTCATCTTCTCGGGTTTAGAGGTTTCACCCAGTAACAACCCAGGCCCATCACAACCATGATATTGTCCGCTTTGGTAGCCGGCATGCCCTCAGACATCCGCCCCTCACCGTTTTAAAATGTGCCTTGGTGGGGTAGGTATCCACACCCTTATAAACGAGTGTTTAGTTCTCCTCTCCACCGGTGTGGGATGTTACTATCCACCCCATTAGGGGAACAGCATCCTCGCTGGCACACCGGCCGAAGACTGGCTCTGATACCATCTGTAACAGCCCAGGCCCATCGTAACCAAGATATTATCCGATTTGGCAGTCGACATACCCTCAGACATCCGCCCCTCACGGTTTTAAAACGCGTCTTGGTGGGGGAGGTATCCACACTCTTATAAAGGAGTGTTTAGTTCTCCTCCCCGTCGATGTGGGATGTTACACACCCTACTTCGAAAGATGTAACTTATTCTGGTATAACAGATCCTTAATCTGCATTCTCCAGAGCCCGTAATCTTACCCCGAAAGTTTCTCAATTCTCATATTGTTGTCTTCTATCATTTCTGAACTTTTTGTAACCTGAAAACTCTCTGTAGTTCGAGATACCCACTACCAAAAACTGTTTGCAAGAACTATGTCCAAACTGACTAACTCACAAACTATAGGGGCTGTTTTGACAAACTGCCAAACTTAAATTTCAGGGGTCAAACTTGACAAACTCCAAAACATAAACTACAGGGGGTAAATTCGACAATCTGCCTAACGTAAATTAATAACCTTTTAAAGTTAAGGGGCCTAATCCTAAATATGAAAACTTCAGGGTCTGTTTTAAACAAATGGCTAAACTTGAGGGACATTTTTGCAAATGGGACAAGAAAGTCGTGAATTCACATAAGACTTTAATTCTTCTCAATTTGGACGCCAAACTCAATTTTGCACACAAACCTTCTGATCAATTAAAGAGTTAAAAAACACAAAGGGAATTGTATATATCCCCTGCTTTGGATAAACAATGTATATTTTTCTAAAATAAAAGTTTTTAATGCATAATGTATAATGTTCTTAAAGCATGATTTTTGGAAATATGCAATTTCTCAATTTATTTTTTTTTGGAACGGCAGTATAAATAATATTAAAAAACGCTCACAAAGGAGCAAAAATTACATTACAAGGAGAGGATTCACCATCCAATCATTCCAACTAACCAAGCTTTTCTGATTTCTAGCGCTAAACCACGTAAACGAATTAAAAACCACCAAATCGAAAATACTACCGTTCCTGATTTTACTTGGTTGGAATACGGCCAGATTCCTGGTTTTCCATATAGCCCACCAAGAGACGTACCAAATAAAGAGAACACTATCCTTCTTTTTTCCAGAATTCCTCATGTCATCGATATCATCAATCATGCTCCTAGGGGGTGTGGTTCGCAAGGACCCCAAATCGAGCCACGCCTTTATCCGATCGAAAAGTTTACAAGAAACGTCACACTCTCCAAAAATGTGCTTAGAAGACTCCACCGCAATGTTGCAGAGCGGACAAAGAATATTGTCGATCTCGATACCCCGTCTAGATAAGTTTAGCCGGGTTGGCAATCTGTCCAAAAGAATTCTCCAAACGACAATATTTACTTTCTTCGGTACGTACCTTATCCATCTTGTTGCAAAATCACAAACCGGAAGAAACAACCGATCAATATGCAAACGAATCGTCTTGACTAAGAATTCCGTATCACCTTCGAGCTCCCATTTCCACACATCTTTCTCATTGGAGAACGTCATCTCGGCAATCAGATCAATGAGGTTCGAGAACTGCGACATTTCGGCACCTCCTCTTAAAGGTCTTCGCCATTGCCACAACCAACCTGAAAAATCACGGTAATCACAAATAAGCTTCCCCTTACCGTTAGTTAGCGCGAAAAGGCGAGGGAATCTATCTTGAAGCTTGCAATCACCAATCCAAATGTCAGTCCAAAATTTGGTACCATTGCCAATGCCCACCACTTTCCTGATCACGTTTGATTCCACATAATGCTCGTTATGACATTCATCCCAAGACTTCATAATACGGTGCCATGTGCTAGGAAACGTACACCTGGAATGAACATTCAAATTAGGCCCATGAATTGCTTTGATGATTTTCACCCATAAGGCATCTTTATTGGAAAAGAATCGCCATATCCATTTATAAATTAAGGCTCTATTTATCGCAAAAAGACTACCTATACCCAACCCTCCATGATCTTTACAAGCAATAGTGTGGTTCCATTTGATCCAAGGTATTCGTTTTTCGTTCTCCTCAAAGCCCCAGAAGAATCTAGAGCGGATAGATTCAAGCAAATTATTAACTTTCCTGGAGAGAGGAAAAAGGGAAAAGTAATAAGATTCGAGAGACCCCAAAACAGAGGACACAAGAGTCGATCTTCCTCCAATAGAAAGGAGGTTACGTTTCCACCTATTTAATCTTTTATGGAATTTTTGCACTATTTTATGCCAGTTATTCACCCGGGACATGTTCGCCCCCACCGGTATACCTAAATATGAAAACGGCAGACTACCCGATTTACAACCGGCCATATTCGCTAATCTGCAAGTCTCGGCAAGGTTAACACCAATACCATATATCGAGGATTTATGAAGATTGATGTCCAAACCAGAAACCAAGTGAAACACCTTAAGAATCTCCACAATGTTTGTAACATTCTCTTCTGACCACTGGCCGATGAATATAGCATCGTCGGCATAAAAGAAATGAGAAATCAACAACTCTTTAAAACGAATACCCGTATAAAGGCCCGCTTCAATTGCATCTTCAAGAAAAACGTGGAGCCCTTCCATGATGAGAATAAAAAGAAAAGGGGCCAATGGATCCCCTTGACGAAGACCTCTCCCTATGTTGAACTCACTTGACAGGCTACCAAAAAAACGTCGTTTCTCTTTTCTCCGTTCACACACGATCGAACCGACGACTACGATTGAAACTGGCGACTACACTTTGACGGTGACAGTCCGGCGACTGCTTGACATCTTCTTCTTCATTGTGGTTCACGGCGACCACCTCACAAACCATGGTGATGGTTCTCCCCAGTCAGGCGACCTAAACTAGTTGATTTTTCTTTTGCCGAACATTAGTGTGAAGCGAACCGCATACGAGAAAGAACTGACCTTTAGTTGACGACGGTCGTGACTACATGCTGCAGGCGACTACTCGCAGTACTCCGACGACTACTCAGATATTGCTTTCGCCAACTCGATATGTTCACGGTACCGACCTTCCTGCCTTCTTCTTTTCAGTTCTACTTTCTGTAACGGTGTTGACGAACACACGAAGATGGAATAGTGTAATCGATCTGATTTTGTGCAACCCACGAAGCTAGTTGTTAGGTTATAGACGGAAATCGGTTGCACACACGAGACACACACTCAAGCAAGAAAAGTAAGAACACGAGATTTACGTGGTTCGGTCTAAATGGACCTACGTTCACGGGCTAACTAGGATTTATATATTTTTGTGCTTAAGAAAAGTGATACAATTACAACGGTATAAATAAAAAAACTTTAAGTCATTCTTATAATGAGCCGAGCCTAACACTATACATGGTGCTGGGCCACCATACCCAACATAATGTTCACATGATCCCAATATATATATATATATATATATATATATATATATATATATATATATATATATATATATATATATATATATAGGGATGGGAACAATTATTAACCATCCCTTGGAGAATTAACCAATTAACTAGATCTTGTTGGTCCATGTTTTGATCTAATGGCTCTAAATTGATCACACTTTCTGAAAATAATCTATGGCTGAAAATTAAAGAGGGGCCAAATGGTAATTTACATCCCCACATAATATCTGATTTCTCTCCAAAATTCTTCTTTCCCAATTCGTCCCTCTACCACCAACAAAACAAAAGTTCTCTTACAAGCTCCCAATGATATTATGGTTTTCTTGTGATCTTGTTTCTTTTAATAAGAAGAAAACCCAGTTGATCTTCGTCTTCCTACCACACTGCCATCGTCAATCGCCCTCATTTTTAACTCCGGCACGCGGCGGCCCTGCGACGGCGCCCTTGATTTTTGCCCCGAACCGGAACACCCGAAGCTCCGATTCATCCGAAGATGCAGCACCCGAACCGAAATACACGAAGCTGCAGCGCGTCATTGGTATTTTTGACTCCGACAGGTCATGGACTGTTATGGACGACGCCGACTCTCCACTGCCGCCATGACTGTCATGGACGACGCCGATGACATCCGGCAACGAGGGCCGATTATCGGTGTTAATTAATTGATTCTGAACCGTCTGATGCTCAGGTTTGGTGTTAATTAATTGATTGAAGTGAATTTGTTTATATCGATCTGTAAATGGGTTTCAATTTTATTCTTGTTTATATCGATCTGCAAAAGCAAAAATATAGTTCATTAGTTCATTTTTTATTATTTTTTCCCTAAATCCTTGAGGTGAGTACACATCATTTGCTATTTTTTTTTCTTGTCGGACTATTTGTTCTACAGATTCAAGAACAAGGTGTCTAGTTTTGATTGATTTTTCTAATTGTTTATGTTCGAAGCAGTGAATATTTTTACAGATTTTAGATAAGCTGACCAATTTTGATTGATGAATTAAGATAAGAAAGAGAGTTGAGGGAATGTATGATTTATCTTTGGTGAATGAGAATCACGATGTTTTGTAATTTTTTCATTGATGAATATTGATGCATTTGTAGTTTTTAATATATGCATATGCAGTTGTACCTAAGTAGAAACACTGATGTTATTGGTTGTAATACTAATATTACATCGTACCTGTGAGATATTGATGCATTTATAGTTTGTAATATATGCATAGGCAGTTGTACCTAAGTAGAAACAATGATGTTAGTGGTTGTAACACCAATGCTATATCGTACGTCTGAGATATTAATGCATTTATAGTTTATAATATATGCATGTGCAGTTGCACCTAAGTAGAAACATCGATGCTACTGGTTATGAATGTACAGATGTAAGATTTGAACTATAGCCTATACAACATTATTCATAACAATGAAAAAGAGGTATTATCATCAGAGCTCGAAGATTAGGTCTCAAAACAAGAGAAAATTGATTTAAGATGAGTTTAAATTTATTAAATGTGTTAATATATATAATACTAGTTTTTTATCCCCGTGTGTTACACGGGTTAATTTAAAATTTTGTGGTGATGTCAAGTTTCTTTTTTTATTAATTAAACTATGACAATGCTTTTTCATTATTATATAGTATAGAGTATAGATAAATATAGATAGATGTAAATTAATATACTATATTATATATTAAATTAAGTAATTAAATAATTGGTTGTTAAATATTTTAGAAGACAATAAATAAATAGTGGATATATATATCTAAAATTAGAAGATTCGCTACAATAAATAAATAGTGGATATATATATCCAAAATTAGAAGATCCACTTGTAAATGTTTATTGGCGGGAAAAATTATTGAGGATGAATGTGGTGGTGCCACATGGCAAATTGTGGTGCCAAAAACTTTTCTTTTATTATATTTGCTCTTGGAAAGTCATTAAAACCATATATGACATTTAAGAAGTTTTCAATATTGTTAATTTAATTGTATATACATAATAGTTTTTTATCCCCGTGTGTTACACGGGTTAATTTAAAATTTTGTGGTGATGTCAAGTTTCTTTTTTTATTAATTAAACTATGACTAAACTTTTTCATTATTATGTAGTATAGAGTATAGATAGATATAGATAGATGTAAATTAGTATACTATATTATATATTAAATTAAGTAATTAAATAATTGGTTATTAAATATTTTAGAAGACAATAAATAAATAGTGGATATATATATCCAAAATTAGAAGATTCGCTACAATAAATAAATAGCGGATATATATATCCAAAATTAGAAGATCCACTTGTAAATATTTATTGGCAGGAAAAATTATTGAGGATGAATGTGGTGGTGCCACATGGCAAATTGTGGTGCCAAAAACTTTTCTTTTATTATATATATAGAATATAGATATAGATATAGATATAGATATAGATATTGATATTGATATTGATATGTGATTACTTTTTTAAAAATTTAACAATATAGCCATGGGAAGGGGTCACTTTTGGCCGTTACACAAGGGTGAACTCGGTGTGAGTGTTGGTTAATTTACCGACCCCGATCGTAATGAGGCGGTGTTCCAGCACAGCACGGTGACTTGGCTCTAAGTCACCTCACCCACCGTGTCCAACCATACACACCCTCATACCTTTAGCCAAAATTATTGTACGGTGTGTTGTATGTCAAATCAAATTGAAGGATGGCCATAGCCCATATGCACTATAATTGATGTTTAGCTTTATTGATATGAATACATGTGAGTACTAAATAACTACTTGCATTGAAACTACATTAATGCAGCTGGAAGAGAATACCTGGATGTCGGGGTCCCTCTATACCAAGCATCGATTAGATGTAACTGGAAAGCCACAAAAGCCCTTATCAAAAAGAACAAGGAGCATGTAAAGTTTGGCATCACTAAAAATGGGGAAACAATACTTCACGTAGCAGCATCGCTAAAACGAAGCAGCAAGCAGACGGAGATGTTTGTGAAAAATATTGTTAAAAATATGACAAAGGAAGACTTGGAACTTGAAGATGAAGATTACAACACTGCACTCTTTTTAGCGGCTAGAGCTGGAAACATTAAAACAGTTATGATTATGGTGGAGAAGAACCGGGACTTAACGACAATCCCCGGTGCTGCAAAGCGTATGATGCCATTGTATGTGGCTGCCTTGTACGGAAATCATGAAGTGGTGAAGTATCTTTTTGAAAAATCGAATGACTTGTTTGATGTTGGTTGGAATGAACAGAATCGTAGTCAGCTTCTTGAGAGATGCGTGGAGGCTGATATGTTTGGTAATCATTACTTCTCGCTGATATTATCTGTTAACAATTTCTAGATTTTCTAGGATAAATATATCACCAACCATCAGTATTTTGTAGGATTTGAACCATGTACACCACTTAACTGCCAGGATATCGCTTTTAATACGAAAAAATTAAAAATAATAGTCTTTATATAATTATTTACTCGTTCACCATTAAAATGATTTAAGCGCTTCACGGAAAACAAAACTTCAATTTAATTTACTATAGTTAGTTGGATTATTATATTAACATTTACAAGTTTTTTAGAAAGTTTATAATTTTATTTGTAAAAAAAACATTATTGAGGGATTTTTTATTTTTTATATATAAAAGGTTATTAAGTGATTTTTGTGAGAAAATAGAAAGTATCTTATATTTTTATTATTATTATTATTTTAATTACCTAGTAATTACCCTTCTAAACAAAAATTAAATTGTTGTTTTCAATAAATTTTGAATACTTTATTTGATATGGATTATTTTTTATATTATAATCTATGTTCTATTATTATATTATTTTTAATGATTTATATATATATATATATATATATATATATTAGATACGTAATATAGAAATATTATATTATATTGTATTGCTATAATAATATTATATCATAGTGTATTGTTTTAATTATTTGTTAAAGCAACAAAAATATATAGTAAATTTAAACTAAACATAAATTGATGTTATAATAGGTAGAGTCGTGTGGTAATAATATGGCATACAATATTTTTTATTTTTCTAATTTAAATCTCAATAAATTTAGTAATGGTTTATGGTATTATAAGTAAAGTCATCTATTATAGTTTTTAGGTCGTAGAATAGATACTTTAAACGTTTACTTTTTTTTCCAAGTGAAGGACAACTCCAAGGGGTTGTGGGTTTTTTTCTACCAATTGGGACACTCGATTGCCGAAATAGTATATCTCCCAAAAAAAAACATGTTTTTTTACCGACACACAAAGAAAATATTTCGTGGGTTCGTTATACGTTTTTATTTTCGTTTTCTTTACATGACGTTATAGTAATATAACTGTTTTTTATGACCACACTATTCCCGCGGTAACACGTGGTGGTAAAATCTAGTTATAAACAAATTACAACTTTGGTTTGATTAAAAGTGTATATTTTATTTGAGTTTGGTATTAAAATAGAATATTATAATGTCGTGTCTAATAATTTTGATTGTTATATTACTACTGATTAATTTTATAGTTTTTATTTTTTTCGTTATTTCGTTTGGTTTTTTTTCTTTGTATCCGAGCATGGTATAGAAAAGGAGTTGGTTGTGTAAGAGCATTCACAGCCCGTCTCTCAAAATTATATGAGTGAAAATCTCAAAATTTGAGGTTTGGTTGTGAGTGGTTATCAATAGAGAAAAGAGATAAAATTAATGTTCACCCCTATATTTGAATCAAATATAGAGGTGAACATTAATTTTTCTCTCTCTTCTCTATTGATAATCTCTATTGATAATTTGATGAAAGCTGGTGATTCCATAAAATTTGATATTTGATGTAAGTGAAAGAGAGAGAAAATGTAATGATAAGGGTATAAAAAAATATTATTTAATTGTGGTTGTAACTGAAAGAGAGAGAAAAAATAATAATAAAAGTATAAATTATAGGGATGGAGATGAGGAACGAACTATGAATGCTCTAATTAGTAAATTCTTAAATGTTAATATGAGTTGGCCATGAATTTATAAATGGTTTTAGTCGTTACATGTTTTTCTTTATTTTTTTACGTAGCATTATAGCAATACAATTGATTTGTGTACCTGCATTATCCCTATGACAACATACGGATTACGAAGTTTTATTAAATAATAAGCGCAAGTTATCTCATTATTTAGCAAAAAAATTATTTATGCTTTACGTTTTGCTTTCATATTTTATTCGATTGAAACTCCATCTAACACAAACTAAATGTTAAAACTTTTCATAGATGTGGCATCTAAGATAGTGCAAAAACATCGAACACTTGATGTTCGGACTGTACTTGCGAATTTGGCTCGAAAGACCGATGCATTTTCTAAATCAAAATCAAATGTCATCCAAAGAGGCATTAGTTCAGGTATAATAAATTTCTAGTTCCTTTTGAATTTTTGCACAAAAATATATATTCCAGTTAATTATAGATTGTGACCTTTACATATACAATGAATTACATACCCTTTTACTTCACTAATTACTAAGGATATCCGTAATAAGACGTTATGGTACCAAAATTGGTAACCCCTTATAGCGCTCAGAACCGCCCCCAGGGGCGCCATGTTAAGTGAAACCGGAAGGGGCGTGATGTACATGGCGCTCCCCCCTTTCTTGTTGATTGGTTTGTTTTTTTATTCTTTTTTTTTAATTGGAGATATTTTATTAAGTTAGTTTCTAAAATAATAATTAGGTAATAATTAGAGGGGCGTTATGGGGGGGTTACCACTACACAATTTTTTCCATGGAGCCCCTCTTGATGACGTGGACGTCACATGGCGCATAACGCCCACAAGGGGCTCCATCCACTACGGATAGCCTAACAAATATATGTTCCTATTTTAAGAATTTTTCGATCATTTTAGTTGTTTCTACTATGGGCATCCGGTATACATGCGTCATAGGCGCGTTCTCCACTTTTTTGCCGCTAAACGACGCCAATACCGCCCCGCCCTTGCGCCATCCCCTTCCGTCATATCTTCGGCGCCGGTGGTTTATGTGTGATGACCGTTCAACGGTCAAAAATGTGACCGTTAGCCACATTAAAAAAAATCCTTTTTCTTCCTCTATGTTATATATATATATATATATATATATATATATATATATTTCACTATATATATATTTAAAATTTATCACGTATTTGTAGTTTTTTTAAGAAATGTATCTGTAGTGTTTTTTTAATTTAAATTGTAAGATTTATTTTTTTTAATTATTCATTTTAAATTAAAAAGAAAAAAATAAAATAATGTTTAACACCACACCACATAACATGAAGTATACCCCATGTGTGTTATACGATGTTAAAGATCCAGTCATCGCCTACGTGACGCGTGTTAAAGTTTAACATGTCATGGGTATACCACATGCCCTAATAGGGAGTTAATTTTTATATTAGAGCATTTATAATGGAATCTCCATCTCGATTTCTATAAAATAATTAAATATTATATTTTTTAAAATTTATGTTAAGTTTGGTTTAACACACCACATCCATTATGTATATCTATCTCTATCTTACTCACAAACACTTATTTTATTATGTTTTCTATTTCTTAAACACTCACAAACATTTTGAGTTTACAAATATGTTTCTTCATATTTAGAGAATCTATCTTTATCAAACTTTATATTTTAGAGATTAAGATAGAGATGGAGATTCCAATGAAAATAAAAAGAAAATTTAAAATATTATAGATGGAGAATCTATTATAAATGCACTTAGAGCATTCAGAACCCATTATATATCTCCATCTCTAAAAAATACAATTCTTTAAATTTATATTAATATTGTGTTTAACCTTTCACATCCAATCCCTCATTTTCTCCCTGTTTTCTTTTCTCTATAAAAAAAACCATGAAACATAAATTTTTGGTATTCCCTTCTAATTCGTTTTCTTTCTCTCGTTAAATGACACATAGGAAAGTATTTCATAGAAGGTTGTTTAAATACCCTTAGACTAAGTGTAGTCATGGAGCCTCATAAAGCTTCTTCTTTGGACGTTTTACACCATGTGGCGTATGACGTGGCAAGGGGTTTTATGGGTTTTGAGGGTGTAGTCATAAAGCCCCAATGGAGCCCTTCCTTATCATTGCACCATGATTTTTTTTTAATTTAATTAAACAAAATTAACATAAATACTAATTTCATTAAAAAAAATACAAATACAAATTACAAAAAAAAAAAAACTACTAGAACATAACTTTAAAAATAATTATTTCGCTTGAGAAAATCCCACACCGGTAGAAGCTTGAAATCACTTTCGATTTGTTGACGGTATCGCTTTTGCGCTTCCTCCAACACATTCTCATCTTGGGTTCCCAAAACAACGTCGCGAATGTCATTGAACCTTCTGAGTTTGTGTTGCATGTCCATCCATTTTGCTACGATTGCATCATGATCACGATAGGAAGTATCACGATTCATAGCAGCATGAAACTTGAGTCCAACGTCCTTCCAAAATCCTTCACGATAGCGGGTGTTGTTGGATGTGTCCAACCAAGCTTGTGCCAACTTAAGTTCTTCTTCAGTTGTCCAAGTCAGAGGCGCCATCGTTTGAGAGTTGTGAAACTTTAAAGAAAATTGATAGTGGTGTTTGAATGTTAAAAAAATGAGAGTGTTAAATTGTGGATGGAATGATATATATAAAGAGTAAATTTCGAATTAAAAAAAAAGTGGAAAACTAGCCGTTCAACGGCTACTTGCATCGAAACAAGGAAGAGAAGTGGCGTTTTGTGGGCAATGCCTGGGACCGAGAAAAGGCCCATAGCGCCCCAGGGGGTGGGAGCCCGGGCACTATGGGGCCTTTTGGGGGGCGCCGTGGGCCGGGCAAAGCCCCTACCACGCCCATTACGATCAGCCTTATTAACAAATCTTGCGATACAAGTGATTCATACAATTATTCTCAACTGACAATATTAGCCCTTAGACTAATATCTAGTTTATAGTAATTGGCCTCTTGGTTCAATAGTATCGAGAATGAGGGTTAGAGTTAGGGGACTCTTGAGGTCACGAGTTATATCTTCACTCTGGGGGATTTTCCCACACTGGTGGGTTTCCTCATGAACATGTGAAATAGTGTTGGTGTGACTGATATACGACCTTCCTTTCGGGAGCGTATCAATCAATCGTCTGTTGCCATTAAAAAGAAACCTACGTAACAGTTTGGTGTAGTGGTGGAGGCGCCGACCATGGTGTAGTAGAGGTAGGAAAGAGTGATGGGATGGGGTGAGTTTGGGTGAAGAAAGTTAGTGTAGAAAGAAAATAATACATAAATAAGAGTGCTTGTTTGCAAAAATAATGACTAACGGGTTGTTTGGTTCCTCAATCACTTAAGAGGCTCCTCTTCCTCTTAATGGTTCAGTAACTTCCTGAAACTGAATGGTTAAGAACTTGAAATTCTCATTTAGATGACATTCAAATGTCGTGCCAAACATTAAAACCTTTGACCGATAGGTATCCTCTTAAGAGATTCCGAAACAACTCCTAAAAGTACACAAATGTTCTTCACGTGAGGGGACATTGGAAATAATACTTTCACGTGAGGGGACATAAGACTTGATTCAACTTTTGTTTTGGGGGAGGTTAGGAAAAAGGATTGGAATTATATAAAACTTTTAAAATGACACATACACTATAATTAGTTATAATTAGTGAAGTTAAAAAACATAGCTTGTAATTCAGTGTATACGTAAAGAACGCAATTCGTAATTTAATCTATATATTTTTAGTAAAACTCTTTGGTTTACTTAAAGTTCATCATTTTTAATATTGAGATAGGTTTAAATAAAAAGTTCAGTTTAGGTAAGAAGGCTAAGAAGTCATCTTAGTCATTGGATATTCAATCTAATTAAAAAGGAAGAATGGACAATTTGATCTTAGTCATCTTTGTTTTCTTTTTATTACATTCCCTCATTTCCTTAAACTTTCATAACTTTTACATACAACATTATTTACAAAAAAAATACACAAAAAAATAAACGTTTTTTAGCTCTAAAACGTACAATGTTGCTATATATGAAAAAAAATACTCTTTCGATTTGACACAATGATATGAATTTTTAACACAATAATCTGAATATTTTGACACAATAATCTGAACTTTTGACACAATGTTCAAATCATTGTGTCAAATCGAAAGAGTAATTGTAATTTTTTTTAATTATATATATAACAACATTGTACGCGTTTTAAAGATAAAAAACACTCGTTTTTACGATGTAATTTTGTTTAGAAAAATAATGTCGTATGTAAAAATTATGAAAGTTTTAAACATGAGGGAACTTAATAAAAAGTTAAAATTGATCTTCCATATTTTTTCTCTATTTCTACACAGAAAATACTTTCGACCATTGATATTAATTTGATTGAAGATTCAATGGCTAAGATGACTTTTTCTAAGATGACTTCTTAACCTTCTTATCTTAAGGTAACTTCTTAGAATAACCCCCTCTTAATATTTATTGATTTTAAAACTAGATATTAAATTTTAGAATATCATTTTTATTACAAATATAAACTTAATTCGTTGATATCTTACTCATTTATATCATCAAAATTAAGGTCACTTTTTTTTTAACGACAATTTGGCTCAGCAGTGTATCGGGACTGGTTATCCTGTACCTACCCACTGTTCCGAGTCGAAACCTCATAGCGAGGGAACCCGAGAGCGCCCCCCATTTGCACCATCGGGCGGGAACCGGGCAAGCCCGTAAACCCTCCCTTGTGACTCAGGATCAATCAAGCTCAATCCTTCATTGCCCACCAATATCTCACAAATGGTGTGAGTGAGACTAGAACTTGGGTCTCTTCAACCACAAGCTTAGAATTTTAACCACTACACCAACTTTGCTTGATAAATTAAGGTCACTTATAATTCAGTTCTTTTCGTTTAAATAGTTTCTAAAGTTATAAATTCTAAAATAACAATTCGAGTAATCATATCATCAGTTAAACTATATTTATTATAATAATGTGTATGTATAACAACTGATGAGGTGTTCGCGTGATGTGATGGGGAATACAACACATTAACACATAGTACATAGACATTTTAAGAATTATTTGGTAAAATATCATATAGATTTTTAAGCTTAATGAAAGTATATATTTATATAAAATAAAAAATGATTGTCATATATAATTACATTTCGAAATTAATTTCGCTATTAATTGCTTATTTGTTTACTTTTTTATATTTAGTAACACAATGGATAAAAAGGATTTTACCCAATTAAACCTTAATTTTTTTAAAAATAAATGATAAGTTTGTTATTCTTAATCAAATGTATTATGATATAATGTAGATATATACTAAGTATTATTAAGTATTTCAATTTCTAAGTTGCTAGTTGTTGCTTTTAGTTTTTACATTTTTTCAAGGCGGAGATAATGAAAAGGAAAGCGAAGCACCACAACTACTAAAAACCCTTTGGAAAGATATTGCCACAAGGCCTAAGAAAGAAATTGAAGATATACTCCGTGGCCCACCTGATTCAGACAATCTCATTCATGCTTCGCAACTACAAAAATTCATTTATAAAGATCTTCTTACATTAGATGTAGAAACGGAGAACATAATGGGAGGCCACCCCGTTGTGATTAGGCATGATCAAGCTTGGAAACTACAGGGACTAATTTCTAAACATCTTCAGGACATACGTCATCAAATTACTAATCCGGGCTCTTCTTGTGAAGGAGATCCAACTTTGGGACTACAAAAACTCATTTGTGACCATGTTTCTAACATCCATTTTGAATTCCAGAACATAATTAATCAAGTATCTGGAGGAGATCGAGCCAGCTACCTGCATAAACTCATTTTTAAACACATAACCAAAATGTGTGATCTATCAGGATTAGACAGAAAACAATATTCTTCTCGGATACTGTTTACCGCCGTAGAAATGGGCAATACTAATTTTGTAGTTGAGCTCCTCCATCAATATCCAGATCTGATATGGAAAACAAATGATGAGAGACAAAGTATTTTTCATGTTGCTGTCAAACATCGTCATGAGGGTATCTACAATCTATTGTATGAGACAGGCTCAAAGAAAGATTTAATAACTACCCTCAAAGATGCATATGATAACAATATGTTGCACTTAGCGGGAAAGAGTCCCAAGGCAGAGCGACTTACGGATGTGTGCGGACCGGCTTTACAAATGCAGAGAGAACTATTATGGTTCAAGGTACGTATATAAGTTCTTGCTTCATTTTTTCTTTCACGGTGATAAGAAAGTTCTATATGACTTGGTAGGGTATAACTTTTCTAGTTTTTGTTTATATTGTAGGAAGTAAGGAATATGATCCCCCCTTCCTACAGGGAACAAAAGAATAAAGATGGTCTAACTCCCCAAGAGTTATTCTCAGTGGAGCACAAGGAACTTATTAGAGAAGGAGAGACATGGATGAAAGAAACGGCTAGCAAGTGTATGGTTGTTGCAACGCTTATTGCCACGATAGTATTTGCAGTTGCATTTAACATTCCAGGGGGATATTATAATCACCATGGTAATCCTATTTTATATCGAAAACCGTTGTTTATTGCCTTTAGAGTGGCAGATGCCATGTCCTTGTTCTTATCATCAAGTTCCATCCTCACCTTCTTATCCATCCTTACATCTCGTTATGCCGAACGTGATTTTATGGAGTCATTACCTACAAAGTTGATGCTAGGCGTAATAACCCTCTTCCTCTCTATAACAGCCATGATGATCACTTTTAGTGTCAGCTTCTTTATACAATACCATAAAGAAATGATTTGGATACCTATCTTGATCAGTGGGTTTGCTCTTGTGCCCGTTTTCTTATATGTTGTGTTGCAATATCTTGTGTTAGCCGATGTAGCTCGCTCGGCATACGGTCCTAAGCAACTCTTTAAGCCCTGGAAACAAGTTCTTTACTATGATAACCCAAGGCCAACCGTTGTTGTCAATGGGAGACTAGCCAACTTGGTAAAGACGGGACTAGTCAACTTGGTAGTGGCGAGTCTAACTAACTCAATGTCGGATTTGACCTCTTAGTTGGAGGTTTTGTGTTCAAACCCAGACAATGATGTATTTGGTCTAGATATATGCCACTCAAAAACAAAAAAAAAGTCCTAACCATTGTGGTTTAAGCGTGTGAAACTGTTTTTGTACAATATGATACGGAGTCGGGTGAACCTGTCGAAACTCAGCCGAAAGAGATAACTCCAATGGGTCAGGGAAGGCACAAAAGAAGATTTCAAATACCAGGTCGTTATTTGGACTAGTCATGATCTACAATTATCTTCCTAATTTCATGCATACATATAACCACCACGATTTCCGTTATTCTTATTCTTCTTTTTGATTTATTGTTTCTACTTGTAACACACGATTCACATCAAGGGTAATTAATTTCCTTTTTTAAGAGTTTGATTGATTTGAATAAAAGAATATAAAAAAATTGCCCGAAGATCTTTGTTTCTTTTCTATGAGGAAGTATTTAACATGTATAAATGGAATGAGTAATTATGATGTCGTAATGAAAAAAATGACGTGTTTGAAGGTACATCAGAATTGAATGGATCTTTACATAAGGTATGCGATTACTATAATTTTTAAAAATTTTCATTCCTTTGAGTGGGTGTTTTTTTCGATTCCTTCAAGCAATAGAACAAAATTTTTATTCAATTTAATAATGATTTATTTAATTCTCACATAGCAATCTAATTGAACAGTAGAAAGATAATGATCTATTTTATTCCCTCTACCATAAAATTCTTTCATTCATTCTATTAGGGGAGGCGGTATTGGGGGGGGGGGGGGGTTACCGCGCCCGGTTCCAAGGAGAGCCGGCCGGCTCCACCCGGCAACCATACCGCCAAAAGGCGGTTCCCCACCTGGCTCCTTTTTTTGTGGTCTACGCGGCACGAGGGAACCGGCTAGAGCCGGATAAATCCGAACGTTGGTTTTGACCGTTGGCCTCCAACGGCTATTTTTTTTTTTTTTTACCAATTTACAACTATAAATTCTACCCATTTTATAACATTTTTACACCATCTTCTTCACCTATCTTCTACCTCTTTCACATATTTATATTCTATATTACTCATGGATCGATCAAAGAAGAAATCACCCGCTACCACGAAAAAATCCACCGCTCCCATCAATATACAAACCGAAGGTTCGTAATACCGGTCAACCCTCCAACGCAAATCCTCCACCGCAATCACAACCGGCTTTTTTCAGACCACACCCTTCACAACCGGCTTTTTTCACACCGCAATCACAACCGGCTTTAATTTCAAGTATTGTATCGTTTAATTTCCTAATATTAGTGGTTTGTTTTTTTTATAAAAGTTGTTTATTAAAAGTTGTTAAAAAAAAAAAAAACTAAATTTTCGGTGGCTTCCCCAAGCCACACCACAACCATACCATGTGGTGTGGCTCGAAGCCTTGCCCAATTTACCAATTTTGACATGTCGCAATATTATTGGGTGGGTAGCATGGCTTAAGGAAGCCTTGTGGCAACCATACCCCCTCCCCTTACTTCGTATCAGACACACCCTAAGTTTTGGAAGACCAACCATCTTCCACCTGTCTTGTCTTATCACAAGTTACATGTGGATGAATATTAATTGTTCCAAAGAGGACAATATTTTCTTAGCAGTCCCTTGTCATTTCATTACATGTAAGTGAAAGGAACGTTACTGCATTATAGTACTGCATTATAGTACAAGATGTAAATACACATTAGGGCATTGGGTATACAGGCGCCGAAGGCGCCATATTACGCTTTTGGCAGCGCCAACGGCGTCAAACACCGCCCCCCTATAAAAACTCGGCGACGCCAAGTTTGTGCGTGAACATGTTAACGGGCGCTGAGTGAAGATAACGGTCACATTTCTGACCGTTGGAGGAGCTGTACCGTTGGCTTTTTAAAAAAAAAAAATTTTTTTTTCTAATTTAATTCTCACATATATATACACATACTAACACACACATATCACACATACTCCTCTCCAAATCCTCTCAAACATCAACAACAATTTGAAGATTATGGATTTGTTATCCTCAAACGACTCTTCCGATACGTCCTCCGACGAAGAGGCCGAGATGTTTTTACAATTGATGTTTAATTATCATCAAATACGGATGAACCGGCGGATGACTCGACGGGCTCGCATAAACCGAAATCGTGCGGCGGCTCATGAAAGTCTTCTACGAGACTATTTCAACGAAGATTGTGTCTACCGAGATGACGCATTTGAACAACGTTTTCGAATGCGACGTTCATTTTTTTTTACGAATTGTGAACGATTTGGAGCGAGAGGACCCGTGGTTTCCACAACGGCGAGATGCGAGAGGAAGGATTGGTTTCACTCCACTTCAAAAATGCACGGCGGCAATTCGAGTCATGGCGTACGGTATAACGGGCGATGCATTCGACGAGTACCTAAGAATGTCCGATCGTACCATTAGGTCGTGTATTCAACACTTTTGTAGCGGTAACAATTCTCTTATAAAATTACCTCTATATTTAAATTTATATACCGTTTTTGTTTCTATTTTTTAAAGCTTTTTAATCTATAGGTCTTTTCAATTTATACGGAAGAAAATATTTACGACGACCGACCGCCTCCGACATCAGGCAACTGTACGAGTATCATGAGAACAAATGGGGTTTTCGTGGGATGCTTGGAAGCATCGATTGCACGCATTGGGAGTGGAAGAACTGTCCGAACGCATGGCGAGGTCAGTTTATGCGTGGTGATCACGGCCACCCAACCATCATGCTAGAAGCCGTTGCCTCCAACGATATGTGGATATGGCATCAATATTTTGGTGTTTCCGGCTCGAACAACGATATCAACGTTCTCAACCGATCACCAATTTGGGACGATGTCATCGAGGGACGCGAGCCGGATTCGTCTTTTGAGCTACGAGGAAACGTGTACAAGCGGGGGTATTATCTGGGAGACGGGATCTATCCCGAATATGCTACGATTGTCAAAGGGTTCACGGCTCCGATCGGCGAAAGGCGTAAGGTGTACACAAAAGTTCACAGCGCCGCTCGAAAGACATTGAACGTGCATTCGGTGATTTGAAGGATAAATGGCATATCATAGCTCACCCGCACGAATGTGGCATCGAAACAAAATTGCGAATGTTATGCGTGGTTGTATTATTTTACACAACATGATCCTCGAAGATCAAGGTGCCGCGATTTGCCAATTTCACGAGGAGGAGTTGGATACGGTGTACGATGAAATCGAGGAGGACCAAAAAAGAGCCATTCGTCAAGAAATATTTAATCGAGACATCCACAACCAGTTGAAGGCGGACTTGATCGATGACATTTACGAACGATCACTTTGATGTATTTGTAGTATTTTTTTTTGGTAATTTGTAGGTTTTTAAATTTTTAATGATCTAGTATTTGTAGTATTTTTTTTTCTAGTATTTGTGTTACTTTTTTTAAGTTGTTTTACAATTTTCGAAAAAAAAAAACAAAAAAAAATATTAAAATAATTATCACCCTTTAAATTAAATCGAAATTAAAAAAAAAAACTAATAAAATATTGTTTAACATGTTAACTTAACATGAGTATACCCCATTCATGTTAACTATTTTGGTGTTAAGTTAAAGGTGACGTGGCGCCTATGTGGCAAAGTTAACATGTTAACTTAACATGAGTATACCTCATGCCCTTACAGGTATCATAAAACCTTTCCCTTCTTCTGATTATCACCACCCAAATCCACCATATGCCTTTCATTTTCTTAATTAGTGACCTACAGATTTATTTTGAGTTCTTTTGGTTTCAACTTTGACGGAGAATAGTATTAATCGATAATCAGAGAGCAAGAAAGAAGATTGACTATAAAATTATTTGATATAATCAATCGGTAAAGGGACATTAAGGGGGCGTTTGGTATGATGAAATTCGTGGGAATTCATTGGAATTGGAATTCGAATTCCATTCCATAATGTGTTGGTTCGCGGAATTCAGTGTGATTGGAATTTGAATTCCATATTTAATGTGTTTGGTTAATAAGGGAATTGGAATTGAAATTTGATTAGATTCCATCAAATTCCTTCATTCAATGGATTTCATATTACTTCATAATAATAAAGGATTTCACATTCCTTTCACACCGAAGACAACTACCCGACTGGACCAGACCGTCGACCGAACCGATCGGACATGACCGGACCCGCCGGACTCGACACCCGGACCAACCGACCCGACCCCCGAACTGGACTGACCAGACCCGACCCCCGGATCCGACCGATCGGACCCGATCCCCGGACCCGACTGACCAGACCCGAACCCTAGACCGGTCTCCCAGACCGGCCCGACCCCGACCGTACCCGTCCCGACCCTCGGACCGGACCAGACCGACCGGACCCCCAAACCCGACCGGACCCCCGGATCGGACTGGACCGGACCGACCGGACCCCACCCGACCCCGGACCGACCGGACCCCCGAACCCGACCGGACCCCCAGAACCGACCGGACCCCCGGACTCGACCGGACCCCCGGACCCGACCCAACCCCCGGACCACCGGACCGGACCGACCGGACCGACCGGACCGACCGGACCCCCGGACCGGACCCGACCGGACCGGACCAACCGGACCCCACCCGACCTCGGACTGACCGGACCCCCGAACCCGACCGGACCCCCGGACCGGACCCGACCCCCGGACCCAACCCTCGGACCCGACCCGACCCCCAAAACGGACCGGACCGATCGGACCCCCAAACCCGACCGGACCGGACCGACCGGACCCCGAACCCGACCGGACCCCCGGACCCGACCCGACCCCCAGACCCGACCCGACCGGACCCCGATCTTGACCGGACCCCACCCGACCCCGGACTGGACTGACCGGACCCCCGAACCCGACCAGACCCCCGGACCCGACCCGACCCGACCCCCGGACCCGACCCGACCCCCGGACCCGACCGGACCGGACCCCGATCCCGATCGGACCCCACCCGACCCCGGACTGGACCGACCGGACTCCCGAACCGGACCGGACCCCCGAACTGACCGGACCGAGCAAACAAACCAGACCCCGGACCCGAACCCCGGACTGGACCCCGGACCGACTAAGCCCGAGCGATTGAAACCGACCCCGGGTCCCCTCCGACCAGACCCGAACTCCGGACCGAACCGCCGACCGCATCGGACCCTGGACCCGACCCCCGGACCAACCGACCCTGGTCCGGTTCGTTCGGTCCGTTCGGGGGTCGGGTTCGGTCTAGGGTTCGGGTCCAGGGGTCCTGTCCAGTCGGTCCGGGTGTCGAGTTGGTCGGTCTGGTCCGGTCCGGGGGTCGGGTCCGGTCGGGTTCGGGGGTCGGGTGGGGTCCGAGGGTTGTGTCCGGGGGTCGGGTTCAGTCCGGGGGTCCGGTCCGGTTCGGGGTCGGGTCGGGTCCGAGGGTTGGGTCCGGGGGTCGGGTCCAGTCCGGGGGTCCGGTCGGGTTCGAGGGTCCGGTCGGTCCGAGGTCGGGTTCGGGGGTCCGGTCGAGTCCGAGGTCGGGTGGAGTCCGGTTGGTCCTGGTCTCGGGTGGGGTCGGGGTCGGGTCGGACTGCGGGGGTCGGGTTCGGGGGTCCGGTCGGTCCGAGGTCGGGTGGAGTCCGGTTGGTCCTGGTCTCGGGTGGGGTCGGGGTCGGGTCGGACTGCGGGGGTCGGGTCGGGTCGGTCGATCTGGGTATCGGTCTGGTCCAGGGGTCGGGTCTGGTCGATCTGGGCGGTCGGGTCCGGTCGGTCTGGGGGTCTGGTTAGGTCGGACTGGTCTGTGAGACGGGTCCAGTCGTGGTTTTTATTGAATTTTAATTTTAAAAATTAAATCCAATTATTTTGGATTTGAATTCCATAGTGTGTTTGGTTCGCGGTTTTCAATGGAATTGGAATTTGAATTTAAATTCCAATTCCTTTGAATTCCAATTCCTTCAAATTCCAATTCCTTTGAATTCCAATTCCAAATCCAATTCCAATTCCAATTCAAATTCTAACGAATTCCGTGAAACAAACGCCCCCTAATATATACTAAGAACAATTGGGCAAGAAAGGAAATACAACAAGGCCTTTAAAAGTAATTGATTTTGGACAATTGTGATCCCTATAGTTGCTCCATAATTAATTCGATTTATGTTAACACTCCCTTAAGTTGGGTAGTGGGGTTACTAATGCTTAACTTGTCCAGATACTCACTGAAAATTCTTCATTCACGGATTTTGTTAGTATATCAGCTAGTTGATCTTTGAATCTGACAAACGGGAGTTCTATAATTCCTACCTCCGGTTTTGACTTAACCTAGGCATGAACTTGACCATAATTCTTAACCTACGCATGAACTTAACCATAAATTTATTGAAATATGTTGATTAATGACCAAACTAACCTCCGATCTCAAAGAAAATTAATTCTAAGTAGATTTGGTCCTGATCGATCAAGAATAAAATCAGCAGCTTCCAATTTCCCCTAAGTTGATCGAACCCAGGTGCTAATCTTTATTAAAAATCAACGAATACTCAACAAGAATCGACTTCCGGTCTTTAATAAAAATCGATAACTTTTGATTTTACATAGATCGCCGGCTTGTGATCTAGGCGGCGCTTTAAACGTAAGGGGTGTAACATCCATCTGTTTCAGAACCAGAAACCTAACCCATTTCAAATTTGGATCAACCACGATTTTCATATTAAGCCATATTTTTTATATTCAGATGTGATTAGTTTCATTTTTAACCAAAATAAAGTTTTGTCAAAGTTTTGGGTTAAAAGGGTAAATAATAAAAATTTGTGTCATTTATATAGTTTTATCAAACTACGTAGAACTTTGATGAAAGTTTTTATTTTAACTGTTCCATAATATTTTTACAAAATATTGGAAGGAGTCAAGTTGAAACGAGACCGAACGAACAAGAATAATATATATATATATATATATATATATATAGGGTTATATATATATATATATATAGGGTTATATATATATATATATAGGGAAGGGTTCCGTGTAGACCCCTTAAATTTTGTAGACCCCGTAGACCCCTATAAAACTCAATAAAAATAAAACTCAGTGTTGTAAATTTGGTTTTTTTTATTACGATAAGCTTTTAAGAACCAAAAAAATAAATAAATAAATTAAAAAAAAACAAAAAACATTAAAAATCGAACATTTTAAGACAATGAGTTTTAAAATATTGAGTTTTAAACGCAACACTGAGTTTTATTGAGTTTATTGAGTTTTAAACTCATTAATTTTTAAAACTCATTGTCTTAAAATGTTCAATTTTTTAATGTTTTTCGTTTTTCTTTTTTTTTAATTGTATTTTTTTGTTCTTAAAAGCTTATCGCAAATAAAAAAAACTAAATTAACAAAACTGAGTTTTATTTTTAGTGAGTTTTAATGAGTTTTATTGAGTTTTATAAGGGGTCTACGGGGTCTACAAAAAATAAGGGGTCTACACAGATCTTTTACCTATATATATATAGGGTTATATATATATATATATATATATATATATATATATATATATAAAAGAAAGGTTCCGTGTAGACCCCTTAAATTTTGTAGACCCGTAGACCCTTATAAAACTCAATAAAACTCAATAAAACTCAATAAAAATAAAACTCAGTGTTGTAAATTTGGTTTTTTTATTACGATAAGCTTTTAAGAACAAAATACATAAATAAATAAATAAATAAACAAACAAAAAACATTAAAAATCAAACATTTTAAGACAATGAGTTTTAAACGCAACACTGAGTTTTATTGAGTTTATTGAGTTTTAAACTCATTGTCTTAAAATGTTTAATTTTTAATGTTTTTCGTTTTTCTTTTTTTTTAATTGTCTTTTTTTGTTCTTAAAAGCTTATCGCAAATAAAATAAACTAAATTAACATAACTGAGTTTTATTTTTATTGAGTTTTAATGAGTTTTATAAGGGGTCTACGGGGTCTACAAAAAATAAGGGGTCTACACGGATCTTTT
>JBCNJP010000008.1:48824594-48844299 GCA_039602395.1 Deinandra increscens subsp. villosa
GGAAAACCAACTGAAACTTGATTATCGTAAAGGGCCAAAGTAAGCAAAAAAATAAGCAAAATAAAAAGAATTAACAGTTAAATTATACACATTGTATGTAAATGATAGAAATTGAATCATGAACAATAAGAGGCAAACCATAAAAAGTAAATCACCCTATATCATGAACAATATTAAACCCCTAAAATCCCAAAATGCAATTCTCAATCACCGATGAACAACCAAATCAGCACTCCCTAAAATCCCAAAATGCAATTCTAAACCGATAAATTTTCCCAGATTTGGTGAGGCATAGAGGGATTCATTTTCTTATTCATCTCCCTAACTCCATTGGAAAATCAATCCATATATCCCAAATTTGCACTCACATCTTCAATCACTCTTCTTATATCTTAACTAAAATATAAGAAAAATTAATGAATTAAAATGATAATAAAATAAAATTCATTTAAAATTGCATGGTATATGAGGATTTCTATACTCTATCAAGTTTCAAATTAACAAATATTTGTAAAAGAAAGTTTTACTCATCATCATAAATCTCATAAATGCAATTTAAATAAAAAAAACTTCCATAAAAATTGGCTTTTCTGGATTCATTTATCCCTGAAGAAACTTAAAATGGTGTAGTAGATATAGCAAACAACTTATACACATGCATCAAAATTAAAACCATCGAAGTAGACCCTGAAACAAATACACCAACATTCATGTTTAGAAAAAAGGATACAAAACCATTGAAAGTTGCAGACCATTGAAAGTTGTAGCCATAAAAGGATCGTTATACCAAAAAATTAGGCCTCGACCAAAACTAAAACCACAAACCCCAATAAAAACTCACCAGATCCTTGCAAAAACACAACAAAATAAACCATAATTAGCCATTTCCTTGCAGAAAAACAACAAAATAAACCATTTATAACACATAGATCGATTTTGTCACATATATGAGTAATAGGGTTCTTTTATAGCTTTTCCATAAATCTAGAACCAAAAAGACATACCTCTATGGCAATAACTTCTTGTTTACCAGAAATACATATGTAAAGGAAGCAATACATCTGCAAATCCAAATAACACGACACCTGTCACTGAAAAAGGCAGATCTGGTGAGAGATCGGAGAGGAACCGAATGTACTTCAAAAAAAAAGTGTGTTTATCAACACCTTTTTATGAGCAAATGAGGACTACACAATCTTTGAAGACAATTCACCTGCTGTAAATCCATGTATAGTTCATGACCAGAAGCGGAACCGAGTTAACTTTTACCATAAAGCCGAAATGAAGATGTGAGCGAGTCAAATTTGCCCATCGTATACACAATTGAAGTTCGTAACCCTAAAAGCGAGTTCAATGAAACCCTAATTGCAGGATATAAATTGAAACTCATGAACCCAGCCCCAATTTCGAATCGAAGTACAACAGGGAGAGATATCTTACCTAATCGCATCTAGCGGCACACGATTCTTGATTCACCACCAGCCTCGGCTCTCGCACCAGTTCACCGATTCAAATCTAGACACGCAACAGGAAAAACCAAAGCGATTTGGTGGTGGGATCGGGAGAAGAAGAGGCCATCAATCTCGAAGGCTGAAGCGGTTTGAGAGGTAATGGGAGAGCAGGTATGTGGATGGCAGCGTGAGGCAGAGAGATGGCGTGAGGGTTTGTGTAATGGGAGAGCAGGTATGTTGATTGCAGCGTGAGGTAGAGAGATAAGGTTAGGTTTTACTGTCAAATCTCTAAAAAGCCCCTCATAATTAGACAAAACTACCAAAGGAAGAACAAACGTACAACTCTTAGGTGCATTAAACACTTGTATCTTGTGCATTATATATGTACCATACGCTTTAAAAATTGTACTATTGGGTTGAACGCTATCATATTATTTTCCATTTTCTACTACTTTTACATGATTAAATCTAGGTATATAACATTTATGGACCATGGAATTGGATTGTGAGTTCTAATGATAGTTGTAAGCAAGGTTTTATTTGTGTAGTGTCCTTTGTTATGTTTTAAATCCTTTAAAATTATAATTATATCAGTTGCACGTGTAATGACATTAGAGGTACGAACTGTTGATCAATTAAAACTTGAGACTCACGTGGGTGCTAGACATCAATGAGGAGAAACTTGGTACATTTTTGGTGCATTCAACTCATTCAAATGAGAACTAGCAGGTTACCTTATAAACCGACATGTATACAATTTAAGGATTCTATCTTAATATTATGTCCATTGCTTTTATACATTAAATTACTAACCGGAGGTCACCTGTTGCAGGTTTTAAGCCTCAAGGAAGCAGAGTTTCCTATCGTTGATAAGGTTGTTGAGGTTTTCTCTACTCTCGTGTTTAATTTGGTATAAAACAATGATATTCTAAAACTGTCTCAGAGAGTGCTCTCTCGTGTGGTTCTAAAAACAAGTAAATTTTTTCGACTGGTTTACATATCAAGTTTCTTAATGTCATTTAAATAACCTATATTTGGAATTTTCTTCTTTATTATAGATTAATAGATACGAGTGATGTATCTATGTTGAATCAACTCGAACTCTTTAAGGGGTTATTGTAGTATTAAAGTACAGAGTCATTCGAGTTTTGAAGCAATATGTCATAAAAATCCGGCTAAGACATACTCTAACAAACAATCTCTAAGATGATACTCATGGATGAATTTCTAAATGTAACATACTTGCATTAAAAGATATGTCATTATTTTTTAATACTTATTTTTTAAAAATCTTTTAGGGGAATAAATTTGTGAATAAATTATTATTTTATTGATTCTTTATCATAAAGTACGCTGTAATTTTTATTATAAAATATGAATATTACTATTTAAAAGCGATATGTTCAGTTATGGTTGTATATATTTATGGTTTCAACATACACTTAAAAATTTAAGAAGAATATATATAGATTTATGAATTATATTAATTTTACTATTTAAACCCATGTAATACACGGGTTTTAACCTAGTTTATAATATTAAAACTGATATATATGATGTTATATTCTAACTCCATATAAAATATAAACCAAAAAAGTTTGAAAAGGCCTTGAATTTTTGCTTTGAATTAGCCCCTAAAATGACTCGACCGTCTTTGCTTCACTAAGACCGTGCGTAGAGGAGGATGTGACCACCTCGCACGGTTGCATGGACAACATGGAACACCATCACCCATCACACATTCACACCTCCACGCCAATGTTTCAGTTTACCCTCTCTATCGGTTAGAGTTTTTTTTTATAATAAAGGTTAAAATAATTAGAAACCAGCTATATATTGAAAATGAAAGTCAATATATTAAACTCTCTAATTCCTACGTAATGCTAGTTGCATCTATTTATAACTAGGTTAGTAACCCGTAATTATACAGGTTGACTTTTGGTTCATAAAATGAGATAAATTAAAGAAAAAATTATGAGAGATTTAAAATTTAAGTTTAGAAATTTTAAAAGATTTGAAGTTTAATTACATTAATTAGAAACTTAAATTTTATTAAATGAAAGATTTATTTTTATATTTGGAAAGTTGAAATAATATATTGAATTAATTTTTAAAATTATATATTGATTTAATCTAGTGTTGACATGTGGACATGATGATGTGGAGGCTCTAGAAAAAAGCCATGTGGCAACCATTTTATTGCTTTATTAGGATTAAAGATGAGCAAACAACCAAAACGAAAACCATGCTAATTAACCACGTTCTCCTTCTTTAAAGCAACAAACTTTAACGGTTTTTATTCCTCAACGTATCCTCCAAGTAACTTAGTAAAACTTGACCCGGTTACCCGTTTGACCCGCTACACGTAAACGAACCGATTAACCCAACATATATACCATAAACAACAAGTCACATATTCATAATTACAAATATAGATATAAGAAAAAGTACGAATAAAAAATATAGACCATTTGGTGGATCATATTTTTCTATTATAATTTTAGTTGGGTTTGATTGATGATGTTGCCCGGCTACCCTCTACCGAATTGTAATTGCTTTCAGGTTATTTATAAAATGGTGTGATAGATAACAAGACATATATATATATTTTTTAATGAAAGTGGCTGTATAATATTTATGTTATATTTATTATATATTATAGTTGTTACTTAAAATATATTTTTTTATGTTTAGTTAAATGTTTTCACGTACATTTGATGAGTTGTACATTGGAGTGATTGGTTGAAATACATAAGTGGTCCATTACAAATAATGTAGCATACATGATACATGTTAAAAAGCATCTAGTTCTACGAGCTCATGCAAAATGTTTATCAGTACACATTAACAAAACATATATTCCTTGACGTTGAGTTGACTTAAGGATATAAATCATGGCATGAATGATGGAATGATCACACAGTTTTCTTTCATTCAGAGTTACTTAATAATGTACAGCTCCCTCCGTCTATCTAGACAGTGGCCGGTATTATCACTTTTCGATAGTCATGAAATCAACCAATTCCGTTTTACACATTGAATTAGATATTAATGATATGGCTGTGCAGATGATGAACCAAACAACCCTAACTCGTTCTCAATCAGCCCCAACATCAAAGTCTGAACCCTTAGACCAGCGGCAAATCAACATTCCGGATGAAGATTTACTGCCGCCACCTACACAACCGAACCTACCTGCTGCATATCTATATATCTGTAAGTTCTGCTTAATGCTACATACACAAACTATGAAAAATATTAATTAACATATGCACTAGCTACCGGCTTAGTGTAATTGAATTGACTTTTTGACCAATGAAATTATAATATCCTCCAAACAAGTCTCGAGATGCGAGGTGCATGCTTGTTTTGATAATGTTATAATTACTAAGTGTTAAGGAACCTCGTTGAGGGTTACAAGGTGGTAACGCCCCGTTGACGGGGTCCAGGGACAGCGTCCCGGGGTCCAATGGGAAGAGCCTCTCAATAGGGTCGAATTGGTGTAAACACACCGGATTTTATTTTCTAAAAATTGTTATATAATTAATTCGGATGGATTTTGGTGTAATTTTAGCAATCTTAAAATTGGAAATTAGGATAACTGCAAAGCTAGGCAGTTCTTTCGGTCTGTTTTCCCAGGCTCTAAAATTGGCAAAGAACTACGGAATTTCACATGAACAAATTGTTGGGTTCTTGATCTTGATTCTGAGTTTTTTCCGTTTGATTTGTTCGAGTGAACCAAAAATAATTTCAATATGAAAGTGTCATCATGACTCTTAGATTATCGAGTTTTCTATTCCCAACTTTTACCAATAGGAAATCTGTTATACCGGTTTAGAGTCTTGGGTCAATCCACGCTCCCTCTATATCTCCGCAACACCGACATGGTGTCTATGCATCACGGTAACGCTCTATCTTGATGCCTCCGCATCTCCTTTTTTTCTTCATCAATGAGCGACCACAGTCGCACATATCTCCTTCTCCCTCCACTTCAATCACTTTCCTGCATGGGCAATTATCTGAACTTGTTTATATGGAGCAACCCCTTGGGTTTACTGATTCTGATTTCCTGATCGTGTATGTCGCCTCAACAAAGTCACTAATGGACTAAAGCATGCTCCGCGTACCAGGTTTCAGTGGATCAATAATTTTTTGGTTCAAAATGTTCTCTTGCAGCCGCTCTGACCCACCATTATTTGTGTTTACTCGTGACACATGCATCATGTATCTTTTTGTTTATTTGATGATTTGATACTTACAGGGAATCAACCTCAAATATTTTCATCCTTTATTACTCGATTAAATTAGGAATTCGCCATAAAGAACCTTGAAGAACTTAACTATTTTCTTGGTCTTGAAGTTACTCAATCGAATAATGGGTTCTTTCTTTGTCAGTCGAAATATGCCCATGGATCTCCTCCCTTAACATTTGAGTTTTCTAGTGAACTGTCTACTACCTCGTCTTCTGAGTCACCTTTATTTTCTGGCTCTGAGCTCCCACTATCAGCACTCTTTGTTGGAGTCTCAATTTCAACGGTATGTGTTTTCATCTTTTTCTGAAGCTCAAACTGTTCAATGTCTTTCTCTTTCTGAACTATTGGAGTTTTTGTAAGTCGGTCTATGTACATCTCTATTTCATTGAAAACGACGTCTTCTGATGACTTCTATGTTCTGGAAGTCCCAAAGTCCATACCCCATCTCTTCCGAACCAAAGCTAGTGAACGTACACTTCTTTGACCTTGCATCGAGCTTGTCTTTGTCCATATCTTTCAACTTGACATATGCACTACAACCAAACACCTTTAGATGTGTAAGGTTGACCTCACGAACTTGCCATTCTTATTTTGGAATCTTGAAACCGATGGGAACTGATGGTCCTCGATTAATCAAATAGACAACAGTGTTAACTGCTTCATCCCAAAACATCTTTGGTAAACCAGCATGTAGCCTCAGCATGTAGCCTTATGCTTCTGCCTCTTTCATTCAAGGTTCTGATCATCTTCTCAGTCGTACCATTCTGTTGAGGTTTTTGAGAACCCTCTTTACCATCTTAATTCCATTCTTAGCACAATAACCAGTAAACTCTTTACTCATGTAGTCTCCTCCGTTGTTAGATCTTAATCATTTAACATTTAAACCAGTTTCAAGTTCAACAACATATTCCCATTTCATAAAAGCAGAAAAAACATTTGATTTATACTTCAAGAAATAAACCCATACCTTTCTTGTTGAATCGTCTATGAAGGTGACATAATAGTTTGCTCATCCATCAATGAGACTTAGGTGGGTCCATAAATTTCTTAATGAACCAACTCTAGCTTTTCTGCCTTTGGTGTTCTCCCAGTTTCACGAAGGAAACCCATTTCTGCTTACCCAAAACACATGATTCACAGAAACCACTCTCTACCTTCTTAAGATCTAGTAACTTTCATTTAGCGACTAGCATCTTCATTCCTTTCTCGCTTATGTGCCCGAGTCTCTGATGTCATAGAACAGATGAAGTCGGACTAGATTTCACAGCATTGACACTATCAATAAGTACCTCCACCATATATAAAGTACCATTTTTGTTTCCACGGGCAATCACTAGATTTCCTCTGACAACCTTCCATTTTCCTCCTCCGAACATAACGTCATAAGCCTCATTATCTAACTGTCCCACAGAAATCAGCTTTCTCCTCAAATTAGGTATGACTTTGACATTCTTTAGAGTCCACATAGTACCTAATGAGGTTCTTAGATCAACATCATTAATACCTGCGATGTTAAGTGCCTTGTTATCAGCTAAACGAACTTTATCAAAGTTACATGTTTATAGATTCTCAACCAACTTTATACAAGAAACAGCTTGAAATGAAGCTCCTGAGTCAATAAGCCATAACTCCGCTGAGTTATCAACATAACAGATAAGGGCATCATCTTATTCTTCTTCAACAACATTGTTCACCTCTTTGCTCTTGTGGCTTAGTACATCTAAAATGCCCAGTTTCTTTGCAAATTTAGTAAGTTATATCTTTTCTAGTCTTAGACTGACCTCTTTTTCTTGACTTAGATCTGCCCCCTTTTTTTACCTCCTTTGTTTTGTCTTCTACCTCTTCCTTATGTATTTAACAGAGAGCTAGAAGATTCTCCAAAACTCTTTCATCTTATATCTTCACCAACAATCAAGTCTCTCATCCTATTAAAGGTTAGCGTGGTTGTTCCGAGTACTGCTGACATCAGTCACTTTACTTGCCCAACTTTCTGGAAAAGAAAATAGTAGGAGTAGGCCATGCACTTAATCATCAAACTTGATGTCCACGGTGTTGATACATGGTTTTGTGTCATGTGTTGTAGTTATAAGTGTTAGGATAAGTTGAATGTAATGATGTAATTGATAACATTACTCATACGATTGTATTGTCAATCGTATGAGGAATAAGATCATGCTCATACGATTATAGTGTTAATCATAGGAGCAATCGTCTATATAAGTAGCCTTATACGATAATATGCTCAATCGGATGAGCAAGAACATTTCGTATGTGTGTTTTTCATAGTGTTTTTAGCTAGTTTTTGTGTGAAATTCATTGTAATCAAGCAGTCTGTTAATAGTGAGCTTCAATGTTATATTTACATCGTGTGTCAATGTCAACTGTGTAGATTTACATGCATACATCACAAACAATCTGTCAAACGTACTTACATATGGTAATCAAATGTGAGATAATATAGTTGAAATCATTAATGTGTCCAGTAAGTGATGCACCTTCCTTCATCTTGGTGTTAACCAATTGTTTGATGAGGAACATCGTGTTAGCAGGCGATGGCTTTTCATACATGTCGGACGAGGCTTTTAACACACCATGAGTGGTCTTTTCATTGACAACATTGTACGTGACATTCTTCGCCAATGAAAGTCTGACTGCACCCAAATCCTATATGTTTAACAATTCCAATTCAGGGTTTGTCATCTTCTCGGGTTTAGAGGTTTCACCCAGTAACAACCCAGGCCCATCACAACCATGATATTGTCCGCTTTGGTAGCCGGCATGCCCTCAGACATCCGCCCCTCACCGTTTTAAAATGTGCCTTGGTGGGGTAGGTATCCACACCCTTATAAACGAGTGTTTAGTTCTCCTCTCCACCGGTGTGGGATGTTACTATCCACCCCATTAGGGGAACAGCATCCTCGCTGTCACACCGGTCGAAGACTGGCTCTGATACCATCTGTAACAGCCCAGGCCCATCGTAACCAAGATATTATCCGATTTGGCAGTCGACATACCCTCAGACATCCGCCCCTCACGGTTTTAAAACGCGTCTTGGTGGGGGAGGTACCCACACTCTTATAAAGGAGTGTTTAGTTCTCCTCCCCGTCGATGTGGGATGTTACACACCCTACTTCGAAAGATGTAACTTATTCTGGTATAACAGATCCTTAATCTGCATTCTCCAAAGCCCGTAATCTTACCCCGAAAGTTTCTCAATTCTCATATTGTTGTCTTCTATCATTTCTGAACTTTTTGTAACCTGAAAACTCTCTTTAGTTCGAGATACCCACTACCAAAAACTGTTTGCAAGAACTATGTCCAAACTGACTAACTCACAAACTATAGGGGCTGTTGTGACAAACTGCCAAACTTAAATTTCAGGGGTCAAACTTGACAAACTCCAAAACATAAACTACAGGGGGTAAATTCGACAATCTACCTAACGTAAATTAATAACCTTTTAAAGTTAAGGGGCCTAATCCTAAATATGAAAACTTCAGGGTCTGTTTTAAACAAATGGCTAAACTTGAGGGACACTTTTGCAAATGGGACAAGAAAGTCGTGAATTCACATAAGACTTTAATTCTTCTCAATTTGGACGCCAAATTCAATTTTGCACACAAACCTTCTGATCAATTAAAGAGTTAAAAAACACAAAGGGAATTGTATACATCCCCTACTTTGGATAAACAATGTATATTTTTCTAAAATAAAAGTTTTTAATGCATAATGTATAATGTTCTTAAAGCATGATTTTTGGAAATATGCAATTTCTCAATTTATTTTTTTTTGGAACGGCAGTATAAATAATATTAAAAACGCTCACAAAGGAGCAAAACTTACATTACAAGGAGAGGATTCACCATCCAATCATTCCAACTAACCAAGCTTTTCTGATTTCTAGCGCTAAACCACGTAAACGAATTAAAAACCACCAAATCGAAAATACTACCGTTCCTTATTTGACTTGGTTGGAATACGGCCAGATTCCTGGTTTTCCATATAGCCCACCAAGAGACGTACCAAATAAAGAGAACACTATCCTTCTTTTTTCCAGAATTCCTCATGTCATCGATATCATCAATCATGCTCCTAGGGGGTGTGGTTCGCAAGGACCCCAAATCGAGCCACGCCTTTATCCGATCGAAAAGTTTACAAGAAACGTCACACTCTCCAAAAATGTGCTTAGAAGACTCCACCGCAATGTTGCAGAGCGGACAAAGAATATTGTCGATCTCGATACCCCGTCTAGATAAGTTTAGCCGGGTTGGCAAACTCTCCAAAAGAATTCTCCAAACGACAATATTTACTTTCTTTGGTACGTACCTTATCCATCTTGTTGCAAAATCACAAACCGGAAGAAACAACCGATCAATATGCAAACGAATCGTCTTGACTAAGAATTCCGTATCACCTTCGAGCTCCCATTTCCACACATCTTTCTCATTGGAGAACGTCATCTCGGCAATCAGATCAATGAGGTTCGAGAATTGCGACATTTCGGCACCTCCTCTTAACGGTCTTCGCCATTGCCACAACCAACCTGAAAAATCACGGTAATCACAAATAAGCTTCCCCTTACCGTTAGTTAGCACGAAAAGGCGAGGGAATCTATCTTGAAGCTTGCAATCACCAATCCAAATGTCAGTCCAAAATTTGGTACCATTGCCAATGCCCACCACTTTCCTGATCACGTTTGATTCCACATAATGCTCGTTATGACATTCATCCCAAGACTTCATAATACGGTGCCATGTGCTAGGAAACGTACACCTGGAATGAACATTCAAATCAGGCCCATGAATTGCTTTGATGATTTTCACCCATAAGGCATCTTCATTGGAAAAGAATCGCCATCTCCATTTATAAATTAAGGCTCCATTCATCGCAAAAAAGACTACCTATACCCAACCCTCCATGATCTTTACAAGCAATAGTGTGGTTCCATTTGATCCAAGGTATTCATTTTTCGTTCTCCTCAAAGCCCCAGAAGAATCTAGAGCGGATAGATTCAAGCAAATTATTAACTTTCTTGGAGAGAGGAAAAAGGGAAAAGTAATAAGATTCGAGAGACCCCAAAACAGAGGACACAAGAGTCGATCTTCCTCCAATAGAAAGGAGGTTACGTTTCCACCTATTTAATCTTTTATGGAATTTTTCCACTATTCTATGCCAGTTATTCACCCGGGACATGTTCGCCCCCACCGGTATACTTAAATATGAAAACGGCAGACTACCCGATTTACAACCGACCATATTCGCTAATCTGCAAGTCTCGGCAAGGTTAACACCAATACCATATATCGAGGATTTATGAAGATTGATGTCCAAACCAGAAACCAAGTGAAACACCTTAAGAATCTCCACAATGTTTGTAACATTCTCTTCTGACTACTGGCCGATGAATATAGCATCGTCGGCATAAAAGAAATGAGAAATCAACAACTCTTTAAAACGAATACCCGTATAAAGGCCCGTTTCAATTGCATCTTCAAGAAAAACGTGGAGCCCTTCCATGATGAGAATAAAAAGAAAAGGGGCCAATGAATACCCGTATAAAGGCCCGCTTCACTTGACAGGCTACCAAAAAAACGTCGTTTCTCTTTTCTCCGTTCACACACGATCGAACCGACGACTACGATTGAAACTGGCGACTACACTTTGACGGTGACAGTCCGGCGACTGCTCGACATCTTCTTCTTCATTGTGGTTCACGGCGACCACCTCACAAACCATGGTGATGGTTCTCCCCAGTCAGGCGACCTAAACTAGTTGATTTTTCTTTTGCCGAACATTAGTGTGAAGCGAACCGCATACGAGAAAGAACTGACCTTTAGTTGACGACGGTCGTGACTACATGCTGCAGGCGACTACTCGCAGTACTCCGACGACTACTCAGATATTGCTTTCGCCAACTCGATATGTTCACGGTACCGACCTTCCTGCCTTCTTCTTTTCAGTTCTACTTTCTGTAACGGTGTTGACGAACACACGAAGATGGAATAGTGTAATCGATCTGATTTTGTGCAACCCACGAAGCTAGTTGTTAGGTTATAGACGGAAATCGGTTGCACACACGAGACACACACTCAAACAAGAAAAGTAAGAACACGAGATTTACGTGGTTCGGTCTAAATGGACCTACGTTCACGGGCTAACTAGGATTTATATATTTTTGTGCTTAAGAAAAGTGATACAATTACAACGGTATAAATGAAAAAAAATTAAGTCATTCTTGTAATGAGCCGAGCCTAACACTATACATGGTGCTGGGCCACCATACCCAACATAATGTTCACATGATCCCAATATATATATATATATATATATATATATATATATATATATATATTTATAGGATTTTTTTTCCCTCTAAATAAAGAGGTAAGATTTGAACTATAGCCAATACAACATTATTCATAACAATGAAAAAGAGGTATTATCATCAGAGCTCGAAGATTAGGTCTCAGAACAAGAGAAAATTGATTTAAGATGAGTTTAAATTTATTAAATGTGTTAATATATATAATATATGTGATTACTTTTTTAAAAATTTAACAATATAGCCATGGGAAGGGGTCACTTTTGGCCGTTACACAAGGGTGAACTCGGTGTGAGTGTTGGTTAATTTACCGACCCCGATCGTAACGAGGCGGTGTTCCAGCACAACACGGTGACTTGGCTCTAAGTCACCTCACCCACCGTGCCAACCATACACACCCTTATACCTTTAGCCAAAATTATTGTACGGTGTGTTGTATGTCAAATCAAATTGAAGGATGGCCATAGCCCATATGCACTATAATTGATGTTTAGCTTTATTGATATGAATACATGTGAGTACTAAATAACTACTTGCATTGAAACTACATTAATGCAGCTGGAAGAGAATACCTAGATGTCGGGGTTCCTCTATACCAAGCATCGATTAGATGTAACTGGAAAGCCACAAAAGCCCTTATCAAAAAGAACAAGGAGCATGTAAAGTTTGGCATCACTAAAAATGGGGAAACAATACTTCACGTAGCAGCATCGCTAAAACGAAGCAGCAAGCAGACGGAAATGTTTGTGAAAAATATTGTTAAAAATATGACGAAGGAAGACTTGGAACTTGAAGATGAAGATTACAACACCGCACTCTTTCTAGCAGCTAGAGCTGGAAACATTAAAACAGTTATGATTATGGTGGAGAAGAACCGGGACTTAACGACAATCCCCGGTGCTGCAAAGCGTATGATGCCATTGTATGTGGCTGCCTTGTACGGAAATCATGAAGTGGTGAAGTATCTTTTTGAAAAATCGAATGACTTGTTTGATGTTGGTTGGAATGAACAGAATCGTAGTCAACTTCTTGAGAGATGCGTGGAGGCTGATATGTTTGGTAATCATTACTTCTCGCTGATATTATCTGTTAACAATTTCTAGATTTTCTAGGATAAATATATCACCAACCATCTGTATTTTGTAGGATTTGAACCATGTACACCACTTAACTGCCAGGATATCGCTTTTAATACGAAAAAATATCAAAAATAAGTAGTCTTTATATAATTATTTACTCCTTCACCATTAAAATGATTTAAGCGCTTCACGGAAAACAAAACTTCAATTTAATTTACTATAGTTAGTTGGATTATTATATTAACATTTACAAGTTTTTTAGAAAGTTTATAATTTTATTTGTAAAAAAAACATTATTGAGGGATTTTTTATTTTTTATATATAAAAGGTTATTAAGTGATTTTTGTGAGAAAATAGAAAGTATCTTATATTTTTATTATTATTATTATTTTAATTACCTAGTAATTACCCTTCTAAACAAAAATTAAATTGTTGTTTTCAATAAATTTTGAATACTTTATTTGATATGGATTATTTTTTATATTATAATCTATGTTCTATTATTATATTATTTTTAATGATTTATATATATATATATATATATATTAGATACGTAATATAGAAATATTATATTATATTGTATTGCTATAATAATATTATATCATAGTGTATTGTTTTAATTATTTGTTAAAGCAACAAAAATATATAATAAATTTAAACTAAACATAAATTGATGTTATAATAGGTAGAGTCGTGTGGTAATAATATGGCATACAATATTTTTTATTTTTCTAATTTAAATCTCAATGAATTTAGTAATGGTTTATGGTATTATAAGTAAAGTCATCTATTATAGTTTTTAGGTCGTAGAATAGATACTTTAAACGTTTACTTTTTTTTCCAAGTGAAGGACAACTCCAAGGGGTTGTGGGTTTTTTTCTACCAATTGGGACACTCGATTGCCGAAATAGTATATCTCCCAAAAAAAAACATGTTTTTTTACCGACACACAAAGAAAATATTTCGTGGGTTCGTTATACGTTTTTATTTTCGTTTTCTTTACATGACGTTATAGTAATATAACTGTTTTTTATGACCACACTATTCCCGCGGTAACACGTGGTGGTAAAATCTAGTTATAAACAAATTACAACTTTGGTTTGATTAAAAGTGTATATTTTATTTGAGTTTGGTATTAAAATAGAATATTATAATGTCGTGTCTAATAATTTTGATTGTTATATTACTACTGATTAATTTTATAGTTTTTATTTTTTTTGTTATTTCGTTTGGTTTTTTTTCTTTGTATCCGAGCATGGTATAGAAAAGGAGTTGATTGTGTAAGAGCATTCGCAGCCCGTCCTCAAAATTATATGAGTGAAAATCTCAAAATTTGGGGTTTGGTTGTGAGTGGTTATCAATAGAGAAAAGAGAGAAAAATTAATGTTCGCCCCTATTATGTCACACCCCCAAAATACCACTAACGGAGTTTATACCGTTAAGGGGCGCGACTAGACCAGGATCCACAACCATAGTTACAAATACTAAACGAATCAGGGTTAGTTCAAACACAAGTTATAAATCAGAGTCTTAAATACACGCAGCGGAAATAATTATCCTGGCACTAACCACGTGCCTTACAAATTCATTGTTTTAGAAATCCCCAAATTAAGTTAAATCAAAAATAAGAGTCTTCACGTGCCATGCCAACCTCCGGTGGATACTCCTTAGCGATCTGCAAAAGTTTAAACCACGCAAGTGTCAACCTAACGGTTGGTGAGTTCACAGTGGGCTTGTCATGCATTGGCCCGGTCTCATAATCATAATTCGTGTCAAGATATACTTACAAAATATTTATTTGTGAAAAGCAATGCTCGTAATTAAATCTCAGTTTATAAATGGTTTGTCCGTGACCTACGTCATCGGGTATGTACTAGTTCCGTAAAGTTAAAGGACTCAACCGATATCGCGGGTAGCTAATCCGTTGTTCCATGCTCTAAGGAAGTTTGTACCAAAGCTGACTTATTTTGTGGGGGCCGAGCCATCCCGTACGGTGCGGACCTACGTCATCGCGGTTTTTGCCTCCCCCGTGTCCTCTCGGGACTACGGTCAAATAGGCTGATATTGTTCCTCCGTGCACTCCCCGTGCCACGGGGCGGAGTTTGTCAAACTCCAGTAGATCTACCCAACATCCCCTCGCTTTACAATTAATGGCACAATTTTAGTTGAGGACTTTTAAGTTATAAGGCATCCTTAGAAAACATGTGATATCATATGGTTCAGACTTTAACCTACACTAGCCATATTAAAACGTTTTCAGTTTTGCTTCAGAAATAGTTTGTTTAAGTCCACAAGTGTTTCCCATAAAACACTTCAGTTCATCAAGTGGGTGCCGAGCATTCCCGAGTTCTCTTGTTCATTGGTAGGTGCCTAGCACTCTAGAGTTTATTCAGCATTGTTTTTCGTTAAGTTATTCGGTGTGGCCCAAACAGGCTCACGGTAAACAGGTTAGTGACACTCACCTTTGGTTGCACTGCTACACTTCAAGTAATCCAAATTATTGTTGTTTAACGAAGACCTAGAACACGTTTAGGTCTTAAGTATTAGTTTCGTGTCTAATCTTTACTTAACGTCACTATGGCCCATAACATAGCACGTTGCAACTATGACTCGACATACCGACACACGACACCGATGGTTGATCATAAACAAGGGTTCATATAAATCAGATATCAAGCATGTTTCATCATGGCATAATCATGTAAGTCATGGCATAACACTTAAGCAAATTTCACAAGTTTGGTTTTTAGGTCAGGTCTTAGTTTCGCTAGCACAGTTTCGCTAGACAGTTTCGCTGGGTGCACGGGCAGCACTTTCGCTAGGCAATGCCCGGTGACACAGTTTCGCTAGGCTAGTTTCGCCCGAAACTGCTGACGCAGTTTCGCTAGCCTAGTTTCGCAGGGAAACTGGTTTGAACTTTCGTTCAGGTATTTCGCTCGGTAGTTTCGCTCGAGCTGGTCGGGTCAGTTTCGCTAGCGACACTATAGTTTCGCTCGACAGTGTCGCTGAATGAACAAGTAAATTCGCTGGACAATTTCGCCCAGAGAACACACAGTTTCGCTGGTCGCGAAAAACATACGGATTTGCCTAAAAATCAACCTAACAGCTTCTGATCTTACATGCAATTCATTATTTAGCATACATAGGCATTTACCAACATAAATCAGCAAGCTTTAACACCTTAAACATGCATTTTGTCATCAAATCACCCAAAATACATATAAAACCCTAAAATGGCTAAAATAGCATAAATCTCTAACATGGTTGGATTTTAAACATAAAGTTGCTAACTTTATGATAGATCTAGCATTCCTAAGTATTATCTCAGAAGCATACAAGATTTCATGAAGGTTTGAGCATACTTTATAAAGAAAACACATAGAAGAAGCAAGAAACATAGTTTTGGGACTCACGGTTGGTTCTAGGATCGATAGATGAGATGAGGTGTTGGTCTTGAGGCTGAGGTCTCGGTTTCTTGATGGTTTTCTCGGCTGACCAGTTTCCAGAGAATAGTGTGTGTGTTTGTGGTGAAATGAGGCAAATGGAGAAACTAGGGTTTATTAAGTTTATTTATATCAGAGGCTAGTTTCGCTGGCAGTTTCGCTGGCCAGGCGAAACTAGCTCTGGTCACATGTTGATCGAGTAGTTCAGCTGGCTACCGGGCGACACTACAGTTTCGCCCGGTAGTTTCGCTGGCGACCAAAAAGACAAGTTTTCCACATAATCAAGTATTTACAATTTGTCATGCAATTCACAATATTAAGTCATGTATTTAAATCACATTGCACATAAGGACAATAAATAAGCACATAACACATATGGGCGGGTTCGGTGATCAACCAAAGGTCGTGGACGTATTCGGCCTAGTTTAAGCATTAGTTACTTAAGTTAACACTTATAACGTAACTAACGGATTTGTCTAACGGAAGTTAACCTTGAAATTCTCGGGTGTCACATATTATATTTGAATCAAATATAGGGGTGAACATTAATTTTTCTCTCTCTCGATAATCTCTATTGATAATTTGATGAAAGCTGGTGATTCCATAAAATTTGATATTTGATGTGAGTGAAAGAGAGAGAAAAGGTAATGATAAGGGTATAAAAAAGTATTATTTAATTGTGGTTGTAACTGAAAGAGAGAGAAAAAATAATGATAAAAGTATAAATTATAGGGATGGAGATGAGGAACGAACTATGAATGCTCTAATTAGTAAATTCTTAAATGTTAATATGAGTTGGCCATGAATTTATAAATGGTTTTAGTCGTTATATGTTTTTCTTCATTTTTTACGTAGCATTATAGCAATACAATTATTTGTGTACCTGCATTATCCTATGACAACATACGGATTACGAAGTTTTATTAAATAATAAGCGCAAGTTATCTCATTATTTAGCAAAAAAAATATTTTTGCTTTACGTTTTGCTTTCATATTTTATTCGATTGAAACTCCATCTAACACAAACTAAATGTCAAAACTTTTCATAGATGTGGCATCTAAGATAGTGCAAAAACATCGAACACTTGATGTTCGGACTGTACTTGCGAATTTGGCTCGAAAGACCGATGCATTTTCTAAATCAAAATCAAATGTCATCCAAAGAGGCATTAGTTCAGGTATAATAAATTTCTAGTTCCTTTTGAATTTTCGCACAAAAATATATATTCCAGTTAATTATAGATTGTGACATTTACATATACAATGAATTACATACCCTTTTACTTCACTAATTACTAAGGATATCCGTAATAGGGCGTTATGGTACCAAAATTGGTAATATAGCACGCCCCTTATAGCGCTCCAGAACCGCCCCCAAGGGCGCCATGTTAAGTGAAACCGGAAGGGACGTGATGTACATGGCGCTCCCCCCTTTCTTGTTGATTGGTTTGTTTTTTTGTTCTTTTTTTTTAATTGGAGATATTTTATTAAGTTAGTTTCTAAAATAATAATTAGGTAATAATTAGAGGGGCGTTATGGGGGGGTTACCACTACACAACTTTTTCCATGGAGCCCCTCTTGATGACGTGGACGTCACATGGCGCATAACGCCCACAAGGGGCTCCATCCACTACGGATAGCCTAACAAATATATGTTCCTATTTTAAGAATTTTTCGATCATTTTAGTTGTTTCTACTATGGGCATCCGGTATACATGCGTCATAGGCGCGTTCTCCACTTTTTTGCCGCTAAACGACGCCAATACCGCCCCGCCCTTGCGCCATCCCCTTCCGTCATATCTTCGGCGCCGGTGGTTTATGTGTGATGACCGTTCAACGGTCAAAAATGTGACCGTTAGCCACATTAAAAAAAATCCTTTTTCTTCCTCTATGTTATATATATATATATATATATATATATATATATATATCACTATATATATATATATTTAAAATTTATCACGTATTTGTAGTTTTTTTTAAGAAATGTATCTGTAGTGTTTTTTTAATTTAAATTGTAAGATTTATGTTTTTTAATTATTCATTTTAAATTAAAAAGAAAAAAAATAAAATAATGTTTAACACCACACCACATAACATGAAGTATACCCCATGTGTGTTATACGATGTTAAAGATCCAGTCATCGCCTACGTGACGCGTGTTAAAGTTTAACATGCCATGGGTATACCACATGCCCTAATAGGGAGTTAATTTTTATATTAGAGCATTTATAATGGAATCTCCATCTCGATTTCTATAAAATAATTAAATATTATATTTTTTAAAATTTATGTTAAGTTTGGTTTAACACACCACATCCATTATGTATATCTATCTCTATCTTACTCACAAACACTTATTTTATTATGTTTTCTCTTTCTTAAACACTCACAAACATTTTGAGTTTACAAATATGTTTCTTCATATTTAGAGAATCTATCTTTATCAAACTTTATATTTTAGAGATTAAGATAGAGATGGAGATTCCAATGAAAATGAAAATAAAAAGAAAATTTAAAATATTATAGATGGAGAATCTATTGTAAATACACTTACAGCATTCAGAAATCAGAACCCATTATATATCTCCATCTCTAAAAAATACAATTCTTTAAATATTATATTAATATTGTGTTTAACCTTTCACATCCAATCCCTCATTTTCTCCCTGTTTTCTTTTCTCTATAAAAAAAACTATGAAACATAAATTTTTGGTATTCCCTTCTAATTCGTTTTCTTTCTCTCGTTAAATGACACATAGGAAAAGTATTTCATAGAAGGTTGTTTAAATATCCTTAGACTAAGTGTAGTCATGGAGCCTCATAAAGCTCCTCCTTTGGACGTTTTACGCCATGTGGCGTATGACGTGGCAATGGGCTTTATGGGTTTTGAGGGTGTAGTCATAAAGCCCCAATGGAGCCCTTCCTTATCATTGCACCATGATTTTTTTTTTAATTTAATTAAACAAAATTAATATAAATACTAATTTCATTAAAAAAAATACAAATACAAATTACAAAAAAAAAAAAACTACTAGAACATAACTTTAAAAATAATTATTTCGCTTGAGGAAATCCCACACCGGTAGAAGCTTGAAGTCACTTTCGATTTGTTGACGGTATCGCTTTTGCGCTTCCTCCAACACATTCTCATCTT